>JAPYKT020000003.1:9507500-10192500 GCA_028749325.2 Caryopteris x clandonensis
TTTCCCCTAATTTTCCAGTCCATTGAGATTGATAGAATTTCTGAATGCAAATTGGTAAACCCCCTATTCTGACAAGTCTATTTCTATAGCTCCTTGAACTTGAAATCCATTTTAGGATAAATTTTTGCCATCCAACTTTTTAATTCATTATTTTGACATACATTTGCCTATGAAAATTCTATCAACTATTCATTCCTACACATTTGTAGGTTGAGTTAGTGTGGTCATGCACAAAAAATGGTTTGAAAGAAAGCATCTTATGGCTACACACCTGGCACTACTTTATATCTAGGAAGAATAAAAGGATGAATATGATTAATGGAACATAGTCAAGTTGCTTGGCCAGCCAGAAAACCTCTTCAGTCATCGGATATTTTTAAGATATAAGGTAAAGGACATTTTTAGCCATCACTTTCTAATTACATGATAATGAAGATGACAATGAACATTGGAAGCCAAATAGTTCAAGAAAAATGAGGTCAGCATAACAAACTCACTTTTCATCATCAAACAATTTGCATATCCTACAGTAGTATCTCCCCATGGAGAAGCCACTGCAAGATTGGCTCATGCATTTCGGACCAATTGGCTGAATTACCAGGCATTTCATGCACATCATTTTTGTTATAGCTTTTCTGCAGAAAGAAATACCAATATGAGTATGCATGTCAAATTTTTTGAATATCAACTTATTCACGCTAGTCTAACCTGTCCACAGAATGATCAGTTAGGTCATCATGGCAACGTATGCAGGTGTAAAGCTTATTGCAACATGGAGCAAGAAGCTTACAATTCCTTTTGTAATGCTTGCAACCAAAAGTTAATTTGAGATTGTCTCGATAGGATGGAATTTGACCTGGAATTTCTTCCTCAGAATCTGCCTTGTGAGCCTCCTGATGAGATATCTTTTGCGTCATAATCCAACGACTGTAAAAAAAGAAATATCAAACCAAATAAAACAGGCATAGTAACAAATTAAACTGTCATAGAGAACGAAATAAGTTGATTTGTTTAAGTTAGAAGCTTCCAATAATAAGTGATAATGTCTGCCTGCATAGAAATGCATCAGCAGTATAATTCAGAAGACAATCCAAAACTTTCTAGCACTTGAATTGCCAGTACATTGATGACAGTTTCATTATAGCTTTTATCGAGATATCTTAAACCCTAGCATAATAATAGACAAAAAAAAAATCAAACATTATGTTTATTGTTACCTCATTAGCAAATTTTGGATTACATATGATTTTTTTTGACCATCGAGAGTAGGGTCACGAGATACTCTCCTTATTGCAGCTTCCAGCTCTTCCTGACTTATGCTTAGAGGGTGCTCCTGATGTCTCGACTTGTTACTTTCTTTATCGTGTAGCTCTACTTCATCATGGAATATGTCATTCACATCATTGTATCTCTTCTTATCAACCTCACTCTGGTATTGGCTTAAATCTTGCAAATGACATTCATCTTGACCTCCACTACTAATAGTAGATTTATCAACATTGCAAGATCTAAATTGCTTTAAATCATCACCAGAAAATTCATTTTTGGCCCTTCTGTCTTTACCAACTCTTTGAGTTTGAGAATCATCTTTCAGCAGATACACTGAAACAACTTCCAGCGGGTCAGCAGCAAACGAAGTTGGTCGTGATCCCTCTTCCACTGTGGATATGCTATATTCAGCCATTCCTTCCCACCACTCTCTTAACCATTCATCAAACTTCGTATGTCTAGCAATTTTGAGCCATAAAGACATCACAGCATGCTGCTCGTCAGAGGTTAGGTATGCCATTAGCCAGGGTATCATTTCTTGTAAAATATCTGCTCTTGTCCTTCCAAGCATATGTCCTATAATCTTTTCTTCTTCCTCAGTGGAGAAGCGCTCTCTAAACAAAGGAAAAATTTCAACTTCTTCACGATATATATGGTCAGATAGTACCTTATGCATAGACAAGCATGTTTCATGGAGCTTTAGAAACAACTTGTAGAGCTGCAGCCTAGTCTCCTTGCTGTGTTCATTATCATACAATACAGAGATCCGTTCCAGGATTACGGAAGTTTTCCTGAAATACATGTCTTCCAATTTATGGTCAATGCAGTAGGAGTTGCTTATGTTTTGAAGTGCTCCCTTTGATTCCAGAGCTGGAAAAGCAATTTCATCCTCTGAGGTACTATGAATCTGATAGATGTTGCGAAGAAGTTTGAAACGGTTCTTAAACTCAGAAAGTAATCCAACATCTGCAAGCAGCTTAGCTGACAAACTGACAAGATAGTCCAGGTCTTTTAAAAGACCTCTATGGATATAAAAGATGAGATCCATTGGTCTAGACTCAAGACTCAGAGAAGTAGGATGGTCAGATTCTGCAAGACTCTTTTGAAGGGATGGCATTCTTCTAAACATCTGAGAAAAGAATATGTGAAGATTCATCCCACTATCACTAGGATGAATTATATCATGCTCCTCAGTTTTGGTAGAGACAGAAGATGAAGGAACTGCCAATCTTTTGTTCATCATTGTTGTTGAGCTTGGTTCGGGCACCTGATCAGATAACACAGCTTCCTGCCTATTTTGCTTGGCGAAGTAGAAGCTTCTACCATTGAACATCTCTTCCAGATTTTGTCTAAATTTGTCAATGGATATTTTCCCCGAACAGCCTACTCGAACCCATTCGTATAACAGAGATGTAAGGGACTTGCTTATGGAAGGACATCCCATTGTCACATTCATTAGAATAGAGTTGGACTGGTTCTCAGTTAAGTGAGCAGAGAACCAAGTTACAGTACACCTCAGCAGCCCAAGAGGCATCATATGAAGGAATGTGTACAGTATCCACAGCTGCATCTCACTGTTGCAATTTTCACTAATAGATAGGAAAACCTGGAAGACACTGCAGAATAAAGTTACTGAGGCAACAAAACTAAGTTCTAGACCAGACCCCAATTAACAGTGAGTGGGTGCATGCTTGTTGAGATGAAAAATAGATTAAGTTGCATGTGGCTATATTTTAAATTCATATTTCTTTTTCTTTATTCAGAACAAGAAAATAATAAGAATTTGAACTTAAATAAAAAATAAATCTTAAAGCTAATATGTGAATATATTATTGTAAGATGAATAAAACAAGATAGGTTTATCTTACTGCTGTCATACTTTGAAACCTTTAGTTCAGTGGAACTTACATATCTAATATATTTTGCACTTTCTAAATTCATAGTGATCAGTTTAATGAACGTCTGCTTGACTTTGATTTATGCGAACTATGACTATGGACAAATTGTAGTTGCTGTAGATGCATCATAGAAATATTGTCTTCTTAATTCATTATTTAATTCTAGTGATGCAAGTCTTTAGTTACATATATTTATCTTCTATAGGTTCATCCTATCAGGGTAAACTTCTAAATTAATGAACAAAAACTGAGACCTCGTGTACTGCCAAAAACTGAGACCTCATATACCGGTGGAAGAAAAATAAGAGCAATGCCATGAAAAACCAAAAAGGTAGCTCCAAAGCCTAGCTTTCTTCAACAATATATGACCATATCTTTATAAAAATAAAAATAAAAAATAAAAAAGTGAGAGAAACAAATTCTGCAAATTGTACCTCAGTTTCAAGAAACATCAGGTTCTTTCCCAGCTCTTTTACAATTGATTCCAGTTCCTGACAAAGCATCTCTACAAAGCTTCTCAATTGGACCGAACCTTGACTTTCATAAAAGAGCAACCTTTGAAGACCTTTAATCTCACATTCACCAATGAGTGGACCTGAAGGAGATAAGCTATTCCTAGCTAGAAGATTTAGCAATGGATAAAAGATTTTGTCCAAAGAATTGCTGCAATCAAATGAGAGGAAAAATGTCAACAATCATGTGCATACAAATACAAAAAAGAAAAAATATGCTACTGTCTTCCATTAGTTTTCATTGGCTACATCTCTATTAATGTCTCCATGAACAAGAATGCATCTACCATTGCTTGAGATTTGGATGGTTCTATATATATATATATATATATATATATTTCTCCAAAACAGGAGTACGGATCATCACTGAGGAAAAGCCATTATTGAGATGAGGTACAACATTCCCATATTTAATGAATCTCAGTGGTTACCTATAGAAGATCAAGACATCTGCAATAAATTTTAGCTGAACAATGACTGCAGACAGGCTTGAAAAACAGCTAGAGCTCCTTATTTGATATAATTCCTCTACAATATGATCAAGATCTCTTCTCAGAGCAGCATTCCAAAAATAAATACCCTTGATGGGGACCTCAATGGCATTTGTTTGAACTGAACATGATTCCTTGAGTTGCTCTTCTCGTTCACGATGAATATGAGGTGAAAATAGTTTATGTATGTCCTTGGAATTAAACAGCCCATTCAAAAGTCGATACCCTTTCCCATATATGTCGTCAGCATCAGAAAAAGATCTCTTCTGCTGAATCCAGGAAATGACTACCTGAGGAGACCACAGTTAATTCCAGAAACTTAAGTACATTGCTTCAGAATTGTAGCTTATGATCTACCTCTTGAAGTTTTCTTTCTTTAGGTATGATAAGCTTGATGCAATTTAGAACATCATGTTTTTCATCTGAAGTAAGAAAAAGCGTCATCCATGGTAAAAATTCCTCTAAAATTATGATGGGGACACTGCACATATACTGCCAGACTAGCTGACACTGTTCTTCAGAAGTGAATTTCTCCATCAGCAAAGGAAAAACCTGCATACGCATGAGCATATAATAAAATAGTGTGTGAAGGCATTCTATTATAATAAATACTTTTTATTAATAATAATTATAAGACTAATAAAATTTTATTATTATAGTTGTTGTTGCTGTTGTTGTTAATGATGATGATGATGATGATGATGATGATGAAAAATAAGTAAAAGAAAAAGGAAAGAAGGCAATTAATCTGTTTGTGATAGCAAGAGCAGGTTTCAATAGATAGTCCAACTTATATGGCCCTTTCCACACAAGATCAAAATTGGTTTGGACAAAGTATTTCATTACTGCAATTTTTAACCAAATCTCTTCAACTAATGTTTGAGCAGCAGTTGAAGTCAGATACACGTGATCAATTAGTTATGTGACTGACTTCTCCAATTCTCCCCTATATTTAGTCTTGGATAGTTCAAGCACCAGGGTCTCTTAATTATTCATATATCTGCCATGAAGTACTCAGTGCGCTTGAAACAAGAGCTCGTCTGGAAGTACAGTTGCACACTTCCATACACATCATTATTTGATACTATTGAATAGATGGATCTCAATCAACTAATTCAATTTTATCTCATAAAATGGTATCAGTTAAAAGCAGCTGATTGAAACATTATATGTAAAAATTAGTTCATTTTAGAAATAATATGTTTTTACAAATCACTCTAATTATGTAACCATGTTGCTCACTCACACAACTGCTTAGTTTTATCAAGTAACATTGCACGTTGTTAATTTCTTCAATTCAAAAGAACAGGGTACGGAATTCAGATACTAAAATTAAGAATAAGGCCATTTAAGAACACAATTCAGCTTGAAATACTAACATGTGTGGTCTCACTCTTTCATCCATACCAAATACTTATGTTACCAAAATGAACTCTTATCAATTTGGACTATAATACACACACACACACACACACACACACATACATACATACATATATAATAAAAACTTTGCACGAGAAACTTTGGATTGGATTGGTACCTGCTCCTCTTCTTTATGCATATGATGACAAATCATGGCCTGCACAGTACTTATGGATGAAATAAGCTCTTGAAACATCTGAGGAGTATCTTCGTCTTTCTTCATTAAGAGATCCAGGTGATGGAAGATGCAGCTGACATTATCATCAATAGAACTGTGTTCAAGGGAATATGTGGGAACCACATTCTTTACTTTAGCATCTAATGCGAGAAAGATAACCTGTTATTTAATAAATAAATTTGGAACTTTTTAGTCAATGACACACTTCAAAGCTACAAATTATCAGCAGAAACAGGATCAATGAAGTTATACGGTATAGTGCTAAATTCACGAGAAATCAACGGAGGATCCAGGCCAGATGGACAAAACTGCTCTCATAATCCAACATACAGCTCGTGAAATCTTTTAAGCATGCCAAGGTTCAAACCAAACTAAGTGGTTATAATCGTCCTCTCCTCTCAGGTAACTTCTTTGCAGCCCAAGCTTCACAGATGGGGGGGGGGGGATTCACTCGTATCCAATTTCAACACATCTGCTTAGCTTCATTAATTTCAATTAATTAGTTATCAAGTTCCCAGTAGCACCATTGTTTATATATTCCTTCTAGTTTATCATTATGGAATGAAACCTTGATCATAAGAAAGCAGCAATGTTACGAACTCAGGTTATCTTCATATTGGAACGCAAATGGAAAAATGTAGAAGACATTGATAATACGAATCAAGTCCAGGAAAGTAGATATTTAAGTAGGTAAAAAGCTAATATATCATAGTGTTCTGGCAGAGGCGAATTTCTATTAAAAAACCTTTTCACAAATTTTAGATGATTTGCCGCAGTTCGAACATTGGCATTGTTTCTATTTCTTGCGGAGCGGAATAGTAAAGAAATACAATTATGCATCACACTCACACAGAGGCCTTTTTCCCCAAACTCACTTTGCATAATTCCATAAACGTAACTGGAAGCCCTAAATTTTTAGTTCGTAGCCTCATAAACACTTCCACAATAGTAGATACCATAATCCAAGAAGCTACCAATCAAGACCGCCCACTGAAATTTTGTCTTGATTCAAAAAGTACAATTCACAGAACATGCGAGTCAGTAATTAGAAAATGTGTCTAACCTCATCTTCAGCAGCAGAGTGGTAGTTAGATACAAGCTTCAAGAACTCCAACCTCCGGCCAAGGTCAACTAAAAGCTCACGCCTGACGTCCCCATTCTCGGCGGCCTCCGCCGCCACGTTACGGAGCGAAGCGAGCTCCGCACGGAAAGCCTTATGAGTAACAACAAAGAAGAGAATGGGTGCGTCAACGAGCTTGACTCCTGCAACCGAAGGCGCCGGCCAATCCTCCTCCTTCTCGCATTCTCCGCCGCCCATTAATTGACGCGCCGCCACCAGCACCTTTCATCAATGGCGAGAGAGAGCCAAAAGGGGAAGCTCTAGCTATGGATTTCAGCTGCAATTTAATGGAATTACTTCTCTCTCTGCGGGCGAGATGCTTCATCACAGATTCAAACATGATTATTTAAATATATTTAGTTTTCCCCTATAAAATTAAGTGATTTGACGTTTTAACAACCGCTGTGAGGCAGTGGCGCGGGCCTTTTGTTTTTTGTTTGATTCCGCACATAAATATTTTCGCGGGGATTGTGGACCAACGAACCACTGCCACGTGTATGCCGGTCCTTGCACGAGCGAGCACATTGTCCCACCGGATTTTTCCCTACGAGTGGCAGATCCCAGACACTGTAGAAGCGAGTGGTTCTCACGCCTACAAATGTATATTTGAATTATTTTTATTAATAAAAAAATTCCTCAAATGATTCTTATTTTTTGTTTCTAGAAAATGTGAGTACTCTGCGAGCACCTAAAAATGCAATACAATGTAGCATTTATATTACAACATCGTGTTATCACAGTAACAAATGTCTAAATAAATGATCGTGAAAAATATGCATGATAATTTCTATTTTTTAATATTTAATTTGAATACTTTGTTTTTAAAGTTCATTCTACTAATATTCCAAGTCCCACACAAAATGATTTATAGAAATAATTTTGTAACCTTTCAATTGATTACAATTCAGAATTTAGCTTATGTGTCCAAATTTTATATTGAAATGATGATGATAATAAAATTAATTCTGTCGAGATTTATAATCATAATTTTATTTTGTCTTACACTATATACACCGATAATATAGTTTTCGTTTGCTCTCCAAAAAATTAAAATTATTTCTCAGTTTTTTAATATTTATTTAAAGTACTAATGAATTACAAATTTATGTAATTAATGTGATAATCTGTTAACCATACTAATCATTAATTTTATTATTTGTCAAATTTCTAAAGCAAGCAAGTACAATCTTATTCCACCGGGGCGAGTAGCTGAGACACTAGTCGGCATGGGCCAATAGGAACGTACAAAACAGAAGAGGTTTAGTTCATGCCGGTCCTGGATTTCTTCGTCACGCGAGTCAACCGGTGTGAGGACACGCGCGTGTGCCGGGCTGCAGCATGGCACGTGCCTTCCTCATGCATCCACGCTCCCTCAGGATTATTGACTTTGGGCCGTATGGGCTTCAGTTGGGCCCATTTGATATTTCAAAATATTAGGTTTCAATTTAAATATTGCAATATTTAAATAACACTATTAATTTATTTAGTAGAGGTGAACACAACATGATGTATTTTGTGCTATAAAGTAGGTTCAATCAAAAATGGCTTTAGGAGTCTTTCAAAGATCTAGGTTTTGGAAATATTATATATTACCAAAAACATAATAATTTATTTAGAGAAATTTTTTGTTTGACTTTTAATAAAAGAATAAGAAGAACAATTTTGAGAGACAGAATGGAGTTTAGAAAATTGTAATATTATAACAAATAGCCAAATAAAATAAGAAATTATAGAGATGGTTTATATGTAGATTGGAAAAAGGATGAAATTTTGAAATAGCGTATTCTGTGATTTTTATTAGCTTTCTGGTATGGTATAACTTTTATAATGAAATTAGCTATTTTTAACATTTATGTTCGTTAAAAGGATGGCCTTACATTTTCATGACATAAAATTTAATTTACGAATCATTTTAAATGATACAAAATCTAATTTTCAAACCAATTTAGCTGACACGAAATTATATTTCATGCCAACTTAGTTGACACACATGTTATCATTAGATAAACCTAATGGACACAACATTATTATTCGGGCCAATTTAGTTAAGACAAAATATATGATTCTGAATAATTTATATTTTGTGTCAATTAATCGACACAAAATTTGGGTTAATTTAATTGACAAGAAATAATTATTGGGGTAGGTGTCCCCAAAAAAGACCAATCTGTTGCAAAACATTTGGGTAATTGACCACATACACTATAACTCCATCCGTCCCTTTCCGATCCAGAAAAAAATAAAAATAATAATAATATACTTATATTAAAAATAAATTATTATCTAATAGAAGGTTCGTATTTCAAAAGTGAAAATCTCAATTGTTAAAATAAAAACTGAAACTTTGTATGTAACAAACAAATTATGTATAATTAAATAAATTCAATCAACAACCAAAAAATAAACTGTATAATGTAAATTCATACCTAAAATATAGTATATTAAATATTGATTAGTTACAAAATGCAAAGTGTGTATGATCAAAATGAAAATGGTATAAAAAAATATAACAAAATATCAAGGTAGACAGTCCGAGTAATAGTAACGCTAGTAGCTCAAGGGTGTAACAAGGAGATTGTGAAGTGCACCACGAGGAGGGGGGGGGAGGGAGGGAGGGAGGGAGGAAGAGAGAGAGAGAGACAGTTATAGATACAGTTTCATTCTTGCAAAGATACAAGATCTATAGCGCCACAGGAAGAGAATGAAGCAGTATGTCACCACCCCCCCCCCCCCCTATATCTCTACCATCATAACTCTAGCGTTGAATGGAAG
Organism: Caryopteris x clandonensis; assembly: GCA_028749325.2. Lineage (NCBI taxonomy): Eukaryota > Viridiplantae > Streptophyta > Magnoliopsida > Lamiales > Lamiaceae > Caryopteris > Caryopteris x clandonensis. Next base: position 9,517,163 of record JAPYKT020000003.1, read on the forward strand.
GGCTACAATAAGGTGAAAAAATCGAGCATAGCAAAAAACAACAAAATACGGTTCACCAAGAAGATTAGAAGGAAGCTCAGAGCAATACCAAAAGCCTTGTGCCCGCTGTTTCCTTTCATCATGCAATCCCATTCTCTCACTCTCTCTCAAACATCACTAGCAGTCATTGTGTTTTGGTTCAACCATCAAGAGCACCAAGTGCTTTCATGTCCTCAAGGAATGCTGTGTATGAGTCATCAATACTCTGTGGTTTTGGTGCAGAGGACGAGCTAGTCGATTCTTGCTTTGCAACGGGTGGGGCTATAATGGGCCGGGTTGACGGCAACGGAGTTGATATCTTTGGTTTTGATTTTGGAACGGCCGTCTCTCTCCTCACTCGTACAGATGCAGGAACCTGAGATTTAAGAAGGAAAAAAAAAAAAAAAAAAAAACTTAATAATGTTACAACTTCATGAAATTATAGCTGTCTGGGGCTACGTACAGTCATCAAGATGAACACCTCTGCTAGTCTATCTTATTGTAGCTGCAGCACAGTCTATCATCACCATCCAAGTACCATAACTGCCTTAGTATCACATAAACCAAGAGGCAAGTACGATATTCTTGTTCTCAATCAAAGAAAACAAATATACAAATTAAGACACTTGACACTGCACGAAGGTATTACCTCATTCCCCAGAAAATCAGTGTACAGTTATGTGCATCAGCCTAGAAATAACTTTTATCTAAAAGAAGCAATTCTATGTTAAAACTAGTTTCAACAAAATCCAAAACTCATCAACACTCTTGTAACCAGACTTCTGATCTAAAGAATCACCGACTGAATGAATTGTTTCTGGACTGCTCAATTAACTTAATAAAGGGCATTTACTTTATCTTGTCCTAAGCTTTCCCAAAAAAAAAAAAAAAAAGGGGGGCTACAACATACAGGTTTCATGTTTCAAAATGCCAGGTGAGCTAGCTTTGTAATTAAGATCAATACTGAAACATATGAATCAAGTTGGTGATTTGAAGTATAAGTAGCCTCCTTCATTTCTTCCATATGATTTCATAATTGGTTGCCAATAAATATGGTAAACATAAATCTGGACCCTTTAAGGAAAGTGACAAACTCCATTGAAAAGATTTTGGGGAATAAAGAAGAATATGAATAAGAACACTCATTCATTAACAATTTCAACAGTACAATAACAGATGTGGTAATTTAGAATAAAGAACACAAATGCGGAGAGCAGTTGCAGATAAACTCACCATGGCTGTCAGCTCAGGAGTATGCTGTGCCAGAGGCCTCTTTACAACAGTGGATGCGGCTGATTTAACATAGGATGGCTTCTGAGGCACAGATGGTCTTGCATTGAAGTCATCTTGTGGAATAGGAGGTGGGCCAGGTGGAAGTGGTGGTCTCATCATAGGTGGAGGAGCAAGGGGAGGCCCAAATGGTGGTCTTGGCATAAGTGGGACCATGAGTCCAGGGGGAATGGACTGCCCAGCAATTCCAGGAGTGGACAATGGAGGACGCATATCAGTTGGTGGCGGTGGGGGAGGTTGAAATCGTGAAATGCCTGGAGGAAGTACATCAGAATGCAAATTAGGGCCTGCAGCAGCTCCAGGCACATGCGGCTGTTGCCTTAATGGTGGTGGTGGAGGAGCCATTTTCAGGAGATCTTTGGGATCAAGAGTTTTTGCATTAGATTCAGACGATGTGCCTTCGTGCTGAGTATTCCCCGATTTCAGGGGCAGCCCAATTGGTGGAGGTGGTGGAGGGAGACTAGTTGGCATCTAATACAAAAATCAGCATGTAAACCCATTAGCTAAAATTATGTACAGTGTTCACAGTATGCACCTACTGAATAAAATTGAATATCCTGATACCTAGATATTGAACAGATTCATAAAATGATTCGGATTCAAGAAGTATACCTGAACTGAATCCCGGGAAGCTGATTCATCTGTTTTTCCATTCTCACTACCAATGGTACCAGGGGGAGGTGGCTGAGCAGATGGGTGAATAGGTGGGGGTGGAGGAAGTGGCGGACGACCAGCAAGTAGTTCTTTAGGTGGTGGGCCAGGAGGAGGAGGTGGTGGAGGCAAAGGGGGTGGAGGTAATGAAGATGTAATGTCTGCATTTGCTGGCTTTGGAGGCATTGGGGGAGGAGGCGGCAAAGGCAAAGACACAGGCAAAACAGTGCCATCTCCAGAATCTAAGCCTGAACTAGGCAAGGGAGGGGGTGGAGGTGGTGGGGGGACAGCTAATGTGGCCTCATCTGTTTCCAACATCGATGATGACGCCGCATTACTCCCTGAAGCTTCTGGTAAGGGTATTCTCGGTCCTGCATCCCAAAGTAAACAGGAGGAAAAAAAAAAAGATGAGGTATGAAAAAGGAAGTATTCTGGGGGAAGTAAAACAAAGAGAAATACAGGTGCAGAAAATTAAGATCATGTTTCTGGAAATATGAAAAAATAAATAATATATATATGTATAACATACCTATTGATGACTTAAACATTGGAGGTTTTCCAGGTGGAGGAGCTCCAGAAGGATTCAGGGTCGGGTGATAATAGACTGAATCCTGCATCAAGAAATTGCTAAATGTGTGACAGATCAGAGAAGAGTTCAATATAAAAAGATATCAAAATTAAAATAAACTTACTTCAGGCATGGGATTCTTCACCCTCTCTTCCTCTTCTGCAGTAGCTCGCCTTCGAACAGGTGCCAAGTGACTGCGCAAAAATTGACCACCACACTTATAAACTATGAACTCAACATGGACATCCATAACTATTAAAGAAAAATTAATTAGTTCATAAAAACAAAGGTTATGCTTCTTCACCTGAACATTACTGGTGCTTCACCTTTTTCCTTCATTTTCTCTTCATATTCCTAACAGAAAACAAAAATAGATGTCAATGACATTCTACTTAGATAAGTAAAGGGAAGGACAGAAACACATGAAACATCTAGAATTTTGTTTTCTGAAAAAATAAAATTAATACCATAATAAAAAAATATAAAGAAACGAACAAGTTGGGGGCCTTCGGGGACCCTAGACTGTTAAAAATGATATCTCAATAAGGTTATTTGTTTGTTTCAAATTTATTTGACATGTCTCTCACTTGGAAGTGCAGGCAATAGTGCCATAAGATAAATTAGATCTCTGCCAAAAAACTTTAACAGGAAAACAAAAATAAAAGTATTGAGATTCATTTGTTGGTTAATTAGAAGGTCTAGCACATGAATTCGTGATTTCAAACTGATGTATCTGGGGAAAGAGCAGGTACAGAACTTTTGCACTCTGAAGTGGAACACGTTTTTGATGAATATCCTGAACCTCAATTGGCTTTCCTTTTCATATGGATACTATCGTGAATTACTTCTGATTTCTTTGGCTGCATGCCAAAATGCACAATCAAGTAGCTGACAGATTTTTCTTTGGATTTCAAAAGGACACACTAAGACACTTAATCAATTTATTGCAATACTTAAGCGGAGAAGATAAGATGAAATGCACCGTACTCATAACTAAGTCTTATTTACCCTGTATCCTGATGAGGTCTCCACATTCAATCAAGTTCTTATTAAAAACTTAAATGTAAATGCAAGGTGGGAGGTGCAATAGTAAGATTCATTTGCTTTTTAAAAAGTTGAGCACATGAGTCCTTGATTGCAAACTGTTGTATCCGTGAAAAGAACAGGTGCAGAACTTTTGCACTAGGGGAGCACATGTCGATACTACGCATACTACTGGGCGGTTTAGTCTTGTTTATCCTGTATTTTGATCAGTTTTACGCATTCAAACTAATTTGTGTATGTGACCTTTCACCATTATTTTTTCCTTTACCAAATACAAATTATCAAAATATATAATCCACAAGTATGGTCTTAACCCTATTTCCTTCCCTTCATTAAATCAGATACTGGTATGTTCTCCTCTAAATTGAAGTGATAACAAAAAAATCGACATCACCTCTGCCATATCAAATATTACCACACTACATCTTCAAAGACATTACAAGTGTGAGCAATATAAAAAGGAGCATGAAAAAGTTTCAGCAATCCAAAATGTCCAACGAAACCAAATTAGTCTCCAAAGGTAACACAATGATTTCATAAACTACCAGCAAAACCTAAATCACTCAATGGTAGTTGTTGAGACAATAGCCTATGTAAAGAGACAAACAAAAGGATACTATGCGCCTAATTCTTGGGCAACAATACTTATGTTTTCCTAACGTCTTTTGACGTTCCAATTAAGATACATGTTTTTAGGAATCATCTTTAGCATCTTCTAGTGCTTTCTCCTTCTGACTTTAAAGATGCTTCTGGCATGATCATTTTTTAACGAATTTTCACCAGCTTGCACCTCACAAACCCATTAACACATGAAAGTAACCAGATTCCATAACATATTACAGAAATCATATTACGAAGTACAACATAGGGCTTAAATAAGGAATTACCTTCCTCTTTTTTAGAACAAGATTGAGTGTATCTTCAAGTTGTCTCTTTTTGTGTTTTCTAGCTTTGTCCAAAGCACCATCTGCCTCTGCATAAAGTAATAAACGAAGATCAAGATAAAAGTAAAGAAAAAGAGAATTTTCTTCTCTCGCACAAAAGAAATGCAGCACTATGGTCACATAGGACTGCATCAGATGCCGCAGGGATAATATTCAGGAGACTCTCTCTCTCTCTCTCTCTCTCTCTCTCTCACACACACACACACACACACATTCACACAATCTGAAGTCAACAAAACTGGCACCATGTTAATAGGGAATGGCTACATCAGAGACCAATCAAAGAAATGGCACGCATATTGGATTGATGGATTCATATTGCAGAACGAATAGAACTGCATGAGAACTGTGGACTTATTCATGTACCAGATACAAGATCAAACAAGGGTCAGCAGGCAAATTAAAAACAAAAACTGGCTCCTGCTTCATTACTAAATCAAGCACGCAAAGACATACTGACTTATGACCATTAGTCAATAGGGTAACTCTATAGACTCCATTCATACTCCAAATATAGATGGGAAAAGGAAGGAAAATCAGCAATTAGGTGAAAGAAAGTAATGAAGTGATAAATTATGATTTTCAAACACTAACAGGCTTACTGGGATCAATTAGTTGAAAGAAGGAAAAAGTCAGGGAGAAAACAAATGAAGTACATTTTGAGAAACTTCCCAGCACTTTCCCTAGTCACGTAATATGTAGCACTTCCACTAGTTAAGTAACCATGCATCAATTGCCTCTGCTATATGACAGGTGAACAAAGTTAATGTTCTTTTTCTTCTTCATAAGATAAGCAAGAGCCAACAGCAGCATTGCTACGAGTAAGTTATAGTGTGGTCTGCACTCTGCATAAACCGCAGTGTTCTAGTGCCCCCAATGTTAGCAAAGACTGCAGGGCATGTTTACAAATCAGGAGGAATTAATCCCTCAAAGTAATATTTTTGGTTTACAACTTCTGAGAACAGAAACAAATAAGAAGCACAAACTTCTTCCCATTAATTAGCAAGCAAAACCAGATAAACAGAGCACATACCAAGCATTTTTGCAGAAAGAGGTGAAGCTTATAAAACCTAGAAAAGATTTTAGTCTGTCTGCTGTAGCCCGTTTCATCTTGAGACAAAATTAGTAGAAAATTGCAGAACAGAACTGTCTCTGAAGTAGAAGTCAAATGATCGCATGTGCTAAGAATTGGATATAAAAAAACCTAGATTCCTTCACACTTTGAAAGCTTGGACTCAGAACAGCCATCACACAGCACTTAAGGCTAATGCTTCCCAGTCTACTTTAAAACTGTGGTCCTAAATACCTAGAGATATGACTGGACTAATGAAAGCAACATTGGGGCTTAAGGACTGGTTTCAACCTGGAGAAAGTAAACAAAAAACTCACCACACATACGAATCAAATGCAATGCCTGATACTTAGGAACTTACTCATTGCTTCCAGCTTCTGTATCTGATCTTTCAAGGTCTCTGGATCCTTTTTTAAGATTCCGACCTCCCTCACCTTCTTCCTCTCCTTTTTATTCTGTTCAATAGCAAGCACACAAATTATGATATGTTATCCATGCCCAAAATATTCTCTGATCAGGTGCAGCACAAATCCGAGTAACAACAAATCACGCTCAAATCCCTTTTTTTCACATACAGAAACATGTGTATTAAAAAATTGTGGAAAAAAATTAAAAACTAAAACAAAAGAACGAACCCTTGATTATCAGCTGAGGTAAATGTCCATAAACAACAAAATAAACAAGGTTAGGAAGTTCTGGTGCTACACTAAAATCCCCCAAAAAAACATTGCGCTAGAACCCTACATTAAAATTATAAAGGAAAAGTTCGACGACATCTAAAAACATAGGAATTCACATTTTATCCAAAAAAACAGACCATTCGAACAAATACACATGAATACCTGAAACACACAAACAAAAAAACGAAGAGGAAAGTTAGAATTACCCGTTTTAATTCCTTTTTGCGGAGCTCTTTCCGATAAGCATCCGTAGGGTTCATGGTTTTGCCTCCCTTCGTTGTCTTCACCATTTTGATGGCTTTCCAAGAAATCACTAATTAAAACTGTTGCTCTTTGTTTCTTGGAATATGAACTACGGACGGCGTCGTAAACCGGTAGTGCCTCACCAATAATCGGTTTGATTTTGTCTGCAGAAGCTTATACGATATGGAGATGGAGATTGATGATAGTGTGTTTTATGGGTATATGGGGAACTGTGGGCGGGTTATTGGGTCGGGTTCTCTTGGTGGGTGGGTTGCTGTAAAGTTGTATCTATAGCCAACTGATATAAAAAATAAAAAAATAAAAAAATTAGATGTGATAAATTAGATAAAAGTAAATATATATATATATATATTACAATCAATTTTTTATTTGTAATATAAAAGTTAAAGATTATTTAATATTGTGACTAATTCTTAATTTTATGAATTACAATATTAATTATTTTTGGACACTTGATTGTAATGTCTCTATTTTTATTGTGTCTCGATTAGTTCATGATGATTCATTATCCAATTTAATTTTCATCGGGGTTATTATTGTCATAAATTAAATGTTGAAGTTAAGATATGTCTAGCATCTGCCTTCAATTCACAGTGATTGCAATGACATATTGATGAATCTAGGACTTTTCATCAAGAAGCATTCAAATGATGATTTAACTAGCATTGTACACTAAAAGATTACTATCAACAATGTCAAATCGAAGGCGAGCCATTTGGTCTCAATCTGAAGAAGCACCAGAGATGCTGCCAGAGTAAGAGACGACTCAAGGACACCCGAATTACTTGAATTGGATGATGATAGTGATAAGGGTGAGTTGACAGGACCATATACTGGTGGTCCATTGAACCCTATTTGATATAAAGATTCAAGACTCATGTAGTTATTCCGCAGTTTGCTCAAGGATATAAGGAGTGGTATCTCTAACATTCACATCCTATTATGCAGAATCCTACTCATTCTTCCGATAGAGCACGCCGGTATAAAACAACAAATGCAAGTCTAACTTTGGGAGATAATCACGATGCACCTACATATCTTAAACCTCTCATCCAGATGTGGAGAGCTCAAGATGAGAATCTAACCTTAAAATATGTGATAGCATAAATGGAAATGGTATACCTCACACTGGAAGGGAGTAGAGGAAACGAGTTATTTATATTTTTTTTTGTAGAGACTTTTATGTAAACTTTGATTAAGTCAAGTATATCTTGATTCCAAATTGTGATTTATGTTGACTTGTTTTTTCGTTGATTTAGTAACTATGTTAACTAAAAATACCAAACTAAAAATTGACATAAACAATGTTCGATAACATTTGACATTGCCAAAAATATAGAGTTTGTTAAGTGAATGAACAATTTCGAGCTAATGTTCAAAACAAATGTTCGAGTTATTTGGATACATTTTTAGACTATTTGCTCTTCAATCCACTCAAAATATCTCGTGGTCGACTATTACTTTTTGACAAATCAAGTACAAATCTTGTTCTAGAGTTGAGCAAGTATTGGGCACTTGGGTGATTAAGTGTGCCTTGTATAATTTCCAATGCCCAATTACACAGTTGATTCATATTTACATTTACAGGTACAAGTATTTTTTCTTTAGACTCAGGATAGGTACCATTTCCTTCACAAGCTAGAGCCACACGAGGTCATAACAACCATCCCATTTTCATTTGTCATATTACAAACCTAATTTACCAAGTCTTCTTTAGATTCAAATAACACATTTGTCATGAACAAATATCCATAATCAATCACCAACTCATTATTATCAACATTCACATTGCAAATATCTGTCGAAAGTGCATTCGAATCCTAAAAATAAAAATAAGAAAATATCACAAAATTGCGCAACTTAACAAAAACATGGTGGTGTTCTACACTAAGTTTCGAACGGGCGGTTTACTGTTCAAAAGTTAACTTTCGAACAAATTGTTGATGTTCAATTCTAATTTTCGAACAAGTTGGTGATTTCAAAAGTTATAGTCGAACACATATCATCTATTCGATGCTTTGTAGTCGAACACTTTGCGCGACTGGGTATCATAAAATTACAATTTTTACTCGAAATATATAAAAATTTCAACATGAAAAATACGAAATACTTACATTATTATTTTTTGTTGATGTATCTTTCCATAATTGAATTCTTTGAGTTCACCGTAACTTGTAGAAAAAGAAACCTTACCTGGAGAAGAAGAAGAGAATAAAAAAAAATTAGGTTTTTAATATATAAATATATAAGGATATTTTTGTCAATATACTTATGTCTAATTTTATCAAAAATATTATAGGATATATTTAGAAGTTTTAGGATATGAATAGCATGCTTTCATAATTTAATTCATTTAATCTTAATTTAATTCTATAAATAAGTATATTATAATTCAGTGATCAAATTAAAATTTCATCTCTCAAAACTCAAACTCTTTTTAGAAAATTAGATATCGATTCCCAACACTATCAGACAGTAGGTGGGCTCTGGCCCAAGTACAAGCCCAACTCTTAAAAGCTCGTCATATAATAAAATTATAAAAGCTTGCGTTTATTATAAGCCCATAAATGCAGAGACCTAATACTCTCACAATATTTGGGGTCATTAGACCTGTAAAATTGGGTCGGTCCAAAATTTTAGGTAGATTGAGTTATATATTTTGAGACTCAAAATAAAATTGGGCCTATTTAATTTAATTTAATAATTAATGACCGATTCAAGAAATTTAATAAATTTTATAAAATCTGAATATTAGCATTCATAAACGTGAATAAACAAACGTAAGGAAGAACTCTTGTTTTAAAGATAAAGAACAGAAATATGCTCGCATTCTCTTATATAGATTGACCATCGCCTTAATTCAATATAGAATGTAATAGATTTACCAACATGTAAGTATTTGAACTAAAATTTTCACCGAAAATTATCAACTGCCAACAAGTTTCTCTTTTGTTTTTTCTTTCCTTTCTTTCTAAGACAGGTTCATTTAATTCAGGCGCATTACGAAGTACATATATCGTCGTGCAGAGTCAAACACTGTCATAATCCATACAAACGACACAGACGAAGTTGTCGTCAAATATTTGATTTACTTGCGTAAGAAAATATGGAACACCTGGTTCCAAAATTCAGAATATATAAGCAACATCTTGGTTTCTAGCATTATTTGCAGGTTTGGAATAAACTTATACTCTGGGGAGGAAATCAACGAGGAAACTGTGTATATTCAACGAACAAAGAGCCACCCAACCTGGGATCCTTTTCTTTTCCCTTCTTGTAAATATAATAAAGGAATACCTGTTTTCTTCCCAACTGCCCCATATGTTTTCATTTTTTATTCCACGGATTCGTGGTTTGAAGTCAACCAAAGATTTGATGCTGCAAGTTGATGCATCCCCATCTTAGTTCACAAGGGAAAATGTCAAACGCCTCTTGTGAGGGAGAGAGAAAAGGACAGAAACTTTAGAAATATATTAAGTTGGATAAACATGGGGTTTTGTTTGTTTCTTTCAATTTTAGGGTCAATTCCAATAATACATGGTCAGAGCAATAGTATGGCGCCTGATGTTTGAAACCCAGTTTTTTTTTTTTTTTTTTTTTTTTTTGTGGGGTTTGTTCAGACATAATTTGTCTTGATTCTTGAAAAGTGGGGCTGTGTTTGTTCGTATTGAGCATCTCACGTGTAGGAAAAAGAACAGCTTGCTGCTGTTTTTTTTGTTTCTTGGTCAGAGTTTGCTGGATTGGGAATGATGGGGGGCAAAAAATTTGTTAGGATTGTTCAGTTTATGGTCTTGCTGCAGTTTCTTGATTCTTTTTCTGCTCTTCCACTTTGCACTGATTCAAGTAAGCTTGTAAATTGTACTGTTCTATTGAAGTTCTACAGTGATGTCTGTGCTTATTCTCTCTCTCCCTCTTGCAGGAGCACCCTTTACTCCAAATGCTCCTCTGCAGTTCTGCCCCTACAATGGCACCACATGCTGCAACTCCACTGATGATTTGCGTTTGAAGAAGCAATTTGACTCCATGAATATCTCAGATGCTGCCTGTGCTTCTCTTCTTAAATCCGTTCTTTGTGCGGTAAGGGTTATACTATAACCAGTGCAGACTTGATTTATACATCTCAATCCTGGTTTCCTCTCTCTCTCTCTCTCTCTCTCTCTCTCTCTCTCTTGCATTTTGTAGCTTAAAGTTAGTGTGTGCATAATTCTGGTTCCTGAAGAATTAATACAGCTCAATCTTGGTTTCTCCCCCTTCTCCCCACCCCCACCCCTCTCTCTCTCTAAATGCTACTTGTGTGTTTGATCATCCATTTTGTAGCTTAAAGTTAGTATGTACACTACATATGATTCCTGAAGGTTGTTCAAACATACTTTTTTGTTGTTTGTCCTTTGCTTTGAAGAGAATTATATAGCATTGAATATTTTGTATCTCATTATACACAGAGGTGTGATCAATATTCAGCTGATCTGTTTAGCGTCAATTCGGCTCCTCGAAAACTTCCCATCCTTTGCAATTCAACCCAATCCAACACAGCCACAAACAGCTTCTGTTCACAAGTATGGAACACTTGCCAAAACATCTCTATCTTGAACTCCCCCTTTGCAGCTTCATTACAAGGCCAAGCTGGAACTCCAACAACCTCTAACTTCACTAAGTTAACAGATCTTTGGCAATCACAATCTGATTTCTGCAACGCTCTCGGTGGTCCCTCCAATGATGGATCACCATGCTTAAATGGTTTGCCCATCGCCCTAAACGGTACCAGCCCTCCGGCCCCTCCAAGTGGCATGTGCCTTGAGAAAATTGGGAATGGTTCCTACCTTAACATGGTTGGCCACCCTGATGGCTCGGGCCGGGCCTTCTTCTCGAATCAGCAGGGCAAGATTTGGTTGGCCACGATCCCCAAGCAGGGCTCTGGAGGGATATTGGAGCTTGATGAAGGCGATCCGTTTCTTGACCTGACGGAAGAAGTTCATTTTGATACGGAATTTGGAATGCTCGGAATTGCGTTTCATCCAAAGTTTGCGGAAAATGGTCGGCTTTTTGCTTCGTTTAGCTGTGACAAGGCCAAGTGGCCCGATTGTGCAGGCAGATGCGCATGTAATTCTGATGTGAACTGTGATCCTTCAAAGCTAGCTCCTGACAATGGTGCAAATCCTTGCCAGTATCAAAGTGTTATAGCAGAGTTTACAGCTAATGGGACCGCATCCCAGCCTTCATCGGTATATGCCAAACCTCATAATTCTTGAGATTTTGCTCAGTCTTTTGTCAATTATGAACACATTGTTCTCTCCTTTGATCATCAGGCAGCTAGAGCTAATCCTTCAGAAGTTAGAAGGATTTTCACCATGGGACTTCCATTTACATCTCACCATGGCGGCCAAATTCTTTTTGGGCCTGGAGATGGATATTTGTACTTTATGATGGGAGATGGGGGAGGTGTAGGTGATCCATATAATTTTGCGCAGAATAAGAAGTCTTTGCTCGGGAAGATCATGAGGTTTGATGTCGATAACATACCAAGTGAGTCATAAATATGTAGAACTGAATGTGATTTCCTTATTTTCTATGTGCTTTTGTGATCATAGACCAATCTATAGTGTATTTTTTATCACCTACTTCGACTATATGAGTTAGATTATACATCTCTCTAACACTCAAACAAACATTTGGAATAGCTCAAACTTCTTGTCCATGGACATTGTAATAATGGTATTTCATTGGCTTTGTCGTCGAAAATAAGATATAGATGCACATTTGTTTTATTAGCACTTCTTGTTCAAGGAATTTTTTAGCATACAAAAATTAACACAACCAAAATGTATACTTGTGTTCTGTGATTAAATTCTTGATCTTTTCCCTTTTCTTTGTTCCATATTTCGGGTATTTATTTCAGGCGCAAGTGAAGTTGGTCGGCTTGGTCTCTGGGGCAACTATTCTATCCCCAAAGACAACCCTTACACCACAGACAAAGAATTGCAGAAAGAAATATGGGCTCTAGGACTACGCAACCCTTGGCGCTGCAGCTTCGATTCTGCTAGACCTTCATATTTTGCATGCGCAGACGTAGGGCAGGTACCATATTTCTACGTTCTCCACATTAACCAACTCGAACTACCTCTGGCAAAGGCTACAACAGATTCTAAGTTGCTGCTATAACTTAACAGGATCAATACGAAGAGGTGGATTTGATCACCAAGGGTGGAAATTATGGGTGGCGTGCTTATGAGGGCACCGACGTCTATAAGCCTTCTCAATCGCCTGGAGGAAATACCTCAATAAGCTCAATAAGGCCGATTTTTCCAGTTATGGGGTATAACCACTCTGAGGTAAACGTCAATGAAGGATCTGCATCGATCACTGGTGGTTACTTCTATCGGTCCATGACCGATCCTTGTATGCAAGGAAGGTAAGTGATTCATCATTGGAACATCAGTTTGTTACTGCTACCTAATCAAGTTTCATAGAAAGAGTGCGATCATACCAGCACTAATGCATCGGACCTCATAAAAACTCCGAAGTTAAGCGTGCTTGGGTGAGAGTAGTACTAGCAAAAACATGTTGCTGATAGAGGCAAGTGCTCAATCTGCAGGTATTTGTTTGCCGACCTTTATGCAGGTGCTATATGGGCAGGCACTGAGAACCCCACCAACGGTGGCAAGTTCACCAGCAGCAAGATTCCGTTTAACTGTGCGCACGACTCCCCGTTGAGCTGCACGTTCACTCCGGGCAGCTCGCTTCCTTCTTTGAGCTACATTTTCTCGTATGGTGAAGATAACAACAAGGATGTTTACCTCCTCACAAACAGTGGCGTTTACAGGGTTGTTCGTCCTAGCCGGTGCAACTACATGTGCGCCAAGGAAGAGGCCTCAAGCGCTGCATCTCCTGGCCCCGCCGCTTCGACCCGGCCCTCTAACGGAAGCATTCTGAGAGGTCCTTGCGAGCTTTTGATGGGCCTGGTTTCGTTTTTGTGCTTGGTTTTCATGAGCTTTGTCTAAACTGGTGCGGTTGAGTTAATATTAGGCTGTTTCCAGTTTGTTTGTTTGTTGTGATGAGAAAACATTGTTCATTAAAGAACAAAAATATTTTACTTAAAGCGAAATAAATTATTTTTTTGTAAAAAAATAAAAAATACAAACTTACATGCATCACACACGAGTCTTGCATATTGAAGCGGCTTTTATGTTGCTTTTGAATTAAAGAATTTAAAATTAAAAAAAGAAAATTTATGATCTATAAATACGTAAATATAATAAGGTTTAAGTCTTGACTCAAATTATCAAAAAAGTTAGTTTAAAACAGGAGTGAATGGTTTTAGATCCATTACAAAATGAATCAATTCAAACAACTACCAACGAGCTGGTTGTTACGTCCATCCAAATGCAACTTAAGATATTTCTAAATTTGATTGTTTAATGATTTAATCCTTACCCGCTTATCACCGAATACAGCTTGGTTGGTCCAAATTATGTTTAATTAAACATTAATATACCAAATATAATATAAATATCAGATAAAATATCTTCATATAACATATAGTCAAATGTTCATGAACGTAAATATTAATAGTCTAGTGACATCATCTCACCATTATATATTAAATGTCAGAATTTCAAAGCCCATTTCCCCAAGTCCCTGCTAAAAAAAATTCAAAAACTCATGAATTTATGAACAACACCTATATTAAACAATAAAAACTAAGAAATAAAATTACTATAGGTGATGAAATTTAAATACCATAGCATTCAATAACAATTCAAAGAGGATGTGGGCTACTTATTCTGCCCATCAACAAACTAATTTGAGCCCGCTAGCATTATATGTGTTTGAGTCGCAATATTAGGACCCGCATTGTCATTTGTGGATTTTGGGCCGCCCCATAGATTGAGATTGTGTAACTCTTCTATTGGGTCCCACAAAAATTGTTTAGTATGACTAATTATTATTATTATTTTTTATACACAAGAGTTGGGCAGATAATAATTGGCAAGCGATAGTTGACAATAGAAAACACGTGCATAGTGTTGGATCATATAAATAATTAGTTTAATAATAATAATTTTTTGTTTATTTTTAGTTTTTAATAATATAAATATTTTTAAAAATGATGTTTCAATTTTTAATTAATTGATTTTTTTCTTATTTTTTTGGAAATATTTTTTAAATAACTTAATTTCTAATATATTTTAATGTATAATATATCAAATTAATTATTTTTAACCATCTTTAATTCTATATTCATATCACATAAATTAAAGTGAATATTATATTTCAAAATACAATTATTTTTTAATTGATTATTTATATTAGATTTGAATATTTATTGTATATTATATTTGAGTTGCAAATATATACTAAGTAATATTTTTCAAAAAATTATTAAACAATGTAATTTTTAATACAGTTAATGAATTTATAATATAAATTTGACTTGTATTATAGAACCAAATGAATATTTTATTGCACAAAATCTATTTTTACATAACTTTACTAATATAATAAAAAAGGTATCTCATATATTTTTAAATATTAATTTACTAAAATTATATTGTAATTATATATATATATTAAATATATTACAAATTATACACCATATTATTAAATAACATGATTATTGAATTTTTAAAATTATTGAAAATCAAATTAGCAGCTATGGTACCCTAATATATTACTAAGATAACATATCATTATCTTACTTTTGTTGTAATTTGTGTTGACCGTTGGTCTGGAACCTAGACTGACATAAAATCTTCTAGCAATGATAGGAAAACGACACCGTACAAGTACATTATTTAGGTATTTATGCTACTATATAAGCAAATAAAATCCAACACAAAATTACGTTTTCCCTATCTCAAACTCCATTCAACAAAGAATTTTACTTTCTTAGGTTAAAGTGAAGGCCCCTTAAATCTCCAAATTCCCCAATTTTGACAATTATTTTCAGTTTTTTCACCCTGTCGACGTAAATTTACAAAACCCAATTTCTCCAACAATTCACTGTGTCCCCCCTCCCCTTCTCTCTCTACCTGCATAATTTTTCTCTGGCCAAGAATCAGCGCAACTTCGGAAACTCACCGCAAACTCCAAAACCCATTCCTGCATTTTCCTTGTTTAGTGTCTTAATTGTTGTTGTCACGACAATCTGATTATGCCCTTTTCACCTTTTACAGTTTCTTGGCTCTGAGTATTGTTGTTATCAAATTTGTTGCTTTGCTTAAACCCCCAGCTTTTTTTTATTTCTCTTTCTTGTCCCTTTGTTTTGAAACAGCAATTCTTGGTGTACTTCAATGCAAGCCCTTGATCTCCCATGTAACCCTTCCATAGACCCTCCTGTACATCATCCCTCCGCCATGCCGGAAAACTCCTCTCCGATCCACTCCCAGAACGACCACTCGTCTGCAAACCCCGAGAACAGCAAAATCCATTTCGAAAGTAACGCCAAGAATGAGAACAGTGAGGAGGATGGCGTTAGGAATAGTAGTGTCGGGAAAAATAATGATAGTGCCAACGTAGTTTTTAGAAGGGAGAGGCCGTCGAGGGCGTGCACGCAACGAGCTGCAGCAAGGATGCAGGCGGCGGCGGAGGCGGAGGCAATGGCGGAGGCAGAGAGGAAAAGGAAGAAACCTAAGAATAGGGAAAGGGTAGCCGTGAAGCTGTTGAAAGAGGAGTCTGAAGAGGAGGAGAGGCTTAGTGGGGAAAAGGAGGGAGCGAATGAGGAGAATGGGGAGGAGGATGTGTCACGAGTGCAATGTAGTAAGATAGTGACGCCACTGGTTGGAGAGTTGGAACCGTCACAGTTGCCGAGGTGGAATATACGGTCCATGTGGCAACTGGCTTCTATTCTCAATTTCTTGAATGTATGTGTGAGGTTTGGAGAATGATGAAGATTGGACCTTATGTTAACTTTTGATGTTCTGGAGCTAAATGGTATGCTTTCTTTTTGTTTTGTGAGGTGTAGGTGTTTAGGCCTTTGCTGAATATTAACGTGGAGTTTTCAGCCGAGGAGTTTGAGACGGCTTTGCTTACTCCAAATAATACTTTGGGGGATGTACATATGCCTTTGTTGAAGGTTGGTACTTTTATTTCCATCTTGGCAGTTTATGTTGTTTTATTGGAAAGTTTATGGATTCTGTTACAATGAGTATACTTTATTTTTCAGCTTATATTGATAGTTTGTGTTGATATAGCCGCATTTTTCAAAAGTTTATATGGCTTTTGATAGAACATTTTCTGCTATTGGGCCCTTGACGTGACATTGTGGCAATATCTGCAGCTTATTGATATTGTGTAGAAGTTGGCTGTTTTTCTGGAAGCCAAGCTATCTTTGTATTGTCTGTTTTGATGAGCAAGCTGAATGCGAATAATTTTCTGATGAAATTTGGGTAATATTTTGATATTAGTTGTTTAGATAGTGGAGACATTTATTTTCATGTACATAAGCATAAACTATTGGTTATTCTGCATGAGTGTCAAATTATTCACACATCAATGCAGTCTTTGGTGTTTTTTTTTTCCTGTTTGAATTACTGGGTGTATTGAAATATCAATAAATATGAAATTGGATGAATGGTCTTAAGTTGATTTTTCGACATGTAGAACTGGGAAAAGGTTTGCTATAACTTGACAAGCTTCATAAAAACTTAACTCAAGACAGGACTAGAAATAAGTTGACTGTTGCCACATGGTGTTGTGTTGAGAGCCAGAGCCAACAAATTTCATAGACTTGATTTCGCTGATTTGTCTTGACGGTTTTTGATGTCTTAAGTTTTGACTACTGATGCGATTTCATTTATTATTGTTGAGCTTTTCTTCATCTTTTCATGTTCTGTCAAGATGGTAGTGTTGGAATTCTTTCCTCACGAGTATTTCATCAAGGAAGCAAAGCATTGATGCCATTGATGCTTAATACTGTCTGCATGTATGTTTGACCATGTTCATATCATTATTACACACACACATATATATATATATGTATAATTTATCTGTGAAAAGTTGCTGAGACTTATTTTGTTACACATCCTTATTAACACTATAATTGGTTTCTCTGTCATTGTTTGCTTCTTTTATTTTATAGGCAATTCCTCCTGTAACTAGAATAGCACTCGGACATGGTACTTGGGTGACTGTTTTGTGCAGAAAATTGAGAGATTGGTGGTATTGGGTAATCCCATCATTTATCTTTGAACAGTATTTTGATGAAATCCTTCAATAGAGGCAATGTTAGCTACAGAGCTCTTGGATTTACTTGGTTTGGTGCTTAATTGCAGGTTGCAGAAGGAGAGCTGCCTATAGTTGCAGCACATGGGTGAGTGGAAGTTTACTTTTTAATATATTTGAATATTGTGCACATGGGAGACCCAAGTTATGCATTATTCCGTCTTCTTGTTTAGGGCTGAAGTTGAAGCATACAATGCACTTGATCCTGGGGTTAGAGTGGTGATTTTGAAGGCATTATGTGATATTCGTGTTGAGGTAATAAGTTCTAAGTATGAATGTTGTTATTCTTGTAATACTCGCTTTAGGGCTTGATAGTACTTGGATGTGTTCTCATTGTCAAACTAAGTTATTTAAAGGTTTGCTTCTTGAATTGTAGCATTGTTACAGCCTGACTGTATATCAGAAATTGTTCTTTTCATTTGATCCTGGATTTCATATGCAATAAATACTCATGTTTTCAGTATTTTTTCGATTTTTGGTTGATTGACGTTCAGTTTGTAATAATTAATCCTCCTAGTCAAAGTTCTGCTCCTGCTATGAATACTGGGCCATTAAATTTCACTCTTTACTGTTGTGTCATGGTTTTGATTGTTGAGCCCCTATTTTCTAGTCTACTCTAGTGCTGATAAAGCTAAGGCTGGCTATTGTATCTCATTCTGCAGCAAGAAGATATAAGGAACTACATAGATAACTCAATAAAACAGGGTGTTCACTTATCTGCATTTCGCAAAGAACGCATAGGTGGTGATTCTCGTGGAATCTCATATTGGTAATGTAAACTTCCTTCACACTGAATACATCAGGTTTCTCTTTTTCTTTCTTTCTTTCTCTTTTTATTTTTTTTAATTTATTTGTACCAGCTGCAGATTTTTGTTCTCAAGCACCATAAGGACCATACTTTTGCTTTATTTACCTTTTCAGTGAAATTTAATCTGTCTGCTTATTGCATGTTCATCCATGGAAGTTTTAACATTTAAAAGAAGTATTTGTGTGATGAAGGTATGAAGATGATCCAAGTATTGGTCACCGACTGTACCGAGATATTAGGAAAGTGGAGGTGAAGAAAGGAAAAGGGAAGACTGTTCCACCAATTCCTCATTCATCTTATCAATGGGAAGCAGTTGCAACCAATTTAGATGAATTTGTGGATGTTTCTGTAAGTCTTTCCTCTAGCCGGTACTCCATATTCACTTAATATTCGAGTAAATGTCGGTTTTTTTTTTTTCTTTCTTATTATTCCTTCAATTACCCATTGAAGAAACTAAATGATATTACAAGTGAAAGCATTCAGGATTTCAACGCATGAAAGTATGCAAAAGGGAAGATTGGAGACTCTTGAGTTACATAAAAGTGGAGCATGAGACCGTCGAAATATTAAAAATAATTGAGGTGAAAGTGGCTTAGGACTTGGGTTGAATCAATGAAAATTGCAATTGGTATAATTGAAGTTATTGTTTCCCCCTTTGTCCTCGCAAAACTCCTAGTTTGTTGTCAATACCTTCAATTCTCTGTAAGCGTCTCCCTTACACTTTATAAGCATATCTTTTCACTCGCATTATCAGTGGTAAGAGTTCCCCAATAAACCAAGAATGGTAGCATATCTTCTCTGTAAGCGTCTCTCTTACACTTTATTGTTTCCCCCTTTGACATATCCCATCATTTGTAATGTCTCTCGCTTGGTAGCCCGAAGAAGAATTTAATGTTATGTGAGTCTATGATAGTAGGAGGCAAAAGAGTTTGTTCCCAAAAAAAAAAAATACAGCCTCTACTCTCCCTTTAATGCTGTGAAACTGAATCTGTACCAAATGAACAGCTCCTCCTATTGCAACAATGTAGAGTTTGTTCAGTACTGAAAACCGTTCTGAATGAAGCTATCTGAACATTTTGGGAGTGCATAAATTCTACATTCTTCCCTTTATCAACATTGAGTTTGCGTTTTATAGAACTAGACTGTTTAAGTTAGACAAACCAGTGTCGAGAAGGGTATATTCTTAAACAATTGTATGCTTGATCTTATTCAGCGACATTGCAGATTCTCAAATCCTAATATAGGTCAAATATATTCTAACTTCACACTAACTTTGAAACGTAATAAGATTAGGTGGAATGTAGGAGGTTCTTTATTAGTCCATCATTGATGTTAAAAGAGAGATTCCACCTACTTGTTGGTATATTGAACTTTTTGATGTCTGTTTTGGTTTCAATCTATACATCTTAGAAATCTGTTACTTGTATCTAAGCCAAAAAATTTGGATGTTGAATGTGCAAACTGCATGTCACTTTTCTTACATGATTTCATTATACACACTGTTGAAATTGGCACTTGTCCTTTCTTCTCTTAGCCTCATGTCCTTCCTAATGAATTATACTACCCGTTGCTTGCAGGAGAAGTTGTTTACAAGTAAAAATAGAACAGAGGTTGCTTTGGGGAAGAAATTGAAAAATGACATGCTTCCTGAAATTGAGAAGGTCCACAAGGTAGTCTCTGTTTCTTGATTGAAAGATTACCTGACCTTCATTTACTCTTTCTCAATGTAGCCTCTTCTTTTCCTTTTTCCCATTTTCTTTAATTTTAATTTTTTATTTTATTTTAAGGAGTTCTAACAATTTATTAAGATGTGGGGATGGTCTATTTTATCCTCTTTGGTGTTATTGGCACTAAGATGTGCTTTTGTACAGAGGAAGGAGAAACAGTTAAAGAAACAGCATAGACAAGCACTTATGCTTGATAACATGATGAGTATGAATGGCCTTGCCGCTGGACGTTCTCTTCGTGATAGGAAACCTGTCACGTATACTTTTGGTATGTCTACTGTAGTTTTCTCATCACATTTCATTGTCTTTTTACGTGAATCCATCTATTTATATATTCTGAGATCATTAGTCATCACTCATCAGTTCAAATTCTGATTATTATTTTGTGTTTATTGGCAGATGATTATGACCGTTCAATTAATGAGGCTCTAAAGGTCACCAAGTAAGGATTTGAGCACCTACAAATTCTATCATATTACAGCTATATATAAACACATATTTGAGCAGTTCTCTTTATTGCTCATAATTTCCTTTTACTTGCTCTAATTTCAGGAAGAGACAGCCATCACCAGAACCTTTTGAAAGGAAAGACCCTCATGTGAAACTTGAAGTTTCCTTAAATGGTAGATTGGGTGGCCCTTCACAATATTCTCAACACGACTCCTTCTCTCCTGTCTCCCCGAAATCACTTGATAGTGATGAATTTTATGATGATCAGGAAACAGAAGCATTGGATCGCAGGTACTTGTTTGTCTATCCTTGGGAATATACACTTTTCGCCTTTGTTTTAGGGATAATTGCAAAAATACCCTTGAAGTTCATCCTACAAAAGAAAAAAACACGGGAAAGTTTGTTTCCTTGCAAATTAAACCACTTGAGAGAGAGAGAGAGAGAGAGAGAGAGAGAGAGTGGGGTGGTGGGGTGGTGTTGGAAACAAGCTTCATTGGGCTGTATTGTAAGTTGGCTAAACCTGAAGGGTGGTTCTGCAATTATCCCTACGTTGTATGATTCTCCATGAATTCGTAAAATAAGTCGGCTGTGTTATGTAGTAACCGGCGAAGACAGAGGCCTCAACGGTACTCTGTGGAAGACTTTGTCGAAGCTGCCTCAGATAACGAAGCTGATTTTGACAGTGACGATGATATAGTTGGTGAAGCAGTGTACGATGACGAATACCTACAGAGAAGAAAACAGAAAAGGAAGACATCAAGTAGCTCAGAAGGCGATGATGAGTACCATATGGATGAAGAAAACCCTGATGAGGAGGAAGAGGAAGAGGAAGAGGAAGAGGAAGATGATGATGATGGCTTAAGTACGAGTGAAGATAGTGGTGGGCCCCGCAGACGTAGACAAACCTTGCCCGGGCGGTCTAGGAGGGAGACTAGATTGAGGTCCGTTGGTGAGCTTCAATCTGGGCTTAGGCGTAGTAAAAGGGCCACCAGAAACCGTATTGATTACAGGCAGATCGAGTTGTCTGAGTCAGAAACAGAGTCCATGAAGCCCATGAAATTGGATGCAAGAGACAAGCATTATGATGCGAGTGATAACGAAGAGTTATCTATGGGCAGTCATGATTTGGGTGAAAACATGAACAAGCAGGGGACAGATGCCAATCAGCCCTGTGAGGAGAATCATGAGATTGTCAACAAAAAGCAAGCTGACCCAGAAGAGCGAACGAACAGCAGAGATCTAGAATCAGATGGTGTGAAGGAAAGACGGTTTCTTGATTTGAATGAGCTCGCTCCTGGTTCTGGGTTGGATGAGGGGCCTGCCTCGATGAGAGATGAAGATGGAGATGACTTGTAAGCTGATTAAGAGAGAGCTCTTGTTCATGTAGGTTTAGTCGATATTTTTTGGCGCGCCTCTCTCTCCATTGATAGGGATATGAAAAATCACAAATGAGATTTGGGTGGTCGATTTTGTCAAGAGTTGTTGCTCTTATGATCAGTCGTTGTACAATAACGTTGGGACTAATATTTGTGATGAAAAGTTTTCTGTCAGATTTTGTCTTTGTTTCACTTTGTCTCACTTCTTTGATGCATTTCAAGATTTGGCTTTTGTCCTGATACTGAATCAGATGCAGAAGACGGCCCTTTGACAACGGGCTTGGATCTTCTAATTTTATTTTATATTTTAAAATAATTACTACACATCATTATGTATATTTAATTAACACATTATGTGTATTAAAAATAATAAAATATAAGATAACATAAAAATGTAATGGAGCATCGTAACTTTTAACAGCTTCGTTTACTTACAGATTTTGACGCGACATTGTCGGCTTCATGAGATGGTGTGGTTTCAACATTATCAATCAACTCAATTTATTTGTGTAACTAATTATGTAGAGTTACCAATATACTTCAAGATCAATGGCAAAATCAAGTGGTTTTGCAGTAACTTCGAGATGATAATAATATGTGTAAATTTTAAATATTATAATTGTATGAATTAAAATTTGTATAAATGAGACGATTCAATTCAAAAAATAACAAAATAATTCAATTCATAATTGGGCTGGTTCAATTTAAAATTAAAAATTATTTTTCGACATAACTTTATTATTTATAAGTGGTTCTATTATTATATTAGTATAGATATATATAATGAACATACGCTTTAGGGTAATTAATTTTCTTCACTTTATATGTTTGTTATTTGGCAGATATGCTGAACACAATTCACCAATTCAATCCTCTATTTGTTTAATGAAGCTTAAAATATGATTTGATCATAATGAATTTGTTTACCCAATAGGGTATCACTGGAATTGTCTGTCCTGAAAGGAAATTGTGGTCCAACTGCTGACCTACCTTCAGGGTGTACATCTGGATTTCATTGCCAAGCTCGACCTTGAACTGGACTAAAATACTCGAGCCTCGAGCTCAATTATTTCTAAGCTTGAGCTCAATCCGATAACTTATATAATAGTTTTATAAAAATGAAATAAGTTTAAAGATATTTGAATTACTTTTATTCGTAGATTTGAAATATTTGTAAATAAATATATTATTAAGGATAAACTCTGTAAATTTAATGTACTCTCAATTAGGCTTTGCTAGCTTGCACTCAAGTAGCTCGAGCTCAATTCAATAAACTTCAAGCCCGGTTCAGTCTTGTACTCGAGTTAATTTTAGCTAGCTCACAAGCTGTCCCAACCCATATATATTTGCTTGCAACAAGCAAAGGACCTAACACTCAGTAAAGTCGAAATAAAATTAGACCGGCTGTGTAGTGTAGATAGAACGAGAGAGAGAGAGAGAGAGAGAGAGAAGGTAAAGTTAACTATCACAAGGTAAAGATTGAAAATGTGATTTATGTAGTCCAGTCTAGGATCAATGCCAACAGACAAGTAAATCTATACAATCTCAGATTCCTGCTGTCAAAGATTCTAGCCATGTTGACTCATATTCTCTCTACTTCCGTTCTTTTTCCATCCTCGGATGAAAACTAGAACCGACGTTGGAGGACAAAAGAACAAATACAATAGATTTTCAAGAGGGCCGTCATCAGCTACAAAGCAGTCCACAGGATTTACAGTATACCGTATCTCGCTGCAAAAATTTGTCCATCCCATTTCATCCCGCCTTGCTGAGGTCATCTCATGTTGCAGCACGACGGCCTTCCAATCTGTCTTAGTTTGTTCCAGAGACAGATCATCTGCCTTGGAGACTGGTAGTGAGCCGTTATGTAGTCTTCAATGCACCCAAATTGGCAGAACTTCAAGCTGTGTACATACTCTACAGGTCTGGATGAATTCACTTTCTCCACCCACATTCCCATGCTAACATCTTCCATTTTGAACAACTGCAGATGGACAAAATATCAGTTGAGTATGTATCTTTCTCGGGAGAGTGGGACTGCACAAGGGCATTGATTCATGTGTTTTGAGTTTGAGAGACATACCCTTAATTTGTGCTCATCAAAATCTGAAACGATAGAGTTTGCAATGTCAGATGAGATGATGTAGCCCGGCCCATTTGCATAGGGTGGATACTCTTCCTCGGGCCATTCCTGAATCACCGGAAAAAAAAAAAAAAAAAAAAAAAAAAGAATGGTTAAAATACCTGTTACCATATACTAATGTGTATCTTTCTGTACAAACTCAATGAACAAACTTTCATGATCATCTGGGATAGGACTTATGAGGAGTAAAATTTAACTACATTGGGATAAGGGTTGCTCGAAGTTTTGTTTAAATAATAATAATTATAAATAAATACGTATCTGTGGAGGTAGGGAGTAAGGACACACAATCAAGCCCTCAAAACACACACAACCCTTTCATGCAACTGCAGTTTCATATCTGAAAGATCCAATCTACTAACACAACGTATTTGAAGTGATTAAGGACAAAATTGCATTTCAAATACTCAATTTTATATGCATAAGGGAGGTAAGAGAATACGGTGAAATTGTTGAGCAATTTTCTTTCGAAACTAGACTCAAGAGGACTTGATTGGATGGAAGTACAGAAAGATGAATAGACCACATGGTAGAAACGAATCAACTTAAAACGACAACTCAAGCAACAAAAGGAAAAAAGCAAAAACCAACTTTATGAGAGATAAAGGAAAGGATTGAACAGAACCTCGTATGTAACTGCCCATTTACCACTGCGCAGGGGCTTATGATAGTAATTAATGTTTCCAATATATAAACTTTTGTTCTCTGGGACTTTCTTTGCTTCATTAATAATTGCATCGATCCTCACAAATGTGTCATCATCACCCTTCATGACATACTTGGCAGATACAGTCCGCACCTGCAATCAAACCATATTCAAATAATTTATTCAGGCAGGAAGAAAAGAAGAAAGTCTTAACTCTGAATTTTTAAGAGATACACAAACTAACTCCATATTCACAGATGGCAACAGTTTTCAGAACAACAAGGTCATAGTTGTCCATGTACGGTACTATAACAATGTCACCGAAAAAATCTGCTTCTCTCTTCACTTCTACATTCACTTCCTTTCTTCCATGCTGTTCAAAAATGGTCAGAAAGTTAGCTCCAACATCCTACACTATAGACAATCAAATCATTAACTTAAAATATTTTTCAAGAAAATAATCATTTTTACCCACCAATGCAACAAAGAAGCGCACAACAACATCCGTAGATTTGATAAGTTTATGCTGCATCCAAGACTTCCTCACAGCCATCCGTTCGGCAAAGTGGTTGCCTGCCGAAAGAATGCCAATGAACAGTTCAACGGGCCCAAAAGGACTAGGTGGAGCTTTCCATCTATCAGACATGTCAAGATGTCTTTGAGGATCAAAACTGGGGTGAGTAGTGGGCAAGGAAGCAGCAAAGATGGAATGGACATCAATATCCCCGTTCAACATCAATCCTGTAGCATCCTCAAGGGTAAAACCCTGAATATATTGAACAGAATCTTCAGCACTTTCTACAAATATATACACACATACACACAGAGGCCAGAAAAAGCAGCAAGTTACTCACAGTGCGATAAGGAAATGAGGTGACGTGCCTCCCATCAACGTTGACATGGTAACCTTCTAGGCCAGCACTAAGAGTGAGCACAAACAATTTCTCTTCCACAAAAGGGAATGGCCAGTCGATAGTCACTTTTTTAGTTCGTCCAATTAACCGGTTTAACCACCATGTTGCCTTTGATTCCTCCGACCCATTATCATCATCCCGTATCCACTTCTCACATTTCACCAATCCATCAACTGCAGAACATTCAAAGAACGGCCGATGATTTCTGATGCCACAACACATGTTTAAATGCATGTAAATGCAGAAATAAAGTGGGCAGGTAGTTCATATGATGTATCCCCTATTCTAAGCCCATAAAATAATGAATGAAGCAACTCTGTTTTCCCCCATCCTTCCCGGTTTTCCCACACAAAAACTGCGTGGCAAAGAGCACGAACCCCCCCCCCCCCCCCAACCCCACCTGCCCCAGCCAAATTAACCATTTCGACGATCTGTAGATCATCACATATTTCAATATTTTTTTTTCGCAAAATCAAAACTAACATCATCCAATAAAATCAGTTTTATAAAAATAAAGCACTTAGCAATCAAAAGGCAATGCCTGCAACTCACCACTTTCCTCATCAGCACGAGATTTCCAGCCTTCACACCTCTGCGACGTCCCCCATTGCATCCTGTAACAAGTGTTCTGCTCAATAACAGGATTCCCACTCCAATCCCCCTTCAACCGTGGATTAAAGTGCAGAATCCTAGGCGGATCCTCGCCTTCCACCGTCTTCAGCCCCTGCAATTCCATCATAAACTGCGAAACCATAACATACTGCCCGTCCTTCAACAGGGAAATCTTGGTTTGTGTTTCAGGGTGGGCCGCCCTCGGTTTCCCCACAACCGTTATATGCGACCCCAATGTCAGCCCACATGGTAAAATCATCAATCGTCCATTCTTTGAGAATTCACCACCAGTTACTGATATCGAATGCGGGCACAGTTCAGAATTACTGCTGGCACTACGATTAACACTACCAGCACCATTAAATCCTCGATTACTGCTGTTTTTGCTAATCGATTCGAGCTCCTGCCAGAGCTTTCTACCGACCTCGACAGCGTCTTTAGCAGACTTCAGAATCGAACCCTTCACGCTTAAATTCACAATGCCGGCAGTGAAATTCAAGCTTGAAACCGGCGTTTTAGCAACTTCTTTGATCTTTCTCTCCGCTGCTGATTGATATGGGAATTCTAGAGGGCGAACGGGGGCCTCTTTCTCCACCAAATTTTCCTCGCTTTCCAGCATGAATTGCTGGGAATTAAAGAACCCATTACCATTGCTAAACGGTTCCTCTTGAGAAACTGAACTGAAGCCATTTTTGAACAGGTAAGGGGCTTCGAGGCTCACAAATAGTATGTAAAAAAGCCCCAACAGAACGAGCACCCGAATTGATCTCTGTCGGCCCACCGAAAACAACTGGTCCAAATTCGCCCGTTTCATCTTTCAATTTTATGATATTTTCAGCAAAGATAACTGAAAATATGCAGCTCACAAGCTCAATAAACAACTAGTGATCATTAACAAAAAAGGGCATGAAAAAAGTGGGCTCCCTTAAATGTTTAGGAGAACGGCAAATGAACCCAACTAAGAAGTTTAGAAGGGAAGAAAGAAACGTTTAGGTCAGCAACGCAACCCTGCAACCGCGTCTCCACAGATATAGAGAGGGAGACAGGTGTTAGATATAGTGTGTATGTATAGGCACAGAGAGAGAGAGAGAGAGAGAGAGAGAGAGGTGGTGTTGGAGGCTTCCTTTCTGGGTCGGTCACTTTTGTTTATTTAGTGAAGGAAAATTCCTTTTTCAATTATTTCAAATTTAAAATAAACCACCTTCATTTTTATTAATTATTTATTCAAAGGAATTATTTTATTTATAGAATATTAATTAAATATAATTAATTTTTTTATCGGCCGAAATGCTTTAATGTGATGACGCAAAATGGCAGTGGCAAGATTCTTCCCGGCCTATGCAAGTACACGCATTAATGCACGTAGTACAACTGCATTAGTGATTCTCTTTTCACTTAAAAAAAAAAAAGATTTAATTACTTCAATATTCATTTTATCAAATAAATATTTAGAAATATTACCAATAATAAATAATATTATGAACAAGGTAAGGAGGTTTAGAGTCAAAGATTTCATTCAACCAATTTCGGTAATTAGATATGAAACAATCAGATTATGCTTTTGACCCGGAGAAAATATCATCATGAGATTACATATTTCATGAATTAATTATTGCTGAATTATATTCTGAATTTATATAATTTGTCACTAAATTATGTAATAATATTTCTTACTAAAAAACCAAAATTTATTTTGACTGCGAAAGAAAAAAAGATAAAAAAGCAATATTATGACTTTTATTGAAATTTGAATAGCCGCATTTCCTGATACGATGCCTTTTTTTTTTCTGAGGTAATATTGTTCAAATAATAGAGAATTATTTATTATTTAGAATAATTAAATAGCTGCGGATATAATACACTTTATTATTATAAAAATTATTTATATCAATTATATTTATATAAATATTATATAATTTATTCTTATCTTGTTGTATTGCTTTGTCATTCTCTTAAATATTATCTTTATCAAATTATAAATTACATGACTTTTCTAAATTAATTTTTTAGTATTCCCAATTCAATAAAAAATATTCAACTTACTAAAATCTAAATTGTTATATAAATTTTATTATATAATATTTTTATTTTTAGATCAATCCCATATAAAAAAATATTATTATTTATTTAAATTCAATATATATATTAAAATAAAATTAAATAAGTAAATTTATAAAAAATTATATTTTATCCATAAAAAATTATACTTCATATTTTAAATATAATTATTTTTTATTTTAGAATATGCAATATTGATGTAAAATTAAAGATCACGAAAGGATGATTAATTTAATATATTATACGCAAGAAACGAATTTAAAATAATAAATTATTTAAGCTTTTCAATTTTAGTAAAACATAAAAAATAGAATGAATAATTTCATAGAGATTTACATGAATAAGTTGTTATTTAAAATTAATATACAATTATTTAAAAAGCTAATAATTAAGAAATAATATCAAAATTTCTGTGATAAATGTGAAATATATTGCGAAATTTTCAAATCATTTTCAGATTTCAACCCTACTTAATTGTTTTATTTATCGAAATAAGCAATCATAATGTGTGTTCTCTCTATTTTTAATTAATATAATTTACAATATTTAAGATATGAACACTCATATTTATTAAAGACAAGATTTTGAATTATTTAAATTATATATATTTTAAAAACTAATTCATCTTTGCTATCCAGCTTTGTTGGTAGACCATATCGACTGATAGACTATGTTAATGACATATCAATTAATTAAAAAAAAAAATAAAAACCCCTAATATTTTTTTATAAAATAAGCAATTTGTGGTGATTTGAGATTTAAATTGAAAAAAAAATTAAATTTTTACAAAGACTAATTTGCTAATTTTATTTTTATTAAGTGTAAAATGAAAAACAAGACTTCTGATATAATAAAGTTTGTAATTTCCCCTGAACTTCACATTTCTCATTTCTAAAGCTCTATCGCAAGTAAATGTCACGTTTTAAGGGTGTTCAATCAGTTAAAATTAATCAAATCGTATCAAAATTTTGCTTCGATTTTTGGTTAATCAATATTTTTTAAAGAGATATTAAATGGATAAAAAATGAAAAGTGTGAAAAGTGGAAAGAATTAAAAGAGTGACTAGTTAGGCTACTGTATTGTACTACTGTTGGTATGATATATATATATATATAAATTTTCGATTCAGATTGGTTAACATATATCTGAAATTAAAATCCAACATAAAATTAAAATTTATTCAATTTTATAACTGAAACTAAATCGAAAAATTTGGCTCATTTCATGTGTTAATCATTTCTTTTTTTATTTTGTTCAATTTAACGTGAACATAGCCACAATTAAAAATCATTAATACATATATGAACAAATACAATATGATTATTTTACAATTGAAATTTCATTAAAATAATTAATTACATTAACGAGTAATTTATTTTATTGCACTCATAATTTCATTAAAACCTCTTGAAATACTTCATTAGGAATAAAGTTTGATTACAATTAAATAGTTATTTTTGAGAGAAAAAAATAGAAATACAAATTATTATTTAAATTAAGATAGTTGTACAATTGTTCCAGACTCGATAATGTAGTAACATCTCTTCACTCATCAATAGATGGTCAGAAAATAGATTATACATTTTTTAATATACGAGAAAAGTTATTTGTTGTAAATTGTAATAAATTAAAAGATGAAAAAACAGCTATAATAGAGAATAGGAACTCTCTTATTGAACATGTTCACAAAAGGTCATACGTGTAAGGGGATTATTTTAATTAAAAACAGCCTTGCCAAAAGTGTTTCATTATGACTAGTGGTACCTTTAGCTTCAAAAGGTTGTACCTAGCCTCAAAAGTGCCAAACACAACAAATTTGATTTGTCATTGTCCAAATGCAGCCAATATGGGCCCACAATATAGGTCAATAAACAAGTCTTTTCAAGAGAACCGTTGCCAATAATTCTGATTATGACTTAAACAATCACAGCCATGCTTTATTATTATATATGAAATGAAAATGACCCCTTCAGCAAATATAAATTTGATAATACTAATCATAATATTTTTGAAAAACCACATGAAAAGTTTAAATTAGTTATCTGACTCGTGTCTTATGTAATTTAAAAATTTTAACGCGTGTATAGAGATATCAATATTATTCAAATAGTTGAAGACTTGATAAAAAGTTGTGGGTATCGTATGGGATAATATACAGTTGCAAAATTATATTTGGATATGAATTTAGTATTTCATCCGTTGTTCTACTCGATTATCCATTATTTATATATGAATGTATATATTTATTTATTTATTTTAATTCATTTGAATTTTCTTTTAAAGCCAAACAATCAAACTTACTTAATATTTAGTTTTAAAAAATTGAATCAAATGATGATACACTATGTTATGTATTTGAACATATGGTAATTGATGTTTTTTTTTTAAATAATGCAAAAAAAAAAAAATTACGAAATAGGCATGTTTTGGAACAATTTTTAAAAATAGGTAAAACGTCACCGGAGGTGATGTTTTTAAAACTTAAACAAAGAAGGTCACCGGCAATGACGTTCTTATTGTTATGTTTTATATATATATATACACACCCTATGTAATACATACATACATCATACATGCATATATATATATTATATATATACACACACTCACACATATATATATTAATATATATATATATATATATAATTTGTATGATATATATATTTTTTTAAATATATATTTTTATTAATATATATATGTATATATTTATAAAATATATATTTATACTCTAAATTCATATTTTGAAAAAATATATATATTTTTTATTTTTTATTTATTAAATAAATATATCAAAACATATATTAAAATGTAATTAATAAAATTAAAATATTATAATTTTATTTAGGATAATAAAAAAATATTTAAATTAAAGAATAAATTATAATTACTAATTAATATTCTGAAAATAAAATAATATATATATATGAATAAAAGTAAATAAACATAATTATAACAACATCAACTTAACTGACGTTTTTATAAAACGTCAGTTAAGTTGACGTTTCTTATATATATATATAAAATATATATTTATATTCTAAATATATTAATTTTGCAATATGTATATATATTTATTTAGTTTAATTTCTTTTATAATGTATTATATATAGATATATATATTTTATTTTTTATTTATTAAATAAATATATTAAAATACATATTAAAATGTAATTAATAAAATTAAAATATTATAATTTTATTTGAGATAATAAAAAATATTTAAATTAAAGAATAAACTTTAATTATTAATTAATATTCTGAAAATAAAATAATATATATAT
Organism: Caryopteris x clandonensis; assembly: GCA_028749325.2. Lineage (NCBI taxonomy): Eukaryota > Viridiplantae > Streptophyta > Magnoliopsida > Lamiales > Lamiaceae > Caryopteris > Caryopteris x clandonensis. The sequence goes on from JAPYKT020000003.1 coordinate 9,548,929, forward strand.
ATATTAATAATATATAAATATATATATATAAGAATAAAATAAATAAATATAATTTTTGAAAAAACGTCACCTCAGGTGACGTTTTTTAAAAACGTCAACCAAGGTGACGTTTTTTATATATATATTTAGTCATTAATTAATTAATTATTAGATGTGCTGTATTGATTAAAGACCGGTAACCACTTTTCAGAGGTTGTGGGTTCGAACCCACACGGCCCCAACTGATTTTGTTTAAAAAAAAAAAAAAAACATGTATGTATATGTCCATATATATACGTATATACTTTAACTAAATTATATATATATATATATATATATATATATATATTCTAAATATTTATGTAAATTTTATTTATTTAAAATTGTTTATAAGAAAATTATTTGTTGTATTTTTATTTATTTAATATTTATGATATATATATATTTAAACTCTATATAATTTTTTTTAAAATTATATTATTTATTAATTCATTTATAATATCTTAATAAATTTAATTTTAATATAACATAATAAAATTATTTTAATTAATGATTAATTTTTTATTATTAATATATTTTTATTATAATTATTTATTTAATAAAAAAATAAAAAATATATATTATTTCAAAATATGAATTTAGAGTATAAATATATACATATATATATTAATAAAAATATATATATATATATCATACATGTTATATATATATGTGAGTGTGTATATATATATATATTAATATATATGTGTGAGTGTGTATATATTAAATATATATATAATATATATATACACGCATGTATGATGTATGTATGTATTACATAGTGTTTGTATATATATATATAAAACATAACAATAAGAACGTCTTTCGACTATTTTTAAAAATTGTTTCAAAACATGCCTATTTCGTAATATTTTTTTTTTGCATTATTTTGAAAAAAAAAACCGGTAATTGATGGATGTTATTATTATTAATTTTAAATAGTTACACTAATCAAACCTGCGATTAAATTAAACAAGAAAATCCATTTTTCATGAAAAAAAATCATTCAGTCTGCATTAATTGTCTATTTAACTTTGTATTAATCCATACTTAACCAAAACCAACAAAATACGTTTATTCTTCTATAGTTCCTATATCACTCAAAAGAAATGAATAAAGCTGCACTTACTCATCCAAACACCTTTTCTTGCCTTATCTGCTGCTCTCGTCAGCACCAGATTCTATATTTTATTTTTTTATTCGTAAATTTCTTATTGAATTTTAAGGTTTTGTTTCATCCTTATCTCCTTTAAAATTTCTTCAAAGAATTAAAATAATAATAAAAAAAAAATTCAAAGATTTGTATTTTTCCTGCCTGCAGGTCGGCCTGTGGCCCATAATACAGCACGCAGTGAGTTGGTCCAGTGACTAGTAAGCTCTTACAAGCCATGAAATATCAGCGCTTTACCAAAAAGCCCAAGCCTAAGCCCAAGCCAAATCATGGATCTTGGATCGATCCTTACAATTGTGGGTCCTGAATTTATTATTATTATTATTTTTTTAATTTAAGCTTGAAAGATAATATTGAAAACTATACAGTATCCATGCAATTTTTACTGTAGTTTAAAAATATATCAAAAATATTTTAATAATAATTACTAAAATTAAATTCACCCCAACAGTTCTAGCAACAAAAAAGAATTAATTCGATACAATATTTTACCTTTTAATTATGGAATTTAAAAATTGGGAAATCCATGAAGTTATAACAATAAATTATAATATTATATAAATTAAATCATATAATATTTTTATTTAAAAAAAAAATTATACTTTTAGATCAAATCTATATAAAAGATTTATATTATTTATTCTAATATAATAGATATATAAAATAAAAATAAAGAATTATATTCATAAGAAAACAATATTCTATCCATAAAAAAATATATATCATATCTGAAATATAATTTTTATTTTAAAATATGCAAACATAAAAAATAGATTTAAAACGAAAAAATTATTTGAGTTTTTAAATTCTAATAACAAAAAATAAAATAAATAAATAAATATAAAAAGAAAAAAAAAAACTGTAAAGAAATGTTTACATGTGGCAATAGAGTATCCTACATTTATACGGAGAAGGTTTTTGCAATTTAGAGTTCTTGTCATTCTAAGCCAAGAAATATGAATTGAAAAACAAGAAACTGACATGAAAATGTTGCCAGCTTCTTCCATTAACTGGAAGGTATTTTCGTTTTATCTGTACATCATCACTATGTGCGTATCGTGCAATGTTAGAACAAATATAACGAGAAATTGAGAATTATATTTCTTGATAATAATTCTTTCAATATGAACTGTTTAAAATAATTAGCGTTAACAAACTTCTAACAATATTAATTGTTAATTTAATCACTTGGCTTCAGTCTAAACCAAATAATTCACCCAATCTGAACCTGCATGTTTTCAAATGCTCTTTGAACCATTAAACACACACAAAATGCAGGTTACAATACAAATCTCCTTATACTTTTTTTCAAAAAAAATTGAATCTTTAGTCATGCAAATACAGTTTAATCTCTCAAGAACTCATGCTTTTCTTGCCACTTCTGCATTCTCTAACTTGTAAATGGTGTCCATTAAAGGGCTCTTAATTTCACCGTAAAATCGAAAACTAAGGCCACTTCTTCCCCTCCTCATCTCTGCTGATAATGGTGAAAGCCTCCGGTTTTGATGCGCAGAAGGGCGTCTGGGACGAAGAGGAGGATGCAAAAACGAGCACACATGCCTCAAAGCAGCTCGGATCAGGTAACTGGACGGCGTTTTCAAAGAGATCAGGTAAGGGAATCAAGTTCTTGATCATTTTAGATTTGAAAAAGGCATGATCAGCAAGGAAAAATATTGATTTTCACCTTGTGAATCTTGGCGAAAAGTACTGATTTTCGACTGTGTGATCATCATCAGGGCAGAGGAGAAGTGGGAAGAGCAGTAGAGAGAGGTGGAGTGGTAAGCAGAAGTGTGATCCAAAACTTCAGTGTTTCACACCTCAGGAAGAGGAATTGGTCATCCAATTACATGCAGCAATAGGCAGCAGGTCTGGAAACTATTGATCCTGTTTCGATTTCTTGATTCGTGCTTCTTGATCGTGTTCTAGCAACCTTAACTGTACCAAACATTCATAGATTCTTTTTGTTTATTTCTGTATGCTGCAGATGGCCGGTAAATCTTGTTTCAATTTCTTGATTCGCCTTTCTTGATCATGTTCTAACAATCTTAAACTGCATCAAACATTTGTTTATGTCTGTATGCGGCAGATGGCCTATAAATCCTGTATGGATTTCTTGATTCGTGGTTCTTGATTCACGTTTCTTGATCATGTTCTAACAACTTAAACTGCATCAAACACTCATAGATTCTTTTGTTTCATGTCTGAATTCTGCAGATGGCCTATAATAGCACAGCAGCTGCCAGGGAAAACAGACAATGATGTGAAAATCCTATGGAACAGTAAACTAAGGAAGAGGCTATCTGCAATGGGGATTGATCCAGTAACTCACAAGCCCTTCTCCCAAATCCTTGCAGACTACGGAAACATCGGCGCCTTCCCAAAAGCCCGAATGCGATTCACCTCCCTCTCCCGGGACCTAAAAAATGCGATCATTGTGAAGCCCGAACAGCCTCAAAAGCCCGAATTCTCCGACCATCACTCACTGCAGCTATACTCTCAGCTCCAGGCTGTGAATTTGGTGACAGAAGCCTCAAACTACGGCAAGGATGAGCACACGAGACAGAACGAGTGCGCGTGCTCATCAGAGTCGCCGTACTCTGGTGAAAATCAAGAGATATCGAGCTTCAACTGGAGCGATTTCTTTCTTGAAGATGCATTGCTGCCCACAGAAAATGGTGTGCAGTGTGATGGAAATGGAGAAGGGAAGAAAGAAGTTGAAGACAAGAATAACTGCGGTGTGTTCTTTGAAGCAGCATCTTCACCTTCAAACAGTTCATCCTTTGTTGAAGCCATGATTGGGGGCCAAAATGATGATCAGATGTTTTCACAGCTTCCTGGATTTTATGAGGAGCCATTTTACTATTAAATGTCAATCTCATTACTCTCTCTCTCTCTCAACCGGGGAAGAAAAAGACATAGAATAAAACTTGTACCATCTGTATGTTAATCCCTCTTAGTGAAGTGATGGCCATTAAGTGTTTACTCCCTCTTAGTGAAGTGGTAGCTGCCATTTGAGTGTATTAACTTTGCTGATAATTTAAATTTATAATTTTTTTAAAATTGTTATGTAATAATTGGATGGTTGTTATTGAAATTTTAAAATTAATTAGACCAAAGGTGGGGAGAGAGCAAAAAATGAAGATAAATAAAATAGAGGAGGGTAATATTTTAAAAAAAAAATCTAATAAAAATACAGAATTAAATCGACATATTTTCTTCATGTCGGTCTATCCATACTAACACAATCTAAAATACAGTTACTTATACATCTTAAATATTTAATTCTTTTGGGAGCAGTTAAATAGCTTTCTATTTTTGTTGAATACATCCTCCTTTATATTATTTTGGACAAAAATAGTTATAAAGTTCTTTTAACTTTTTTAATTATTTTGTTTGATTGGGACATTTAAGTAAGAATGACAATACTCGGTTTCGGAGATGATATTAGAATTACGACCCCCATAAATATTATTTTCACTTTCATTCATACCATCATATCCATTTATAAAATTTGGTATGGGGAGAGGGGTCATCCCGCTTATAAAATTTCGTACGAAGATAAGAATTCTCACAGGAATTAACACTAAATTTTTAATATTTATTTTAGGCAAATATTAAAAAATAAAATATAAGAAATTAATAAAATATAGCCAGCATTAAAATAAGAACAACTAATTGGCCAAAAGGTATACATATATGTATATATTATATATATACCAAAATTTTAAAAAATAGTGGGGACAGCTATGAAAAATCCCTGATTTAACTAATCGGAGATGGCACATGATTGAAACTGGTCGGGGGTATAAATACCGCCTCAGTTCTATCCCCACTAATTGCTTCCACGGAATCCTCACCTCGATTCCTTCCTCAAATTATTCAAAACATTTGATTCCCAATGAGGATATTTTTCCCGCAGGAAAATTGTCATTCCTACATTTAAGAGATGATTAATTACAGTTGGTTGAACATTTTTAAAAATTGGACCAATATTGATTGAACGGTCTTCAAATGTTTAAACAAGTTAGGTCGAATATTTTGAAATTTTTTAATTTTAACCATATTTTTATTTACTTATATAGAGTCTAGGTTTTAATTTATTAATTTTAATATTTTATTTGTAAAGTTTTAATTTCTTTTTCAAATTTCCTCAATATTTTGTGGACACATTTTTTAAATATTTATGTTAGTTCATTAATTTGCTTATTTATTTGGCTATTCTAGATTTTTTTTGAGTTTTCTTTGGTATATTTTATATTTAAATAATTAATTAATCTTAAAATTGTAACTTAGTATTTAAAATTTACAATGTCTGACTGTACATGTTAAACATTTCAAGAGTATTCCACTAACTTGTTAAATATTTTAAGAACGTTCGATCCACATTTATTAAATATTTATAAAATATTCAAAGAATTGAAAATAAATAAATAAAATAATTTTGTCCAAAAAATTAATGGAGGTATGTTCAACAAAAATTGGGCTGACAATAAAAAATAAAAAAAAAAACCTAAAAAAAAGCAATATTTTCAGACAAACTATAAATAAAACGCAGAAAAAAGGGAAAAGACAGAGGAAGAGGGGAGAGGAAGAAATGGTGGCTTTATCACTGTACAAAGGCAACCTCCACAAAGCGCCCGATGTACCCCATCGTTGGCCGCGGCCGACTCCCAAAATTTCACTCAAAGACTTCAAAATTCTCCTCCGCCGTCGCGATAAGGCCCTTTCCCGCCTCCACTCCTCCACCTCCGATGCGGCAACCGATGTGGAGACGACTTCAAGCCCTAATCCTGCTCCTGCCCCTAATTCCAGCCCCGACTGTACTAATGCTAATCCGAGCTCTTCGGGGAATGATCTGAATGGTGATAATCCCAGTTCTGATCGAGAATTGATGGTGAATAGGGATTTGAAGGAGGGAGAAGGGGAAAAGGAGGAGGTGAGGGAAGAGGGAAAGGCAGCAGATGAGGGATTGGTAAAGGGAGACGATTCTTTGAAGAAATCTGATGCCTTGGATAAGGAGAAGAACGAGGAGGCTGTTAAGAATGATGAGAAAGCAGACGCTCCTGTGAATCCGATGGTTGAGGTATCGCACTTCGTGATTTTATGCTGTTTTTGCGGATTTTACTCTTCTACGTTTTGAATTGATGTGGTTGAGAGTTCAGATTAATGCTAAATTTTTATATTTATTCGTAGTATATATATTATGTTGATGATTGATCAATTTAATGCTAATATTTTATATATTTATAATGTATGAATTCTTGAAAGTGGTGTCTTGGTGTTTGAATTATTTGTTTATGATATGCAGAAATTGCTTTCATCATAACAATTAGAAATTGTGGTAAAGATAATCAAGCAATGAGATATTTATAGCTTTGGTGTATATGGGGCCTTCACGTCACCTGTAAGCTGCGTGAATTTGTAAAGACATTACGTATTTGGATATTCATCATCACATTATTTCTAACTGCTTTCTGCGAACTGTGGGTTTCAGCAGATTGTTTATAAGTATTGATAGTGTAAGTTCTAGGTGATGGCTTGAATCTGAATACAAGCAGAATTAGTAAGTTGTATATTGTGTAGACAGTATACTTCAAGTTTTATTGATTTTTGGATAGAGAGTATAGAGCAGACTTGAGGCAATGTAATGTAGGAAGCCTGTTTGTTGTTTTTCCACTTCTTTGAAATCAAATATGCTTATGAGGAATCGGCTGATCTGATGCTTTCGCTTATATTATCACTCTAGCTTGTGTACATTCTCTCTTCCCATGGTAATTTAAGAATGGAGGTGCCCTTGTTTCTATCACATCTCTTCGGTTCTGTTACTGCGTCACATGTATTGAGCTCAATCTGTGGACTTGCTTCTTCTTCGCATCAACTGCAAGAATCATCTTATTCCTAATCTCTGTTAATGGTTTGAATGCGCATCTTTTTTTGTTTAGTCCTATGGTTTTTAGGAGACAGGGGTGATTTCAAAACCAGACTTTAGGAGAAGTTGTTTGATTGTGCTAGAATTAGTGGGTTAACGCAAATCATAAACAGTAGATGTTGAAGTTCCGTTTTTTCTTCTCGCAGTTGCACCTATAGCTTATACATTTGCTTTCTTCTTTTTTTTTTTTATTATTTTTTTTCCTGCATAGAAAATCAGCACAGAAACTGCTATGAGTGAGGTGGAGAAAAGGAAAAAGGAGGTTAAAGATAAGTTGGAAATTTTGAATGAGAAAAAGCATAGTTTAGTACAAGTGCTGAAACAGGTAACATAAATCTTTATTATCTTGTGGGGAGTGGAGATACTGGGTGCTTATTTTGACATTTACCCTACAAAAAATTTCTCTTGATAGAATATATTTTGTTCACAGATTCTGAATGCAGAAGAACAGTTAAAGAGACAAAATAGCGTGCAAGGAATATCAGGCCGCCCACCTCTTCCACTACAAGTGGATACCACAACTGATTCTGGGTCAATGACTCGGGTCAACACACCTAGAATGGTCTCTGATGGAAATCCTTGTGGTGATATGGAGGGAGGAGAACATGATGATGTTTCAAACCATAATTTGCACACTCGGCATCTATCACGTATGAGCAGTACTTCACCATCTTCCGATTCCCAGCAGAGAAAGCCAGCCTCCAACATGGTAATTACTTGAAAGAAGATTCTAAAAAACCTACAGTTTTGGTTTAGCCTGTGTAAGTAAAAAGACTCAATGAAGCATGTTTTCCTGCAAAAAAACCCCCTTAAGGTATGACAAACAACCCATGAGGTTTGTATTTTTCTTACAAACATCTCCTTAATTGGTGCAATTTGTAAGGAAACAAATTTTCATGGGTTTTTGTGATTGGACTAAATCTCAGGCGTAGTTTTGTAAATAATCCCTTATTTCACCGATGATATTCTTCTTAACCTCTTTGCTTTTCAAGGTTTCCAATCTTTAAGAGCTTTCTAATAAGTAGATTAGCATTAGGTTTCTAATACTCATGACCGTGGATCTAAGCTCAAGGCAATGAGCATGCATTAATTTGCTTTCATGGTGATAGGTACCTCACTCTTATCGGACCACACTAGCAGTTGCTGTAGGTAGTCCTTCTCCTTCACGGTTTGCACCCACTGGGCATGGACCCCCATCTGTTTCTGTCTCGGGAGCAAGTTATATTGCCTCTTCACCTTCTCCTGCAGCATCAGGTGGCACTTCGGTCTTTAGAGATGCTAGGCTACCCAGCCCATGGAACTAGAAGCTTTTCTTTGAAAAAAAAAAAAAAAAAGAAAAAGATAAAATTTGATTATATGAGATATGCAAACCCCTTCTATGTATGTATATAACCTTTTACCAATGTTAAATTCACATTTTCAGACTTGAATAGAGGTAGGTAGGAGATAGATAACATTTTTCATGAATGTGATATGATTGTGAATCATGTTGTGTTTCTTTGAGACAAATTTGAATAGATTTGTTATTCTAATTCCATTATAGTGTAGGGACAGATTCATTAAATTTTGCAAGATAATGGAGTAGCTTCCATTGTTGTTTGTGCAGTCAATGTCATGCTACCCCTTCTTGTGATCCTCTAATGCTTGATTGCCTTCCCCTTATCTGTCTCTTTGTTGCTTAATAATAAGATCTTGTTGCTTTGAGTGCTCCCTGCCTCTATCATTGTGTTCCCTTATGCTCATTGTATGCCTTCCCTTTTACCACATACCAAAATGCAACTTTTGAAATGATAAATGGGTGTTGGTGCCTAGAAATGTAAAAAGAATAGGCTTAATTACGTTAAATATTAAAAAAATCACATTTGTGTTAATTGTAATTTGCAACCTTTCGAGCTTGAGCCAATTCAGGGTTTCAATTGCTGATGTGAAGCTTAAAATTTGTGTTTTGACTTACATGAAATATGTTTAAAATAATATTGCTTTTAATAGAAAAAAAAATGTTTAAAAAATCTAGTGTTTTAAAAAATGAATTTTAAAATCTACATCAGTAATAATAATCTAAAATTTACTCACGTTCATGTTCTATGTGTAGCCTTTCAAAAGATATACTAAACTGTAAATAATTTTCAATATATATATATATATATATATGCATATTCTCACTAAGAAAACATGAATTTTAGCCGTTAAAGAATTATTTTAATAAAAAGAATTGTTACTGTGCTCGAGGGACCATGCTAACTTGCTAGGGCCCAATAATGCGGAGATTGGAAGTTCTTGCTGGACAATAAATCTTATACAGAATATCTTTTTTTCTGATTTCAACACAAGCACTAGAAGTTAAATTAATCAAAAAATTAATTATTAAATTTTTACTGATTTCAAGATTATTAATTTAAAAGAAAAAATTGTTCTTAAAGTTGTTAGAATAACTATTTTTGAAAAATAATATATTTTAATATATGATTTATTAATTTTTAGCGCATCAACAAATATAATAATTATAATAATATTTATTGTACTTTTGGATGGAAAGAATACTGTTGTACTAAAAATATAAAATAATGTAAAAGAATTAAAATAATTTAATGTGATACCATCCCCGGTCTGATTTACCCCACTCCATCATGGTTAGGTCCTTCGCGAGGTGCAATAATCTCAAGACCCTTTCTTTATTAGTAGAACACTCCACAATAGTGCTACATTGATATTGTTTACATTTTATATCTTAACAGTCTAGTATCATCGCAATAATAATAATAATAATAATAATAATAATAATAATAATAATAATAATAATAATAATGTTTGTTTAAAATTCCAATTTCAAACTCTTGAAAAATAAATCCAAACCCATTAAAAGAAAAGTACATCTCATATTAAATTAAATGTCACTAACAATGATTAATAGATAAATTAATTTATGGAATTCCCCCAACATAGGGTTACTAGGTACAACCTGTAACATAAGTGTATGTTATTCCATTGTCCAATTTCAAAAGTACAAACACCTAATTTCTTTGACCAAACAACCTTTTCTAACCCGAATTTCGTCACTAACATTAAATGCCCCAAACGTATATTTGGATTATTAATATTATTGTGTATTGAAAATAAAAGTTTGAAACGTCTCTATGTGTGTGTTAATTAAATAAAATAATAATCAATCAATAAATAAAATGTACCTATGGGCCCACAACATGCGGCTTAGTAATGGTGGAGCGGCCGCTGTAGGGCTGCCAAATTTTGGATGACTGGAGGGGAGAATAGGACAAATTATCCCATCATTTATTTAAATATGAACCTAACTCTTTGGAAAGAAACATGCATTAAAAAAAAAAACTCACATTTTAAAAATATATTATCATAAAAAGAATTATTTCATAAGTTAATATTTTATTTCATTATTCAAAATAAAAAGTTGATTTTTTTATTTACACATAAATTATATATATAATTGAATAAATCAAATTAACAAATAAAATAAATTGTATAAGAATGAATTTATTATTTTATAAGATTTTACCTTTATTTAATTGATCTAAGAGATTGAACATTTGAGAAATAACATTTGTTTTTGTTGATGGAGGACTTTTATTTTAATAATATTGCACTTTTTTTTTTTGGTTCAGAGAATATTTTACTTTGAACATTTGGTTTTATTACTCAAAGAGATTTTGTTTAATGTGAAGTTACAAAAATTATGATAATTCGATTCAAATCCAAGATAATATAATTTGAATTAAAGTAAAAGCATATGGATATTACATCTGATCCTGCTATTTTTTTATATAAAATAATGGAGAATTAATCCCTAGAAATTGGTGTTTAATTGGCAAATGGCAATTGATGCCCAAAATTAGTAAGTGAAAGATTGCATTAATTTTGAGAAATAGAATTTTGATGATCTTCAAAAAAAGAAACATTGAATGCTGATTTAGAAATTATAACTTAATAACAAAACAGAAATGAAATGAAACGAAATTCCAGGTACTGCCCCTAATGCAATCAGTACCACATGGCTTGTATGGGATGACCAAATACAGATCAGGTCAACAAATTGACTCCAACCCCCCCCCCCCCCCTCCATCCCTTCCCCCTATCATACGCATCTCAGGCGCAGTTTAGAGAGACTCCCTAACAAACAGATCTCATAACAAAGTCTAGTCCACATCCAAATGTACATCCATCCCCCACACACAGACACAGAGTCACAGACAGACACAGTCCCCCCCCCCCCCCCTCTCTCTCTCACTCTCACACACACACAATACCCTATTCATTCAGGAGTTAATTCTCCCTCACTTTATCCTGTGATGGCTCACAACACCAGTCACAGGCGCATCCTAGCAGCTCCAGACCCCGAAGCAACCATGGTTCCCACATCAAGAAAGCCCAAACCCAGCCCTTCCACCACCACCACCGTCGCCAAGAGCCACCGCCATCCACACCCCCTCCCAGATCCCTCCGTCACCCCTTCTTCCACCATCCAAAACATCTCTCACCGCTTTTCCAAACTCTACATAAATCACAAGAAACTTGTCTCTAACTCCCTGAAACCCCACCCCCACCCCCACCCCCAACCCGACCCACCAAATTACCAAGAAAAGAAGCTCTCATTCTCCCCAGCTTTGGACACTTCATGCACCACTTTGACCAAATCAAGCAGCCAGCACGAGAGAAATTACAGCAGCATCGAAAATTTTGTGGAGAAAAATCACCTGTTGAGCACAAAAACCAAGGTGAAGACCAAAAAAGACCCAAAAAAGCCATCTTTTGAGGAGTTTGATGTGAGCAAGGCGTCTAAATTGATGCCCAAGGATGAAGAGACTAAGGGATTTCAAGAAGGCCTTGAAATCAAAGGTAGAAATTCTGTGTCATCAATTCCTCCAAGTGTTGTCAATGGAGGTAGAAGAAGATCATTCTGCAGCTCACAGGTGGAGCTGGCTGATTTCCTCTCCTGCAGCGGTGTCAAAATTGTGGCCGTTGATATGCCACCATTCATGCAAATCCACGCTGTGGATTGTGCAAGAAAGACTCATGATAGCCTGGAAAAGTTCACTTCCAAGACTCTTGCTTTTACACTCAAAAAGGTAATTAGATCCTAATCATGATTTTCCTTTGATTAACTATGTGGGCTCTTGTTAATTTTCATTTTATTTTATGGTTTTTTTTTTCAATTATATATATATATATGGATATATGTATCTTGATTAGATAGTTATGAGTTCTTGCTTTTTGCAGGAGTTTGATGGGGTATATGGACCTGCTTGGCACTGTATAGTAGGGACAAGTTTTGGGTCATTTGTGACACATTCAGTGGGCGGTTTTATGTATTTCTCCATGGATCAGAAGCTATACATCCTTCTGTTCAAGACCACTGTACAAAGAGCAGAATGAAATTCCAAACTTCTATACCAATTAATCACTAAAAAATGAGGTCTTGGTGGTTATTTTTCAGTTTTTTAGCATAGAAAAGAGATTTTGGGAAGAAATTTGATCCATCCCATGTAGTTTTTTGTACATTATAAATGTTGGCAAGAAGGGGAAAAGTTTGTGCCATTGAGGATGCAAAATCACATGATGATGTATGGCTGATGGATTGTTATAGATTCTTTCAAATTGCCCTTTTTATTGGTTTCAGCAAGTTATTGGGAAATTCAAGAATTGATGGTGTGTGTCAGTTTCATAGAGACTGTTTTGACTGTCACTTTTCTTGTGGATTTTGCCTTTGAAGCCACCTTTGAGTGTTGGAGTGGCCGTCTCTTTTTATCTTTACTACTTGGCTTATTGGGTATTTCATATATGCAAAATTGTGTTTATTTATTTATTTTAAACATGAACTTAGTGTTTATATTACATGGGTTTTGAATCGTTCGATTTTTTAGGCTTACATTATGGTTTTTACCTTGTTTAACATATTGTCTTTTAATTTCCTCAAAAAAAGAAAAGGAGATTTTGTGTATGGTGTGTCACACATTCAAGATATGAGGACACTATTGTATAGGATACGATAGAAACACTTATCTTATTGGTAGGAAATAACTTTTCCGTTTTCTCCTCATTGGGAGACTCAAATCTTTTCCCATTTATGAAGGAGCACTTGCCAAGGTGAAACTCTTTAAGAGGTTAATAAAAAAGGCTATTGAAGATCTAATAATAATAATAATAATTGAACTCATGTTCTACGGTTATTATTTAATGAAGCGACGATATTAGGCTATAAAGGTCTCTGCAAAACCCAATCTCTCTTGAAAAAAAAGAAAAATCAGATCCAAATTTTATAATTTATTTCCCAATCTCTCTTGAAGAAAAGAATCAGATCCGAATTTTATAATTTAAAAAAAATAAATTAGAAGGACTGAGGTTGGAAATGGATTTAAATTTCAGAGCCTAGGTCCTAGGCAATTTATGTGGGCTAATTTAATTCTAGGTTTATAAACTTATAGGGCCATTGTCTATGAAAGAGCTTACTTAAAGCCCAAACATAGCCTAGTTCTGGATTGTACACTTTAAGCCCAGCCCATATGTCTAAGTGCCTTGCAGGCCTAACAAAATTGCCAATACAGTTATGGGCTTCAAAATAACAATTTATCCATATATATCAATGCTAATATAAAATCAATTAAGTGGTAAAAAATTGAAGGGAGTAAAATTCGGCCTAATCTCCTATTACCAAACCTATCAGCAAAAAATAATAAAATAAAATAGAAAAAACATAATAATTATAATAAAAAACAAAAAATACTAATACATATTATAATTTTTAAAATTTCATTATTAATACAATATTTAAAATAAATAGTAAATAACTATGTTTTTTCACAAAATTCTGTTTCTACATTTTTTGGATTATTGATTGGGTTTAAGGGAATTGGTCATTTTGACCCTAATAAAATTTAAAGATTTGTTTGAAAGTTCCTTCATTCATCAACCTTAATTGTTCTGACAAAGGTAAGTTTTCAATACATATTTCGTTTGCAATGAGTATTTTGAAGTCACACTATACAATCTGAATTCTTAGAAAACTTAACATTTCCATGTGAAATTAGGGTACACAAATAATTATGTATATATATATATATATTTGTTGGGTCGACAATGGACTTCAATCTCCACATTGGTATGATATTATCTGTTTTGGACTGAGGCTACACAAATTTATTTTTGAGCTTTATAAAATGTTTCATACCAATGTAGATCCACATTTTTTCTTATATGTTCACAGTTATTTTCTTGTAAATTCGAGGTGAGATTTGTCTGACAATCCATATATATATACGAAAGAGAAAAAGACACTTTTCCATGATTATAATTTTAGTCACTCCCAATCAAACCTTGACATTTCTCAAGTTAAAGAAAAATCCACTCACCTCCAATCTTTCTTCCAGTGTTTGTGTACCACATTTGATATTCTCGCTTGCCATTTTGATGTAACAATGAAAGTACTTTTGTGGGCACATCATATTTCATGTGTCTTTAATTGGATGTAATGGAGAAATGAGACTGGGAATAGAATAGTCACAAAACCCTATACCACACCCATACCTTTAGGACATGTGCCAAATACCCAACAAAGCATAAAACCTAAAAATAAGGTGTTGGTCACTCTCATTGTACCCATCACTCATTATATTGTGGTTACATTAGTGGAGAAAGATAACTCTTACGTGTCACTGTACACTACCTATAATATACTATGTCGTACTTAAATTTTATATATACCTCAATCTTTCTTAAAATTTTAAATAAGAGGCAAATAAAAATACTCAACATCTTTAAATCAAATTTTCTTGCACAACATACTCGTAAATGTGATAGTTTATAAAATTACTATAAAAACTGTTTTTAGATTAGTTGAATATTTTACACGATATTTGTATACTACGTCATACTCGATTTTTATATATTATTGTGGAGTTTTTATATCTGAGATGTTATGAAAAAAGAAGTCTCACCTCCCTTAAAAGTCCTAAATGAGAGGCGAACATGAATACTCGAAAGTCTTGAGCTTACCAGTTTTGCGAAACATACTTGTAAATATGTTAATTTATAGTGAAAATTTTTATTTTGATGATTTGAGAGAATGATAATGAATGAGGAGAGTTTGGAGAGTATGAAGTTAGAGAGTCCTCATACTAGAAATTCCATATTGGGCATCATTGAAGATAGACTTTATCTAATTACTACAACTGTTTGATAAGAAGTATGCTATGTGAGGCAAAGTTAGGCAATGTGGGGAAAAGGTATTATGAGAAGAGAGTATTAAAGAAGATTAGGTTGGCAAATTTCACATTTTGAAATGATCTTTATTTGATATGGAAATAATTTAAATAATATGTATATAGAGAGAGTGACAATGTGAGCATCTTGTGAGTATTTGTTGATGTGATTATGATGTATCATTGTATTTAAGTATCACATGAGCGAATATTGACGAAGATGCTTACCGTAAGTGTAAAGTATAACATACTTTATACATATATATTATTTAACAGCCTTTGTTGTGAATATAGATAATCTAAATATTATTTTTTCGTCTACAAAAATGTGTCATGTTTTAAAAGTAATTTTTTGTTCCAGAAAAGAGTTTTGTTTCAATTTAATTTCTCATTTTATTGGTCAAACTAAAAAGTTGTTTTTTTAATTAACAAGTTATATATAATTGAGTAAGTTAAATTAACAAATAAAAGACGTGGTATAAATGTGAATTTGTGGCTATAAAAGGTTGTACATTCACCAATTTGATTTTTAAAAAAAACAAAAAAAAGTTTTACTCTTGACAAAGAAACTCTTTTTTAAACGACCATAATATTATTTGTCCTCTTTAACTAAAAAATTATTTTGTTTGTTAACTATAAAAGTTTAGTAAACATTATATTTTCTCGATTCAATAATTTTATCTTTTAAGGAATCGATTGATAATTTAATTTATAAGTTAGTATTATAATTCCTAAGTTAATTTTAATTCAATAAGGCTCGAAAAAACAGAAGCCATGAGCCATGAATATTTTTGATATATTAAATTTAGGATCAAGCCAATAATAATCAAGCCAATTTTAGAGTATCGAAAGATTGGCTCGATTTTAGCCCTACTTATAATATTACATTTGTTTAACAAAAAAATATTATTTATTAACTTAAAAATATTACTATTAAAATGCATTAATTATACCTTCAAAGAAAATTACTTATTATGGTAAAAAAAACACTATTGTTAACTTTTTTTGAATATTAATTGTTTACCTATAATGTGTTACTAATTTATCTAAAATATTGTTCGTTTGATTACAATTTACCCTGTGTACACTCTATTTATAGAAAATATACATAATCTATTATATTATATCAATTATATTTATATATATCAAATTATATTTAAATTTTTTAATATAGTTTATTATATTAAATTAAATTTTCTAAAGTTAGTTTTATTAAATAATAAATTGAACGATATTTTGAAGCAAAATTTGTATTTTTTCCAAACTAAAATATAAATATTTTAATTACTAAAAACTATTGAGGTTAAACAAAAAATATTAATATTATATAAATTAATAATACCACTTTTTATTTTTATAAAAAATTATGTATATTTTTTGTAGATTAAATTTATATTATTTTTATAAAAAAATTATGCATATTTTTGTAGATTAAATCTATATTATTTTATAAAAAAATTATGTAAATTTTTGTAGATTTCATACCAAATTATATATCATCCATAAAAATTATATTTCATTCTTTAATTTAATTATTTATTTTAATATATATAATATTGATGATCACAAAAAGAATATTAATTTAATATATCATATTTTTAAAGACAAATTTAAAATAAAAAAAAGTTATTTAAACGTTAAATTTAAGTGGAAAATTAAAATAAAAAAGACAAAAATAAGTGGAAAGTGAGATGCATGTTCAGAAAAAATCTCACTATTCTTCTTTCCTATAGGGTATAGATTCATTCAACAATATGCAAGGACACGTGGCGACAGTTAGTGAGCTGAGTGTAGGTGATTTGATACTCGAGCGCTGTATCCGCCTGGAAACTTTCGATAATCTGGTTCGTGAAGTTCATTGGAGGAGCCATCTCACCGTTGATTTGTCACCCAATCAGGTAGGAGTTTAATATGCGGTGTAGCTTGACGTGGTGCATTGTGGCTACCGCATTTAAGAATTACTCTTTCCACCCACCCAGCCAACTAAACAGTGAAAGAAAATACCCCACTTACTAAAAGAAGCATATAGTGTTTCTCAATAATTTGTGATATTTTTGGGTTTAGATTTTAGATTTATTTTAAAGGGTTAATTGTAAAAAAATATACCAATTTAATTACTTATTTCTATATAATTATAAATTTTAAATATAACAATTTAATGCATGACTTTTAAATCACAATTATAACTTTATAATGAAATATTGGTGAAGTTGCACTAAAAATTCGATATCGATGCCTCAATGGATGCCCCATTGAGTCGAGAGAGAAAATTCGACTCAATCTTTTGAAGTATAATATCGATTGAGAGCTATTGATATCTATATATAGATACACCATACGCCATAAATTATGAGTATTTAAGTAAATACAAATTTTTTTAATATATGTTGTGCATCCACCATGGCTATGAGTGTCGAGCTTTGTGAATTAAAATCTATTTTTACATTGAATTGAAAAAATTACAAAATTCGTACATTATATTATAATTTAAAAATATAATTAAACTACACAAATAATTAAAAGTCGTGCATTTTTCTACTATTAACCTTATTTTATAATAAATTATTTTGTTAATAAAAAATCTAAATATCCATTAAGTAAAAGGCTAAACTAACCTTAACAAAATGTCAAATAATTAAAAAATTAGAACTCATGTCCGTCCTTCTCCTCTCTTCCGTAATTGAAACCTTCACTATTTATCTTAAATTTGGTACGTTTTAACAAGGACTTTGAAAGTTGTTGGTGCAAACAATGGAAACATTTTAGCTACATTTTATCAAATTGCTTCAATTTTAGGGCACATGACATTCGACTCTTCATGTTCGACCAGCACTAGTTGAAGGTAATGAAGATATTCAACCAAATTCCGTCAAATGTAATGAAAGATGTTCAACCAATACCGGTCAATCTCCTCCAAAGCAAAAATAGCCTATGTCGACTATGCCCAATTGAACAAGACCACCACATTCGACCAATTGTAGCCAAACACAACTCTCTAAGTTCATGCAAACATGATTGAACATCATTCTCCGGAAAAAAAAAAATATGGTTACAATCTTCTTCCTCAAACTAACTTTAATTTGTTGCCTTTAAGTTGACGAGAAATGACCTTGGTCAATCAACAGATAACAAAGTAGGAGTATTAAGTAATTTTTTATTTTTTATTATTTTTTATTGTTCACTATACTTCTATTTAATAAACATTTATTTTTTATTATTTTTTTATTTAAAAAATAGCTAAGTTCAGTTCTTTAAATTATATTTCTATAAATGTGTTATATTGTCTATTTTAATAGTACGAAAAAAATTGATGAACTTACATAAATTTGAAATTTTATTCGAATTTTAATAATTTTAGCAAAATAAATCATGAACTTAACATCGTTTTGTAATTTAAGCCATGATCAATTTTCCAACAAAAATTTGTCAAAATTATCCAACCACTTTATATCCCATGTTGTCCCAAAATAATTAAAATAAAACTTTAACCCCAAAGATAAAGTTATGTTACATTTTTTAAATTGTGAACCCAATAATTCATAATATGATGTTGAGATTACAATATAATAAGTATTTGAAAACCCTAAATCATTCATACTCTTTGAATGTCCACTATAAAATCTAACATCGATGCTTATTTTGCAATTATGTAAGTCAAGAAGAAATGAGAGGGTACCATTTGTTATCACTTTTATTTAGTAACTATTTTTTAAAAATGGACAATTGAGATTCAAAGTGTGAAAAAAGGTCATGTAAGTCGACAAACTTTTATCAAAAATTTGGTCGTGATTCAAATTGTGAACTATGTCAAGTTCGCTATTTATTTTGCTAAATTATAGAAAATGTTATAATTATAACTTTATAAAAGTCCATGATTTATTTTACAATTATGCCTTAGAGATATAGAAAATTTAATATTTAGAACTAAAGAACTGTGTACGTATCACGTAATGACACGTGGTGTAATGTTTACTAAATATAATTAACTTATCGCCGAATAAATTTACTGTTAAATTGGAACTTACTCAAAATAGCCAAAAGTATGATAAGAAAGGGTAAAAAGAGAGAGAATGAAAATGAAAGGATAACTCGCCATTGCTAAAGTACGCATGAGGCGCAGGGTAATTTGATTTGTGAAGAAGTCCTTCTTTCTATCTCCTTCCTCTACCTCACATCACGGTCACTCTCTCTCTTAATTCCATCTCTACACTTTCACTCTCAGTAACCATTACTATCTTCTTTATAACCCCATCCCTCCACGCCCACTGCTCACACTCGCTACATTCATTCACACGCTCTGTCATACATGTTAACTGCGGAAAAGTT
The DNA here is from genome assembly GCA_028749325.2 of Caryopteris x clandonensis. Classification (NCBI taxonomy): domain Eukaryota; kingdom Viridiplantae; phylum Streptophyta; class Magnoliopsida; order Lamiales; family Lamiaceae; genus Caryopteris; species Caryopteris x clandonensis. The sequence goes on from JAPYKT020000003.1 coordinate 9,568,595, forward strand.
GGCAGAAATTTGTAAATATTTCCTCTTTCTGTGACCTTTTTATGGTGGGGTGAAAAGAAATCAAGAAATGGATCCGCCGTTGGTAAACGAGGCATCATTTACTGCAGCAGCAAACCCGTCTTCGTATAGTTTGGCGGGGCTGCTGTCTTTCCCGACTAGCGGCGGCGGTCTGGGACTCAGAATGGGGAGCTTGGGCCGTAGCGGAGGAGATGGTTCGCTTGAGGAATCGACGGTGACGGAGCAGAGCGGCAGCGGAAATGGCGGTGCGAAGAGGAGAAGGGATGTGGGAAGTTCATTTGACGATAGCTCTTCCAAGCTTGCTTCCACCAGTAGTGCTATTCAAGATGTGGTAATTTAATTAGTAGTAATTAATTTGCAACTCTCTCTCTCTTCTCTCCCTTTCGTTCTTCCTTTTGCATTTCTTTCAAGTACTTTTTGCTATTACTTTCGGCTGCTACTGTTAAATTTCTTGGTGTGTGAACTGTGTCTTTCTGATACTTGAGTAAATTCACAATCATTGGATCAAGAATAATAGATAACCACATCTAATCATCACAGAATTTTTAATACAATACGTAAATTCGATTCCAGGATCTTTCCTTTTTATCCCATTTATACATTTCATTGATAATTAAGTTTCTTGATTCGCTTCACCAGACGAAGAACATCACCTACATGATGTATTAATTCTACTTTCTCTTCGACAGAATGAGTCGAATGCCAAACGAACGAAAGCATCCGAATCCAGGGATCAAAATAGTGGCTCAAAAACAGATGCAGAAGCAAATTCCGGAACCAGTGTGAAGCCAATTGTGGAGAAAAGCAAATCTGAACCACCAAAAGACTACATTCATGTCAGAGCAAGAAGGGGTCAAGCTACTGATAGCCACAGTTTGGCTGAAAGAGTAATTCTTGTCTTCCCGAGTTTAGATGCAAGCAAATTTTTTGTCTGTCATCTGGTTTCTGATTGGTCGTGTTGTTTCAGGCTCGGAGAGAAAAGATAAGTGAGAGGATGAAAATTCTGCAAGACTTGGTCCCGGGATGTAACAAGGTCTTAGCATATATTTCTCTCTTGATTAGATTATGTTAAACGTTAGATTATTTTAGATTTTAAGGAATATAGTCGATAAAAAAATGTTAAATTTCTTCAGGTTATTGGAAAAGCTCTTGTTCTTGATGAGATCATTAATTACATCCAGTCACTACAGCGCCAAGTTGAGGTATTTTTTGTGTATTGCCACTTTTTTTAACTTATCTTCCTCATGTTCATGTTTATGTTTAATTGTGTTCTCTGTGATTGTTGGTCCAGTTTTTGTCAATGAAGCTTGAAGCAGTTAACACACGGTTGAATCCCTCGATAGAAGGCTTTTCTTCCAAAGATGTACGTCTAACTGCTTCTAGATCACGTAGCACAGTTCAATTATTTTATCATCTCCTTCCTTCATACTTGATTACATAATTTTGTTGGGTTTTTCCTTTTAAGGTAAGACGTCGCTTATATCAGCCAGTAAGAATAAAAGATTGTTGTTGTAGTTCTTGCATTTATAACCCTGTTTTGTCTTCTACAGTTAGATAAATGCTAGCTACGGCCAACCTTTTCTTAATTGAATTTGAATATCATCCTTGCAACTGGCATTTCAAAGGTTTGCAAGTTTCTTTTTTCATCACTGTAAGCATATCACTGGAATCACAAGAATTTTTGTGATATAAGCTAAATGTAATCTTGGATTGAAATTGTTGAGCTCAAGAGATGAGAATTACTGGCGCGGTCAACAAAGATATGTGCTTCTGCGCAATCTTTGCATCTCATACTCAACAAAAAATTTTGGATTTAGCTTCTTGAACTAATTAATATTCTAATTGCTTCACTCAAACTCTAGAAAGTCCAATAATTGCTTTTGTCACCTAATCAAAAGGCGACTAATGAATATGTCCTATCAAAAGTCCAAATTAATTGCTTTGTCACCTTATCTTGATTCTCTATTATCTTACCTTAATGTTGTCCCTTGTCTGGATTGTTGGACATGAATTTGCAGTAGACTTAAAATTATTGAACCTTGGCATGATGTGAAATGTAAATAAAATAGAACAGGAACTATCTGAGCCACTTTCTGCAAATTGTTCTCATTGCCAACTTTGTGCTAATATCAATCCAGCAAGACAGAATATTTGCAGATGAGTATAAGACGAGCATATGATTACTTGATGCTCTAAGACGCTTCTGATTTTGATCGATTTACAATCAGTATTCACATTTTCATTTTTGTACGAGTGTGCTATATGTGAAAGCAGAAATCAATAATTATTTAGTGACTTCACCTGAGTTGTTGTCACACTCATCATACATTTCAAACTATATTTTGAACTCTTCAATTCATTTATTTAGGCATGCTTTCATCATCTTCTTTTGTGTGTAAGCATATTGCATAGTAGTATGTATATCCAAATTACAGTCATATCATTCAAGCAGAATGCCTGTTGATCTTTTGTTCTGGACTGTTCTCCTTGTACTTAATTCTCTGCAGCTAGCAGCGCCGCCAACATTTGATGCCAATGGAATGATATATGGGACGAACACAACCGGAGATTATGGCAGAGGATCACAGGCAGAGTGGCTTCACATGCAGGTTGGAACTAGTTACGACGAAAGAGCCACATGATATGGAATCCTCAAATCGAGCTACCATTTTAGACACCCTCGATTCTGCATCGTCGTAGTTAATTATGAGTAACCTATTTTAGGTTGTGTATTTCTGGACCAGTCTTTCTCATGTACAAGAATAGTTATTAGATTGTAAGCAGTCTGTGTTAGCTTACTTGTATTGCTTATTCATAAGTTAATGTCTCAAACCTGTAACATGTGTTTTTTATTATTTGTAAAAATATATCTACCTTGTTGCATTCTTGCTTAACATACAACAAAACTAGCTTTACATATATGGATGGGTGTGGGTTTTGTAAAATTTATGAAAATAATTTTAAAAAATTATGAAAATCTTGGATATTTAGAATTTTCTTTCAATATAATAATACTAGTACCAAAATGATATGATACGTCATCTTATATCTAAAGTCATTTAGGTTTTCTATTTATCAAGTCTTGACTATGCATAAAAACCGAAGGAGAAACAAAATGCATCAGGCTGCCAACTCTCTTGGATACGCAATTACACCACTTCTATACCAGCCGTTCTAACCACACAAGTATTCCTCTTATCATTTTTGGTCCTCTAACTATGGCTCTGTTCGTTTTTGGTGCACTAAATTCACGAATTACATTGTTAATCCACACACTTTCAACTTTATGCAAATTTGGTGTATTTATAGGAAATTATTGACGTACCAACGAAACTTGGCCTCGCATTTTGGACGCTACATCAACGATATCCGGCCAAAAGGGTAGATGTGCATGATTTCAAGTAAGTGGGCTAAATTTACTACTACTGAAGTTAGTGATCAAAGACAGACAAGGCCTAAAGCAGAGGACCATATTTGTCGCTGATAAACAACGTCCAAAAAATTGTTACAGAACTTCATGGTTTACGAGCACGGTCACGCCATGAGCCTTTTTTCTGCATAGTTAGAACCTGCAGTGTTGAAAATATTATCAAACTGGAGTAGCAGAATACCTCTTCTATGTATAACCAGTTGGCATAATGCGCGTTGTATATTACCTGGTCACTAAGAAGAGCTGTAATTGGGACATTTTCAGCATTTTCATTTTCGTTGCGTTTCTCTTCTTCTTCATCATCGGTTTCTGCAGGTGGCGGATATGAAGGGGCTCCAAACATGGCTTCATCATGAGCAGCTTGCATCTCTTTCTCTTTTCTCGACTTTAAAATTGAAGCCATACATACAAAATTATAATTCTCAAACATAAAATTGTGATGAATAAGTGGAGCATACATTAACTAATTACCTCAACTGCAGAGAAACGAAAGCTTTGTCCTATGTGCTTGACCAACGCTGCGTCATCCTCCACAGCTGCCAACAGGTGATAGCATTATTCTAATTATTATCATGATTTAATTTTCCACAAACATAATAGTGTGGTAATACATTATGTTTTTCTTTAAAGAAAAAGAATAATCTTATCAAGAAGCTCCCTGTTGTAAACCTGTTTATTACATGATCTAATTTAACCATTCTCCTATCACAATTAAAGAAACAGCATACATTCTTTTCAAATGGCTGAAAAACATTATCAGTAATTATTTCACCTTCAATTTCCTCATCGTCGAGCGGCGCATCCTTATCAAAGTCAAAACGCTCCCATCCAGAGCCTTTTCCAATTGCTTCATCACCTTCAGCTGCAACAGAAATGCTTTGATGTTTCCGTTTGAAAAGACATTTAGGGGAACAACATTAAAACCAAACCACCATCAGGATTCACACATGACACATCTATTAGTGGCTTGAGAGCAATAGCAAGTAAAGCAACGAAAAAATTTGCATCCTTCCCTGTATCAGGATTAAGTGTAAACGCTACTGACTAGCTCCCTTGAATAAGCAAGACTCACAGAATCTCAAAGACCATTATAAAACGAACATAAATCAATTCCACATTGTTGTTCGAAGATGGCCTTAGAATTGTGAAGTATCATCATAATAGTTCCTACACTGTGCTAACAACGATATAGCATTTCACCACCTATAAAATCATGAATCACAAAAATTACTCCAACATGCCCAGACACGCACATCTCTTGACCTATCATTTTACAAAATCAACACCCACAAGTATTTCAAATGATTGTGTACTTTCAGTACCAAAGTCGTCATGTGTTGAGTAAATACTTTTCAACAACTGATTCTTGTGGTACTATTATACTATATCCCGATGATTGCTGCCAAAACTTATTGTAGATACAGCATTTCCCCGCTAAATAATTTAAGATAATTTACAAATTAGTACAATAACATTTTTGGGACGTCTTACTTAAGCGTCGAGCTAATTTATCTGTTGGTATCCAAACATTATTGGAATATCTGCAGCTAACCAATTGTCTACCTTAGGTGGTTGGTGGCTAGGTACTATGTGTCTCCAGCTCCATTACTCATCCATTTTCATGTCATAGACAATTCCAAAAGCTATTTCTTAACTTCACTTATGTAAGTATCTCAATGTCAGATTTTTTCATTTGGATATACATCACCTGAGACCACAAAGACACCAATAATTTCCAGTTGCAAACAAAAGGGAAAAAGAGGCAAACTTAAGTTCTTTCGCTAATGTAGGATAAAAGCACGAAACAAGACAGAAAAAACCCTCATTTATCAACAAATCACAGATTTTGGGATGTTCTGGCGGAATCCATTGCCGTAACTTAAAATCTCCGATACAATTATGTTTTGATTTTCAAGCTCTTAGTAAATCTGAAATACTTCCAAACGAGATCACATAAAAGGAGGCACCAGAAGCTAAGGAGCAGGTGCTCATTTATGTAATGCTCCATAGTTCATATACATTTATGCCGTTGATGGGTAGACTTAACCGAATTGGGCTTCAGCATGCAAGGAAACAGGGGGTATCACTATCAAAAAGCAAACTTATCTAAGCAGCGATAGAAGAAGTACTCAGGTACATAGGTAAATACTGAACAATTAAATGAGAATGCATTACCAGTTTTTGAAAGCTGAAGCTTCATCTTTGCTTTGACTCTTTCAGCTGGTGTCTGTTAACACAAAAACAGAGCTTATCACTAGAATTCACCATATCCAGACGGATAAAAGTTGAAAACTTGAGGGAATTCATTATGCCAATTGCCAAACACTGATATTCATCCTAAAGGTAGGAAGGGAGCTCATACAGTTAAATTTAGTATTCAATTTTTTTAGATCATAATTTACCATAAACAAAGTAAAATACTTAAATGGGGTCACAATAAAACATGCATCAAAAAATTAATATTTATACTGTTTAATTGCAAGCCCGCTGGCTGAAAAACAGACTTTTGATTAATATTTTTTGAAGCTCTGAGCAATGTCACAATAGAATGTCTCATAAAAGACATAACTTTTTCTTCTCATCCAACTGATCCATATAACACATCCAAAATGAACAATGAATAAATTGAGAATCAAATGCAGCTCATACAAGTTATCACAATAACAGATTCAGAGCAGGCTATAGAAAGTAATCCCTTTTAATCAATCCTAAACGGTGTCTAGTCAAAAGTCTGCATTCATGACTATTTGTAACCTAGACAGCAGAATTCAAACTTGATATATTTTTTAGACAACCAAAAAGAAATTTTGCTGAGGGTACTTTAATCGTTCTAAATTTTTAACATGATGCATTTTTTACAACAAATTGTCTAACTGACGATAACTAACTGAAAATGTAAAATGCGGCAATAGGATCTACATGCTTTGGGATGATTACAACAGCATTGAAAAAGCATCTAAGATTCATTGTAAACAGTTAGCTTACTATCCTTGAAATTAAGCATTACAAAAAATCCACAGAGCTCTTTCACAACCAAATACAGTAATTAAGTGAAGCTCAAGTCTTGTTGCCATGAACTCAAAATTCAAATGTACACAGTCATCTTCCGAAGTCCCTCGATTTAATGAAAGAACAACTATGCAAAAGAGTATAATTTCCCAAAAAGAGAACGTACCATATTGTCATAACCATCAATCAGTTTAGCAAAATCAATCCCACTACCACCTCGCACCTCCCCCGACTTTTTCCCCTTCTCTGACCTCCGTTGTTCAGGCGACCTTTGGCTTTTACTTCTCTCTCTATTCTTTTCTCTGCTCTTACTCCTACTCCTAGACCGATTTTTACGCCTCGATCCATCCTCTCGGCTCCTACTTCTTTTCCTCGACCGCTTGTCCCGACTCCGGCTCCGGCTCCTGCGCCTTGAATATCTATCTCGGCTACGGCTCCTGCTTTTACGCTTCGAGTGCCTGTCTCTAATCTTATCTTTGCTTCGGCTACGGCTCCTGCTTCGTCGCTTAGATTGCTTATCCCTGATCCTATCTCGGCTAGGACTCCGACTTCGGCTCCTTCGTCCAGAATTTCGGTTAGGGCTACGGATTCTAGTCTCCTCTTTAGGCTTTTTGCTAAGCTTGTTCTGGATGGATTGAAGCTGCGCTTGCTTATCAAATTCGGCGGTTTTGGATGGACTCGATGCTTTAACGAAGCCACTAAGGAAAGAAGAGGTAGTTGGGAGCGCGGAACCTCTGGATGGAACGTCGTCTGCGGGAGAAGTGTTGGAGGAAAAGCCGAGACCCTGTTTGAACCGGGCGGCACCACCGCCTCTACGAGTCAGGTCGTCGTAGTATGCGGCCAGCTTCTCGTCCTCCATTTCCGGTGAGGGCAGAAACCGTTCGAGAGGAGCAAAATACCAGGATTATATGCAAAATTCGAGTGAACTAGTGATTTCTTCGCAGATTAAAAGCGACTTGGATCGGTTTAATTAAAAACCAGTGTCTCCAAATTGAACGAAATTTCAAAATTCTGTTTTTTCCTTATCAAACATGCTAGTAGGTTTAAATCGATTAAATGCCATACACATATATTTGTGTTACACCATGCAACTCCATATACATTTTTACATATTTAATTAATAGTATTATTTATTATTTAAAAATATTATTTTCATTTGTTAATTTAAATAAATAATAATATTTTTTAAGTAACCAACTAATAATATAAATTGGGTGTATAATACACAAAGATTCACTCATTAAACAAACCTATTTTCCTTTAAAATAAATGAATGCACATAATTTTTTTGTACAATACAATAAGGATATCATATAACTCAATTTATAATATTACTTATTTAATAAAAAATATTATTTATTTATTTAATGTTATTATTACTGATTTGTTATTTTAGAAAAACATAATATTTTTAATAAAATAAATAATATTTTTTAATTAAATATTTAGATATGACCTCTAAGTAACATAAGTCTGCTCGTATAAGTATTACCTAGTTTAAATATGATCTCCGAAGTAACATATGTGAAGTTTAGCTAGAAGCTAGTTAGAGGATGAACTTCATTTCAGAAAAAGAATTTGCTTGTACAATAAGCTTAAAGTTTTGTTTGTGGGCCGGCCCCATGATTGTAGAATGGTTAAGGCCCAACATGTCTTTGAACAAAGACCCAATTGATAAACTATTTGGGCCGGTCCAACGTACCGCACGCTCACCTACAAAAGTAGTGATGCACGGTTTTCTTTCACTATATATTTATAGTTTTTAGGTATACATATTTATATTCTACTAAAAAAATAAAATCCCAAACCTTATTTTCCATAATTTAATACTTAATTGATTTCAAAAAGTGATTTTACGAACATTTTTGTCCAAAAAAATCATGTTTAAAAGTTAATATCTGTTTTATTAGTTAAATTAATTTTTTTTAATTTCAGAAATAAGTTATATGTGATTGAATAAATTAAATTAAGAAATAAAATAAATCGTATAAGCTTGAATTTATAATTTTAGAAAACAATATCTTCATTTAATTAACAAAAAATATTATACTTTTTAAAAAATACGACATATTTTTTTACAAAATGAGTAGTTATTACAACATATAATCAACTAATTATGTTACAAAACCCTTATTTATAAAAGTTGCTATTAAAGAGGCAAAACAAACCATTCGTTCACAACCAATGTTGAAAAAATCGCGATATATCGCCAAACTCGTGCAACCGATACGAAATTTAGGGGGAACGATTTTTTTTACAAAATATCGGTAAAATATCGATCCGTATTGGTATCATATCGGTAAAATATCGGTATCGATTACGCTACGTTGTGATTTTCCAATATATCGGGATATATCGCCGATAGTATCGGCGATATATCGTGTGTCGGTTGAAAATATCGCCAAAATGTCGGTTCGAATTTTTTTAAAAATATGTATTTCTTAATTTTTTGTACTTGCAATTTGTTTAATTATGTAAATATTCTTATATTATTAAGTATCAATTTATGAAAGTAAGATGCAGGAATATGAGACGAGTTTTAATTTTTGTTTTAATCAAACATGAAAAATATACTAATAACTTGGAAATTTTGTTATAATTCATAGAAAATAAATCATAGTTATAATTGTTTGTTCCACTTTTTTATTGATTATAGTGTCATATATAATCAAGCTAATTAATTTTGAATATTTATAACATATCGACAATAATGCAATCATTTCATAATGGGACAGTGCATGCATGTTTGTAGTTCTAATATTTATGTCATATTCCATAGTAGTTCTCAATTTAATTGTATTTTTAAAAAGTGAAGGTTGTTTGTACTGAAAAATGAAGATATAACAATGCAAAGTAACCTTCACTTTTTAGGGTAAAAAATCTTTATTTAGAAGATTAACAATAAGTATTTTTTTATAACAAAAAAAAATTCAAACTTTCAGCTCCAGTAAAAAAATGGCAATTGAAGGTGGTAGTGGTGGATATGATCCTGCATGGAGATACTGTGATAAAGTACCAGGCAATAGACATAGTACTATTTGTAAATTTTGTGGACTTCTAATTAAGAGTGGAGGTATTACTCGCTTCAAGTACCATCTGAGCCACAGTGATCCAAACAAGAATACGCGTCCATGTGAAAATGTGTCTCCTAAAGTTAAAAAGGAGATGTCTTGTTTGTTTAAAGAAAAAGAATGTGCAAAACAGAAAAAAGCTGCTAAAATAGATGATATTATAGTAGAATTACGGAAAGGGTTATATGATGAAGATGATGATAGTGATGGTGAGGATGATATGATAATGTATCCTGATGACATTGATCCTTCTGATCGAAAATAATTCATTTTGTTGAGATTTTATGATTAATTTATGTATTAAAGTTAGTAGGAACATTCTCTAAAATTTCATGTTAAATTTCCATCATTTTAATAAAATTTCCATCAATTTTCTAATTTTTACCGATACCGATATATCCACCGATATATCCGTAAATTTAAGATACCGATATTTCCACCGATACCGATATTTTCATCCTTGTTCACAACATTTCACGAATATTACAATTCTAGCATGGCATTTAAATAATTGTTAATTAAATCACAATTGTGAAAAAAAAAAAAGAATTATTTGTTTACAGACAATAACAATTAAGTACAAAAATGGTGAAACATTGGAATTACAGCGTACATTTTGGCTCTTGAAAATTTAATTTTATAAATGAGAAAGTAAAAAAAGAAAGAACAAAAATGATCCTAAAAAGAAAAGTGGGGGAGGAGGAGATAATCAGAATATTATTATTATTATTTAATAAATAAATGTAAATCAGGTGCGATGAGATTCGATGTTCACAGCGGATCTCAACCAAACAGAGCGCATAGAAATAAATAGGAGTGGCGTTGGATACGACGTACGGGGCAGGCAAATATTTTAGATTTTGTTTGGCTCCGTTCCTAACATCCCAGAATCACTACTTATTCATTTTTAAAGTTGATTCTGATTTCAGTTATTTTATAATTTCTCAAAAAAAATTTAACCAGATATTGTAGATATTCCATTGTTGCGCGCACAGATATATATATATATATATATATATATATATATATATTATAATGTTGAGTAATATTTTTAGTGTGGTGTGCAATTATTAATTTTATTTATATTACTTAGAACGATTTTTTTTGTGCATACTCTATGTATCCAATAAAAAATATTAATTTTGAAAATAATAAATCATTAGTGAAATTTATTGTGATTTAGTTTATTTTATAATTTAAAAATAAAGACAACTTAAAATAAAAAGATCTAATGAATACTCAACATTATATATATATATAGTTGCTCAATTGTGGTGTATTATTAATTTTACTAATATTATTTATTATTAAAGAAATTATGTATCTGAGATGCACGATAATATATTTATTTATAAAATAATTGATTTTTTTAATATTTTATACAAACATTTAAAAATTTGCAAGTTATTTAATAATTTTTGTTATAAAAAAAATCAATACAAATAGTTCGATGAACGTACAATTTCATAAAAAAATAACAATTGTATTTTTTAATCTAATATTTTATTTTAAATTATGCAATATAAGTATTAAACTAACTATGGTGAAAAGAAAAATAATTTAATATATATTACAAAAGATTAATAATTGTACACAATATATTAAATAAATATATATATATATATATATATATTTGATATAATATGAATTATAACTATTAAATGAAAGATTGAAATAGAAAATTAATTTAATATATTATACATATGAAATTAATTAAAAAGAAAAAAGTTATTTGAGATTGAAATATTTAAACAAAATAAAAATAAAAAGTTGTCGCTAATCATTTCTTCTCTCAATTGTTTGTGAAGTTTTTGCATATAGAAACTTATTTTGTGCAAGGTTACTATTTATATATAGTTTTGTTGTTATATTAAAGTACACTACATAAAAGCAGTAGCGAATCAATCTACATCTTTAATTGTTGGGTAAAATGGGTGTTTTAGATAAAACGAAAAAGATGGTTTTCCTTTCTTATAATAATTATCTCCTATCGTGAATATAAATTAATGTACTTACGAACAATATATTAAACTCATGTTTCTGCGAAGTTTAAGTATAATAAATTATTAATTATTTTTTTAATATATAATTTTAATACATTATTAATAACGTAATAACACTTGGACATGGTGGATCACTAGACGATCGTTTCCATCAAATCCTCTACAAATCAAACTTGCTAATAAAGGGAAAAAAAAGATTGAACCACATTCCATAAAATAAAATAGTATATATATAAAAGAAATTGTGATAGGTGGAATTAAATAATAGGAGATATGGGAAAATAGAGGGGGAGGATTGTGTAAATCTGAATGGTGGGCCCAAATCTAGGGTCTGAGATTCTGTTGAGACCGATTTAGAAAATGGGGCAACAGCGGTCTTTCCTATTTCCCTTTTGGAGCCGCCGCTTTCATTTATTATTTTTACTGTTTCTGCTTTCATTTTCAAGATTTTCCAAATCAAAAGATTACACCATTATTCATTGCTTCAACCAAATTAACCTCATTTAATAAATAAAAGAATATACTCTAATCATATATGACTAATTTTAAAACAGATAAATAATAATTTTTGTTATTTTTTATATAATCGTGATAAATGTGAATTATCTTACATTTGATATATTTACCAAATGCAATGTATATTACAGAATCTTCTTAACTCAAATTCTTTAAATGAGTAATTTTGTTTAAAATATAAATTTTTGTTTCAGTAAAGAGTATTTGTCTTCATAAAAATTTCCCTTGAAATATTTTATGACTTCGGTATAGAATATAAAAACATCAAACATAAGTTCAGGTAGGAGTTAGTTTTCTAATAAAGTAAAATACAAGTAATTTATATTTGTTAATATAACTATAACAAACACAAGAAAATAAATAAAAATTTCCACAAGGTAAATTTCAATAACACATTCTTAGCACAAAAAAAATAATTAAAATGAAATTATAAAAAAAAGAGTTAAAGACTTTTTTTTCACATATATTTAGTGTTTATTATATTTTAATTATTTATTTTAAATTGAGAAATATGAAATTTGTAACAGTCAATTCACGTACAAATTTAATTCCATTAAATGAATTAGGCTACATTTATCCTCAACTCATGCAAAATTAATAGCTATAATTCTCATGTGACGACTCGAAAAAAAATAAATAAATATATATATATATATATATATATATATATAAGAGAACCTTTTTAATAAAAAAAAAATTATAAAAAAAACTAACATTTAGCAAATATAAATAAATTTAGTTTATTTATTACTAAATAAAATGGTTATTATATTTATTAGTAAATAAATGGTGCAGTCAAATCAAGGGGCGAGATCCAAGAGCAGTCAACCATCAGGAAGCCCCATTGAATGACAATACAGTACCACTGTTGTTTTTTCGATTTCTTTTTACCCAGATTTCACCCAGATTTAATCCGAAAATTATACGTTATTGCACCAATCCGTGTAACTGTACGGCGTTGTCTGCTACTCCAAATCATTAAACAAAACCAAAATAATGCATTTTGTTTTGCTTACTATATTTTTTCTTGTGTTTCACAACTTGAAACTGTCAGCTAAAGCGACAAGTCGAATATAATGCGGGGTAGATTTGCAAGATTTCCCCTGTCTCTGCTTTTTGCCTTTTCGTTTCCCTAAAGTAGATTTCTTTCTCTCTCTGTGATCTTACACAAGACCCAACAAGACCCATCGCCCCATATTTATACACAACAGTCGGTCTTCATTGCTTTCATTGTATATTCTTGGCTTCCTAGCATCGGTGAAGGATTACATAATTGAAGAAGTTGCCTAAGATTGACGGGAGTAGAGGTGTTTGTGGAAAAGCCCAGAAGAGAAGATAACTGTGGTGTAAATGGGTAGTGATTGCTCCTCTAGCGGTGATCAAGAACTGCATGTTCTTGCTGTTGATGACAGTCTTGTTGATAGGAAGGTTATTGAGCGGCTGCTCAAGATTTCTTGCTGTAAAGGTGTGTTTACGTCTTCACTTTTCTGATTTTTTCACTTTTTGTGTGTGTGTGCGTGTTTACCTTCTCTTTTTCTTGAGGCTACTTTTGTTGGTTGCTGAGATTAATGTTATGGGTTTTGCAGTTACTGCTGTTGAAAGTGGAAGGAGGGCTCTGCAGTACTTGGGCTTAGATGGAGAGCGAAGCTCCGTTGGATTTGATGTAAGAACATACCTTTTTCTCTACCTTCTCTTTCTTTTTTAATCCCCAATCTTTCATGTTTTTGTTCTTAAATTAGGTTGATATTTGGGAATAAAGAGTTACGATCTATTGTTTATTTAGTTCTTCTATGTTTCCCAATTGGGTTTGAAACCCCCTGGCTGAATTAATGTTTCTTGGGATCTAGCTTGGAAAGTAGTGTGAAAATTGAATTAACCTGGTTGATCGAAAATTTCTGTAATTAAACAGTTGATGAAAAGTAATATTAGTATGGCAACTGTTTGATTTTGATATATTGAGGGTTTATGTGACGAATGTTTAATTTGTTTATTTCAGGAATTGAAGGTAAATCTGATAATGACAGACTATTCTATGCCTGGAATGACAGGATATGAACTTCTCAAAAAGATCAAGGTTGGTCATATTGGCTTATGTTAGAATAGAATTCGATTTCAACGTCACAGTCTTTCTATGATCGTGTTGCTTTTAATCTGTCTTTCGGTTATTGACCATGGCATTGTTTTCCTGATCAGGGCTCCTCCAAATTGAGGGAGATCCCCGTAGTGATTATGTCGTCTGAGAACGTTTTGGCTCGCATTGATAGGTATTGTTTCTTGGAATTGAACTTCATTATTGCGTTTAATATGCGTCCTACCTCTGCGTTTGTCCTTCCTTAAGGATATTGTCCTTATTCTATATTCAGATGCTTCAACCCAAATTTGCAAATTTACTTCAGCCCAAAATTTGAGTATAAGATGTGATCTTCAACTTTAATTGTGCTTTGTGCTGTTGTATCTGAACAAGGGCAGGCTAAATTCGAACCTTTTGTTTGTTGGAAAATCTTTGATCAAGCTATTGTTGACTTGTTACCAGAGAGTTTAATCCCTTTGGTATGGTCAAGGAATTTTGAATTGATAATTTTTTCATAGCCACAGATCAGGTCAAGAAAATTCACAAGTAAACAGAACATAAAATACTACTTGCACAATTGGTGTGATATACTTATGTTTAATGTTAATGAAATGTAATTCCTTCATATGGTGAAAATGGAGCCACATCTATGTAGCAACTCGATCTGATCAAAACTCTTGGCTTGATGTTTTAGGTGTCTTGAGGAGGGTGCTAAAGACTTCCTTGTAAAGCCCGTAAAGCTATCTGACGTGGAGAGGTTGAGGGATTTTATATTGAGAGGAGAGGAAAGGGAAATATCCCACAAGAGGAAAACACGAGATGACGACTCTCGTTCGCCAACACCGTCCTCTGTTTCTTCTCCATCATCGTCCCCCGACTGCATTCATCATGCGTTGCCATCTCCTATTCATCATCAGGCTCTTACCAAGCGCCGGAGATTGATAGCCACTGACTGACGATTGAAGCTCTATAATGGCAACTAGAGATGGCCCTTTCTGTTCTTTTTGAGCTTGCAGCATCCTAGGATTGTACATGATTACTTGCTTACTTGCTGACAGCGAAATCGACACTCTCAGATTGAAGAAATTGAGAAGCACAGCTTAGAAATGTTTGTGGAGGATGTTCTAGTGTGTTACAAATGATTTGTGGTTTTGTAGGTTTTCTGACTTCTAGTTTTTGGAAAGTACAAAAAAAGTGAACCCATTTTTTGTTGTAGATAATGAAATCTGTAATAGCTGACGATATTTGCTCTTTCTATCTTTTTTTGATGAGCTGAATTGCCGTGTAGAGCCATTTTTGTCTGGAAAAAAGTGTTCATTTGCAGAAATATATAGACACACACACACGATAACACACACACACACATGAGAACCTAAAATTTAGCACGATGTGATTGTAATGTAGAAAATGTATCTGTCATAAAAGTGTTCACAGTAGTTAGGACTAGTAATGATCGGTTTTGGTATGGTATTGAAATTATTATCTCTATACAAAAATGTTATATTAATTACGGGTTCTTTGTTGGAATATCGGATTCCTCACATAAATTGGGGGTCCTCAATTTAAATTAAATTTCAAATATTTTTTTAGGTAATATTAAAAAAATAAAATATAAAAATAGAGCTAATATTAAACTTGAATTAAAATAAAATCAACTCAATAGCATCATTAACAATTTAATCTTGAATATATATACACAATAAAAAAAACTATAAACTAACTGGGAATGAAAATAAATATGGGGATTTCCTGATTTAACTAAATGAAAATGATAATAGGAAGAGTACTCGTTGGGGGCATAAATATCGTCCCCGTCCAATCCCGACTAATTTGCTTTCAAGGAACCCCCACCCCAACTCCATCCCCGAATTATTCAGGAATTTTCCTTCCCAAAACATTCGATTCTGAACAGGAACAATTCGCCGTGGGAAAATTGCCAACATAGTGAGTATATATATATATATATATATTATTTATTAATTTAATAAATATACAATTTCTTTAAAATTATAAATTCATACTTACCTAATTTTTCCATTTGTTGACTTTTATGAATTAATTATTATTAAGTTTTTTAAATTTTAACTATGAGTTAAACTTGATCGATTTATTATTATTGTTATTTTATTATTAAGGTTTTAAATTTTCAAGATCCCATGAGCTTGCTCATTTTATTTACCATCGGTAACTTGGTAAGGGAGATGTGTATTCGGGCTGGTCGGCCATTCTCTTTTCTAACATGGATCATTTGGGCTGTGAACTCAGGTAGATGGGCCAACGGAGTAATTGAAGCCCACCAATTGGTTCCTTTATTATTTATAATCGAAAATAAAATTTAAATCATGCTATACATTGTGTAACTCACTTTTCCCCCATACTTCGACGATATATATATTTTTTCTTAGTGTCTCGATTTTCTATTTTATTTTATTATTATACGTCACCTATACAACTCACCTCACCAAGTAACGGAATAAAATGATGAAATTTAACATGAGTTATGAAATTAAATTGGATTTTTTTTTTTGTAATTTTCTTTCTATGCTATAAGCAAAATCTTTTGAAAAACTATTTTATACTTTTTAGATAATGTTTTCATTTGTAATATTTTTTAATTGTTGTATTATGTTATGATATTCACAAGATCTTCGTCCTTAAAAAAATAAAATAATAAAAGAGATAAATTATAATAAATAATATTTGTGTGTGTGTGTGTGTGTATTATATAGACACTTGTGGATTAGCTCGAGAAAAGCAATTGGCCAAACTACCCAAATAAAGATGGAGCTAACACAATAATGTAACATTTAGTTTCATTGTCTTCTTAGTACAATTGAATAATGTGTGTGCAAATGTATGGGTAAATCTAGACATAGTATAACATCAAGATTATGACCTCCCTTTATGGTCCTCACAATGTGCAGTGTATTATTTAATTTTGACCTACCAATCTATATGAGTTTATAGACATTATTTTCAGAATATGTACGTCTTCGTTGTTTATTGATGGATATTAATATGCAGTAATTTACAAATATATATTGTATACGCTGCACATCTAATGAATAATTATATTTATATTTTATATGTAAATTAAAGATAAATATGTATGAATATACAACGGACCTTATATGAATCTCATTTCATATATTTTAATTTATATGTGTGCGGAATATTAATCTGTATATATGTAATGCTATTTTCGTTTTACAAGTTTTTGAAGAGTACATTTTTATTATGTTTTATCATTTAGATGAAGGTACAATTTTCTAAAAGCAATACTCATTTTCCCCTTATTTTTAAGGGTCTAATGTTGTATCCTACATTTTTAAATTTAAGTTTTGTACTCATTTTACTATTTATTAGGTAATAAAAGGACTTGCCCTCCATTTAATGATCTCGCAAAACTTAATATTATTGTCCATAGGGTGTAAAATGAACTTCTTTTTTAGTCTTATTTCTATTCATAAAGGTCAAAATTTTTAAGTCTTGCTTTAAAAATAAATAAAATTTAAAAAATAGGAATCAATTGTAATGTTTATAGAACTTGAAATGAAAAATAGTATTGTGTCCTGTGAATTAGTACCAAAATCTACAAATCTTATAAGTTAATTTTTGTAAGTGTGGGAATCAGTAAAGGCAAACTAGAAGGAAGTATATTGTTTTGGGGGCGGAAGGATCTAGTATCGTTGAAAAATATATTGAAAAGAAAATGCTTTATTTTATTTATTTTTATTTTTATTTTTTTTTATAAAGAAGTAAGTAAATAGAAAAATAATGAGAGGACGTTGCACATTTTTGCGACAGTGTAACTCTAGTAACTATTATTAAATTTGGTACTAAATCTTGTGTAGTCGCGTTCTCTATTGTCAAATTTAATTTCTACATATAAGCATATAAGAGTAGTAAATTTATGTTGTACTATAGTATAATTTAGAAGTGGTCCTGTTGGACACTTTCAAGTCAACATTATGTGATTAATAAATGTTGGTACACTTGTTGCCATCAAATTCATTTATTTTTAATACTTTTGCCCCCCCTTTTATTGAGAGAATTCAAAATTTTAGGAGAAGTTGTGAATGAGTTTAAATGATTTGGATTATTATTTTTGAATTTTAAAATTGAGAAATAAGTCGAATAGTGAAATTATATGTTTGTTTTTAAGTAGCAAAGAGTAGAAAATAACGGTAAATGTTACATCATGTTGGAAAATATGAATGATTATAATGTTATATCATTATGAAATATGCTTGCAATTGATTAGATGATTGTAAAATAGGTAGTTGTGATTATTAAAAAATAAAATAAGTAAAAATATAATGGGTTTTATATTAAAAGAAAAGGTAATAAATAGATGTATACATATAATCGGTTATGACTTTCTTGAATTCGATTTGACACCCTAAGCAAATAAGAATTTTGGTATTCTGTTTGTTTGAGCAAAGGAGGAACTCAACACCGTCTAAATAATTTTAATTGAATTGATTTTAATTTTTTATATATTTATAAATTCACTAACTTTAAAATTTTATATTTGAATCTTTGAATTTAAAATGAGTGAATTAAATTATTAAACTTTATTTCATCTTATATTAAAGAAAAAAGAGAAAAAATATAATAATAAATATGTGTATATTTGATGACAAAGGTTTTCTTCTTTCTATATGGTAAGAAACAGAGGATATGCCGGAGACAATGTGATACAAATACCAAAACCAGAAAGTCTCAGCTGTATTGTACTAAATTAAAACATATGTCATCGTTACAATTAATACAACACAAGACAAGAGTAAAAATTCAGACCAACCACACCCATACTCTATATATCTCACATTGTAGGTGAATTTACACCTATACCCCTTATGAATTTCAATCGCAATACAATGAAGCAATGGCATGAAAGTCATTTCACAGTTAACACAAAGTTGAACCAGCCACAACCACCTCGATCTACTTCTTTGAAACTGTCAGCAGCCTAATACAGACACCAATCATCAACCTTGATTGTTTACAGCAAGCAAACAAAGTCACATAAGTTTAAACAATTTTCCATTTTCTGCATAGCCATCTCCAATGTTTCGACAATGCTAAATGCACATAATCTTTGAGTTTTGAGGTGTTCGATTGTATGAAAAATAGACTATGGCTGCACAGAATCGGTTAGTAATTCAAGTGGTTGCAATCACGGCCGTTGTTAGCCTGATTGTAGCCGGAATATTGTTCTATTTTTTCTACAGGTTCAAGATTGCTCGAAAGATCAAGGAAGCTGAATTGGAGTCGAGCTTTCGGAGAGAGGATACGAATGGTGTGCCAAAGATGGAGTTCAGACAGCATGGTGGAGCATTGAAAGGACTTATAGTGGATGAAGAAGGATTGGATGTGTTGTATTTGAGAAAACTCGAAGGCAGTCAGTTTTCCGGATGTTTTTCGAAGGTTTGGCATAATCCTATGATGGATGAGGTGAAGAGAATGAATAGCAGAGAAGAAAAGCCTAGTGTGTCTGAACCAGTACAGGAAATTCCATTGCTTCAAGAAGGAAGAAATCAGTATGAATCAGAGGTTAAAAACTGGTTGCATGGGATGAGGAGAGATCCTCCATCACCACCACCTACTCCACCTCCACCGCCGCTGCCTCCTCTTCCTTTGCTTCCTCAAAAAGGGAGTCACAAGAATGCACAGGCGCCACCACCAGGCCCACCAAAGTTAAAGCCTGCACCACCACCACCACCACCACCACCACCAAGGTTAAATCCTGCACCACCACCTCTACCGATAAAGATGAAGGGAACAAATTCATCACATAAACCACCTATTGCTCCGAGAATTACAGAAAACAGACACAGCAGAACAGAAGATGCAGACAAGGAAAGCATGAGGGAAAATGGAGTGCAGATGAAACTGAAGCCGTTGCACTGGGACAAAGTTACGGCTAATGCAGATCATTCAGTGGTGTGGAATGAGATCAATGATGGCTCTTTCAGGTAAAGAATGCACACACACACACACACACATATATACATATCTGAATTTAGATATTTTCATATTGTGCCTTCTTCTATCTATAATCAATATTTATTGGAGTTTTTGTTTTCTGTGTGATTATGTAAGGTTTGATGATGAACTAATGGAAGCCCTTTTCGGATACACTACCGCTAGTCAGAAATCAAATGAGAAAAGCAAGAAATCATCATACCAGGGAAGTTCCAATGCAGTTCCATCAGCTCAAATATTCATTCTTGATCCTAGGAAATCTCAAAATACAGCGATTGTCCTAAAATCTCTAGCCATTTCTCGTAAAGAAATCCATGATGCTTTGTTAGAGGGACGAGGAATCAATGCTGATACCCTCGAAAAACTGACCAAGATTTGCCCTACACAAGAGGAAACAACAAAAATCATTCAATTCAATGGGAATCCAACAAAACTAGCCGATGCAGAGTCTTTCCTTTATCATGTGCTTAAAGCCGTACCTTCAGCATTTATACGTTTTAATGCTATGCTTTTCAGAACAACCTATGATCCAGAAATTTTGCATCTTAAAGAGTCTTTACAAACTCTTGAATTAGCCTGCAAGGAATTAAGAAGTGGTGGGATTTTCTTTAAATTCCTCGAAGCAATTCTCAAGGCTGGTAATAGAATGAATGCTGGAACTAACAGAGGAAACGCTCAGGGATTCAATCTTACCACACTTCGCAGACTATCCGATGTGAAAAGCACAGATGGAAAGACTACTCTTCTTCACTTTGTTGTCGAGCAAGTTATCCGGTCCGAGGGCAAACGTTGCTCGATCAACAGAAACCATAAACCTGATGATCCCATGTCAGGTTCTAACGATGAAAGTGATAAAGAACATGTAATGCTGGGATTACCAGTAGTAGAATCCATGAGCATTGACCTTTCCAATGTGAAGAAATCAGCAACTATAGACTACGATAGTTTGATCGGCACGTGTTCGATTCTTACAACCAGAGCCGGTGAGATTAAGCAGTTGATGAACTGCATTAACGATGCCAAATCGGGTGGATTTGTAAGAGAAATGAAGGGGTTCTTGGAAGATTGTCTGGAGGAGCTGAATGTTGTGAGAGAAGAAGAGAAAAGGGTAATGGAGATTGTACGGAAGACAACGGTATATTATCAAACAGGTGGTGGGAAGGACAGAGGGGGGAGCCCTCTTCAGCTGTTCGTTATAGTTAAGGATTTCCTCATCAATGTTGATCAAGTTTGTGCAGAAATCGGAAAGGAAGTACAGAAGACAAAAGTAGGAACGAGTGCCGGTTCATCGCCGCCATTGTCGCCGACGCCGAGGTCTCCTGTAAGGTTTCCGAACTTGCAGACATATTTCAGGGCGCTAAGGCCTGGAACTAGCTCGAGTGATTCAGATGATGATTTCTGATCATGGTTGGGGATTCAGTTTTAGATAATTAGATTTAAATTTCTTACAAATAATTTTAAGGCCTTTTCTATCCACACCACAAATATTTCTAAACACACCACAATTACTAAACACACCACAACACACTACATTTAAAAATTCAAATTTACTAAACACACCACAAAAATACCAAAATTACCCTTCACCTTCCAAAAAATTCCAACAAAATCCCTTCACCCTTCACAAAATAAAAAAAAAAAAAAAAACAAAATCCGCTGAAAGCAAAGCAAACCCTACGCCGAACGCCGAAAGCAAAGCAAAGCAAACCCTACGCACGCTGAAAGCAAAGCAAACCACGCGATTTTCCTTCCCCTCCACCATCCCGAACGCCGAACGCGAAACTCCAGCAAAGGCAATGGACGCCGAACGCGAAACTCCAGGTAATGTGCCGCATTTCCGAGATTTCAATTGTTACATTTCTGTCGCGAGAATCGCAGGCGTTCGGCGCTGGTTGGCCGAACAGCCTGCGAGGCGTTCGGCTCTGGTTGGCCGAACAGCCTGCGAGGCGTTCGGCGCTGGTTGGCCGAACATCCTGCAAGGCGTTCGGCCAGTGTTGGCCGAACATCCTGCCAGGCGTTCGGCCAGTGTTGGCCGAACAGCCTGCAAGTCGTTCGGCCAGTGTTGGCCGAACAGCATGCCTTTTTAAATTTTAATTTTTTTTGCAATGTATGTATGTTAACATTTTAATTGTCTTATGTTATAGTTTACGAAAGAAGGAGAAGACGGCCTACCGCTTCAAATAGACGATTACGGGCTGCCCAGCAAGAGGCAGGTCCTTCTCAGGAGGCGGGTCCTGCTCACGTGCCGGAAGAACAGGAGGAGGAATATGCTGAAATGCCTCAAGAACAAGTGAGGCAAGCCGAGCAGAACGAGTTATTGATGGGCCCATTTCCCGGCGGCCCCTACGATCCGTCGTTACTCCGAAGCTTCAAAACACACGTAGCCGCCGACGTGTGGAATGGCAATGAGAGAGGCGTTTTAAAATGCCTCTGCCACACTTCGAAGCTTCTTCGATGGGTGTATCCTGAGGACGAGACGACCCGAGTCTGGAGGTCGTATGTGAAGCGGTCCGGGCTTCACAATTTGAGCAAGATATCCTACAGAGCTCCCAACCGGAACCTCATTTCTGCATTCGTCGAACGGTGGCAGGTGGAAGACGATCCTGCAGAATTCTCGCCTGCACTGGTACATCGGTTGTTGGGTGTGTCAGTTGAGGACGCCGTATTGGCCCTCAATGACAAGAGAGGGCAGTCCGTGAAGCTAGAGTGGCTTCGTAGCACTTTCTCGGACAGCGTTCAGGTTACGCAGAGACGAGTTGCAGAGAAGGCAGCTCGAGCTTATATACTTTATATCCTTGGGTGTACCATATTTTCCGACAAAAGTGGTACTCGGATCTCTGCTGGCTATCTGAAGCTGCTGGAAGACACGAGCGTCGTCCGGGAATTTGCATGGGGTGCTGCTGCCCTTGCCTATCTTTATAGGCAGTTAGGCTCCGCATCAAGGGCGGGAGTAAAGCAAATCGCTGGATATCTTACACTACTTGAGGTACGTCATTCTTTGAAAATTATTTACTTTTACGGTATGTTACAATTTTTAGTATGTTGTACCCTTACATTTGTATATATGTAGGCATGGATTTACGAGCACTTCCCAACGAGCCCACGACCTCAATTTAATGTGGAGTACGACCCGAGGTTTCCACTAGCCATGCGATGGGCACAGCACGGGCAAGGTGGCCCCAACACTTTGGGCTTGCAGGCGTGCAGGGAGTGGTTGGATGCACTCCAACCACACGAAGTAAGGGTCTTTTTAATTATTTTTTTCACAAATACATGTATTTTTCAAATATATAACATGAACAATTCAATACGTAGGTCATCTGGGATCCTTATCAGCAAGTACGTGATCGATTCGAACGTCCTGAAGTGACGTTTTATCATGGCTGCATAAGGGCGTTGGACATTGTCGAACCATACCACCCTGATCGAGTATTAAGGCAGTTCGGCCATGTCCAGCATATCCCGTTGCCTCCATTGGATCCAGTGCTGGCAAGAAGAGGAAAAATGCCCGGCCAGTACGTACTTGCATGGGGGGTGCTTGGATCCATGTTTCTCTCATGGGATAGCCACGTGTTGTCCATCCAGCGACGGGGGAGAATTGCACAGCCAGCTTGGGAGACTGTACCGGAGTATATGGATTGGTACCGTACATTCTCCCATCCACAAGTCCAAAACCCCGAGCGTATATCCGCAGCACGACCTTTTCCGTCTGATACGAACCCTAGTCAAATGTGGGCTCGATTCAATGACGCCCGGAATATTCTTCAGCCACTGGTTCGCATGTGGACAGCCCAGGATCCGCAGGTCTCGCTGGATTACGTGATGCCTAGAGTCGAGGAGGCTACAAGAATACTCGATGGTCTCACGGTGGATGACGGGGGTGATTCCGATTAGTAGAGTAGTTCTTTTGTAAACATTTGAATGTTAAATTATTATGTTATTCGGTATTTCTAATATTTTTAAATTATAATTTTAATGTTTGCTCATTACTCTGTTTGCCTACACTACGCTTGATTTTTGCATTCGTTGGAAAAAAACTCACCGTACAAAATACATAACCCGAAAAAATCAAAAAACCGAAAAAACAGACTGTATAACACGAAGTTTCAGTGCGTTCGGCCAACACTGGCCGAACGAAACACAATACGTTCGGCCAGCATCGGTCGAACATCCTTTACCATGTTCGGCCAGTTCTGGCCGAACGTATTATCTTTCGTTCGGCTAGTGTGGGCCGAACGCCCTGATACTTCGTTTTACTGGATTTTGTACATTCTGTTTTTTTTGGACAGAATGTACAAAATCCAAAAAAACGAAGTGTCAGGGCGTTCGGCCAACATTGGCCGAACGGTACACAATGCGTTCGGGCAGAACCGGCCGAACATCCTATACTATGTTCGGCCACTTCTGGCCGAACGTTTTGTGTTTCGTTCGGCCAGTGTCGGCCGAACACACTGAAACTTCATTTTTATGGATTTTGTACATTCTGTTTTTTGGGACATAATGTCAATAACATTCGAAAAGATTTCATCATAACTGTGCAAATTTTGTAGTTATAGAAGATGTAAAATAAATAATATTCCACAATTTTTAATAAAAAGTACATATCAGTTATTTTGTGAACAAATGGTGTGGTACATTTGAAAGCGACTTCTATAGAATATCTCCCATCCAGCAGCACATGGAAGGCGATGTTCATGCCATGCATGCAGAACAGGAGGCAACGGGCATCCAGTGCTTAATGAGACCTGTCACATTGCATGTATGAGGAAAATTTCTCTAAAAATTTTAAAATCTTAAGGAAATGTAATAATAAGAAAATAATTTTACCGCGCAGAAATGCGTGCTTTGTGATACCAAAGCTATGCAAATAAGCTTCGGATCTTCTGGGTTTGCAGTCCTCAGGGGAAGGAAAGTATAGTTTGCAATCTGTGTTAGCACCACAAGTGCTACGTTGTAGAAACTTGCAATCATGTGCCCCATATCAGGGATATCAAGCCAGTGTCGTCTAGGGGCTCTCTCCTCAAAACAGTGTAATGCATCTTCAACCTCCCCAACACGTCCGTGCTCCTTGAATATGGGTGCATACATTTCTCCAAATTGTTGTAATTCATGAATCAAGTCACAACGAACTCTAGACCACGAGTCTTCCCCATAGTTCAATAGCTGGGCAATTGCACGAAACCCACAGTGGCCGTCTCCTCTAACGTTCTTAGTCCCACAAACATAAGGCTGAAAGATATGTGGAATGTCTTCAAAAAATTCAATATGCTTGTTTGTGGGAATAACATTACTTGCACGTCGAACCACCTGGATATCATACAGTTATCATTGATTAGGACGGCAAAGAGAAAGAAAACACCACAAATTTTGTTTATACTTCATAATTACCTTTTGTTTTTCTCGTCGAGTGGTACTAATATTAGCACTGGACACGTTTTCTCCACTTATGAAAATTGCTTCTTCCCCTGGCGAACAACTGTCGTGGATGGATTGAACATACTCAAACGCACTTGGATCTTTTTTTGTGGGGTTGTTCTTTTTTGCTTTTATTTTTGCAGGACGTCCCCGCGTACGTAGTTGGACTTGTGGTTCAATGAGGGATGAAGTTGTTGGGTGTGTAAACTCTCTCAACCTCTTCAACATTAACAACTTCTGTGATTCATCATGTGCACCCTCAAATTGGTTGACAATTTCATCAAGTGTCTTCTTGAAAGAATTTTTTATGTCATCCGATATATTTTTATTGACTTCATCCACAGGTTCCATGTCCAGCTTTCTCCAAAATCGGTCAACTCTATCTAGGGGGATTGGCCTATTCTCCCGAACATATTCAGATAGCTCGTGAGCACATGGAAGCCCACAAGTTTTTCGCAAAATACACCCACATAATAAAGGATCGATGCCATCTTCTCCAATACCAACCATTTCATCCAAAATCATATCCAAACCAGAGATAGAAACCATACCCCTTAACATTTGGAATACAGGAGATGAGTACCTATGTTGGACTATATTTATGCTCTTCTCGAACGAACTTTTGATTGCATTATGCGATGTTTCGAGAAGGATGAAAATTTTTTCCCAACACGTTTCAAAAGTGCCTGTACTCGATTGAAGTTGTTTTTTCAACTTTGCATGATGGCCCTCCGCCCTATATGGAGAAAAAAATATTAATGATCATATAACATATATAACAATATACAGAAATAAAATAATAATATAGCATATAAATGATGAATGATTAATTAATACCTATTTGTTGTGGTATTTTCAAAATGCATCAAGTTGTTCACCCAACAAGAAACAAATCGCTCCTTATACCCACTTATCCAATTGTCCAAAACATATTTCACAGCCTCTTTTTTATAGGAAAAATCATTTTGAAACCGCTGCAGCAACTCTTCGAACCTGTGCTCTGATTCAGCAAAAATCAACGAATTCCAGCTGCAGTAAAACGAATTCCATTGTTCCTTTGTGCTAAAGTATTTCTTGCATTTATGCATTACATTTCTGTTGATGTGCCACCGACATAGCAAATGATGAGAACTAGGAAACGTTATCTCGATTGCATTTATCAGTGCAAGCTCTCGGTCGGTTACAAATATTTTCGGTAGGCTGGATTGGTCCATCAAATCTTTAAGGATATTGCACGCCCATAAGTAATTATCCTCCTTCTCGGATTCTAGATAGGCACAGGCAACTGAAAATGTCATGTTTGTGGAAGTCACCCCAACAATTTCTAAAAACGGTAGTTTGTACCGGTTTGTTTTGTATGTACAATCCATTAACAAGACATTTGGAAAGGCCCGTAGCAACTTCACACTTGTCGGATGGGCCCAAAACATATCTCTCACGGCATCTGTTTGCTCACACCACCTAGTATGGAAGAAAAAATCTTTCTCCTTAAGTTTGCCCATGAGATATTGCAGCTGTGACCTGCCACAGTGTTCGACTAGTCTGTTCTTCTGTCGAATATTGTAGATATTCTTTATCGTAGATTTATTTTCTGTATACCTCTTCTGTAACGTAAACAATATGTCCCTAGGACGGCTATTACCGGTAGATAGATCAGACACCAATTTCACTTCATCCGTAGTTAAACGGCCAGCAAAAGAGTGACCCTCTAAATATCGTGACATCTCGTGATTATGCGAACCACAAATGACCTCCAAGGCCCATGCATCAGTCTCTTTGTAGTATGTTCCTTTCAGACGAAATGGACAATCGCATTTCTTGGTTCCGCGACGACGATGCTCAATTGTTTTATTCTCTACCTCTTCCAATTCTCTTCCACATTCATTTGTTTCTTGATTTTCATTTTTCTCTTTGCTCTGTTTTTTTTTCGGTGGCCGATATTTACCCCCTCGTTCGCATCCTAACCACAAACGAGGTCGTCTGCATTCATCTCCAATTTCTGACCTCATCACAACCACTACCATGCCTAATGGGATAGCCTTTTCACGGACCCAAGAAATCAAATTTTCTCGGGATTCGAACAAATCCATTGTGTTAAACACATCTTGATAATCAACAACCACCTCATTGTTATCCAAAATAAAGGCACTTGTTCTTGAGATCTCCTGAAAATAAAATTAAATGAATCAGAAAACAACCAAAAAAAGTACAAGACAATCCGTGTTCGGCCTGGAACAGCCGAACAAGCATTCGGCCTGTATCAGCCGAACACAACACGAAGTGTTCGGCCGTGACCAGCCGAACACAACACACGAAGTGTTCGGCCGCGGGTAACCGAACGTGACATAATGTGTTCGGCCTTCAGACGCCGAACGTTACATTATGTGTTCGGTCGGTATTGGCCGAACGTTTAGGCTTACGTTCGGCTGATACAGGCCGAACGCACCCGAAGTTTCTGCTACGCACTGCAGAATTCGATTTTTAAATAAAATGAAGGAAAAAACACAATGTACTACAATAAAACATTCCAAAACTTACCGATTTTAGAGGTACTTGTTGATTGTCCATGAATATAAGAAAAAAATATGCTGAATGAATCAATTTTATGATTTTAGATTTCTAGGGTTTGAGCATGGAAGGGGAGGGGGAGGGGGAGGGGGAAGGGAGAAGAGAATGTGGAAGAAAGAGGTGTCCAATTTTTTTTTTTTAATTTTGAGGGTTATTTTGGTAATTTTGTTAAGGTCCTTTTTGGTAAAATTGAATTGTGTGGTGTGTTTAGAAAATAGTGTGGTGTGTATAGCACCTCCCTAATTTTAATTACCGATTATTTATCTAATAAGATAATATCAATATACCATATTCTATATAATTTGTAAATATTATGTCCTTAATAATTTATATTTTTAATATTTAAAATTGCGTGAGATGCCTTGCAAGATCTGTCGTATAATACGATTGATATTACGAGATTATTAAAATTATAAATTCGTTGAATATAATTTTTTCATTCTAAAAGAAGACTCATGTTTTATAAAAGTTAATAAGATGAATATACAATTTTATAAAATAATAAATTTTTATTTACACGACTTTGTTTATATGTTCATTTAACTTATTCAATTATGCGTACGTAATTTATTTCTGATATTAAAGTTTCAAATTTTTTACTTTAACTAATAAATGAATACATTAGTTTTTGAAACACAACTCTTATTTTAAAATAAGATTTTTTAAAACAAAAAGAACATATTAATCAATTTATATAATTGCCACCTGACCTATAAAATTAAAATTTTACTTTCGATTTTATGCAACAAAAATAAATACAGTCGAATGTTCTAAATTTGATTTGATTTTTTTTTTAACAATTAGATTGATTAAATTTATGAAAATGTGAACACCTTTAGAGCAAGTAATTATATAAATATGAAAAAAATAATTAATTTTTTTCGATAAAAATATTATTTTCATGATCAAAGTGTTACCTTTTCATGAAAAATATTATATTATATATATATATTATTTTTTTATATACGACAAAACAAAAGGTAATATTTTTATCATAAAAGACTTATATTTTTGAACTATAAAAAAAATATTCTTGATCACCCACGCCACGTAAGCTAACCAGTCAGCACTTGCGTGAAAAGAAAAAAGTTCAGTCAGTAATCAGCAGCCATACGTGATACATGAACAAACTTTCATGGCACTTTTCATTCGAGTATCCATGAGCAAGTACTGGAGTCTCATCAATTTCCTCTTCCAAGATGTGGATTCTACTAAAGGAGACCCAACATCAAACGCATTTCAAATCCTTTAACCGGAGTGAAGAAGAGTTGTTAATTCGAGCATTTCCAGAAATTAACAGTTGGGTTCTCAGATGGGGGTTTCGTGCAGAGAGCTGATGGAAGAGGAGATTTGTTGTTTTTTTATTCACAGAAATTGGGAAGAGGAAAGAATAAACGATGTGAGGAATGCCGTAACTATGTACGTATTTGGAGCATGAATTATTTTTGCTGTTAAGAATATTGTACTACTGCTTCATTTTGATAATCAGTTCAACTTTGAGGATCGATGGCTAATCAGTTTGATCTTACTTTCTGTACTCACGCAGAATGAAGGCCTCAAAAGATACTTATTGGGATTGAAACCAGTGGAGCTAGGGTAATCTCAGCGATTTATAAGGTGATTTTTTTTCTCTTTTCTTTTAACAGTAAAACAGATCCCCAGTTTTAGTATAGATATGGATATAAACTATGATTGTCTTCATAATGAAAAGAAGATTGGCAAAAGATAATTGAGATATTGTTGAAGTAAATGATGGCCTAATCTGCTTAGCCAATTTTGAGTCTCATGTTTTAAAATAATTAAACTTCACATAACTTAGTGCAGTTGAAGTAAATGATGGCCTAATCTGATTTTCCAATTTTCAATCTCTGAGCCCTGAGGCAAAGAGGGTTATATTTTATAATGGTCAAACTTCACGTGCCTTGGTGCAGTTGTCATTCTTTTTACTATGTGTAGCTGTGGTAAGCTAATGAGGTTCATATGCTAACTGTGAATATTTTTGCAATTCACATACTTCCTTGTTTGGTTGAAATGAACATATAATTTTGGTCAGTTATACTTCCTCAATATATGGTTTTACATATTGAGGTACTGCAATCAAATGATTGCTGATATCTCCATGATTGAGTAGAAATACCGAATACAAGTTATCATGTGGTAGTTTTTGTTAAGAAATTTTGTGAACTTACTAGTTCCTTGTTTGCATCTCATCACATATCAGGACATGGTCTTGCCGTTCTCTTCTCATCATTTTTGTGTGTGGCTTTATTTCTCGAAAGTGCTCATGCTGCTCGAGGTGAGAGAGGTGAAGGAACTCATGGTGTTGTAGCCACTGATGAAACGGAATGCTCTAAAATAGGCAGAGATGCACTTTATCGGGGAGGTCATGCTGTTGATGCAGCAGTGGCTGCTACACTCTGTATTGGTGTTCTTAGCCCAGCCGACAGTGGTCTTGGTGGAGGAGGGTTTATACTTGTCCGATCAGCTAAAGGAGAGGCAGAAGTGTTTGATATGAGAGAAGCGGCACCAGGACGAGCATCCAAGGTCATTACGTTAGTTGAATACTTGTATATTTCTTTTTCATCTTCTCTCCTTACTTCTGTGCTATCACACTTGGTTAATTCTTCTTGATTATTTTGTAAAAAAAGGGGTCTCCCATTTGTCGTATAAGTGCATAGACTACAAACTTAGGTTAATTAGAAAAAAACATCCTCTAGGTTTGACCTCTATACAAAAGCTACATCGTTTATTGACAATAGAGATTGCAATCACACTATCGACTTGTGTCTTGACTTTGTAAATTGAGCCTACTGTTTGTTATTGTTGCCTCTCTAAGTATTGAGTGTTTTTTGTGGTTTTTATTGATTTTTATTTTCTGTAAAATGTAATAAATACTAGATGCAATTGGTTAAACAAAGAACAACTTTTATAGGGGTATTCATAATTTACAACTTTAGAGGGATAGTTTCTAGAAGTAGGTCAAACAAGATGTTTAGTTTTCGTAATTGATCTGAAGATTTTTTTATATTTCCTGGAATTGACTTATAGTTCTAGTTAATCAACTTTTCAGGTTCTTAAGATCATAGCAATCATTAATTTAAGAATGTCTAGTTTGTGTTGGTATTAAACTCCTTGTTAAGATTTTACTCGTATCTTCCATTCGATGATTTTAACTGTAAGTATTATCTTCTTCTAGGATATGTTTTCGAAAATGAATGAAAGTGAGTGGAAACACAGCCCTCTGTCCATAGGCGTTCCTGGACAACTTGCTGGTCTTTACCAAGTCCACAAACAATATGGAAAACTTCCATGGGAATCACTCGTCAGTCCAGCTGAGAATCTTGCCCGTAAGGGTTTCAAAATGACTCAAACTCTCTTTCAGAAAATGGCTAGCGAAGAGCCAATTATTATGGCTAATGAGGAGCTTCGACGCATATTTGCTCCATATGGGGAGCTACTAAATGAAGGTAAGACACTTCGTCTCAGAAAACTAGCAGACACACTAGCAGCAATAGCAAAAGGTGGCATGAATATCTTTTATACTGGATCAATAGCACAAATGTTGGTACAGGACATACAAAAAGTAGATGGGATAATCACATTGGAAGACCTACAGAAATATCGAGTTATTAAAAGGAACCCTTTGGTTGCTAATGCTTTGGGATATAAAATACTTGCTGCGCCACCTCCTGCTTCAGGGGGGGCAATGGTGATTCTTGTGAGTTGATCCTTTCCTATCTTTATGTGTATTAAAATATACAGGAAAAGGTTTTCATGTATTAAATGTGCTGCTTCTGTCATGACAGATTCTCAAGACTCTTTCTAGATACAACTTAACTGGTGTTCCTACCCCACTGTTGGTGCATAGAACAATTGAGGCACTAAAATACGCACTTGCTATGAGGATGAATCTTGGAGATCCTAAGTTTGTGAATATTACCAACACCGTGAAATCTATGATTTCAGATAGCACCGCTGATAGATTAAAGAATCTTATTAACGATGACAAAACATTTGATCCACCTCATTATGGCAGCAAGTAAGCAATGTTTCTATCACTCTGATTTTGTCCGGTGTGCTATTTATCAAGTTATGTGACTGAATTACTGCGTATTGGTTTTCATTTCTAATAATTCATCTTGCATTTTTGTAAGAAATATTCATAATAGCAACATGAACCTCAGAGCATGGCACTCTTATTTTTTCTTAGATGCACTTGCAATATCAAATATTTATGTGCTCACTGATGCAGATGGAGACAACTAAATGATCATGGCACAAGTCATATCTGCATTATAGATCAAGACCGTAATGTCGTTACAATGACAACGAGTATAAATACTCGGTTTGGATCAAAAGTCATGTCACCAAGCACTGGGATATTCCTTAACAATCAAATGTACGATTTTTCCGTTCCTACATCAAAAGTTAGACCAGGCGCACCTGCAAATTATGTTAGTCCTTATAAGAGGCCTTTGTCGTCTATGTCCCCCATCATTCTTGAGAAGGTGAGATTTGTTTGCCTTCTGGTTATTCTTGTTGTATCATCAAGCTCAAGTAGCCTGCCATTGTCATAAGTTTCTGGTAGTTTTTTTGGTTATTACTTTTTGCATATATGTGGTATATATATTTGTTGTATGATTTCTTTTTCATTTTGGCATTCTTGTAACCAAGGATTTGTAATTAAGTAATGTATTATTTGATAATATTTTTTCCTGAGCAAAAGGGTAGTTTTTATTACTAAAATGAAAAAGTTACACTACCTTGTATACAGGAATAACAATAGTAAAAGACAAAAAAAGGTCAAAACATTCACTACACAACTAATTTTCTGTTGATTGCGATGCCATATTTTATTATCATGAAATTAATTTAGCGCCATGACTCTGAAATGATTCCAGAAAGGACGGGTAAGGGCTGTCACAGGATCTGCTGGAGGGATGTTGATACCTGATGCAGTTACTCAGGTGCTACTAAATTACTTCATAAAAAAAAAGACGACTTTTGGAGCTGTCAAGGCTCCAAGATTTTATCACAGGGTGAGACTCCATGCCATTTTCTTTGGTCTCCATTTGGTTCTTGTTTCTCCTGAACTTTCTATATCCTGAAGCTATCACTTTTACTTCTCTACTTTTCTACTTTTCTTTGGGTCTATGAGATCTTGTATATAGCTAATTCTTTATTTATATAGGTCCATAGCTGCAATAAGGTTTATGCTGGCTGCTATTTTAACAGATTATTGATATGCAGCTATATCCAAATGTGCTCCTGTATGAGAAATACACATCCATTAGTGGCGATCAGTACAATTATTCGTTAAAGACGCTAACACAATTGCAAAAGAAGGGCCATCAATTGAGAAGGGTTACTTCTGGTATGACTACATGCCAATTCGTGGTTCAAAGATTGGTGGGTAAAGATGCTGGTCAGCTTGTTGCTATTAGCGATCCAAGAAAAGGCGGCTTCCCAGCAGTTTATTGATGTCAGTTTCCTGCTGTTTGCTTTTGGTCTTATTTTTCTTTCAGTTTGGAAGGACGGGGATGTTTTGGTTGTGTTTGTTAACAGAGGAGAAAGTACATGTAGAACTGTAATGAAAATAGTGATTATGTGTGACAGAGTGATGCAAACTCATTGTTTTTAGATATTATATTCTGCTCGAGCTGTTAGTTTATGTGAATACTACCAATTAACTCTTTCTTGGTGCATCCTACTATTACTTTGAGCTGATTTTTGGCCTCATATTGTATTACATAAATGAGAAGCTTCTGCTGATAGAGTATAGCTTATGAGAAATTTCTGTAATTTATTTGTCATGCTTAAATGAATACATGCATATAATTCTAATTTTGACTTAAATATCAATAATTTTTTATGTATTCACTCCAAATATAAAAAGACTTAAGTAGGTTTTGAATCACAAGTTACAGTTATCTTCTCGTCAAGACTATAGTTGATATATATGAATGATAGTAGAACTTATGCACTTAACAGAATCAAACTTATTAGTTATCATAAGAAACGCTTATTATTCTATATTCCAAAATAGTGCCAAATTTTTTTATTTGTTTATTTAAAAAAAAAAAAGAGAAAAGAAGAAACATAAAGATGCACTAACAATTACATGTTTATGATATCCTTATTTACTAACAACTTTAAGATCTACAGTACATAACACTACTAGCAAAATGAAAACCAAAATATTGTATATCACCACATACTGTTTGCAAATAATTTGTAGATTATTAAATACTTCACTTTTCTTTTTTTCATCTCAATTTGATGGCAATTTGTTTCCTTATACCTATAGCTACTAACTCTGCATATCACGGAGGAGTGTTGGTTTTATGTCAATGATTGCCTAGCACCGTAAAAAGTAAGTCACATTGGTGTTAATTATGTCACAACTCTGTGCATAGACATTGATATCTGTGTCAGACCCTGAAAGTAGTGGGCGTGGGCTTTTGATAATGATGATAATACCTCTAAAAACTACCAAGTCCAGACTTCTTTTTTCATTATTGTTGGGATAATACTCTTATGGGACTTAATAAGAATGGTTTGGCTTTTCCACAAAGCACTTTTGTTATTCTTCTCCTAATTGAAAAGGCTGAATATGATTAATGACTCATGGCTTTCATTTCTGAAAAGAGACAAAAAGATTTAAAGACATCAGTAATTGAAACGGAGAAAGGTAAGTTGTTCATAAATGTTGCTATTATCATGTCAAGAAGATGGATTCCTGAAGATAACTGAGATATTATTGAGTTAAATAATGGTCAAACCAACTGGCGATGAAGTTGGCTGGCTCAAGTGGTAAGAGCACCCACTACACTACCTAGACCCACGATCCTGGATTTGAGTCACCGGGGGAGGGGGGGGGTAGGAATTTTATATGTCTTAGATTCAGAATTTTAAAAGAGAAGGCCTAACCTATTGGTGGTTATTAATAACTGAAGTAGAGAGGACCTTTTTGCTTATTAAATTAAATCCTTTACTTATCTTAGTGAAGTATTTCTCTTCTTCTCTCAACAATGTTTTTCCATGGTACGAATAAACATACTTTGCATTGTTATATCCATCAAATGTTTGTTTTGGCTTGTAATATTTCTGGTGCTATGAATTTGAATAGTCTATAACGTAGATTGAATTGTAACGTTACCTTGTGAAGTTTGAATTCAGCAACGTTATGATGAAAGCACAAGCTCTTTCAGTTTATTTTATTCTGGTAACAAACCTGAAATGATGGATGCCTCTTCATGAAAATAAATGTGCATGTTCATGGATAGCAAAGTTTTTATTGAATATTTTTAAACTTTGGCGAGTGAATAATATTGTGCTCAATTAATTTTATGAAGCAATTCACTGTCTGATTTGCTTTACAGGTTGATCGAGTATATGACGCTAGAAATCTCATTAACAGTGAAAATGTGGTTAATCCATAAGATCTTCATGAAGTATTTGATGCTAATTCTCCAAACTTGCATTTGGCCTAACATTTAGAGTTATCGGGATGTCATTTTAAGTTCAAGTGCATGAGAAGTGATGGTGGGGGTGATGATGATGGGCATGAGGAGTGATGTTTACTTAATTGAAGTTGGTGAAGTGCATGTCATACTGTGCTCTTTTGAATATTATACTATAGCTCCGCCGGGATTGAAACCAGTGGAGCTATTGTAATCTCAGTGATTTCGATGGTGTTTTATTTCTTCTTTTCCATCAAGAAAAGAGGCCCATAGTTTGTACATATGGATAAAAACTGATATGAGTTTCATAATGAAAAGAAAGGTGACGAAAGCTAATTGCGATATTGTTGAAGTAAATGTTGGCTTAATCTGCTCTGCGAATTTTCAATCTCTAGGATAAAAGTAATAATTAAAGTTCACACGACTTAGTGTAGGTGAAGTAAATGATGGCCTAATCTGCTCTGCCAATTAAATCTCTGAGGTAAAGGGGTCATATTTTATAATAGTCAACTTCACATGCTTGGTGCAATTGTTGTCATTCTTTTCACTATGTGTCAACGTGGTAAGCTAAAGAGATTCCTGTGCTGGTTAAGAAATTTTTGTGAAGTATTCTTATTTAAAAAATAAAAATAAATTGAAGTTCCTGAATTGGTAAAAAATGCATATTATTTTTGGTCAGTTGTATTTCTGATGATATGAAAGTAACATGTCTATCATGGCTTGCATATTGAGATACTGCAATCCGATGATGAACTTACTTACTCCATCTTACAAGGTAATAGTTTGGTTAAGAAATTCAATGAACTCATTCCATGTTTGCATTTGTTCACATATCAGGACACGGTCTCGCTGTTCTCTTCTTACCATTTTTGTGTTTGGCATTATTGCTATTTCAAAGTGCTCATGCTATTCGAGGTGAGAGAGTTGAAGTAAGCCATGGTGTTGTAGCCACTGATGAAACGGAATGCTCTAAAATAGGGAGAGATGCACTTTATCGGGGAGGCCACGCTGTTGATGCGGCAGTGGCTGCTACACTCTGCATTGGTGTTCTTAGCCCAGCGGACAGCGGTCTTGGTGGAGGAGGATTCATACTTGTCAGGTCAGCTAAAGGAGAGGCAAAAGTGTTTGACATGAGGGAAACAGCACCAGGACGAGCATCCAAGGTAATTCCATCAATTGTTTATTTATTTTCTTGCCTGACTTCTTCTCTAATTTGATACTTTGTTTAATTTTTATTGATTATTTAATTTTTAAAAATAAGGAGTCTTCCAATATAAGTCACTATACTTAGACTATAAACTTGGGTAAATTAAAACAAAAATGTCTCCTCGAGGTTCCCATTACCCCCCTTGACGTGTGTCTTGCAAATTGAGTGTACTATTTGTTATTTTTGACTCTCTAAGTATTGATATCAATATGTGAAAGGTAATATACATCAGATACAATTGATATAACAAAGACTTTCCTGTGTTGCACTGAAAAAAGGACCTGAGAGAAAAACTTAAAGGGAACTCATAATTTACAACTTCAGTGGGATAGTTTCTAGTAGTAGGCCAAATCTGATGGTTAGTTTTCATAATTGATCCAATAAATTTTTTATTTTTTGGAGTTGACTTATAGTTCTAATTACTCTATTTGTCATATTTTCAAGATTATGGGCAATCATTGATTTAAGAATGTCAGGTTTATGTTATTATTACACTCCTATTAAGCATTTTACTCTCTTATCTTTAATTCTGTGATTTGAACTTCGCATGTTATCTTCTTCTAGGATATGTTTTCGAAAATGAATGAAAGTGAGTGGAAACATAGTCCTCTATCCATTGGTGTTCCTGGACAACTTGCTGGTCTTTTCCATGCCCACAAACAATATGGAAAACTGCCATGGGAATCACTCGTAAGACCAGCTGAGAACCTCGCCCGTAAGGGTTTCAAAATCTCACAAACTCTATTTCAGAAAATGGCCAGTGCAGAGCCAATTATTATGGCTGATGAGGAGCTTCGGCGCATATTTGCTCCATATGGAGATCTATTAAATGAAGGTCAGACCCTTCGTCTCAAAAAACTAGCAGATACACTAGCAACAATAGCAAAAGGCGGCATGAATGTCTTTTATACTGGAGCAATAGCTCAAATGTTGGTGGAAGACATTAAAAAAATAAATGGGATAATCACTTTAGAAGACCTACAGAAATATCGAGTTATTAGAAGGGATCCTTTGGTTGCTCGTACTTTGGGATATAAAATACTTGCTGTGCCGCCTCCTGCTTCAGGGGGGGCAATGGTGATTCTTGTGAGTTGATCCTTTCCAACTTAATGGTGTATTAAAAAGTAAACTTGGAAAAGGTTTGCATGTATTAAATGTGCTTCTGGTGTAATGACAGATTCTCAAGACTCTTTCCAGATACAACTTAACAGGTGTTCCTACGCCAGTGATGGTGCATCGAACAATTGAGGCACTGAAATATGCACTTGGTATGAGGATGAATCTTGGAGATCCTGGATTTGTGAATGTTACCAACACCGTGAAATCTATGATTTCAGATAGCACCGCTGATAAATTAAAAAACCTCATTAATGACAATAAAACATTTGATCCACCTCATTATGGCAAAAGGTAAGCAATGTTTTCTATCACTGTGATTTGTCTGGTATGCTAAATTTGGTTTAACTGCTCCACTTTATTATTGATTTGTCTTGGATGCATTTGCAATATTAGCTGTTTGTGTGCTCACTGATGCAGATGGAGACAGCTGAATGATCATGGCACAAGTCATATCTGCATTATAGATCAAGAACGTAATGTCGTTACAATGACAACGAGTATAAACACTCGGTTTGGATCAACAGTCATGTCGCCAAGCACTGGGATATTCCTTAACAATCAAATGTATGATTTTTCCATTCCTACATCAAAAGTTAGACCAGGAGCACCTGCTAATTATGTTAGTCCATATAAGAGGCCTTTGTCGTCTATGGCTCCCATCATTCTCGAGAAGGTGAGATTTTGCTGCCTATTGGCTCTTCTTGTATTGTCATCAAGTCCGATTAGCCCGCAGTTGTCATAGCTTTCTTTTATTATTTCTGTCATTATTTCTGGGTGTGTGAGGTGCAAGTATTTGTTGTATGGTTTTTGTTTCTGATTTTACTACCTGGTAATACTTTTTTATGAAAAAAGTCGACACTTTTACAAAAGCACCATGCTAGATCACCACCACTACTTCAAGGAGGTCTGGTGCGAACTAATGTCAAGTCATACAAAGTACTAATGTCATAAGGAGGGAACCACATGGCATTTCTACGTTATTAACATGAATTAATAAAGAGAAAAAAAAAGGTCATAACATTCACTGGCAACTAAAATGCTAGTTGATTGCCATACCATATTTGATTAGCACGATATTAATTTATCATCATGAAGGCTTCCTCCGGACGTGTAATAACTCTGCTTGATTCTTTGGTATCATAGTTGTATATATTTGACACAAATATGAACTTGTAGCTCTGAAAAATGTTTTTAGGGAGGACGGGTAAAGGCTGTCATAGGATCTGCTGGAGGGATACTAATACCTGATGCAGTTGCTCAGGTGCTATTGAATTACTTCATCCTAAAAATGAGGACTTTTGAAGCTGTCAAGTCTCCAAGGTTATATCACAAGGTGAGACTTCGTGCCACTGTTTTTCATCTCCTATACGAAATTAAATATCGAAATGTGTCTATCATGCATTCTGATATAATAATATAACTATACCTCCTTTTTCTAATACAACAATACAATAACTCCCACCTTTCCAGTCATGAGTTGACATCTATAGTAACAATCAACTTTTGTAATTCTACAACAATTACAGACTCTTACTATAATTTAAAACTCCCAACGATTCTCCCAATTGCCAAACAGTAAAGTTATAAAAAGTTCTTGTCCAAACAGTTACATTTTACAAAATCCTGTGTACAGCTAATTCTTCATTTTCTATACCATTACTGCAATAAGGTCTATAGTACCACCTGCTGTTTTAACAGATGGTTGTTATGCAGCTATATCCAAATGTGCTCCTGTATGAGAATTACTCATCCATCAGTGGTGATCAGTACACTTATCCGCATAAGACACTACAGGAATTGAAGAACAAAGGCCATCAGTTGAGAAGGGCTACTTCTGGCATGACTACGTGCCAGTTCGTGGTTCAAAAATTTGAGGGTAAAAATGCTGGTCAGCTTGTTGCTGTTAGCGATCCAAGAAAAGGTGGCTTTCCAGCAGGTTATTGATGCCAATTCCCTGCTGTTTGTTGCTTCTATTTTTCTTTGCGCTTCAGAAGGAATGGGATGTTTTCGTTGTGTTAGTTAACAGAGAGGAAAATAGCATGTAGAATTGTAATGGAATATAGTGATTATTTGTGACAGACTGATGCAAACTCATTGTTGTTAGAAATTATAATCTGCTTGAGCTGTTGTAAATTTATGTGAATATTTCCAACTAACTCTTTCTTGTTGCATTCTGCCAATACTTTTAGCTGGATTTTGGCTTCATATTATACTACATAACTGAGAAGTTTGACTATAAAATAACGAGAATGTTTCTCTAACTTATTTGTCATACTTGAGATAAATTACGTGCATGTTATTTTTAATTTGATTAACTATTACTGCTGGACCACCAATAAATTATTTATGCACTCCAAATCTAAGAAGATTAAGTAGGTCGTGAATCAAAACTTATACTCCCCCGCCCCAAAAAATGAGTCATGTTTTTATAATTTATTTAATACAAACATGACTATTTTTGGGATGGAGGGAGTAGTTATCTTCTCTGTCAAGACTTTATTTGATGTGTGTAAGACACTAGAACGTATGCATTTCATAGAGTCAAAAAAAGAAAAAAGAAAAAAAAAAAAAAAAAAGATAAAGATTCGTTAACAGCACATGTTTCTGATATTCTTATTGACTATTATTTTATTCTTTTGAAACCCATTTACAAATAATATAAGATCTACACATCATTGCATTATTAACAGAACCAAAACTAAAATATGGCATAACATCACAGATTGTTTGCTCTTTTGTATAGAATGCAAAGCACTTTTTTTTTTTTTTTTTCTTTTTTTCATCTCAATTTGATGGCAACTTGTTTCTGTATACCTATATAAACTACCAATTCTGGCTATTACGTTGGTGGCCGAATAAAGGAGGAGTGATGATGCTATGTTAGCCTAACACTGTTAGGCTTGCCATAGCAAACCACCTATTATCTCACAACTCTTTACATTGATACATCAGTGTGGCCAACTCTAAATATAGCGGGAATGGCTTTGATAGTGATGATGATAATACCTAAAAACTACCAAGTCCAGACTGGTTCAGTTCTTCTTTTTTCTTTACGGGTATCATTAATGCTCTTGTGGTGCCTAATGAGAATGGTTTGACTTTTCTACTTTGCAATTTGCTATTCTTCTCCTAATTGAAAATGTTGACTATGATCAGTGACTCGTTGGTTTTTCCATTTTAAAAAAGAAACAAAAGAATTTAATGCCACTAACTGAAAAGGGGAAAGGTATTTGGTTTATTGGTGTTGCTATTATCATGTCAATGCGAGGGATTCCTGAAGATAAGTGGGATATTATCGAGTTATATAATGGCCTTCTCTGCTGGTAGTTTTTAATAACTGCAGAAGAGGTGACCTTTTGTATTGACAGATCAGATAACCATCTTGTGGGAGTAGTCCTAGGGAGATGATCTGTTGTCGTTTGGGTGATAGAAGGTCCTTCCTCTGGGCATTTACCTCTACTGATTTCGTTACCTCTGGGTGACTATACTTAACAAGTTAATCCCTATATCAATCTTAGTGCAGTACTTCTCTTCTTCCCACAATGTCTCTCAATGGTACGATATGAGCATCCAATATATGAATTCTTATATCCAGTGAATGTTTATTTTGGCTTGTAATGTTCTGGTGTTAACAATTTGAATAGTATATAATATAAATGTGTTGTAAATTTTCTTGTATCAAGTTTGATTACCAGTTAAGAAGAGATGTCAACAGAATTTCACAGGGCATCTTTCAGCTTATTTTGCTCTGCTAAGAGAAATGAGATGATGCATGCTGTCTTCTTGAAAATATAAATGTGCATGTTCAAGGATAGAAAAGTGTCTATGGACTTCTCTGGCATGATATTGTGCTCAACTAGTCTTAAGAAGTAATTTACTTCTTGATTACATACTTTCCTATTTGATTGAGTATATGAAGCTAGATGTCTTATTAATATTGAAAATGTGGTTGAATCCATAAGCGGAGCGCAAAATCTTCATGAAGCTTCTGCAGTATGATGATGCTACTACCATAGGTGGTTTTTCATACTTAGTATTTTCTTAAAACCAATTCAAGTAGCACACTCATAAGTATTTGATACTAATTCTTCAAACTTGCATTTGGCCTAACATTAGAGTTCTGATCTGATCATTTTAGGTTCTTGTGCATGGGTAGTGAAGATGATGTGCATGAGGAGTGTGTTTTCTTACTTGATTGTTAAGGAAAATAAAACGCTTCACTTGAACAATGTTGAATTTGAATTTCTTTCGTTCAGTTCGTCCGACACTGGTACGCAGTTGTGCCATTCTCTCCTTACTTCTGTTTTTGGCATTGAATCCAAAAGCCGCTCATGCCAGTGGAGGTGCAACGGTTGTAGCAAGCAATGGTGTTGTAGCCACTGATGAAACAGAGTGCTCTAAGATTGGAAGGGACATACTTCGGCAAGGAGGGCATGCTGTTGATGCAGCGGTGGCTGCTACACTCTGCTTAGGTGTTGTAAGCCCATCTTACAGCGGTCTTGGCGGAGGAGGATTTATGCTTGTCAGGTCATCTAATGGTAATTCAAAAGTTTTTGACATGAGAGAAATGGCGCCAGGGCGAGCATCCAAGGTATATTGGTCAATATCTTCACCTTTCCTATCTGTTCAACCTTTTTTTTTTTTTTTTTCCTGAATTATATAGCATTTTTATCTATTGATTGATTGGGTATGTCATTGTGCTTTTATCAAATATGCCATTTTTGCATTTGCATGAAGTTAAATATATCTATTTGTGTAAAATATATGTCCAAACAACTATCTTTTTAGTTATTTTAATGTTTGTATATGGATAGAATTGACTTATTTTTTACGATTCGAAGATGAGGAAAATATGAAGTAGGCACTAGTTGAATCAATTCTATAGAAAGTCTTGTTAACGAACTGGCAACATGAGGGTTTGGATTCTCTTATAAATCATAGAAGAGTTTTCAGAAGATTTAAGGTTAACCGTGGCTGTATGGTTTTCCGATATCTTGCTACATTTATATTTGAAATGACAAGATGAAAAATTGTTAGGTTATGTTTT
Source organism: Caryopteris x clandonensis (assembly GCA_028749325.2). Taxonomy (NCBI): domain Eukaryota; kingdom Viridiplantae; phylum Streptophyta; class Magnoliopsida; order Lamiales; family Lamiaceae; genus Caryopteris; species Caryopteris x clandonensis. Next base: position 9,611,523 of record JAPYKT020000003.1, read on the forward strand.
GATTGAAGGATTTGAGGATGGATTCAAGATCTATAGTATCAAATCCATTAGTGTTGTTTGGATGAAAGGATTTGTTAAAGTACTTGAAATCCATGACTTTCACTTTGAACTTTTTTTTTATCAAAATTGGGTGGATCCTCTCACTTCAAATCTTGATTTTAAATTACTCCATCCAAACACAACGTTAGAACATTAGCACAAACATGCAAGATAAGATAGCATTAGGACACAAATTCTATATGGATAAACATTCGAACACTCCTTGCATTTCTCATTTGCTATAAACCTTGTCCAGTTTAGCACTTCTTATCATCTGAAACCCCACTAAATGTTTCTTGAATTTCCAGGATATGTTTGGTTCAGATGTTTCAAAGTGGAGAATCGGTCCTCTGTCTATAGCTGTTCCAGGACAAGTTGCAGGTCTCTACACTGCCCACAAACAATATGGAAAGATTCCGTGGGAAGTACTCGTAAAACCAGCTGAGAATCTTGCTCGTAAAGGTTTCACCATTTCAAAATCTCTCTTCAAGTCAATAAACTATTCAGAGTCAAATATCATGGCTGATATGGAGCTCAGGAGCATATTTGCACCAAATGGAAAGCTCTTATCTACAGGCCAGACCCTTCATCTTAGAAAACTAGCTGATACACTGGCAGCAATATCCAAACACGGCATGAACATTTTTTACAATGGATCAGTGGCACAATGCTTGGCTAATGACATTCAGAAAGCAGGTGGAATAGTCTCAAAGGAAGACTTCTTGAAATATCGTGTCATTGTTAAGAAACCTTTGGTTGCCCATGCATTGGGATATCAAGTTGTTACAGTCCCCCCTCCTGCATCAGGGGGCGCCATGATGATTCTCGTAAGTGTGTGTACTTTATTACTCAGTCCGTCCCATCTTGTTTCTGTAACTATTTAAGTTATAGAAATATGAGTTGGTTTTAGAGTTAAAGAAACATGACTTTTCTTGGGGAGGGGGTTAGGGAGTACAACCTGTGTTAGTTGTTTTGTAAGATTTGGAAAGTGCTTATGTTGGAATGTGGCTTCTTGTGCTATAACAGATTCTGAAGATCCTTTCCAACTACAATTCAACTGAGTTATCTAGCTCACTGGGGTTGCATCGTGCCATTGAGGCACTGAAATATGCTCTTGCTATGAGGATGAATCTTGGCGATCCAGGATTTGTAAATGTCACAAGTGCATTGCAAAAAATGATCTCAACAAGCTATGCAAAAGAGTTGATGAAGCGGATAGATGATACAAAAACATTTGGTCCTGATCATTATGGTAGCAAGTAAGCATTGTTCTGAGTGTTTTGGATATATATATGTATATATATATATATTTTTTGCGTTTGGATTGAAGGAAGAGGATGGGTTTGAAATACATATTTGCAAATCTGTTGGGGGTGTTTGTTTGGTTTATAGGATTTGAGTAATGGGTTTGACAATAACTCTAATTTTGTACTATTTGGCTGGATCTGAAATCTGTTCATTTGGAAGCCTTGAATTTTACCCTATATTTTCCCAGGGAATTATCCATGTTGAATTGTCTTGTTTAATGTATTTCTAGTTGCTTCATTTTTTGTGGGAAACGTAGAAGAGGAAATATGTGGTTTTGGCTCTTTTGATTATATAAAAGTGGATGTAGCCACTTTGGCGTATAAAATGAAAAGGAAATCTCCTGTTAAAGACAAAGTTCTGTCTTCTGTCCACATATCCTGAGACCAAGCTTGAGACAGAAAGTTTAGTTCAATTAGTGGAGTCTCAAGCTTTGCATACTCGATAAATCCACTGTATCCAGGGTGAGAAGCTTGAGATAGCTCGAGTCTCAGGACACACTTAGAGAAACGACAGAACTTTGTCTTTTGTAGAAAGAGTAATTTAATTTTATTATATGCCGAAATGAAACCTGTTTTTTCTTAACTTCACATTTTGCTATTGCTTAAATGGCTAAAAACTTCTCTTAATTTAGACATATTATACATCGATTTGTTTTTATCCTGGATTCCTTTTGCTATTAATTATTCTGACTTTCATATTTTTCTAATTGTTAGTGAGTTCACCATTGCAGGTGGGGTCAGATATATGATCACGGCACAACTCATCTCAGTGTTGTGGATAAACAACGTAACGTTGTTACAATGACGATGAGTCTGAACTCTTACTTTGGGTCAAAGTTTATCTCACCAAGTACTGGGATCTTCCTAAACAATCAAATGTATGATTTTGCTATTCCTACATCATCCACTCCACCACCATCGCCTGCAAATTTAATTCGACCATACAAGCGGCCTTTGTCGTCAATGGCACCTAGCATTTTTCTCAACGTTAGAATTTGTCACCTTTATTTTTTCTTTCTTTTTGTTCCCTAATATAAACGTACCTTTTCTGTTTAAGTAGATTGTCTTTGCTGCTTTAATGATCCTTGTTGACTTTGTTGCATACTCAGGTTTGGGATAACCCCTATCCTTATACCCTGTTCACATTGAACGCTGCTGTTTGGGATAGGAGGACAATTACCTAAAAATATTAGGCATATCTGCTGTAACAGTAAAGATATATTTGCTCTTTCACAAGTCAACACTAAGCAGGATAAATCTCATTCCAGGGGTGGACAAGGGATAAGAATCAGTCATTCAATCCCGGATTTTGAATTTTGCCATGGGCTGAAGGGGTTTCCTACAACTGCCTGTCATTAATGGCTGATAATCCTGGTTTCACTAACCTAATCGTAGAATGTAGTAATGGTTAGATATCTTTGTGCAATGAGTCTCGTCGACTGTAGTACTTTTACAGCCTTACGAGCTGAACAAACTTAACCGATGAAGATTGTTTTAACAGTTTGCTAGATTAAAATGTTCCATTGACCATTTTTGCAGCATTGTCGAAAATAATTTGGCTATTGATTTCGAAACTTAATTTTCAGCGAGGAAATTTACGCATAGTGGTGGGAGCGGCAGGAGGGTTGCTAATACCAGATGCAGTCACTCAGGTCTTAATAAATTACTTAATCCTGAAAATGGATCCTTTCACTTCAGTCATAGGTCCAAGATTTTATCACATGGTGAGATTTCTTCTTTACACTTTGAGGTATGGATGAGAATCTGTGATTAAATAAATGTCATTATGGTGCAGCTATATCCAAATGTGCTTTACTATGAAAAGTATACAACCGCCCATGGCATTCAGTATAGATTTCTTCCTGAGATGTTGGAGGACTTGAAAAGGAAAGGCCATGTTATACAACGGGTTTCTTATCCGACTGTGTGCCAGTTTGTAATTCAAAAGCTAAAAGGTCTGAATTCTGGGAGGCTTGTTGCCGTTAGTGACCCAAGAAAAGGTGGATTTCCGGCTGGGTATTGATGATCTTATTGTCCCATCTGTTGCAGCTCTGTCTCAGGCCACAGATTATTTGCAACTATTTTGTACAATGTAAAATAAAGGAGGATTGCGAAAGTAAGTCACAGCCTGAATAAAGGAGAAGTGTTGGTGATAGATTAACACTGTAAAAACTAAGTCACTATTGGTGTTATGTTTGAAATATATAACAAATGACCTATTATATCACAACCCTTTACACTGATATTCATATTGTGTGGCCGACCCTAAAAGTAACGGGAAATGGTTTTAATAGTGATAGTGATGCCAATAAAAGCTACTAAGTCCAGAGTGGTGCAGTTCATTTGTTTTCTTGGTATCATTATTGCTCTGATGGTGCCTAATGAGAATGGTTTCACTTCTCTACATATAGCACTTGCCAATCGTCTCCTAATTGCAAAGGCTGAATATGATTGATGGCCCATTAGTTCTTCCATTACTGAAAAGAGAGAAAATAATTTAATGCCATTAACTGAAAGGGGGGAAGGAAATTGCTCATTAGTGTTGCTATTATCATGTCAAGAAGAGGGATTTCTGACAATAACTGGGATATTATTGAGTTAAATAATGGCCTAATCTACTTGTGGTTATTAATAACTGAAGTAGAGAGCCCTTTTTTTTTTTTTTTTTTTTTTAATTAAATCCTTTACAATCATAGTGTGGTACTTTGATATTTTCTCTTCCCACAATGTTTCTCCATGGTAAGATAGAATGTCCTATGCGTTGTTATATCCATCAAATGTTTGTTTTGGCTTGTAATGTTTCTGGTGTTGTGAATTTGAATAGTCTTTAACATAGTCTGTGTTGTAATTTTACCTGTATCAAGTTTGAATACCAGGAAAGAAGAGTTTTCAACAGAACTTAGGAATGACATGTTTCAGCTTATTTTGTTCTGCTAAAAAAAAGTGAAATGATGAATGTCGTCTTCATGAATGAAAATAAATGTTCATGTTCAATGATAGCAATGTGGACTTTTCTAGATGACATGATATTGTGCTTTACAATCTGATCGAGCATAGAGATCTTATTAGTATGAAAATGTGGTTAAATTTGTAAGTTGGGCGCATAATCTTCATGAAGCTTTTGCAGTTCATGATGATGATGCTATCATAGGTGGTTTTCCATTCTTATAATTTTCTTAAAACCGATTCAAGTAGCACGTGCGAAAGTATTTGATGCTAATTGTCCAGGCTTGCACTTGGCCTGAGTTATCATCTGATCATTTCAAGTTTATGTGCATGAGAACTGAGGGATGATAATGTTTACTTAATTCATTGTTAGTGCAGTGCATGTTCTTGAGTAGAAGTTTCCTTTGAACACGAGCAAACTTGATGAATCTGAATTGTTTAAATTTCTTGCAGTTCGTCTTCCATTGCTACGCAGTTCTGTCATTCTGTTATTACTTTTGTTTTTGGCGTTGAATCCAAAAACCGCACATGCTGGTAAAGGTCCTATGATTGTTGCAAGCCATGGTGTCGTAGCCACTGATGAAACAGAATGCTCAAGAGTTGGAAGAGATATACTTCGGAAAGGAGGGCATGCTGTTGATGCAGCAGTGGCTGCTACACTCTGTGTAGGTGTTGTGAGCCCATCTTACAGTGGTATTGGCGGAGGAGGATTTATGCTTGTGAGGTCATCTAATGGCGATGCAAAAGTATTCGATATGAGAGAAACGGCACCAGGCCAAGCATCCAAGGTACATCTTTGCACTTTTAATGCCTGTTGTTTTTGCATTTACATGAATTTAAATCTACCTATTTGTGTATAAGATATATCCAAACTATAAAGAATTTTTATTGTTTTATAGATGGATGGAATCGACCCGTTTTTGGCAATTTTAGATAATTATTTTTGGAAAATGAATCATTATATTTGAATTGACAGGATAAAAATTTTGTTTGGATGAAAGGATTTGTAGAAAGTGTTAGAAATCCATCATTCTCATTTTGATCTGTCTTTTGAGTGACTCTGGTTGGATTAAACAAATCTCGATTTCTAATCTCTCAATCCAAACACAACCTAAGAATATTTGCATGATCATGCAAGCTGACAGATGAGATAACATTATGACACAAGTTCTCCATGGATACGCATTTTGCGATAAACCTTGTCAAATTTAGCATTCACCATCATCTCAAATAACATTAAAATTTGCTCGAATTTCCTAGGATATGTTTGGTGCTGATTTGACTAAGTGGAGAATCGGTCCTCTGTCTATAGCTGTTCCAGGACAACTTGCAGGTCTCTACTCTGCTCACAAACAATATGGAAAGCTTCCGTGGGAAGTACTCGTAAAACCAGCCGAGAATCTCGCCCGTAAAGGTTTCACCATCTCAAAATCTCTCTTCAAGACGATTGCCAATTCTGAGCCAATTATCATGGCTGATAAGGAGCTCCGTAGAATATTTGCACCAAATGGAAAGCTCTTATCTGTAGGCCAGTCCCTTCATCTTAGTAAATTAGCAGATACACTGGCAGCAATATCCAAACACGGTATTAATATTTTTTATAACGGATCAATGGCACAAAGTTTGGCCTATGACATTCAGAAAGCAGGTGGAATAATCACAAAGGAAGACTTGATGAAATATCATGTTATTGTCAGGAAACCTTTGGTTGCCAATGTATTTGGATATCAAGTAGTTACGGCCCCACCTCCTGCTTCAGGCGGCGCCATGATGATTCTTGTAAGCATGTTATTACAACCGGTTTTAGTTGTTTTTGTAAGAGTTGGAAAGTGCTTATGTTGGCTTCTTGTTCTATAACAGATTCTGAAGATCCTTTCGAACTACAATGCAACTGAGTTGTCTGCAACGACGGGGTTGCATCGTGCCATTGAGGCATTGAAATATGCACTTGCTATGAGGATGGATCTTGGAGATCCTGGATTTGTAAATGTCACAAGTGTATTGAAGGACATGATCTCAACAAGCCATGCAAAAGGGTTGATGAAACGGATAGATGATACAAAAACATTTAGTGCCGGTCATTATGGTAGCAAGTAAGCATTTGTTCTGTATAGTTTTTGATTTGTTTCTTTCGTATTTCGTTCTGTTTTCTTTTGGATTAGGATGGTTTTGAAATCCATACTACGGTGTAACCCGTCATCAAATCTTTTGATCCAAACACGACCTTAGTCTCTTTTCCCCTAGTCCTAGATACTGCTATTAATTACACTAAATTTCATATCTTCTAATTGTTAGTGTTCACCAATGCAGGTGGGGTCAGACATATGATCACGGAACAACTCATCTATGTGTTGTGGATAAACAACGCAACGTTGTTTCAATGACAATGAGTCTGAACTCTTACTTCGGGTCAAAGTTTATGTCATCAAGCACTGGGATTTTCCTAAACAACCAAATGTATGATTTTGCCCTCCCATCATCAACCACTCCACCACCATCGCCTGCAAATTTTATTCATCCATACAAGCGGCCTCTGTCATCAATGGCACCGAGCATTTTTCTGAGCGTAAGAAATTCTCCGCTTTCCTTTATTTTTATAAGATGTTTCATTGACCAGTTAAAAATTGCAAAAAATGTTGAAAACAATCTGGTTTTTTATTTTTCGAAACGAAATTTTCAGGGTGGAAAGGTAAGAGTAGTGGTGGGAGCAGCAGGAGGATTGCTAATACCAGACGCAGTTATTCAGGTCTTAATAAATTACTTAATCTGGAACATGGATCCACTTACTTCTGTCATAGGTCCAAGATTTTATCACATGGTGAGATTTCTTTCATACACTTTGATGTATAGATACAATGAAAAAGGTTTAATACAGCAATTGCAAGAAGATAAATGTGGTTATGGTGCAGCTATATCCCAATGTGCTTTACTACGAGAACTACACACTCGCGAATGGCGACTACTACGGATTTCGTCCTGAGGTGTTGGACGAGTTGAAAAAGAAAGGCCATGCCATACGAGGGGCTTCTTATCTTACTGTCTGCCAGTTTGTAGTTCAAAAAGAGCGTTCTGGTAAGCTTGTTGCTATTAGTGATCCAAGAAAAGGTGGATTTCCGGCTGGGTATTAATCATCTTTTTGTCCCATCAAATCTCTCTCTCTCTCTCTCTCTCATACATGCAATCAGGAATAAATGTACAGATTGGTTATGCAGAGGAGAAAACTATGAACTTCAATTGATTTATGTTCTTTTTGAAGGTGAAAATATTCTTGCTGTAATAAACTTCATTTTGTGTTGATATGAACTTGGCTTGCAAATGAATGATTTAAGCTTTGCTTTGAAAGTTGGAATCTGCTGAATATGATTTTTTTTTTGTTTTCAATGATGAATATTCATGATGCAGTTTTAATAAATTTTGATCTTAAGTCGACCTTTAAAATAGTTTTCTAAATCACTAGAACTATAATGAAATCACAAGCAATTATACTCATACCATTTAAGTTCGTTTGAATTATTATAGAGTTTCAAAAATTGTTTGCAGCTACATTATTGTCTCAACATGTAATGTAACTTTGTTCTGAGAATCATTTTTAGACATCTGCAAAGAAATCAAAATTTCACATAACAATAGAAAGACAATTTTATAGCTCTACTATCACAAGAAAAATAATATGTCAAAAATAAAATTAATTCAAAACTCTACTAAAATTCTGAAAAGCCAGCAACTCAATAAAACAAGATCAAGTAAAAAAGAACGGAATGAAATCAAGTCACGACAGAATGTCCATCCAAAGCTCTCTTGAAAAGCATTGAAGAACATTTCTTCCTCAGTGAGTTGATGGGACACTTACGCATGGAAATGCAATGTTATTTCTATAAATAATACTTAGTGAAAACAGTTGAAAATGTCCTAAAAATTAGTCTCATTTGCTCTGAACCCTGCTCTTGTCTTTGCTCCTGACATTGAACATGTGAATGCAAAACTTTAGAATCTTGAGATGGTACCCACACCATAATTAATATTAATATAACAATTTTAAGGATAAAATGCATAAAAAAAAACCTCATTTTCTTGTTCATCAGGTTGGATCTCTAGTTTGTCCGCGCAGTCTAATTTATTGTGGCCTGCATTACCACATGTTACTGTTAAATCCTTTCTTGAGGCTTTCCCCAAAGTCATCCTTCATTCTAGTCTGATCTTCTCCTGTTCTAGGCATGCCTCTCTTGATTCTCACATCTGGAGAGTTAATTGGTCCTTTACTAGAGTCCTCGTATTCATGCATGTAAAATATTGAGTTTATCGTGTGTGAATACACCCTCATATACACTTTCTTCTTGAAAGCATCACTTCCAAATTTTGCCCCATCTAGTGTGTGGAGGGTTATGCATGATAGCAAGGATAACCACACAACTGAAACATACCACAGGTGCAATACCCTTCTTCCAAATAAACAATATGGTCATCCAAATACTGCATCGCCTCATATTTGTCTTCCCCAGCCTAACCTGCACAACAATTTCTGCTAATTGTCCTCTGAATTTTCTTTTTGGATATTACATTAAGACATACACTTTCAATATATTTTTCCATTCCCGCCCTCTTCACCTGAAGCCTTGACAACCTCTTTCTTAACCACTCAAACATGTCAATTATGACCACTTTCAATAACATCAACCCTTCATCCAAAACCACCCCAGGTTTGTTGATGACACTTGAACAAATGGTGCTTTCCTGTTAGCCTTAAAAAAAAAAATCAAGAAATCCAAATAGCACAGCTTATCCCTATCATCATGAGGAACAATCGCTCTCAAACCCCTCATATATTTAATATTGCAGGTCCATCTTATTTCACCTCCAACCCATACATCAAACAACACACTTTTTTCTATTGTCTGTCCAATTCAATTAAATAAAATAGTTAATACTTATGTTGTGGACCAATGCAGTTAAAAAAAAAGGATGGAAACCAATACAACCTTCAATATTAAATCATGTATTCCACCGGATTTAGCCATTCTTGAGAATATCTCATCATTTTAGCACTATTTTGAGCATTTTTTTGGCATTATCTATATGTCCTCGTTCATCTCTATCAGATTCTATCACTAAAATTTTATTTGCTGTAGTATATATTTTTATAAATGTATTTTCCATGAAGGAATTTGAATGAATTACAGTTTTTATTTTTGCCTATATATATATACATTTTTAGCATGTGTAAAAATTAATATACTTTTAGCAAAATACACACAAGAATATTATTCAATTGTAACGCCCAACGACTCGGACTCAAATAAATAACAAGAGAAACAAATGAACGAAGAATTAGAGAAGAGAACAGTAGAAAATAAAACAAAAAGTTTGAAAATTTAACTTAATCACTTGCATCTTTTACCATGAATATAAAAAATTTCCATTTTCAAAGTTTTAATTATCCGAAACGAGCAACTTCAATTTTCTTTCTTAATATTTTTATTTTCTTTGGAGACCAAAGTCAACATTTCTTTATTAATATGAGATGACCGGAAAGAAGAAGAAAATAGGAACACTTCCATCTACAATATGAGTTCTATTTGGCCTTGGCATCTACAGTGACAAAAATTCTTCACTTTCGCAGATATTTCCTGCATCTCACATTTTTCCACAGACTTTCCATTTGTCCTCTCACTGCCAAGTCAATAATGCTCCGCTCTCTCTATATAATTCCACCCAGCTCAATCCATGCACAAAAAAACCAATTTCAAAACAATCTTGATCAAATTGGCAAAACCCCCCCCCCCCCCCCGTAAGTTTGCAACTCCAGATTTGCTGAAGAGAAAAAGATGATGGAAGGGAGGATTGGGGAGAATATAGGGTTAAGAGAAGAGGTCATCCAAAAAGCCTGTAAATTGTCCATGAAAGCTCACGACAAGGCCCCTGGGAAGCCGTATATTTACGAGAAAACCCGAGGCTCGACCGATGTTTTTTTCGCCTTTCCTGGATCATGGTCTGTGGATGATTGGTACAGCAGGAGTCCATTTGGGGAGATTAAGGTTGATGGTTCTAGGTTTCCATCTATGAAGAGTGTTGGGAATGATGAAATAGGGATGGTGAATGAAGCTTTTAGCAGGAGATTTGAGGAGCTGCTGAACAGATCATCTCTTGCAAGTGAGGTACTTTGATTTATGTATTGAATTTTAGATTTTCTGTAATTCTTTTTAGTGATCTTGATTACGTAAATTTTAATGTGATCAATCTATGTATAAGAAAGAGATATTTTTCAGATAATATGAGTACGAGCCATGAAATATTTTAAGGATAAGGTCTGCTTCCAGTCGGGATATAATAATAAAAAATTTATGCAAATTTTTTGGGCCTTTGATCGCTCTCTGCCAAGAAAGGCAATAGTAAAAATGGTCTATAATAAAGGCCTTATAATAATATATATATATATATACACACATATATATATATGTATGTATTTGTCTGCAAGGTTTTGTAATTTTGGCCTATTCTTTGAAATTTGTTAATTTAGCCATGATTTTATCAATTAAGTGCATTAGTGACCAATTTGTAAAGTGTGTAAAATTGGGTGATGTGTGGAATTTGGAGGACATATGGGAATTTGAACAAGTTTTGGATTTTGTTTTATGATATGTAATTAGAACAATCAGATTCAAATTTATGGCCAGTGAATTTTGTACTCAAACTCACAAACTGAATTAAATTTCACATAATTGGAAAAAACCATTGTTGAATCGATAATTCAAAAGAATCGGCCAAAATAGCACAACTTGCAATGGTTTTTAGATTCTTTTATTAGGCCTGACAAAATTTTATATAGACTAGATTCTTTCATAAAGCTCCCTAAAAAGAACTGCTATATAGTACTTACAACACATGCTGAAGATGAAGAGGACTCCAACACCAACTTAGCCTAGTACCTAGTACCTTGTAGTAGTACTTCTAGTTATCTACATTCTTGCATCAGCAAACATTCTTGCGGTTCTCATTGTATCTTTGAACTAAGAAGTGGAAATAAACAAACTCGAACTGGATTTCAGGTGGAGAAAGCTATGTCAGACAAGAAACACATTATCTTTACAGGACATTCCTCAGGTGGTCCAATAGCCATTCTTGCAGCCATTTGGTCCTTTGAGAAATACATAAGATTCAGTCAGTCTCAGACACCCCCTTTCTGTCTCACCTTTGGGTCACCTCTCGTTGGCAGTAATATTTTCTCTCATGCTCTCAGGCGAGAAAACTGGGCCCGTTATTTCATCCATTTTGTAATGAGACATGACCTTGTACCTCGTATAATGCTAGCCCCTCTCTCTCACATCCAACAAGAGCTTCCCCAAATCCTAGAGTTTCTCTCTCCTAAATCTCCATTTTATCTGCAAGATTCATCTGTTGCCTCAGACTGCTTGTTGTCTGTCATGAGAAACGCCTTGTCTGTTGCTAGCCATGCTGCGTGCTATCTCAAGGGAAGCACGAGTTTGTTGCTGGAAACTGTGGCTAGTATTGTTGAGCTTAGTCCTTATAGGCCTTTTGGGATCTTCATCTTCTGTAGTGGGAGTGGGAAACTCGTGGTTGTTGAAAACCCGGATGCTGTCTTGCAGTTGTTGTTCTTCTGTCTTCAGTTCAGCCCTGAAGAAGAGAATCCGGAGTTTCTTAAAACAATTTTTAAAGAGCATTTGATCTATGAAAGTGAATTGCAAGAGAGCTTAATCATGCAAGATGTTACCTATTTAGTCAATCTTGTTGATGTGCCATTGTCTCCTGATGCCACTGACAATTATGCTGAAGCCCTCAATGATCTTGGCTTGGTATGTCACCCTCTCTCTCTCTCTCTCTCTCACACACACACACACACACACACACACAAGAACACAAAGACAAACTGTGTATCACCTTGTCCAAATTTGGTTCTGATGGACTTAAGTTTTTCAGTTTTGTCTTATATCTACAAAAAATGCTTCCATTTTGCTCTAAATTCCCCGGGAACTGATTCCTAGTGACCTACGCTTACGTGACAATGATATGGCTACTCGATTTCCTTTATTCCTTATATTTGCACATCTATTTCCATATCATCCTTTCAATTTTGACACATGTCAATAAATATGCAAAAAATGAAATAGGGTCACCACACCAAATCAGCATAAGTCGCAGGAAATCCTAATGCTATATCTGATTCTCAGACCACAAGAGCACGATTGTGTCTTCGTGCTGCAGGCGAGATGGAGAAGCAGAAGCTCAAAAACCAGGAAAGTATAGATTCAAACAAAGAAACCATAAAAGAAGCACTGAAGAAAATACAAGAATACAAGACAAGCTGCGAAATTCGCAAGGTTGGCTACTTTGATGCCTTCAAGATCCAGAAAGAGACAACCGATTTCAATGCCAATGTCAAAAGGCTGGAGCTAGCAGGCATATGGGACGAGATTGTGGAAATGATCAAAAGATACGAACTTCCTGATGGATTCGAGGGCAGGAAAGAGTGGATTGAACTAGGGACTTTGTTCCGGAGACTTCTAGAACCTTTAGACATAGCAAACTACTATAGGCTCTTGAAGAATGAGGACACGGGGCCGTACATGGTAAAGGCTAGGCCCAAGCGGTATAAGTTCACGCAGAAATGGAGAGAGCACGCGGAGAGGATGCCCATTGGGTTGAGCTCAGAGACAACGTTCTGGGCTGAGGTCGAGGAACTGAGGTCTAAGCCGTATGCTTTGGTTAAGGGTAAAGTTTTGAAGCTAGAGGAACAAGTGTTTGCATGGGTTGGTAAAGGGTGGATAGGAAAAGATATTTTCTTGGATGAATCTACTTTCACCAAGTGGTGGAAAACACTCCCTTTTGAGCATAGGTCAGGGTCTTGTATTGCAGGCTTCATAAGCACTTGATGTTATTTCCTCTGTGTGTGTGTGTGTGTGTGTGCTCATGCAAAAACCCAAATTTCAATTGGAGATTCTCCAAGGCAATTGCCCAGAGGAAGACTTGGACCCATTTCTTTTTATCTTGTAAATACATGCAAGGTTGTAGAAGTCGGTAGGCTGACAGTGGACCTACGAAGTTGGTGGTGGTTGGCCGGCGGTGGGCCTACGAAGTTGGTGGTTGGCCTACGGTGGCTGCAGCTGCCGGTTTTAATTTTCTTCTTTTTTTACTTTCTGAGTGCTGTTGGAACATTTGCTTCTAACATTGAAAGAGAGAAGAAAAAAACAAAAAAAGGGAACATTTCACTTCTAAAATTCTCAAAATATTGCACCATCAATATTTAATTTTAATTTCTTATAAATCTTATTCTATTTATTTCTTACTCTTATCATCACTAATCCTAAAACTTAAAGAAATTCAATTTATATTACCAAAAATTAATACAGTAATAATTATGCATTATGTTTGGGTGGATACGGTGGAGTGGGGTAATCAGGAAATTACTAGAAACTAATTTTTTTAATTTAACTTAATCTAATTTAATTTTATATTCTGTATAAGTATTAAAAAAAACGAGTTTATTTTGTATATTGGGGTTGTAATTAATGTTTGGAAATATTGGACTTTTATGTTAACTTATTGTTAGTTTGGCATGATTAAAAGTTTGTGGGCTTTTTTCTATTATTATTGGTATTTGATTTTGTATTTGGTCTATATGTTGAACTGCTAACAAATATTAAAATTGTTAACCTAACTAGTGATTTTAATATTTTTACTTTTATTATTATAATAAAAATTTAATAATATTAGTAGATATATATTACAAGTTGTGCGAAGCATGGAAGAACTACTAGCATTACATGAAACTAGATAAAATAATTTTCTTTTTTGAAAATGCCGATGTACGCACTTATTGTGCTTCTACCATCTCACCATTTTGGTATTTGGATCGAAAAATACCAATCAAAACTTATTTTGCAATGAAGATACTATGATCAAAGAGATAACAACCAAAATAAAAACTAAACTAGAATTGAATTTATAAGTTCAAGCATACACATAACAAGAGCTGAAAATCAAATCAAATTATTCGTTACTTAATTCGAGATTGTTTGTTAAAAGCTTGTTTGAACTCTGTTTGATAATGATATCAAACAAGCTTGAACATAATTTTATGTTTTATAAGATATAGAGCTCGATGTGAGCTCAATCTCGTTAAATAAAATTTGTTAAAATAAGTGTAAAATATCAAACTACTCGAGCTCGACTTGTATTCGACTCGATTAATAATCAAACAAGCTCAAACACAATATTAGAAGCTCGAAAATATTTCAAACAATCTTACACAATGATACATTCAACTCATCTCGACTCATTTACAATCATATACATAACTAGCCAAAACATAATAAAAGATAGAATGCGGTTATTGGCACTCCCAAAATCATCTAAATGCACCCTATTTAAAATTAGATTTTTATTTTCTTTTACTAAATACCTCATTTTGAAAAATTATACTATTTAAATTAAATAAAAAACAAAACAAAAATAAGAAGAAAATAGGAAGAAGAAATCTCATATTCTTGAACTTTTGTGTGTGTTATATAAAAATATACATTGGGAAATTATTTGGGTTTAAAACATTCTATTTTATTCATTTTTCTGGCATTCTGTTTTGAACCCATCGCGTGCCTGCTCGTGTGTGTTTGAACTTGATATGTATAACACATATGCTCGTGTTCAACGGAATTGGTCGAACACATTCTTGTGTTCGAAACTTATTTGTCGAATAAGGACGAATATGTTGGCCTAAGACTCGCTCGGAACATCCTACCGAATAGCTAAATTAGTGTTCAACAATATCTGTTGAACGCTACTTCACTTGTTCAGGTGGATATTTCGAACGAGCCTTAGGCAATCAAATTGGACAGATTGAATATAAGAGTATTTTAATCATTTTAATAGTGTTTAGTTTTGTTAAAAAAATTCTAAAGTGTATTTAAAGGATTGAGGGTGCAAATAGGCGCCCCTTAAAAGAAGTTGTCCTGTCTCACTAGACACCTATAAGAATACATGAAACAAACACATAACTATGGCTGTCTCCCCCTCAAGGCTCAATCTGAGCTATCTTCTTGTTCATCATCGTCTTCTCCTGCCTCTCCCCCGTCTTCATCTCCTTCCTTGAGTTATAAATTGCTTTCCTAATCTTCTACTGCATCAAACTTCAACCCCTTTTCCGTTCTAGAAGCTAAAGGATTGTTATTTTTCTTACTTGAAGTACCTCCAAACTGCATAAGAGGGACATCAAGTGAAGTAAGTAAACTTTTGATGTAGGTCTTTTGTTCAAGAATATCTACGGACAGCTTATCTAGTACTTCAATTTGCTGATGTAAGAACATATGGCCAATTTAAAAATAATTTTCAAACTACTGTAAAATGTCAACGGATATGACACTTTTTGTAGAAGTTTAGAAATAAAAATAAAATGTCCAGTGATATTTTTATGCCTAAATTAATATATGTGAAATTGAATTTCTCTCCGGAGAAATTTCTTCTTCTTGTTTCTCTATTAACGGGATCGATAACAACGGAAAGAGAGTTTACTCTCTCTCTCTCTCCTTCCTTTTTTTTTTTCTCCTTTTTTCCCCTTCCTTACTAGACAAGGTGGAGTATTATTTTATTTTACTAGTATTTCTATGTGCATTGCACGTTTTATAATATATTTTAATATATAATTATATAAAATATATTTTTAATAAAATTTTGTTTAACATAAAAATATCTTACAATATAAGAATATATAAAATATTAAAATATACTACAATTAACCTCTGAAAATATATTTTATATTTAAAAATTAATATTATATTTTTATATATGCAATATAAGTATCAAAATTAAACATCATGAAAGATGATTACTTTGATATATTTTTCACAAAAATGGAGTTGAGATGAAAAAGTTATAAATATTTTTCATAAAAAATAAAGATATTGAATCAAATTGAATTTTCTTAAGTTTTTCCCTTTTCTTGTTGGAGAAGAATGGACAATTTTGGAAATAAAAACTTAGCATAGATTGAAATTTAAACGAGAATATGAGTTTCAAGGGTTGAAGTTTAGAAATTTATGGTAAAATGAATTACTCCAGTCAAAAAAAAAAAAAAATTCAATTGAGACTTATGGTTTCAACTAGAAAGAGTAGAAAGGTATGAGTTCTTTTAAATTCAATAAAAATGGTTCAAGAAAAATAAAATTTTAGAGCTATTAGATTGTGTATCTTTAACAAAATCAAAGAAAGATAAGAATTTTTGCAAATTTTAAACTTTAAGAGCTAAAAGTTAAAATTGAATGAAAGTACGATTGGTTGAAAATCTTAATTTTGGGCTCTTACTATGAGATGTAAATAAAAGTTGACTATTTATTTTATTAATTTTTTAGGTTAAATGAAAATTTGATATTGTATTTTAAAAAATAAAGTAAGTTTGGGGGTTAAACTCGTAAAATGTTGAAGGATAAGTTTTAAAAAACTAGAAGTTAGAAGAAAAACAAAAATCATAGGGCTATAAAATTAACAAAACTAAGTTTATGGGACATTTTGAAAGATAAAAAATATGATGGATTATTTTGAAATGATTTCGGAGCATGAGATTAATACAATATAAGGGCTAAATGAAATTGCATTTTGGAAATTTGGAACTTTGAAAAAGAGCTTAAATAGATTAAATTAGATCTTAAAAGCATTTTGAGAATATTTGCTAAATTTGAATAAAACTTCATTTTGAAATCGGATTCCGACATTATTTGGGATTAGATGGAAATCAAAGCTAACAAAAAAAAGGATAACTTGGTGAATATTTGAAATTTTAAGAAAATGGATCTCTTTGGAAAAAATGACTTTTTAACATAGATTTAAATTAAGAAGGGATAACGAGTACAAAGGATTGAATTTTGAAAATTGATAGAAAAATGAATTAGATATAGAATTGAGGGATTAGACGGAAAAATATGGAATTATAAGCTATTTTCAAATCAAATAAAAATGGTGCCATTTTTTTAGAGCTGCATCTTTGACAAAATCAAACTGAGATAAGAAATGTCATGCAAATTTTAAATGTAATGAAACATTAGGACTGCATGGACAAAAGCATAAATTGAATGAAAATATGGTTGATTGAAAATCATAAATTAAAGAACTATTAGACGTGATCAAAATTTGACTAATCCTTGGTGTTGTATGAATATTTGAGATTGTATTTTTGAAAAAGGGAGTTAGTTTGGGAATAAACTCATGGAGGGATATGTTTTAAATAAAAAAACCAAATTAAAATTATTTAAGTATTAAGTCAAAAAAATTTGGAAGTCGAAAACTAGAATTTAGAATTTTAAGAACTAAAGAGGAGTATGTTTTGATAAATTTTTACGTAAGTTCTAATATTGTTTGTAAAAATTAAGGAAAAACGGAGCTAGCAAGAAATTTTAAGAAGCGTTGAAATTTTGAAGGTACATTTATGAATTTTTGGGACTTTAATTTATAAGTAGACATTATTAAATTGAAAAACAAAATTGGGAGTTTATCTTTTTGAAGGGAAAAAATTAAAGAAAGAAAGAAAGGAGAGGTTTTCATATATTAAATATGAAATAAGACATGATTGATTTTAAACTTTTTTTTTAATAAAAGAATTGAAGATTCTAGAGTCAAAAGAAAAGTTAGAGGATAAAAGGAGACAATGTTAACTTCATCATTAATTTGATAAGATTGAGAAATGTGTGGATAGTTTGGAATGAAATGTGAGTATTTAGAGTTTAAATTAGAAAGATTTAAAAAAAAAAAAAAAACACCTTAGGGCTTCTATCATAATATTGATGAATTCAATAAGCACATTTGGAAAAGTTGAATTATAGTACAAGATCTTGTATAAAAAATGAAATAAATCAAGATTTATGGATTAATTTGAGAAAATCAAGAATTTTGTAGGACAAATTAGAATTTACAAGAAGAGAACATTAATTATAGGGTTTTCTAAACGGCAATAGTAATTGTATGGACTATTTTGTAAATAAAAACTTTTAGCATAGATTAAAATTTAAAGGAGAATATGAGCTAAAAGGGTTGAAGTATAGAAATTTATGGTAAAATGAATTCAACTGAGATTTATGGTTTCAACTAGGAAGAGTAGGAAGGTATGAGTTCTTTTAAATTCAATAAAAATGTTTCAAGGAAATTGAAAATTTAGAGCTAGATTGTATATCTTTAACAAAATCAAAGAGAGAAAAGATTTTTTTGCAAATTTTAAATTTAATGGAGCCTTAGTAATTAACAACTAAAAATTAAAATTGAACGAATATACGATTAGTTGAAAATCTTAATTTTGGGCTCTTACTATGAGATGTATTTAAAAATTGACTATTTGTTTTTTAATTTTTAGGTTAAATAAAAATTTGATATTGTATTTGGGGGTTAAACTTGTAAAATGTTGAAGGATAAGTTTTAAAAAATTAGAAGTTAGAAGAAAACATAAATCATAGGACTATAAAATTAACAAAACTAAGTTTATGGGACATTTTGAAAGATAAAAAACATGGTGGATTATTTTGAAATGATTTAGGAGCATGAGACTAATACATTATAGGGGCTAAAAGAAATTGCATTTTGGAATTTTGAAACTTTGAAAAAGAGTTTAAATAGGTTAAATTAGATCTTAACAACATTTTGAGAATATTTGCTAAATTTGAATAGAACTTCATTTTGAAATCGGATTCTGACATTATTTGGGATTAGATGAAAATCAAAGCTAACGAAAAAAAAGGATAACTTGGTGCATATTTGAAATTTTAAAAAAATGGATCTTTTTGGAAAAAGGACTAATTAACATAGATTTAAATTAAGAAGAGATGACAAGTATAAAGAATTGAATTTTGAAAATTGATAGAAAAATGAATTCAATATAGATTTGAGGGTTTAGACGGAAAAATATGGAATTATATGCTATTTTGAATTCAAATAAAAATGGGGCCATTCTCTTACAACAATTCTTTGACAAAATCGAACTGAAATAAGAAATGTCATGCAAATTTTAAATGTAATGAAACCTTAGGACTAAATGGAAGAAAACATAAATTTAATGAAAATATGGTTGGATGAAAATCATAAATTATGGAACAAATAGACTTTGATCAAACGTGAACAAATGCAATCCTTGGGGTTGTATGAATATTTGAGATTGTATTTTTGAAAAGGAGAGTTAGTTTGGGAATAAACTTGTGGAGGGATATGTTTTAAATAAAAAGCCAAATTAAAATTATTTAAGGCATTAAGTCAAAAACATTTGGAAGTCTAAAACAAGAGTTTAGAATTTTAACAACTAAATAGGATATATGTTTTGATAGAACTTTACATAAATTCTAATTTTTTTAGTAAATATTAATGAAAATCAGAGCTAGCAAGAAATTTTAAGATTTATTGAAATTTTTTAAGGTATATTGATGAATTTTTGGGACCTTAATTTAAAAGTTGATATTGTATAATTGTTAAAACATAATGGGATTTATCTGTTTCTTAGGAAAAAGATAAAGAAAGAAAGAAAGGATAGGTTTTCATAGATTAAATATGAAATAAGACATGATTAATTTAAATTTTTTTTTATTAATAAAAGAATTGAAGATTCTAGAGTCAGAAGGAAATTTAGGGGATAAAAGGATGTTAAATTCATAATTAATTTGATAAAATTATGATATGTGGATAGTTTGGAATGAAATGTGAGTATTTAGAGTTTAAATTAAAAAGATAAAAAAAAGTTAGGGCTTCTATTCATAATATTGAAGAATTCAATAAGCACATTTGAGAAAGTTGAATTATAGTACAAGATGTTGCTCAAAAAATGAAATAAATCTAGATATATGGATTAGTTTGAGAAAACCAAGAACTTTGTAGAACAAGTTGGAATTTACCAGAAGAAATCATTAATTATAGGCTTTTCTAAACGGCCATTGTAATTGTGTGGACAATTTTGGAAATAAAAACTTAGCATAGATTAAAATTTATAGGAGAATATGAGTTTCAAGGGATAAAGTTTAGAAATTTATGGTAAAATGAATTCAATTGAGATTTATGGTTTCAACTAGGAAGAGTAGGTAGGTATGAACTCTTTTAAATTTAATAAAAATGGTGAAAGAAAAATAAAATTTATTGCTACTAGATTGTATATCTTTAAACAAATTGAAGAGAGATAATATATTTTATACAAAGTTTAAATTTAAAGGAGCCTTAGTAATTAACTGCTAAAAATTAAAATTGAATGAAAGTACAGTTGGTTTAAAATCTTAATTTTGGCCTCTTACTCTGAGATGTAATTAAAATTATATATATATATTTTTTTTTAATTTATGAGGTTGAATGAAAATTTGTTATTGTGTTTCAAAAAATAAAGTAAGTTTGGGGGTTACCCTCGTAAAATGTTGAAGGATAAGTTTTAAAAATCTAGAGGTTAGAAGAAAACAAAAATCATAAAACAAAATTACGTTTATGGGACACTTTGAAAGATAAAACACTTGATGGATTAGTTTGAAATGATTTCGAAGCATCAGGCTAATACTATATAGAGGTTAAATGAAATTGCATTTTGGAATTATGAAACTTAGAAAATAAGTTGAAATAGGTTAAATTATATCTTAAAAGAAATTTGAGAATATTTGCTAAATTTGAATAAAACTTCAGTTTGAAATCGGATTCCGATGTTATTCGAAATTAGATCGAAATCAAAGCTAACGAAAAAAATGATAACTTGGTGCATATTTGAAATTTTAAGAAAATGGATCTTTTTGGAAAAAAAGACCTTTTAACTTTAAATTAAAAAGAGATGACGAGTATAAATAATTGAATTTAAAAAATTGATAGAAAAATGAATTCAATATAGATTTGAGGGTTTAGACCGAAAAATATTGAATTATAAACTATTTGAATTCAAATAAAAATGTTTCATTTTTTTAGAGCTACATCTTTGACAAAATCGAACTGAGGTAAGAAATGTCATGCAAATTTTAAATGTAATGAAATCTTAGGACTAAATGGATGAAAATATAAATTGAATGAAAATATGGTTGATTGAAAATCATAAATTAGGGAACTAATAGACGTGATCAAAATTTGACTAATCCTTGGCGTTGTATGTATACTTGGGATTGTATTTTTGAAAAGGAGAGTTAGTTTGAGAATAAACTCGTGGAGGGATACATTTTAAATAAAAAGCCAAAATAAAATTATTTAAATATTTAAGTCAAAAAAACTTGGAAGTCTAAAACTAGAGTTTAGAATTTTTAGATATGTTTTAATAGATTTTTACATAGTTTCTAATTTTTTAGTAAAAATTAAGGAAAACGGAGCTAGCAAGAAATTTTATGAAGCATATGAAATTTGTGAAGGTACATTGGCGAATCTTTGGGACCGTAATTTAAAAGTAGATATTCTATAATTGTTAAAAAAAAAAAAAAAAAAAAGAGATTTTATATTTCTAAAAGGAAAAAAATATAGAAAGAAAGAAAGGAGAGGTTTTCATAGATTAAATATGAAATAAGACAAGATTGATTTTAAACTTTTTTTTTTTTTTAATAGACGAATTGAAGATTCTAGAGTCAAAAGGAAATTTAGGAGATAAAAGAAGACAATTTTAAATTCAACATTAATGTGATAAAATTAAGAAATGAGTGGATAGTTTGGAATGAAATGTGCGTATTTAGAGTTTAAATTAAAATGAAAAAAAAAAACCTTAGGGCTTCTATCATAATATTGAGGAATTCAATTAGCACATTTGGGAAAGTTGAATTATAGTACAAGATGTTGCGCCAAAAATTAAATTAATCAAGATTTATGGATTAATTTGAGAAAACCATGAATTTTGTAGGACAAGATGGAATTTACAAGAAGAAAACAGTAATTATAGGGCTTTCTAAACGGCAATAGTCACTCTATGGATTATTTTGGAAATAAAAACTTCTAGCATAGATTAAAATTGAAGGATAATATGAGTTTCAAGGGTTGAAGTTTAGAAATTTATGGTAAAATGACTTCAATTGAGATTTATGGTTTCAACTAGGAAGGGTAGGAAGGTATGAGTTCTTTTAAATTTAATAAAAATGGTGCAAGAAAAATAAAATTTTAGAGTTACTAGATTGTATATCTTTATCAAAATCGAAGAGAGATTATAAATTTTATGCAAATTTTAATTTAAATGAGCTTTAGTAATTAAGAAAAAAAATTAAAATTGAATGAAAGTACGGTTGGTTGAAAATCTTAATTTTGGGCTCTTACTATGAGATGTAATTAAAAGTTGATTATTATTTTTAATTTTGAGGTTAAATGAAAATTTGATATTGTATTTCAAAAAATAAAGAAAGTTAGGAGGTTAAAGTCGTAAAATGTTGAAGGATAAGTTTCAAATCAAAATTAGACTTAGAAGAAAACGGAAACTATAGGGTTATAAATCTAACAAAACTAAGTTTATGGGACATTTTGAAAGATAAAAAACCTGATGTATTAGTTTGAAATGATTTTGGAGCATAAGACTAATACAAAATGGGGCTAAATGAAATTACATTTTGGAATTTTGAAAATTTTAAATAGAGTTTAAATATGTTAATTAGGTCTTAAACAATTTGACAATATTTACTAAATTTGAATTGAGCTTCATTTTGAAATAAGATTCCGACATAATTTAAGATTATATTGAAAGCAAAGATACCAAAAAAAAGTATAATTTGGTGCATATTTGAAATTTTAAGATCAAGTGTATTTTACTAGAGATTACAAAAAAAAAAAAAAAAAATTAAATCAAAGAAAAAAATGATTAACATATTATTTTTACAGACTATTTTTTGAGAATTTTCAAAAGGAACCATCACAAATTTTTTTAAATTCGTAAAACTTGAAAAGATTACAATTTTTACTTACAGGCCCGTTTTTCAAGTGTATTTTACTTGGGATTACAACAAAAATTATTTGTAGTTAAAAAAAATAAAGGATTAACATATTATTTTACAAACTCTACTTTTTTAGAATTTTCACATGGGTACCATCACATGTATTTTAAAATTCTTGAAACTTGATATAAAATAAGAAACCCTAAAAATATGCTAAAAATACACATGTCACTTCAAACAAAATTCTACTTTTTTATTTAAAATATATATTAGAAAAAAATATATGTAAAAAAAAGTAATTTTTTTTAAAACTAAAATTTTAAACTTCATATAACTTTTTTGTTACAAGTTCAATTTTGACATGTGATATCGTACTTTCACGATCTTTAATTTGATATCAATATTGTATATATTAAAATAAAATATTGTATATAAAATATGAAATAAATATTTTATGAGTTTATTTGAAATATGTGTTAGGTTTGAATAAACATAGATTAAATTCTTATACTAATTAAAATAATAAATATTGTTTATAGAATAAAAATTATAGTATATTTTTTTAAAATAAAAATATTATATTATTCAAGTATTAATTAGTTGTTTCATTTTAGTATTTTTTACTGATTTTAAATATTTCTATGATTTTGAGGAATTATATTGGGTTAGATTGAGTTTGAATTCTAAAATTCAATTCGTTGTGCAATTTATTATTTATTAGAAAATATTTTTGAGAAAATAACAATGCAGTATACATATGAAACTATACTTCAAATTGATTTGAGTGGAACCCTAAATTTTTTTATTTTTTTAATATCTATTACATATTGAAAATATTATTTATTATGTGATTTTATGAATATATATATATATACACATACATAAAGGAAAACAAAAACACACAAAATATATTTAGAAAATACAGGATTTTTTTTTGTATCATTTAAAAAACTGGTCTACTAAATGCTAAAAAGGAAAAAGACATGCCTGTTAAACACTACAAATGTGTGTCGGTCACAATAATTTTTGTATTTTATATTTTATAAGTATTTTATTTGTACCATGACATCTTGCTTATATAATTATATATTTAAAAAAATTTATATCACATATACATTTTATAATATATTATTAATATAATAAAATATATTTATCTCGTGCATCGCACGAACGAATAATTAGTATACACAAAATCATGTATTTTAGGAATGTATCTTCTTGTATAATATTATGATATTTGGGTATGAGGTTGGGCATTCAACATCCTGCAGCTGTTGGCCTATACTGTGACAGTCATTCAGTCTTACATATTGTTCAGTTGTCCATGAACGAACAAAGCATATTGAAGCAGATTGTCACTTTGTTCGTGATGTTATCTAGGATGGTACCATTCTTCCTTCTTATGTCTGGCTAACACAATTTGGGTCCTCCTCTCTAAGTTGGACATTTTTTACCCACATGCTCCACTTGGGGGGAGGGGTAGGTATTGGAATATTATCATATATTGACCATATTATACATAAAATTATGTATTTAAAATATATCTTCTTGTATAATATTATGATATTCAGACATGAGTTTAGCCATGAATTTAGGGCTACAACTATTGTAAAGAGTGCATACCCTTCCTCCTCTCCCTCCCTCTCTCTCTCTCTCTCAAATCACGTAACCATATGAATACAAAGACAACTAATTTACCCTAACATGTGTTCTTACACATTCTTTGGCTCTGTTAGAGAAGTATAGCAAGTCAAATAAGTCAATCCATGCATTTTCTTGCAATCTAGTTTTGGATTGCCTCTTGTTTTGATTCATATTTCTATTTCACCTATCACTAGCTCCTTAGGGCGATGGTTTTAATATATAATATTGGATCTATCTTTATCTGAGATATCTCATCTACATAACTTTCTTCATAAGTTATAAACCTATTCTATCACTAGAATAATTTTTTTTGATGAAGTTCAATTCAAACACCACACGAGCTGTATCATAAAAAAACATTAGTATTTTCAAAACTGATAGGATATATTTTATCTATATTTCTTTATCTTATTTCCCTTGGTTTTGGTTTATAATCATGCTTAGTTCTTGAGTTTTGATTAAAGATTGTGTTTTGTAGGGCAATTGGATGGATTGATGCACTTTAGATATAAAATGGTGGATTTGAAGATGTGCAAGGACCAGCCAAAGTTTTTACGTAAGGCGTGGCCACGCCTTACCTTTTGGATTTGAAGATGTGCTAGTACCAGCCAAAGTTTTTGCATAAGGTGTGGGCATGCCTTACCTTCGGATAAAGCAGTTAAAGAAGAATCGCGTAAGGCGTGGGCACGCCTTAGCTCGAAACGCCCACTAACGGAAATGAACATAACTACCCATTCTTATTTCTCCACTAAGTGATGGCAGTTACTTCTGATTTATGATGATAATTATTGTTAGAATTAGTAGGTGGTAGGAGAGACTACATATTTTGGAGAGTTATGGAGAGAAAAGGAGAACCTGGAATTTGATACACTCTTTTGATTTTTTTTTTGCTGCAATTCTCCATGGAAGGCTAAGCTTCATCTTTTCATCCAAGGGAATTATAGAAGACTATGTTCGTCCGAATTGTGAGATCTAATTAGTTTTTATTTGTTCTTTCATTTTTCGTTATTCATATATCTTCTGTGTGCGATAAATCTTATTGTTTTGATGATTGAATGAGATGGTTAATCTTTCGACTGTTGAAACAATATGTTGCCAATTAAATTGTTAAACCCGTAATTGTTTAACCATTCTAATATAAGTGGTACAATAACATGATTATTTGAATCAATCTGTTGTGGAGATATATGATCTAGCTTAAATAAACCTACATGTGAGTTTGTTGGCTAGAATTGGTGGTCTCTCTCTACCTAATGCTATTGGTAAATTAAATTCTACGATCGTATCTAGAATTGTTTATTGATAAGGGAAATAATTAGAGGCCGTACCTTGATTATCGAACAACTAAGGAGAGATAGGTTGTTTTGGTCGTACCAGCAACTATAACCAATTTAATGATTCAATGAAAGAACCATTTTTGCATCCATGATCGATTCTACAAACATAATTTAAAGTTAACCCTTGGTTGAATTTGCTTAAACTGAATTTCACTCACATTACATATTGTTCTTGTTCAATTGAATATTGTCATTCACCAAATCTAAAACACCTCGATTTTAGTTACAACAAAAGAATAAAAACTACCAATCTCTATGGATACGATCCTTGTTCATCACTATAACAAATCTTTAAGAAAAAGTGTTTTATTATTTGTTGGTCTCGACAACCAACAAATTTTTGGCGCCGTTGCCGGGGATTGGTGTCAAGTTGATTTATTCTTTTGTTTTATTTTTATTTTGTTATTTGTTCATTTTATGCCCCGTTCTTCTCGTACATGTGAACTCCAATTTGATCCTGAAATTGAAAAGACTGCTAGAAGATTGAGGAGAGAAACAAAATTGAGGAAGCAAGCATTATCATCATCCTCTCCCGGATTGAATTTAGCAGTATCGTTGGCTGACTCTTCAAGTGATTCTGAAACAGAAACAGAGCCAACCATGACTAATGCAGAAAGAACGTTGAGAGAATTGGCTGCATCACCAAATGTAAATCAACAACCACTTTGCATTCAATTCCCAGCTGTGGAGGGTGGCTTTGAGTTGAAATCCGGATTAATCCATCTTCTTCCAAGATTCCATGGATTAGAAAATGAAGACCCCCACAAACATTTAAAAGAGTTCCATGTAGTTTGCTCTAGCATGAAACCACACGGTGTCACGGAGGAACAAATCAAGCTACGTGCTTTCCCATTTTTCCTAGCCGATAAAGCAAAGGATTGGCTATTTTATTTGCCATCTGGTTCTGTGACTACATGGATGGGAATGGTTTTGTTATTCCTTGACAAATTTTTCCCCGCTTCGAAAGCTGCAAGTATTAGAAGGGAAATTTGTGGAATTAAACAAAAAGATTCAGAAGGGCTTCACAAGTATTGGGAAAGGTTTAAACAACTTAGTGCAAGTTGCCCTCAACATGGAATATCAGAGCAGCTTCTCATACAATATTTTTATGAATGATTGATTCCCATAGAGAGAAGGATGATGGATACCGCCAGTGGAGGTGCTATAGTGAACAAAACATCTACTGAGGCTAGAGACTTAATTACCACCATGGCTGCTAATTCTCAACAATTTGGAGTTAGGCATGATATGTCTTACAGAAAAGTGAATGAGGTAAGTTCTTCTTCTATTGAAAGTCAAATTGCTAATCTAACTACACTTGTTCAGAAAATGGTTGCAGGAAATGTTCAACAAGTTAAGGCATGTGGGATTTGTGCTTCCATGGAACATCCAACTGACATGTGCCCGTCGCTTCAAGATGAGCCCCATGAGTAAGCTAATGTAGTTTGGGGATTTTTAGGACCAACACAAAGAAAGTATGATCCGTACTCCAACACATACAATCCTGGTTGGAGAGATCATCCGAACTTTAATTATGGTTCAAGGCCCCAATTCCAAAACTTTCAGCCTAAGCAACTTTTTCCTCATCAACAACAGTCTTCCTCGAATTCAGGTATGTCTCTTGAAGGAATTGTTAAAAATCTTGCACTTAACACACAACAATTTCAACAGGAAACGAGGACAAGTATGAAGAAGCTAGAAGACCAAATGGCCCAACTGGCTTCATCTGTGAGCCAAATGGAGTCTAAGGTAAATTACCATCTTAAACGATTGTAAATCCAAAGCAAAATGCAAACGCAATCACTTTGAGAAGTGGAAAAAGACTAGAGGATGTTCCCGAGTCGTCTCATGGAAGGAACTTGGTGGAAGAAGTGGAAAAGGAAGTTGAAGTTCCTCGAACTCAAAGCGATCTACCCAAAGAACTTCATTCTGAGCCACTACTAAAGGTTGTCACACCGAGACCTCCTTTCCCTGCTAGATTCTCTAAATCCAAGAAGGAGGAAGAGGAAAAAGAAATCTTGGATACCTTTCGTAAGGTCGAGGTAAACATCCCTTTACTTGATGCAATAAAACAGGTACCACGATATGCCAAATTTCTGAAGAAATTATGCACAAACAAGAGAAAGCTGAAAGGTAATGAGTTTGTAAGTATGGGTGAAAATGTTTCGGCTATTCTCCAGAAAAAGTTACCTCCTAAATGCAAGGATCCGGGTATGTTTTCTATTTCTTGTAAAGTTGGTAATGTGAGAGTTGAAAGAGCATTGTTAGATCTCGGAGCTTCAATTAATGTCATGCCATTATCTATTTATTCATCTTTGAATATTGGTCCTTTAAAAGAAACTGGTGTGATTATTCAATTGGCTGATAGGTCTAATGTTTATCCTGAAGGCGTATTAGAGGATGTGTTAGTTCAAGTGAATGAATTAATATTTTATGCTGATTTTTATGTGCTAAATATGGAAGAGGATGAATCATCTCATTCTTTGATTTTGTTAGGGAGACCTTTTTTGAAAACATCTAGAACAAAAATTGATGTGTTTAATGGTTCACTTACTATGGAATTTGATGGTGAGATTATTAAGTTTAATATCTATGAGGCCATGAGATATCCAAGTGATGTGTCTTCTGTTTTTGTTGTGGATGTCATTGATTCTCTAGCACAGAATATCTTTGATATGAGTGATGGTGATAAGTTGAAAGTTGTACTTAGTAGGAACTTAACTCTTGAAAGTTGACACGAGTACATGAGGAAGTTTGATGTTGACTCTAATTTGTACGATGAAATTTGTGAGCTAAAATCATTGACACCTTGGAGGTTTAATGTTTCTTATGTTGAATTACATGTTTCTCACACTAAACTTCTTCCTTCTCTTGTTCAGGCACCTTCGTTGGAGTTAAAACTTCTTTCCGAACATTTAAAGTATATTTTCTTGGGAGAAAGAGAAACTCTATCGGCTATCATTTCTAGCAAGCTCTCCACTTTGGAAGAGGAGAAGTTAATTTGAGTGCTCAAAGAGTTTAAAGAAGCCATTGGATGGACAATTGCTGACATAAAGGGATTGAGTCCTCATATATGCATGCACCGCATATTGTTGGAAGAAGGATACAAGCCTTCTAGAGAAGCTCAACGTAGATTGAATCCACCTATGATGGAAGTAGTAAAGAAAGAAATCTTGAAACTCCTTGATGCAGGTATGATCTATCAGATTTCCAATAGCAAATGGGTAAGTCCGGTCCAAGTTGTTCTGAAGAAAACAGGTATTACTATAGTAGAAAATTGTGAAGGTGACTTGGTGGCTACTAGAGTTCAAAATGGATGGAGAGTATGTATCGATTATAGAAAGTTGAATGCTTTAACTAGAAAAGATCATTTCCACTTCCTTTTATTGATCAAATGCTTGAACGTTTAGCCGGTCGAACTCATTATTGTTGTCTTGATGGTTATTCAGGTTTCCACCAAATTCCAATTGCATTGGAAGATCAGGAGAAAACGACGTTCACATGTCCTTTTGGCATATTTGCATACTGACGTATGCCTTTCGGACTTTGTAATGCTCCGGCCACATTTCAAAGATGTATGGCTAGTATTTTCTCGGATTATGTAGAGAACATCAAAGAGGTATTTATGGATGACTTTACAGTCTATGGTGATTCTTTTGACTCATGTCTTGCTAACCTTTCAAAAGTCCTTCAATGATGCATAGAAAAAAACCTTATTTTGAACTATGAAAAATGTCATTTCATGGTTGATCAAGGTATTATTTTAGGACATGTTTTTTCTGCAAGGGGAATTGAAGTTGATAAAGCTAAGATAAATGTTATAAAATCTTTGTCTTACCCCGCAAGTGTGCGGGATGTTCGTTCCTTTCTTGGTCATGCAGGTTTTTATTGTCGATTTATCAAGGATTTTTCCAAGATTATCCATCCCCTAACTACGCTGTTATAGAAGGATGTGAATTTTGAATTCAATGATGCATGCAAGGATGCATTCGATTGTTTGAAAGAAAAGTTAACATCAACACCAATTATTCAATCACCAAATTGGAAATTCCCTTTTAAAATCATGTGTGATGCGAGTAATTATGCTGTAGGAGCTGTCCTGGGACAAAGAATTGATCAATCTCCACATGTCATTTATTACGCATCAAGAACACTTGATAGTGCACGGAGCAATTACTCTACAACAGAAAAAGAACTTCTAGCCATTCTATTTGCTTTAGAGAAATTCCATTCGTATTTACTTGGAGCTAAAGTAATTATTTTTTCTGATCATGCAGCTTTGAAGTACTTGCTCAAGAAAAAGGAATCCAAGCCGAGACTTATTCGTTGGATACTTTTGTTGCAAGAGTTTGATTTGGAGATACGTGATAAGAAGGGCATAGAAAATTTGGTTGCAGATCATCTCAGCAGATTGATCACGAGTGAAAGTTCATCGCCACTAAAAGATGAATTTCCAGATGAGTATCTCTTTTCTATTCAAAATAGTAGTCCTTGGTATGCTGACATAGCTAATTATTTAGTAACTAGGACTTTACCAAATAATTTGTCTAGAGCCCAAAGAAATAAAATCAAAAGTGATGCCAAATATTATGCTTGGGATGATCCTTATCTGTGGAAATATTGCTCGGATCAAATTATTCGAAGATGTGTGCCCGAGAATGAAACTCATTCCATTTTGCAATTTTGCCATTTTATGCAAGTGGAGGACATTTTGGTCCAAAAAGAACAGCTCGTAAGGTGCTAGAAAGTAGATTGTTTTGGCCTACTTTGTTTCGTGATTCATATTTGTTTTGTAAGACTTGTGAGCAATGCCAAAAAACTAGAAGCTTAGGACATAGAGATCAAATGTCACTTAACCCCATTCTTATTTGTGAAATATTTGATGTATGGGGAATTGACTTTATGGGTCCGTTTCCTTTCTCTTTCGGTAATGTTTACATTCTTCTTATTGTGGATTATGTGTCGAAATTGGTGGAAGCTAAGGCTACTCGTACTAATGATGCTAAGGTTGTTGTAGATTTTGTCAAATCTCATATTTTTGCTAGGTACGGGACTCCCAAGGCAATAGTGAGTGATCGTGGCACTCATTTCTGCAACAAATTGTTTGAAGCCTTATTGAAAAAGTATAATGTTACCCATCAAGTTTCAACTGCATATCATCCGCAAACGAGTGGGCAGGCTAAAATTTTCAATAGAGAAGTCAAGTCTATACTTGAGAAGACTGTTAATCCAAACCGAAAAGATTGGAGTATACGACTTGATGATGCGGTTTGGGCTTACCGAACGGCGTATAAGACTTCTATTGGTATGTCCCTTACCGTTTGGTATATGGTAAATCCTGTCACTTGCCGGTAGAGCTGGAACATCGAGCATATTGGGCTATCAAACAATGCAATATGAAAATGGATGAAGCGGGTAAAGAGAGAAAATTACAGTTGCAAGAGCTAGAGAAAATTCGTCATGAACCTTACGAGAGCTCAAGGATTTACAAAGAAAAAATGAAAGCATTCCATGATCGTATGATTTCCAGGAAATAAATTTTTGTTGGTAAAAAAGTCTTACTTTTTTCATTCTAAATTGAAATTGTTTCCTGGTAAATTGCGTTCCAAACGGATTGGATCTTTTATTGTAACTAACGTATTTCCTTATGGCGTAGTTGAGATACATAATCCAGATACTGACTGAATTTTCAAGGTCAATGGTCATCGTTTAAAGATCTTTCATGAAAATTATTTAGTTCAAAACGTTGGCGATATTGACTTGAAAATTCCGGTTTATCACGATTGATGAATAGTGATGTCTAGCCAAAGACTGAAAAGAAAGGCGCTTTTGGGAGGCAACCCAAATTTTATGTTTTCTAGTGTAGTTTAAAAAAAAAGAGGGAGTTTTAGTTCGTTCATTGATGCAGCGAAATTTTTTATGTAAAGCGTGGGCATTCTCCAAATTGAGATACTCAATTTTCGAGCATACCAGAAATTACATAAGGCGTGCCCACGCCTTATTAAAATGGTTCTCCTGATCTACAAACCTTGGATTCTTCCTTAGTTGACGATTTTGGGTAAGGCATGGGCACGTCTTATTTGCAATCGGCCGCTGGAGACTACCACACCTAACCCTTCTTTTCAGGATTATTGCCACACACAGTTTGAGCTTCTGCAGGCACAATTGGCTAGAATGGAGTTGAATCAAATAGCTTACTTCAAGCATCATGGCTTTGATCCGCCATTTCCCCCTCCACAATAGAGGACATGACGTTTGCACGACCTAGACTATCCAGGGAAGTCCTTCACTCAGCCTTTATACTTACTTTACATTGAGGACAATGTTAGTCTAGGTGTGAGGGAGGGGAATTGATTGTTATATTTGTTGATTTGCTATTTTAGTTCTGGCCTATTCTGATATCTAGTTCATTTTTGTGATTCTTGTTATCTGAGTTCCGATTCTTCTATTGCTATCCATGTTCTGATGTGTTTTGAAAAGAAAAAAAAATCACTTTTGTTACACTTTGTTTAATCATTGTTGGCGATTGACTGGAAACAAAATTGCATGAATTTTACACACATACAACCTTATGTTATGAGCTTTTGGGCTGATGAGCATTCTTATAGTATGCTCCATTTCTTTCTTGGTGTGATTGTCATGTATAGTTGATTTTTTTAGAACTTGCATTGTTATTCGTGTCTCTGTTAAACCATTGATGAATTGGATGTTCTGCATCGAAATATGGGTATTTAACATGATTAATCATTTTCTTCAAGCCTACCCTGTATCTTTTTAGAACTTGCATTGTTATTCGTGTCTCTGTTAAGCCACTTTCTTTAACATGATTAATCATTTGCTTCAAGCCTACCCTGTATCTTTTACCCTTAGTGAACCATCTTTGTGTTTTGGCCTTTTCATTGAAAATTTTTGCCACACTACAAGCCATGCTCGTTGATATACTCCATTGAATTTTGAGTCGAAGATCATATAAACTTGTCCCACTTAGCTCTTATTCATGTCATTGGAATATATTGTCTAAATTTGAACTTTTGTAAAGTTTGTGTGTTGTATTCCTCCGCTTCCATTAAAAAAAATCAAAATCATAATCAAAATAGAAAAAAAAATGGTGAGGAATACAAGCTTTTGTATATATTCGTGAAATAAGTATTCGGGACAATCTTGAGTTATTAGTTGATTGAGGTAAGTGTGAAGATTGACTCTGTTAACCAATATATCCCTTTTGTCATACCTTACCTCAGTCGGCTACATATTCTCAATTACACACCCTCCCATGATCCTTACATTCAATTTCATTAATTGGTAATAGAGATATGATATATTTGCAAGGCTATGGTAAAAGTCTTCTTTGCATTGACACGGGAGTTCACTTATATATGTTTATAGCTTATACACTTTTTAAAGACATGAGTGAACCATTTGTGAGGGTGTATGATCTTATGTATTTTGGATTCAATTTAATTGTTGATATGATTAACTATGTGTTGATAAGAGTGATTTCACTTAAAAATAAATAAATAAATAAAAAGAGGGAGAGACACTACTAATGTGGATGAGCAAATGAGGAGCGAATGTTGATTACATGGGATCATAAACATGAGCTTTGATATATGCTTGAGGACAAGCATTGTTTAGGTGTGGGGGAATTTGATAGGATATATTTTATCTATATTTCTTTATCTCATTTCCCTTGGTTTTGGTTTATAATCATGATTAGTTCTTGAGTTTTGATTAAAGATTGTGTTTTGTAAGGCAATTGGATGGATTGATGCACTTTGGATATAAAATGGTGGATTTGAAGATGTGCAAGGACCAGCCAAAGTTTTTACGTAAGGCGTGGCCACGCCTTACCGTTGGATTTGAAGATGTGCTAGTACCAGCCAAAGTTTTTGCATAAGGCGTGGGCACGCCTTACCTTCGGATAAAACAATTAAAGAAAAATCGCATAAGGCGTGGGCACGCCTTAGCTCGAAACGCCCACTAACGAAAATGAACATAACTGCCCATTCTTAATTCTCCACTAAGTGATGGCAGTTACTTCTGATTTATGATGATAATTATTGTTAGAATTAGTGGGTGGTAGGAGAGACTATCTATTTTCAAGAGTTATGGAGAGAAAAGGAGAACCTAGAATTTGATACACTCTTTTGATTTTTATTTTTGCTGCAATTCTCCATGGAAGGCTAAGCTTTATCTTTTCATCCAAGGAAATTACAGAAGATTATGTTCGTCTGAATTGTGAGATCTAATTAGTTTTTATTTGTTCTTTCATTTTTCGTTATTCATATATCTTCTGTGTGCGATAAATCTTATTGTTTTGATGATTGAATGAGATGGCCAATCTTTCGACTGTTGAAACAATATGTTGCCAATTAGATTGTTAAACCCGTAATTGTTTAACCATTCTAATATAAGTGGTACAATAACATGATTATTTGAACCAATCTGTTATGGAGATATATGATCTAGCTTAAATAAACTTACATGTGCGTTTGTTGGCTAGAATTGGTGGTCTCTCTACCTAATGCTATTGGTAAATTAAATTCTACGATCGTATCTAGAATTGTTTATTGATAAGGGAAATAATTAGAGGTCGTACCCTGATTATCGAACAACTAAGGAGAGATAGGTTGTTTTGGTCGTACCAGCAACTATAACCAATTTAATGATTTAATGAAAGAACCATTTTTGCATCCATGATCGATTCTACGAACATAATTTAAAGTTAACCCTTGATTGAATTTGTTTAAACTGAATTTCACTCACATTACATATTGTTCTTGTTCAATTGAATATTGTCATTCACCAAATCTAAAACCCCCTCGATTTTAGTTACAACAAAAAAATAAAAACTATCAATCTCTGTGGATACGATCCTTGTTCATCACTATCACAAATCTTTAAGAACAAGTGTTTTATTATTTGTTGGTTTCGATAACCAACAAAAACCATTAGAAGTTTGCAAGTTAAAAAGTATATAGGCCTTACTTGCAAGTTTGTGATTTCGAATGCCATTGTAGCATACTAAGATAGAGGAAAATAACATTTGATAATATAAAATAGCTTAGCGTGTGGCTTCGTCTATATCATACACGTGAAAATAATACGTGGTACAAATCAGTAGAGCAGCAGTGGAAAGAGAGGTATTGTTGGATATATATATATATATATATATATATAACAATTAATTTAAAAAATTCCACAATAGTTGATCATTTGTAAACCATGTTCATACCTGAAATTTTTTATAGGAAAAACATGAGTTTTAGACTAAAGATTGCCATTACTTACACGAAAACACTACTAAACTTGAATTTAAACAATTGAAACTGAAGGGGAAGAAAGAAAAAGTCATTTTTTAACTATGTTGTCCATTATCTATTTTCCAACCTAATTATTGTCTCTTTTTAAGTATAATTTACTAAAAGATACAGGGTCATGATTTATGAGAGGAGTGTAAGAAAAGAGTGAGAATCGATCTATAAGGAAGATTGAGGAAAACGCAGCATTTTCTCAAGAGTTAATAAACAATTTAGTAAACTAACCTAAGGTTAATCTTGTACAAGATGAGAATGTGGTGTGTAAGAAGAAATTGAGATCTATTTAGCAGTGCCATATATAACTATACATATAAGTATTACCAAACCGAAACTCAAGATTATTGTTTTTCAAATAGCAGAACAAATTGATATAGAAATATGTCCATCAAAACCACCCACAACCTCTCCCTACAGCTGAAGGCAACACAATACTGTTTGTCTGTGTTTACAAGGATCATACTAACCCTTCAATCATGTCGCCTGGCATCCAACACCCACAAAACATTAGCAATGGTACAAAGGAGTAAGAGACTTCATAGAAGATATATATACAATAGTAGATGATGCGTTTACAAAATCAATGTCAACTATTCGCTATATTAAATTAACAGGCTACAATAAACTGCAGCGGGCCAAAAAATCAGAAGTATCAATAATACAAACTAACCAACCAACCTACAAAGTGACCATACAAAAACGAAACAGGTCAGTGCTTAATGCTGAATTCCACACGTCCAGTTAAAATGAAGAGGCCTCGATATTAGCTTTGTTTCCAGCAAGAATGAGAGAGATCTCCAAACCACGGCTGAAAGCTTGGTTAAAGAGAAGGCGCGACTGGAAGGTAGAAACAAACGGGAACCACGACAATATAGCAATTGGAGCAAAGATGATAATACCCATTCCAGCATCATACATTCGCGCAAACTCTTTTACAGAATCCCAAAGCCCTAAACTCCTTACTACCTTCTTCCACGTAATTGTCAACTGCATGATTAATGGCGCACATGAGAAGGGAACAGGGGTGTACTAAGAAAACATAGCATCACATTATCACAGAGCAAAGTAGTAATGGTGCAACAAACTACACTTAAATCAACCTCTACGACACACTTATAGTCAAATTCATTGTATGGGACAAAACTAGTGGTAAATATTGGTAAAAGTAGGAAAGCATGTAATAAATAGAAAATAGCAAAAAGGAGCACAGATATGCATGGGATTAAGCCAATATTTTAACCATATCACCACACTTATACATTGTAACAGATCAAAACGGATCATATGTGGAGATGTTGATTTAAACAAAGTATAGTGATTCCAGTTATAGTAATTATGAACCATGAAGTACACATGCTCATTTCAATCCGAAAATGGCAGCACAACTAGTGTCGTCTAATATATTTACTTACGCAAAGAATGAACCATCCAGTGGGAATAAATGCAAGGATGCTAGCTAGCAAGTCTGGAACTGAGAGGTCCGTGAACAATACGACCAGGCAAAGAGCTACAATGAGTCCAATGGCAGTCACTCCTTGCATAAACCGTAGCACTAGCTGGAAATTAGTGGACTTTTTGGGACTCAACGTGAATATCTGAAATAAAAGGAAGACAAAGCAATTTGCATTATGACAAATATCATAATGCCAAAAGTTTTACGTAAAAAAGAAAACTACAAACCTTAAATATCAGAACTATGCCAACCAGTACAACCCAAGAAAAGCCATAGACCTGGAGAAACGAACCAAACAGCTTAAGTAGTTAAGACTTGGAACTTCACATACATGATGCCAGTACCAAGAGATACATTGTATACTAGCAGGTTTATAAACTTCGGCTTCAGCATATACAAGGTAAAAAACGACAATAACTCCAGATTTTTTTATTTTATTTTCGTGGGGGCAGAGGGGCGATGTTAGAATGATAAAGGAACAGATTAGTACTAAAATCATTTATGCAGGGTTGAAGAAAGCTCCCTTATTTTGCTACTTGCCTGTCAAAGTGATAAATTTCTTCGTAAAATGTTCACAAATATAATTCACATGCCATTTTTTTACATCCCAATAAAAAGAAACATTGAGAAGTTGAAGGGGGAAATTGGGGATAAAAATAAAGACTGGCCGCAACTAGAGCTCAAGCAAAAGCATGAGTTTCATATTATGCAGATAAGAATTGCTTCCCAAAATTCAAAGAACTTTTCCAGTCTCACTGCCAGTTCCTTAAAAGTATCAAAAGGAATGTGATTTTGCATTAAAGCTCAAAATTTTTAAACATGTTTCTAACTCATTTTACCGCAACAACTTAATATTCCTGTCTCCCTGACATTGTAGCCTCTAGATAGTCAACACTCCATCTCACACAACATACTGGGCACAAGAAACTTCCTCCCAGATAGTAAAAAAATTGAACAGGAAAGAAAAGCATTTCTTTCTAGCAAGCCATAGAATTTAAACTGGAGAACTGGCAATGCTGAGTCTGTTAGTTGAATCAAGAATTTTTGCAGCATATAAAAGTGCTAACAGCTCCACCTCAAAAGACCAAAAACAATATAGTATGTAGCAATATAGCTACAAAATGGGGGGGGGGGGGGGGGTGGAACCATCATCATAGAAAGGCAAATAGAGAAAAGTATACCGCAATTGATGTATGTTTTCCAGTAAGATTGAGCTTGTATACAATGCCATACTGAAACATCATAAATCTTAAGCTCAAAATTGTTTCAAGTATACGGCCTCTTAGAGTCTGAATATGCATCTGCAGAAAAGAAATTGACTTGTGAGAAGAAAACTCTGTTGAGGAAATAAAAGAAACCTAAAAATATGAGAATGTACCGAATGGAAAAAGATAAACTGCTTTCAAAAATTATATAAAACACAAGGTTTTGCTACAACACACTACAGGGCAAATCTTCTTATATCGATTCAATGGGGCAAGGAACACGTCTGAAGAGTTAAAAATCTATAATGTAGATTGTTAAAATCCAGCAGATTGTCCTCAGAATCCTACCTGCTCCTCATCCCACCAGGACTCCCAACTATTATCCCCTTTGACACCAACTCCACCTTTATACATAAGCCAACTGGTCCAATTATCAAAATCTTCTACAGTTCTGCACGTTAAAGGTGGATTTTTTAAGCAAAAGCATCAAAATGATAGGCCTCTGAATGGATTGTCCATTCTTAAAAGCCTCAATGTGAGAATCGCTAATACTCGGATCCTAAGAAGCAGAATAAACCAACAAAGCAGAAAAGTAAACACAAAATATTTAGAAGCCAAGAGTAAAACTTACTTCTGCCATTCAAATCCAGAGGGATTGAATATATAAGGTGCAAAGAGCCAAGAGATAACAAGAAACCAACTGCTTAGAGTTATTAGAACAAAGGAAACAGCACCTCCCTCAGTGTAGCCATACGCTAGGTAAACAATAAGAAGCAATGCTACTTCCAGCCTGAAAAAAAAAATTCTCACCCGGAAATGTTTGTACAGTCAAATCATATGCATTGGGTGGGTGGTGTTGGGGAGGGGGGGGGTTTGTTACTTACGCCTTCACAAAATGACTTCTTGAGTAAAGTCGATAATTCTCTGCAAACTTGATGTGACGAACAACAAAACCTCTACCAGTTGCTCGATACTGGAAAAGCACATCCAAGACAGAATTTTAGAACTTCTCTTTTGTTAATCATAGTTACACATAGAAATTATGTTCTGTAGTTCTTTTTCTGTTGTTGGGATTTCTCGTCCCCTGTGCCTATTTCAATCTTTTTCAATAAAATATTTGTTACTTATTACAATAAAATTCAAAAATTAAAAAACATTCAGGACAAGATTACAAATGAAATACAAGGATATAATGTTTGCCCAACACAACAGCTAGAAATTCAGATACCTTTGCACCTCCATGAAGGATAGTCCGCCCAAAGTAATGAGTCCTTGTCCCTAAGGAAAAGGTAAAGAAGACAGAACAGAGCTGAAGCTGCATTGTGATGAAACTGAAAACAGCCTGCAAATGCACAAAAATGGGTATTGTAAACTGATATTTAAACCCTCATACATGTATTCCTTGTTACACACTAATGATATGAATATAACAAACATGATCAGTAATCATCCTAAAACCTTAGCCAAGCAGGGAGTAGGAGATTTGCAGCAAAAAGAACATTGTTGCTTATCTGACATCAAATGGTAAAAACATGCGTAAACAGATCGTGAATAAAATTGAAACATACCTGCAGCAATCCCAATTCAAGTATAAAACCCATTAGCATAGGTACTGCAGTAAAAACACCAATCTGGACCAAAAATTGAGCATTCAGAACAGCATCCAATGCTGTATTACCCAACAACCTGGCTCGAACTGAAATTCCTTCATCAAGTCCAGAGAATGCCTGAGATATAAATGAGGAAATGTCTGGTTATGAAACAGACTACATAAAGGATCACATAGATCCATCTCTCTCTCACACACACACGCACACGCACATATATATACAAGTACAAAGGGACGAGGGGTCCCTAACAAGTGCACAACACACTACAGCACAACACTCCAATCTCTAGCAATGAGGTTTTCAATTCTTTACGGACTGAAGCCCACCATGCTACTCTAAACTTAAATTTTCCCACCTTCAATATTTCCTCAGTCTTCGAATACTCTTCGGTCCCTTTAACACACACACAAAAGTAGCTTAATTTAGCAGATAACCCTAAAAATTAAAACCAGATTCTCTTGGAGATTTTACAAGGAAATAAATAAGTATACCCAAGTTTCAGCATGGATTGGGAAGATAAAATATTATGAGATAGAAGAGGTGTGGACGAATCCTCAAGCATGGTTTGGAAGAGTTACAAAGGCTGTATTGTATATGTAGTAATAAGTACTAACACTGTCATAATGATCATACACTAGCATTCAACTTCTAGGAGAGGCAAAATACTTTGTGGATATTAGCAACAGGCAATAACCCAAAAAAAGGGAGATTTTTCACAATAAATAGAAGATCCAATGAGGGAATATATATTTCGCGACAAAACTATGTTACTTGAGAATCAGAGGGAGTCGGTTGTAAGCCTTCACACACCCGCATTAATCACCAAGTATCAAAGATATTGAAAGGCTGCCAGAGCGACTTGTTAGCAGTTTAATACATCATATGCAGCATGTTCCAGCATACACCCATTCTAAGGATATTATTCATTTGTCTTGTAAAGCACACCTTGCAGTATTTGAAGAACAAGAAAGGAACAAGTATGGAACAACTGGCATACACTGACGTTGACTATTTCTGTATCACCATTGACAGAAGCTCAACATTTTAGAATATATTACTTTTATCGGAGGGTTTTTGGTTGCTTTGAGAAGTAAGAAACAACCAGTAGAGGCAAAATCAAGTGCAGAAGCAGAGAACAAGAGTTTTAGTTAGTGACATATCATTTTTGTGTACTGTTGTTGCTAAAGATAACCCCAGAATATTTGGAGATCACAAGGGAGGCTCCAAATAAGCTTTTTGTGAGAGTAAGTCCAGAATCACCTTCACACTTAATCCAGTTCAACATGACCACTCTAAACACATGGACATTACATTTCACGATAGAAGCTCAGAGTTTGTACTAGTCCATAAATTTCTACAGGCAATGCAACAAAGAGCTTTAAGATTTAATAGCCATAATTTTCAAGTATATGCCTCTGTTAACTGTTCAAATTTCTGTAACTGCAAAAGTCAGGTGTTTGCAGAACAAATGGAACAAATATCCTCTCTCAATTTTATTAAGAAAAGATTAGATCATCACTTAAACATCAAATATAGAAAATTAATAAGTATTGAGAAGTTACCAGGTATGCTCTTCCATACAGGAATATGTATACAGTAAGAACAGTCATCTGCAATGAAAGAGGAATTTAACATGATAATTGAGAAAACATTTTAGCACCTCTACTTTGAATCATCAATTCAAAACAGGATTCACATCCATGTTTATACCATTGTGCAAACATAGTGACCAACAGTTGTAAAGTAGAAGGAGAGCATTCTGAAAAAATCAAAAAGTTGCCCAAGCCTGTATACATCACGGCTCAACACTTGCTCTCCATTCCCTCCAGCGACTTTGCCTTCAAACAAGGCAATTTGGTTCAACCCAACATCTCTCCCCTTTCCAACCTAGTCAATAGATGCACTGTATAAGGATAACACAAACAGCAGTTCCATTAAATGCATCAAATAAATTTATGCAAACCTGAATATATTCATGGTGAGTGATATTTCCTTGCCTCAGTGTAGAATTGAATCCTACAATTTCAGAAATTAGTGCAGAGACGCAATTTGATATACAAGATTTCACAAGCAGATGAGCAAAATAGTCCATCCAAAAGATGCTAATGTGGCTAATAGGAGTGATAACCATAACCTTCCAGGTACATCACAAGGTAACAACACTTAAGAAGCAAAATATTGGGTATCGACTGTTCACATCCTTTAATGGTTGAATGTGAGATTCTGGTGTCATTAGAAAAACAACTAAAACGTGGAAAAACAAGCAGAGTCTGGAGAAAACAGAGTGCTTTAACATAATATTTCTTCAACTCCTACGACAACTCAGGTATGCCTTACTATTATAATTCTAAAGAGCAAAAGAAGTGTTAAGACTTGACCACATGAAAAGTGAAAGCATCTAGCCCATCCCCACAAGAATATTTGCTGAGTGCAAAAATAGATAAGCTCAACAACATTTTCCAACTGAGGAATATAATAATAGTCCATATCTGTAAGAAGGAGAACAAAGAAATTAAACCACTTAGGGACCACAAATTAAAAAATTGTTCGAACTTACCGGCAAAAATATCCTCACTGATATTAATAACACGTGATGCTTTACTAATGCCACCTCGAGTAACATGGAAAATTCGGTCAAAGACATCTGGGTGCCCATAATGCATACGAACTCTGCAAAAGATTTTGTTATTTACTGTTAAATATAGCACCCATATTGATTTCCCATACTTCCAGCCATGGGGCATAGGCATGTGCAAGAAATTACAAGCAAATGCATGTCAAAGAAAATATCTGAAGCAAACAAGTGTAGAAAGCAAAATAAAAGCCTAAAACAAAGGATACTAAAGTAACATACATATAAGACCGTCTAGTATGGTCTAAAGGGTAAATATTAAAAAATAAACAGGCTTGCATTAATTTACAATGTACTAAGAATCGAAGACTTACTTCAGAGGTTTCGCCAAAACACGTTGACCCAATGTCACAAAACTGGTCTCTTGGTTTGACATGAACCAGGCCAAGGAGGAAACACTGCACATTTAAACACACAGTTGAGAGGCAAAGAAATTGCAGGAGGACTAACAGAAACCAGTAACCTCACACAAACACACAGAGGACATTCAACCTTCCTGTGAATACATGCTCTCTCACGCCAAGAATTGTGGGAGCTCGAAGACCGTGATTTGCCCGAAATTCTTCAAGAAGATTTCTCATTTTCATTGCCTCCTCAAGGTAGTTGTCCTAGAACAGACGAACACAACAGGAAATTCGTAAGGACAAACAATTTTACTTAGAAAGAAAGAGGAAATAAAGTGACAGCACAATTGAGTTAAGAAATTGAATAAGATCAATTCAAATAATCAACATGCAATCACATACCTACAGTCCTTCTTTCATAAAAGCTATGATCTTTGGATATTAGTTTTCATTTAATTTAATATAATTGCTGTAGAGGAATAAATCTCACTTTTAAAGTATTATACCACCATGAAGTACTGTAGCTTAATGAGTCCACTTTTTTACTATGCTAGACATAGAAAACATGTTCCTTTAACCATTTTAAAAGCATCCATTTTCAAATCAATTAATTTGTATAAATTCAAATATTTAAGGAGGGTCAAGCACTATCAATTCATCTAATATAATATAATAAATTTCAAGCACATCATCCAATAGGACCTATCTCTTACATACTACTCCAATAATAATATCATATCCAACCATGATATCCAAGGAGTAGATCCAGACACTACAACTCATCAAACAAAATAAAATAAATTCCAAACAAACATCATCATTTAATAGGACCCAGCACTTACATATTATTCTAAAAATATTATATTTGACCACAATATTGAAAACGACCTAATTATTTCAATTACATTCATCCAATCTTAAGAATAAAACCTAGTAAACGACGATGAAAAAGCAGAAAACTGGAAATTGAGAGTGAAAATGAAACAAAAAAAAATGCACGCATAGGTTTCAGCTTACAAAAAATTAAGGGGTTTCAGTCCCCAGAAAAACAACTCCCATGATATATTGACGTACCAAGTTCCACTTATAAGGTTAATTCTTGTGAACAACATACAGCATGGAAACTGCGCTCCTTGATTTTTTCTTCTTTGTTTATGTTTTCATTCCCTCATTTCACTATTTGTATCAAGTGACATAAGTACACAATTAGTGGTGCCCCAAAATAAAGTGGTATTATGTCAAACATATGTAATATGGTAAAAATTCTTAAAACCTCAAGTTTAAAAGTGAATAATTCTTTGAAATATTGCCTAAGCCATGAAAGCTTACTTATATCAAGATTATCAAAACCGAAACCTTCCTCAAATATATATATATATATATGTCATATACTTAACATAACGTCATGAAATAATTAAGTTTCAATTTTCAAAGAGAATCACAAGCGTTACCTGGTTCATGTCAATTGTTTGAACAGCTTCTCCACGAGTAAATATTATTGCATGGTTCTGATTTTCAGGTTTCCCTTCTCCAAGCTTAGGATCTCCAGGAAGTTTGACAGAAAATATTTCCTGTAATGAACACGAGACTCAAAACCTAGAAGAAGATTATAGAGGTAAAAGAAATATAACATCATCTGCACGGATACACCGAAAGTTAGAGAATTCATTTATGCATATATGCAACAAGGTAAAGCAAATACGTTTGTGTTTGTGTGTGTATCAGAGAGAGAGAGAGAGGGAGTCAAATAAATCATAATCTGGTCGCAATACTTAAGCAGAAAAAAGGAAAGCTTCCGCTGAAGATAACTTCGCTTACTAATGGCCATATAGACCAACAGCACAAGAATACGTATATGAAAAAGAGATGCTCCAACAAACACTGGAGCCCATATAGAGCACCATATATGAAAACCTGTTCTCTTCAAGCATGATTTTCAAAGCCATAAGCTAATTGAAGTTCTCCATATCCTAAAGGGACCAAATATTGAAAATATAAACCAGACCGAGAAATTAGGGGACTGTGAGCATGTTAGGTCAGTCAAGTCGTGCTGCCAAATAAAATATACTTCTTCTATTTGAAAAGGTCGTTCAATAAGAAAGTGTTCTGGATGAAAGATAACATAATATATGATACTGTGACTATAGATGGGGTGAGGGTAGAGGAAGATGCAGGACATATCCTTACCTGATCCTTCCCATGTGCATCAGCTTTAACAAGCTTTGAAAAATATTCCTTGGTAACAGTTCCATCCGGT
Organism: Caryopteris x clandonensis; assembly: GCA_028749325.2. Taxonomy (NCBI): domain Eukaryota; kingdom Viridiplantae; phylum Streptophyta; class Magnoliopsida; order Lamiales; family Lamiaceae; genus Caryopteris; species Caryopteris x clandonensis. The sequence continues at coordinate 9,656,444 of JAPYKT020000003.1, forward strand.
GCACCACTCTCTTCCACGTGTATGAAAGCAACACGAAGTGCCTCATTTCTAGGTAAATAAATAAACAAAAATGAAATATGAACATGTTAGCTCCTCTGAAGGCTTGGATCAATATGAAGTTTCAAGATATGAGCAAATAGTCCATGAATCTAGAGTCAAGGCTATGGCTTTGCTTTTGGAGTTTGTTCTTACTTTTCTCATTGCTCTTTGTAAAATGGGGGAATAAATTCATATGAGTAAAGGATTTTACTTGAATGATCAGGATCTAATCAAATTCTCTAAGGATAGAGATCAATCGCGACTTCTGGATCCATATTCAGATTCTTGAAAAATGAAACAAAACTAAGTTCCAGAAACAGCACAAAACAGCTCATAGTCTTAAATTATAATTTAACCCAAGATCATTTATAATATAAGAACGCATTAGACACCACTTCCATGAGCGAGAAAAAATGAAGAAGCATGATATAGCAAAAAGAACTCAGAAACTATACAATCAACAGCAAAAAAGTAAACCGCATTGCCAAAAAAACCACACAAAATAATAAACAGAAACCAACTCCAAGGGCACACCTCTGTAGCAGCAGAGCAATATCAGCTGCCTCTGGAGCTTTTCGCTGCTTTTGTTGCCCATAAATTTGGCAGGAAACAACATAAGTGAACTTTACATCAGCTTGAGCACGTGCTTCACGTGACAACTCAAAGCCATGGGTTGTAAAACTAGTCTGAGAAGCAACGTCCTCTGCATGGTGTAACACACTTGAATAAGTACTATGGTGATTTCTCATGAATAAATGAAACTTCTGGCAATGACAAAACATTAACCATCTATGAATCTTCTTTCTAAATAGCTCTGCAGCATCAGGGCTCTTCTATAGTACATCATACCACGAACTGCACAAAACTCAAGGCAAAATCCATCAAAATTCATAGGAGGTATTAAAATTCTGGACCCCCGCAACTTTAGCAGGACAAATGCCACTCATAAAAAGAGCTTTAAAACCTGTCCTAGCCAATGTTTGTCCCCTGTAAGATGCCCAAAATCGAAGTTCTAAGGCACTAGTTGAATTTTCTTGAAGTTCAGCATCACCACTATCACCTTTTCCAATACGTTCCAGAAAGTTTTCCCATTCATCTACATAAATCAAATAAAAGTCGGTGAACTCTTTAGCATAAGATGGTCAAGGGTGTTAGGACTGCTGTCCTTTAAGCCCCAGTACAAACAAATAAATGCACAAGATCAAAATAGCTCACAAAATTTGTGGCCAGACTAAGATATGCATTTCTAACAAGTCAAAAAGAAAAAATGCAGACAGACAAAAAAAAAATTTGAGCACAATGCCTAGAAAAAATATATGGAATATAATATGGTGGCCATTCATCTTTCAACATATAAGGAAGCAGACTTATGAGTACTTCCATTTCTGATAGAGAATCTGTACTTACAGATAGAGAAAGCATAACAAAAAAACTTAAGGTATAACAGACGATGGTTGAGGTTTACTTCCTAAACTATCAAACAAATAAGTGACATACCTGGAAATATTTTCTGGAGATAGAAAAGAATTGATATTCCATCTTCATTTTCAACCCGCAACTCAGAGTTACTGTAAAGCACCGTTTCACTGTAGTATGGCGTGAAGACACTACAGCATGCCAATTCAAAGCGAAGGAATTAGAGAGAGGTATCAAAACTTGAAAATAATCAACCAATGAGAAAAACTATAAGTAATATGATATATAAATATAATATATATGATAGATGACAATATTGACAAAAACGATAATGAATATACCAGAATGGCATCATTTCACAAACAGGCTTGGCTCGTGGCATGTCCATAAACAATGAATTACAGAAAAATTCTAATCTTCTTCTGGCTTCAAGATTCTTAGGTATATTAGCCGCATTATCCTTTACCGTCAGAAGTAGATGCAACCTTTTAACCTGCTCCTTCTGTTCCAGAAGAAGAAATAAACATTAATGATAGCCTTGATGTGTCGAAGTAGAATGAAGTATTAGGAATCCAAGCAGCTTACAATATCAGGATCTTTTGGCCACTCTATCCTTGAAAAGAGGCGCCCCTCATTTCGAGCCCGCAACAATATATTCCATGTGTCAAGCTGCTCCCTACAGGGACGGGCAGGGGACTTACTTTGTCAAAATCTAGATTAAGGATCCACCGACCATTATAAGGAAAAATTTATAGCCTAACTACCTCAAATCAGGCGAGAGTAGCTCATGTGTGACAACGTCATAAAAATCATACACAGCATTAGCTGCACCTTTGGCGAGTCCCGGAGTAGGGTCCCGGGTCTAAATCAATAGAACGTGTTAGTACAAATGGCAAATGAGAAAGGAAAAAGGAAAAGGTATTCACCATTTAACTTGTTATTAAATTCCATGTATTAAAAATCATCAAGTAGCAGTAAAGTCATAAAACAATAAATATTCTTGTTGAAGCATCAAATAACAGTTCAAAACTAGATGGATTATAAGAAATTATACGGATGTGTAATTTTGAGTTAACCCAAAACAAGAAATTAACTCAAAAGGGAGATAAATAAGAAAAGGGAAAACCAAAAACCCAAGCAATTAGCACTAAACATGCACCTGTGAACTCGAACAAAATTATTGAATCTTGGGGTGGTTGCTTGCAGTAGCAGAAAACAGACTAGCAGAGAGCAGGAGAAATAATTGAACACGCAAATCAGAAGTGCTTAATAGCATTCAACGAAGCAAAAGTATGACTATGAATCCAGAATGAATATAATTCTGAAATCTGAATGCTAACATTATTATTTTTCTCCAGCGTTAAAAGATTTAACCAACAAGTAAAATATCATATACAAACAGAGCATTACCCACTATGTTACCAAATATGAGATGCACTATAGCAGACAATCAAAAGCTAAAATCAACTTCTAACAAGGTGATATCACAAATTTTCATGTTAATAGGAGGTTAATGGTAAACAGTGAAGATTCCAGGCTTCTAAAACAAAATTTTGAGATCTCTAGCCAGAAGAAAGAGAAAATAGCTTCACCTATGTAGCAACAAAACTTATACAATGCTCAAGAAGAAAAGAAACTACCAGCAGTCCAGTCAAAGCTGTAAATCTAGAGAGCACCACAGGAAGCTTTTTGAGTGACAAAGTAATGACAAGTGACCCATCAGATATGCTGCTATTGATCTCTCGAAATACCCTTTCAACCCTGCAATTAATTAAACAAGCACAACAAGCTGATCACATAGCAATATGTCCCAAATTGTTGAAGTCCAAGAACAAAGAACCTATTTTTCTCCCATAACACAAGATCATCTTACCAAAGTCTTCCTTCTCCATCAACCAAAGAGTGCAAAATTTTTTCAATACTTGAATAACACTCTTGGACTGCATATGCCATGTACTCATCTTTGCATATTCTACTCCAGAGATCAGCTTGTGTGTCTTTGCAATCCAAAGCTAAATCAATCGCCAATAAGATCTAATAAAAGAAGATGGCGACTACTGAGAGCTAAGAAGCCTAAGTCAAAATATCAGAAACTCTCGCAACTATGGATAGCAAGCAAGTTAAAAAGGTGCACCTTGCTGCTTAGAAGAAAAAGCGGCCACTGAACCAACTTCAGACTTCCAGTGTTGCTTGGCATTGAAAGCAAGTCCATCTCCCTGAAATTGTATACCAGAATCAATGTATACACACACAAACACACAAAACACAAACAAAACACACACACAAAACACACACACACACACACATATATATATATTAAGGACATTTCAAAGTAGAAACAAGGAACTTGAGTACAAATTTCAACCAAGTAAGCTCATAACCACTAACCTGTTACTAATATAATCTTCTTCACGCAAGCTTTTGATAATTTCATTCCAGAAGGGGGAAAATATGGCGGCATAGGTCTTGTTATTGTCATTAGATGTCTAAAGCCAATATCGATAACTCAGCAAAGAAGCAGTAGAAGTTGAGTAACATATAATGAATACACAAGGGGGAAGTGCTTTTAAAAATCCACAGTAGATCATCATGCTCATACATTAAGCAACAGGCAGCACAGTATCACCTATGATATCTATCCAATTGATTAAAATCAGTCCCCAATAATTAATTCAATTGACAGTATGCTGAATCCTCGAACTCTATCATATTCAAAAAGTAAGACACCCAGGGTTAAGGTAATTAGCCTAATGTTTATCAGACCAGTTCCTTCTAACATATTGTTAAGATATGTAGATTAAAGAAAACAAGAATTATTTCATAGAATTAATAGATGAGAGTTCATGAAATTGATAGGTGAGAAATCCCTTTACTCTCAGCCCCAACATCACTTTGCCTTCAATTTAGTAACACCAACTTATTTAAATATCTTATGCAAAAATATATCAGTATAATAAGTATAAAATACATAAAAATCTCAAAATAACAATGATAATGATGATGATGACAATGATGATGATTAAAGTACAAATTGGAATCTCCACACTCAAATATTTGGATCCACAAGTTCGATGAAATCCAGGAGAAACTTGGAATTTCATAGCACAATATTTTTAAGAACTAATGTTTTATATAATAATACAATTTACACTTTAGTCACAGCAGGATAAGTTAATCTTTCCTTTCCATAATAAAAGTATAGTATTAGTTGTAATAGCATATTGGATTCCATAGATAAAATTGCAACTTATCATGCATTGACATGGTCACATATATGAAAACAGCAAACACAGACATAAGACATGATAACTGCAGATGAATTGAGTCTCAACACAGCAACACAAGTTTCAATATTTTTTTTGCAAATTAGTGTTCCTATACACATAAATTATCACAAACAAACTATGCCTTTTCTCCACTAAATGGGATTGGCTCGCCTTCATGTTTGGTTGAAACTAAGTAGATAAAATTAATAAAATTATAAAAATATATATCGGAAAAACAATACATGCAGGTGTAATTAGCAAGAGATTGACATATATTTTTTTAAAAAAGTAAAAGTGGCTATGATTTAGGTGGTCCTGGTTGACCACACTGTTTAAACTTTAAAAGAATAAAGAGTATATTAAAAGGCACTTTAACTCAACAATTGACTGAGAAGAAAAGACCCTGGTGTGCTGTAAATTCCTAATGCACTGACCTGTGATGATTGCCCATCGAATGGCATCCTGAAACCATAAGATTAAAGTCATTCAAAAAGTTGCAACAAAACAATTTACTGATATGAGACTATAATAAACACAGTATATGCTTTTTATATATACCTTTTAATATTTGGAGACACAAGATTCTTCACAAAAGCTTCTGGAAAACTTTCAAACCGTTTGTGAACCATTTCAACTGATCGAATCTTCCAAAGGATCATTACAATCATACAAGGTAATTAGATTACAATAAATATGGCATGCGAAATTACATGATGCATAGATATAGCAAATTAATTGGCACAGACTGAGAACAGTACCTCCCCTAAGCGAGACCTTGCTCCCATCACAGCACCATAAATTGCAGATAATAGGGTATACCAAATGTGAATATCCATAAGATAAATCTGCAGATTCAAACAATCATGGTGGAATGGAATTTTCAATTTAAATGAATATGGAAATTAATATAGAACACATTATCATAATTAATAAATGCAGACTGGAAATTAATACATAAAAAAATGGAGGTCTACAACCTAAGGTTCTGGGACCAGAAAACTATAGAGATGCATTACTAAAACTTAAGTAATCTCAAATACCAAAGAAGTTGGAGGGGGTAAAAGTCATTTTCACATTATTAGGAGGCCATGAGAGATGAACATCTCAGATTCACCCAACATAGTACAGAGAAAGTGGACTGTTGGTGGTCTTTGGGGTAGAACATAAGCTGGTCATTTGTTTCATTAATAGGATACTTCAGAAGTAGAGTGTATGCCAGTGAGCTGAAGAAAACCAACCAAGAGTAATTGACTAGGTGGATGTACTTGAGGGGTTTAACATTCATATTCTATTTGTGCTCCTTCTTTTTAATGTTCTAGAAAATATTATGCTCGTTCTTTTTCATAAGAAACAAGAAAATATATTGATAAAACAAAGATGTACAAAATAAGAGTCCAGGGACGAGAAGTCCCAGCAGGCAGCCACAAAATATACAGGACATAAGGAACAAAGCTACAAGAGATAAATCCAAGCTCGAACTACAATCAAACCATGGCAAAAGTCAGGTAATTTTCAACACCTTGAAAGTAAGGTGGAGCAAGATACAGTTGCTGGAGTTCCCACAAGTGAACAAAATGATGGAAAGTACATGGGTAATAAGAAAAACTAGAGCCAAAACCCAGCATATTGTGTAACTGGAAACTATAATTAATGATAATGATGACTGTATGAGGGACCCTGGAGATCATATTATGATAGTTCACTGTCACAAGTGCATTGTGTGGGCAGGAAGAGAGAAAAGGGAACAAAAGAATATGTATGTGTTTGTGTATTTATATGTTATGTGAAATGGCTTCAATTAGCAGCATTGTAAGAATTTTGTGTTTGTAATGAAATGACTGAAAGTGAAAAGTGAATGTGGGTTTAATATTAGGAAACATGAATAGCCGGTGCTGATTCAATACTAAACGCAATACCAAAGCAGAACAGAAGACCCGGATTGAGGGTTTTGACAAGGTACCTATTCATGATCTTCAAAATTAATGCATGATACCTTCCTTGTGTGACCCTAGGAAATAGGACCTGAAGCACTACGGAAAGAACAATGCATGCATGAACTTGCATATCTTTAGACCATCTCAAGCTTGAGACAAATCATTTTAAAAGCTCTACTCACTGAAACAATAGTCCATACATGCGCTAATAAACATGTGAGGCACCATTTCTTTTGGGGAAATGAACATCAAAATAGACTTTTGTGCATTAAAATATGTTCATAAATGCGACGCCAAAGTTGTTAGCTCACAAAGTGTTAAGCTTACCAAATATTCAAATAAATTATCTACTAAAAACTGCATATGCAATAAGAAATGTATAAACTCACAGCTACAACAGGCGCCCACAAGCTAGCTACAGTTAATACATTATTGTTGTCTGCAGAAAAACCAAAAACATTTCATCAGACTCTCATGCAAGCATTCTAACATATTATCCAAAAAGGAAGTCCCAGGAGCTAGCAACAGTTAAAGCATTATTCTTATCTAAAGCAAAACAAATAACATAGAATCAGATTCTTGGGTATACACATTCAAACATATAATCTAAAAAATAATTACCAAAATATTAACTATCATTGTGCATGAGAATTTTGCAACAGAAATTATAGATATCTACTTTACTTGATATGGATTAGCACTTCCTCATGCATTTAAGTCCAAAAGGAGATCTGCACTCCTAAAACCCAAGCATAAAAATTTAAGTCTTCTATTAAAAAGGTTTATGGAAAGTTGAAACAAGGGGAATAAACAACTCAACTAAATTACTACATCATGAATGTTGGACACTAAATGGCTTTATTAGAATCGTTTAGCGATAAAAGAGTAGTAATCATTGCTGGGATTGAATACTAGCCACATCTATTAATGGTAGCAGATCCAGTAAATTCTTTATATCCTAACTTCCATGGTAAAATGGAAACTCCATGAAGAAAACAAACAGCCCCTCAGTTCTCCATGAGCACAAAATTGCTCTACCAAATAAAAAATATTATAAATAAATAAAAATGGTGGACGTGCTAATTGGCCAAAACAAAGAATAGAATGAATGTCGTGAACAAACAAGAGCAGGGATAAAAACAACTGTAGCATGGCATAAAGGTACATGGGAGAGGGTTAGGTCTTAAAATTGAAAGAGGTAAGTTGATTACCACTGGTACATCTTTCATACCTTCTAGGCAGCAGGAAGGGGAGAGAACTTTCTTATGCTTTTACTTTTCACTAACCAACTGTTTAAGTTAAAAACAGTAAAGAGGAATGCTGATAATCATCAACTAATTTTCTCTATGGGAAGTATTTATTATGGTCATGTCATTTTAACAGCACCCCAAGTGGATACATGACCAAATTTGTTTCCAAGTCAAACAATCACAATATAGAGCTAATTTAAGCTCATAGTACTTGTTGGTTCTTCATAAGGAAGATTTGATAGTGCAATTTTAATAGGGAGTCAGGATATGACACCAGACGCCCCCTCCCCCTACTTAAAATACCTAAGAAGCACATTTAAATTCTCAGTCAAGAGATACCAAGTAGATCTCCATACCATCAAAAGCAAGGCGAAAAATGCTAGTGAGAAGGAAAAGATTGGCATACTCTTTGATATCAAATCATGCCATGAATACTGAAGCCGCGGTAGATGTACAATTGTATTAGTAGGCTCAACTAGGGGTTTGATCTGTCATTACCAAAATAACTGATTTAGGCAAGATAAAGCAATGGCATCTTAATATTAACAAAATTTGTTAAAGAAGGATAGTACGACTTGCCTGAAGAAAGTAAGCAAAAGGGAATTTGCAGGCAAAGATCACCAGCCAGAAGAACACATAGCTGCTCCATTGAAAAGTTATATACAAACTCATTAAATAATCACCATAGTAATAGTAAGACAAAACATAAAGGCAAACCAAGAGCATATTGCAATCTTCATAGTAATCACTAGTCCTTATTCAGAAAATATAAGTTATCGGGTAGAGATGAACTAACAAGCTTAGAATAGCACTTCACACATAATGAATATTTCAAAATTTCTTATTTACTATCACTATCATGAGTGAATCTAGCATCATCCGTAATTGAGATGACCAGAGGTTCAAGACAATAAATAGAAGCTACTGTCTACATCAAGATAGATAACTGCCAGCCATTGCCTTATTAAGAAAACATATGTTATCTGGTACGGATGAACTGACAGCCGTAGTGCTACACACATATACTGAGAATTTCAAAAACTTTATATCCACTACCACCATCATGAGTGAGTGAGCATTTGTAATTGAGATGAATAGAGGTTCAGATAACTGCTGGAAACTACTGTCTATCTCAAGATAGATCATTAGCATACATAACATTACTTGAAACCAATAAATCTTTAGAGGGCCTATAATCTCGAGAGAATTTTAATCAATGAAGACAGAAAGTACCCCATTTGTTCATGTACTAGTGAGGAATTACATTGCCAAGAATAGTTTGTGAACCGACTATTGCCAAATTAACTCCCTGCAAACTTGCCTACGATTAAAATAAATTTCAGGAGGATTTCATATCAATTGTTTCCTCTGAAAAATTGCGGAAACGTTTGGTGTCAGGTGTAGAAGCCACTTTTCCACGTCCAGTTATTCAACAGCCACTGACAGCAGTAGCACTTCGGAGTGCAACTGGCCATGTTGAGAAATAACAGTTCTAAAAGCCCCAATTTGTATGTCTGATTTTGAACCCAAGGAATGCACCGGCAACAAGAAGTGCAAGATGGTGAGAAAGTTGGAAAGTGGTCAATTCCGCAGAACATCAATATGCAGTAGTGATGAAGTTGAATGAGATAAGTGCGTTAAAGAGTTCATAAAGAGGGGATTGAATGGGTCACAAAGAAGTGCTCAAGGCGAGGTAGATGTGGAAACTAATATGAAGAAAGTAAAGAAGAGAGCAACAGAATAGGGAGCGCTGTTCCTTGTGAAATGTTTCGCACTATGTTGTACCTTATTAAGCTTTTATCTTTTCATTTACTGAACTTTGACATGATACAAAGAAGTAACATTAAAATAAAAATGAAAAGAGCCTTAGAAAGATTTAAGCGCTAGTGGCGTGAATTACAGCTTCTTCTTTTTTTCTTTTTCTTTTTTTTTTTTTGGCATTTTTCCAGTAAATGTTATAACACTCCTGCCATGAGAAAAAATTCAAACTCCTAAATTTGCATTCGTATTCCCAAACTACTTTTCTTAGCAAGTTTTAGATCTGTTAAAGAGGCCTGGTATAGATAGTAGAAATTAAACATACTGACAGGTTGGAGGGTCATATAATTCTTTGGCTCGAATGGCTGCAATTTCCAATGGCAAATATGCTGTTTACCAATTCCTGGACTGGAAAAATCCATTCCAGCTAACTTACATGGGATGATCACTTAAAGACAAGGGGCATGATAGAGCTAATTGGGGGGATTGATGGGGCTAATTTAGGGGGACTAATTGAGAATTTGGGGGAAAAAATTAGCTTGCAAGATTTCAGCTTATTAGCGTTAAATATGGGGGAATAATTAGCTATGAAAATATCAGCAGATTAGTAGCTAATTAGGGGCAGAAAATTAGGGAGGATATTATATAAATTAGGGGGTTGGGATGAGCAGTTGGAACATCAGGCAGAAAAATATTCTTTGGATTTGGCCTTCAGGCTGGGCAGCTTAGGCTGATGGGATTATTCCCGGTGTGCCTTTTTCTTTTGTTCAAATAAGTCCATCCAGTGATTAAAAAGGCGCACCTAGGCGCTAGGCGCCAATATATGGGCCACCAGCGCCTCAAGACCCCAAGGCGAGGCGCCGCCTAGGCACGCACCTCACGAGCCTTGCTGTGAGGCACAGGCACCTCGCCCAGTTTCAAATTTTTTTTTCTGTAATATATTTTTATTATGTATTCTGAATCTGCCTTAGAATTAGAAATACCCCAACGGGACTAACCCAGCCCCCCAGCACCTCTTTTCTTCTTTGAAGTTTAAAACCCTATTTTCCTAAATCCAAATACCCATCCCACTCCCACCCCTTTGCTGCCCCCTCCGGTGACTGCTCCCCCCCATCCACCGGCGGTCCGCGACCAGTGGCATCGGCGACCCGCGGCAACAGTAATTATGCTAATAAGAGTTAAATAATTTCATTTTTCATTTTTTCTCTATAGAAATGAGATGGTAGTTTCCCTTATATTTTATGTTGATGTGGCACTTTGATTTATATATATATATATATATGCATGAATTTTTAATAATTTGGTCAGCTACATAATTATAATCTACCAAATTTATATAATTTAACATGTCAGAACTATCATTTTAAAGTTGAAAATTTATTATTGTTCACTTTTTATACCAAAAAAAAAAATCCAACTTCGTCATTCACTTAATTTTTGTGATAAATTATAATCTGATAGTAGATGAGGCAGAAGAAGAAGATGTGGATGGATGCAAATCCGATGATAATCCACAATTTGACATGAACTATGATGATGATGGTAAGTGCCTTAGTGCCTTAGTGATGATGCTTAGTTATAACTATTATGTTTTGGACTTCTATATTTAATCATGTTTTAGAGAATATATTTTATGTTTTTTTATTATGGTGAAATGTTTTTATATGTATCTAGATGTTTTTTTAGTTTGAGCGCCTAGCCTCACGCCTCGCGCCTCGCGCCTAGGCAGTGAAACATGTCTGGCGCCTTGGGGCGCCTTACGCCTTTTAAAACACTAAGTCCATCCATCTCGTATCTCATTTTATTGTTTATTGCTCTCTACTCTATCAGGGCAAGCATCATGTGACAGGGCATAAGGCCAAAGAAAATGTGGCCGCATACTTTTGGACGTTAAAGATTTGGGGACTTTGTTCTGACTATGGGAAGACACATTTGACAACTGGAATATGGTACAAAGGAGAGTTACATGAAGATTGTCTTTGACTAAAGAACTTGGAGACTTATGTAGAGGAATAGTGACACATTAGATGAGTATCAAATCCTCAGAGGTTTCACCATCGGTAATGGCCTCAATCCGGTTCCCTAGCTTTATTCTGCTAAACGGGGTTTCCAAGGATTTTTATCAACATTACCATTAGATAGGAGCAAAAATTAGAAAAGCAACCATACGGAGTGGCAATTTCTTGGGCTTGGTGTGATCTTAATTTCTGCAAGATCAGAACCCCAGGCTCTTGTATGATGTTAAGTAGGTGTTTTTAGGGCATAACAGAGTAAAGGCAGTTGATGATGAGCATAATATGATAATTTTGAATCGCATTTTCCATTCGAAGTCATACGCAATAAAGCCCCAAATTTATCAAATTTGAGAATAGCACGACCACTGGTGCTGTTTTGACACCAATCGGCAGAGCAGCACATTGAAAGGCCAGTCACCACATATAATATACTTCTTCAGCAACATGAAAATATTGGGAAAAAAAAACAACTGCAAGCAGTAAAGGGGAACAGAAGATCCCAGTTTTAACAAAAATAAGGGCAAACCTCATATAGTCAGTAGTCTTTTCAACAAGCCCACGACCAACAAAATAGCGTTCCTGAAAATAATTAAAGAATTAGACAGCAGAGGAGACTGGCATAAAAGGTTTTCCAACTTTCTCTTGTGTAAACCATTTCAGTGTTCCAAACAATTTATTCATGCGCGTAGAGCTCTTTAACATGTCATGTGGCAAAAGAAGAGTTCAGCCTTCACATTGGATAAAAGTATTTTTAGAGAGAGGGAGAGAAGGAGAAAGAATGCAAGGGCTCATCCCAGTATCCTTGAAAACCTCCAAAGGGATGGGTAATAATTTGATCATTTAACTCCCCCTGATACTGAATAGAAAACAAGGGTTAGTGATGCCAGTAAGGTTGTTTAATTTGTTCTTTCTCACCATTATTCCTTTTTAGGTTGGTTCATCAAACCAGATAGAACTTTCTCATAAATCAGCAACAGACACATACTAAACAGCAAATACCTCATAAATCCACTTGAAGAATTGGAAAAACGGATGTTCAGACATTTCCGACAGCCGGTGACATGAAGGGAATTTGAGCAGCAGGGCAAAAAGTACACGCACACCAGCATATACACCCAGTACTAGGACATAAATCCTGAAATAGAGCGAGTCTGAAGTGTTCCGATTCCTTTCCTCTAAAAGTTTCCTGAGACCATATGTTCATACTTCATACATTAGCAACTAATACAACCAGTAAAACAACTTAAGTTGTCAATTTAAGTACAGACTCACAGGTAGACGTAGAGCACAAACACGGAGCTCAAGCCACACCAAAAGAACCTGATGACAAGTCTTGATATAGCCATGCCACGGGCAGTAGTATAAGCACCAAACATTAGTAGAACATCCAAACCACCTGTGCCAAGAGATAAGCCCCATTGAAGAAGTTAGCAGGCAAGGCAAACAATACAAGTAGAAAAACATAGAGTTGAGGCAGCAAACACAAAACATCATATAATTTAATGGCTTACTTTCCAAAAAGTTCATGACAGCAAATGTTGGGCCAATGCTAAGCAGTGTCTTGAAGGTATTAAGATTGAGGCGACCGTCGTTGAAGGCAATAATAGCAAGAGCCTATAAAACAGAAGGGCGTGAAGGTCAAAGAACTGCATAGTTTAAAAACAAAAGTTGACAGACAGCATGGTGAATTACCTGAAACATTACAATCAAAAAGATCCACATCCGATGAAAACTCCGATACAAGTGAAGAAACGTTCGATGCTCAACAAACGAACTTTTACCTGTCTATACTCAAAAACAAGTAACAAAAGAGAATGTTATATGTGGAACCATTATAGAAAAACGTGTATTTAATCCAGTGTTGCAAAAATGATCCTAGGCAATGCCTAGCGCTGATCAGATATCCACCACCATGAATTAATCCTAATTGACACCATTTAGGTATTATTCCGCCTAGCGAACTCCTAGTCGAGCTTGGCAAAAAAAAAATTATTCTTCTGTTTTTAAAAGCTAAATGACATAGTTTTGGCTTTGTATTTGTTTATTTATTTATTACCCTATAAATCAGGAACAGAAACTCAGGTAGATGAGAACATGCATAACAAAGAAGAGCAATTCTTTATCTCTTGATCTCATCTCTGATTCTCAATCAATCCTCATTCTCACATCCTCTCAACTCACCATCTAACCACTTACGTCTCTCCGCTACACTCAATCGTGTAGTGTTGGTCACTCTCTGTCAAGAAGAGCAAAGTACTGCAGTTTTTGTCACTCTTTCCATTCTAGTTACTCTTTCAATTAATTTTTTTTATAGGGAACAGCCATTTTTATTAAAAAAAGAAAATGCAAAAGTAAAAAAAGAAGAAAAAGAGTATCAAAGGAATGAAGGATCCCTAAATACAAATAATGAGGACCACAAAACTAACTTCTCAATTTGTTTCTCCATTATTCCTGCTTCATATTGGCTCAATGACGGCTGTGTTGGGCTGTTGGGGCGACTAGTATTTAACAGACTGATTCATTGAAACATTAAAAAAACTCAAAATAAAACAGAGCAGAATATTACTAGACAACTGCTTAGAGGCCTAGGCACTAGGGGTGGTCCACAGAGAGCAAAGCAATTTTTGCAACACTTGATATAATTAATGGGAGTAATCAAGACCAACCCGTTTTCCTTTTTTAGGCTTCACTAAGAATGATGAATTTTCCTTCATAGGCCAACTCAACTCAAAGCAAGCAGGTGACCTACGAATGAGCTGACAATGAAATCCAAGCTAATAGAATATCCAAGCAGCACATATAATAATTAAGAAAATCAGACCAGAAAAACTCATTGAAATCATCATAATTCCGCCATTCTGAATGTGCAGCTTTCCCATTATTGTTCCTGTCAGCTTCCTGTGAATTAAGGAAACAGTGAGAGGATATACCCAATGAAAACAAAGAACTACTATATTTGCTTTAAGAAGTAAGGAAATCGTTGCTACAAGTATCGTGAACAGGGTATTTTTATTATGGAATGATGATGCCTCACTGAGAAAGTTCTATATTGAAAAGATATTATGCACTCTGTATAAGAACTAACTTGAATCATTATGAAACAAGAAAATGAACGGTTCAAGTAATGTGATACTCTGGACAGCGTCTCACTTGTTAAGCAAGCGCAAATGCCAATCAAATACACTCACCGCTTTCAAGATCTCATATATAGGATGAATAATTTTATCAAGAAAGGAGACAGAACCATCATGACTTGTACAGCTTGCAGCATGAGTCGCCTCCCCATGATCCAGGACTGCATCTAATTCCCTTGCCATCTAAACATGCAATGCCAACATATATAGAGATGAATCTGAAAACTGTAAAAAATTCTGGCTCAAGGTTTTAAGATATTTAGACGAAGCACCAATATGATATACTCAATTAGCTAAACCAATTTATAACTTTGTACTTCAATTAAAAATGCATATAATGCCTTGATAACTTAAACTAATTTGAAAAGACTTTGACAATAATAAAATACGGAGATAAGTTCATTTGATAAAACTTTCATTTCATCTTAAGAACCGAAACAGAGAAGGCAAATGAGATTCTCAGATAGGCATTTAGCTCTCTGATGGCAAAAGAATTTACAATGAAGAATAATTATCTAGCAAAAGTAATCAAGAAAAGATCACAGAATGGTAACAATGTTTGGCCAATGTAATCGAGAAGCAAAGGAAATACTTCACAAACTGGAACATGATATAAATTACACTCTCCAACTACATTAAAACATATATACACATGTGTATACATATACATATATCTTTTTTTAAGAGAAAATAAAACTTATATTGAAAGAAGAAGTGCAATGGGATGAGAAATCCCACACGCACACACACACGCACACACACATATTTTTGACCTGTGTTTCTTCAACAAAAATAAATCCTACACATAAGCATCAAAAACATACATGGTGGAATATATAGCAGATGCATTCAGGAAGAAAACGGACGTTCGCAGCTTCACCCCATATGCAGAAGTACAATGAAACAAGGAAAAGCTTTCTGTCCCTGTTAATGGCTTCCAAGCTACAGGGAGTAGATTGAGAAAAGTTAGTTAATTGTTTCTCAATTGAAGGATATGAGGATGTCGCAGAAACAACCTGTTCCATACAAGGCGTATCCGTAGGTATCTACACCATTTGATGTAATTATCAAGGACCTTCAAAAAGACCTCTCTTATAGCTCTTTCATCTAATTTCTGTAAAGGAATACATTAAAAGTCGATTAGCTGTCATATTTAATTACAGCTGGACGCCCATGACTGCCTTTGTTCAAGTAAACCTAATGAGTCCACTCACTGGATCAGCCTCAACTGGGATGCCAAGTCGTGACTGTGCATTGGCTAAAGTCAAGACAACATGCTCTCGCTGGTTTCTTATATTGTCTTTCTGTAATAAGCAAAGTCAAAATATTAAATAAGGAATGTAACAAAAATCATGAAACCATAAAAGTAATAGGACATATTGGTTAATATCGCAAGCTTCGCATCAGCTCCATTCATTTTGAAAACTTCTCATATGCTTAAACTACTATCAATTATCATTCAGAAATGAGTGACCACTTTATACTCTTTTTGAACATCTAAAAGTAAATAATTAATGGACAAATATCTTATTAGAATACTTTACTCAAGAAAAAGAAATTAACCAAAAACCTGAAAACCAAACACATATTCCAAAAGGTCAAACATATCGAAGTCGCGTTGTCCAGAAATTTCAGAATCAGCTGGAAGCCGAGGAAACTGCTCAGTATATCTTATTGCTGATATTGCACCCCTAACCTGCAAAGATAATTGGGTAAACTAGGCCTTTAAGAGATCAAAAACTCTGATAGCTTCAGCAGATGGATAATTTACAAGTTAAAAGCAAATATTAAAAGTAAAAATCTTCTGAAAGAGGTTATAGCTCCAAGTTATAACAATGCATATTTGTAGAGAATTCGGGAAATTGCACAAGGGAGAGATATATATTTATATAACATCAACTTACTTCAGGGAAGTATCCAATAGCAGTGGTTAGAGACGGTGCTTCCAGAGGAACAATGTTGTACGGGACAAGTTCAGCCGATATAGATGCATTGGAATTTTTTATCCTTCTTAACTGGAATAACAAACAATTCAAATCAGCTCAGGTGGAACTGGTTCTCATTGATATACTTTAGAAAAAATAAAAAAATAATAAGTCCATAGTATAATCATACTCACTCTATAAAAAAGTCAGAGCGAAGGAACCATTAAAGGATAACAAGTGTATACTGAAATGGAATTTCAATCACGCACAAGTTAGGAACATGATATAGAGTGCAGGGAGTACCTCCTCTGCAATGAGCCTTCCAACTCTGTCTGGAGCCGCATCTTTACTAAGTGCCTCCATCACCTGAATTAAAGCCCTCAGCGTAGCAAAAACCCTTTTCATTTCGGAGAATCTAAGATCCAAGCTAAAACAGATAAAGAAGCACAAGCAAATTAGTACGACACTTTTTTATAGGCACAAGAATCTATATCGGGAAAATCAAAACAATAGAAATAAGAAGATCAATTCCCTTGTCAAATAAAAATAGTCAACAAAATCAGATATATACAGAATATATTTACTGTTTTTGCTTCCTTTCCAGAAAGGGGTGCCATGTCTGGACAGATGAAGATAGGGCAATTAAACTGATTTGAAGTTTGAAAGGGGAATAACAAAGTGTTTAAGGCATGAGTGCACATGCACTTAATGTTCAAGGCTAGATTATAATAACGGCATTTGTTAATGCTGGGATCTGATTATTAGACCATATCAGAAGCCACACAACATAGGTTCATATGCATGCTACATGAGTGCTGCCTCAAGGGCCTGATGCTGCTGATGTGACAAGGGACAATAGAAAAGCCACCAAACTCCTAATGTACATTTATAGTATATATACAAATACAAACAACCATCCTATTATTTCGGCCATTCTATTTCAGCTGTACACATAAATAAATGCCTCAAACGTGAATAGAAGTAGCACCAGCAAGGATAACTTGACAATAATATAGATAAACCATAAACTAGCATAGAACATACTCCCCAATATTAGCACTAAAAGTTCCAGATTGGCGCCATTTCTGTTCCTCTCTCTGGATGTCATCCACTCTGTGCCGCCTTTTATATTGATTATAAAAATCCCACAACAGCTCAATATCACGATTCCGATCTATTTGGCCACCATCCCTTTTAGCAAGCTTTTGCTGCAGAAACAATGAAAGTCAAAGCTAAAAATTTCACTACTTGAAAAAGAAGGCCTAAATCACTAAATTGGGAGTAACAACCAAAACAACAGCAAAGTAAACTTAACATATGAGATCAAATGACACGTGTATGGCATAAATCAAATAAACATCACACCAGAATATAAACCCTATATTTAGATGCTACACCAGATGTACTTAAACATATAGGTTGTTCAGTGTTCGAGTATTGTGTCTAGTTAATAACAAACATCATGACAATTCTCCAGTATCCTTTGACTTCTCTTTTATGTGAATCAGAATTTTCCTTTTTAATCAAATGAAAATTTGGATATTTTCACTTCCACCAACAGTTGCCAGGTCTTTGGAAGTTTATGAAAATAAACAACATGAGCAAGTATTTAAACAGTCACTGTACCTTGATCACAGACATTAGGCCAGTCTTAAACTGAAGAACACCTCTACCATCGCTGTTGGGATCCAAATTTTGAGCCATACTATACGCCTGCTCACACACTTGAGCAAAGAAAAAAAAGAGTTACCAATCAAAATTTAAAGTTGCTGCACCAAAAGATCCACTCCTACACAAAACACACCATAATGAAGACAAAAAGCATTGGGAAATTGTTTCTATATTGATCCTTCTTGTCCAATTTATGGAGTAGTGTAAAAATAAGAGTTGGGCTTAACTTGGATTCTTCCACAATATGTTACTGATTTAGTCTCCTTTGATCTTGGAGGTTTATTAGCAGAAGGGGTTGAGTCCGTTGGAGAGTGACTGTCCAAAAGTTATGTTGGTCTCTTTGGATAGAAAGAAATAGGTGAGTCTTTGATGATTTTCAGGAATCCCTAGAGGTTTGGGATGGAATGAAGTTCAGGGTAGTTTGGCGGGTTCATAGTCACATAAAGCGTTATTTTGCATGACAATGTGAGAGGTTGGAGTAGGGCACTTTATAATGTACTGTAGGCATTCCTCGTCAATTTCTGCTCTTTTTATTTTATAAAATTTGTGTTACCCATATAAAAATAAAATAATAAAATAAATAAAAGGAAGATGTTGTTCCACCAAAAGATTTTGAAATTTAACATACAAAGCATATCCCCACAGACTGCTCAGAAGAAATGAAATAAAACGAAAGAAACGGAAGGTAGATAGCAATAAAGAATTAATTACAAGGATCTAAAAAATAAAGCTCATCATAACAAAAGACCCAACTTTCCATCAACCCAATCAATTTGCAACCCGAGAAGGACACAAGGGATGCCATCTCATCCAATAATCTTTTACCAAAAATTATTTCTAAACTTCTTCAAGTCCATTATTTCTTCAACAGAAAGGTGAATAACAACAAAAAAACATAAAAATTACAAGAATCTAAAAGCTTAAGCTATTCAAACAGGTGGAGCCCTCCATCCACATGATAAATTGGTGACCCTCGTGGACATAGGAGACACCATCCCAGTTCAACAACATTTTCACAAGCAATGGCTTCAAAAATTCACAAAGTCCATGAACAGAAACTATCAGCATATGTCCTCAGAATAGTTATGTCCCATTTCAACTAAAAACTGCATATAAATAGACCATCTCCATATTTTGTTATCCCCAAGTTGGTTCATGTTGTATAATTGTTGATCCAGGGATCTGGATCACGTTTTCTTGCAAGGTCCATTAGCTCTTTCACTGCAACCAAGGTGCTAAAGGAGTTGGGTCTGTCCTAGCTCCTAGGTTATACCACAAGCTATCACAGTCAAGTATGGGAAGTCTCATAATCAAAAGGCGTCAAGTGTTTGGAAAGTCATTGCTCAATCCTTATGTTGGTCCCAACCGCTAGAAAGGAACAAGAGAGTGTTTGAAGATGTTGAGAAGTCCTTAGATGAGGTTCGGGTTAGGATTAAGTTTAGGGTATGTGATGGGTTTCAATTCACCAAGAAGTTGAGATATTTTAGTCAGTGTATCTGATACTTCTCAAAAATTGGAGCATTGTACTTTAGATAGCACTATTATCTCCTTAGGGATTTCACATCTCTTTATACTTCCCATAATCTATTGTATGCTCCTAAAAAGAAAGAAACTCCAGAAAAACAACGTATATCTACCTATATTTTACAAACTCATCCAATATCATATCACGAAATAAATAAGACAGAAAGGAAGATATAAGGGAAACAGAGACACTAGAAGAGCACATACAAATTCTGGAAACGTTA
Organism: Caryopteris x clandonensis; assembly: GCA_028749325.2. Lineage (NCBI taxonomy): Eukaryota > Viridiplantae > Streptophyta > Magnoliopsida > Lamiales > Lamiaceae > Caryopteris > Caryopteris x clandonensis. The sequence continues at coordinate 9,676,600 of JAPYKT020000003.1, forward strand.
GGATCATCATCTTGAATCTCATCTGCAGCCCTCAAAATGCCATCTATGTCCCTGTTCCCAAGTGATGATGGAATATTTGCAGCAAGACCAGCCTCAGGCCGACCATGCAAATTCCCACTTGTTGCTCGGCCTCGTAGTGCTGCACGCACCAACCGCTCCCACAAGTCCTCAACTCGAGACATCTCCTAAAAGACATATAAAATAAGACCAAGGTAATCAAAAGCGTAAAGCACAGTCAAGGCAAAGAAGTCCTGTACAGCTTTAGGCACAAAGCCCAAAAGTAAAGCACAGTTGAGGGGCACCATTCTAAAAACATTATGTATACAATTAAAAAAGTTAAATTTGAACCCACTGCAGTCAAAAAATTTCATCTAACTTCTTACTATTGTTCTAATGCTGTCTTTGCAACATATTTTTTGTATTAATATACTGGTACAATTAAGCAACAGGGTTTGCAATTTTACTGATAAGAAAATCTAATATGATAAAAAAGGCTCTTTGGAGTTCTAAAAATTTATGTATACGGTACACTATTTAAATTGAAAACAAATCAAATTTTTGTCTGACTTTTTACGTATGGTCAAATTACTGGGTCTTTGCAGCCCCCTATATGTGTTAATTTTTTCGTATAACTAAGCAATCTTCACGGAGGTTTGATTATTTACTGATGAGAAAAGCTAAACCAATGATTCTCCACTGCCACGCAGGTTTCAAAAACGATTCACTCGCACTGAAAATTTAGTCTACCAAATTTAATCAAAAACTGTACTCGGATTCTATATCTTAATCAGTGCAGTTTCTATGGCTGAGGCTGCACTACAGATTTCAATACTTATATACCATGATGAATGCATAAATTTTAAAAATAATTAAGAAAAAATGGTACTCACCGTGGCAGGAGATCTCGCCGGATTTCGCTCAAATATCAAGATGCACTCAAGTTATAAGCTTGTAATAAGAAATGCTTAGATTCAACGAGGACTTGATAAACCCTAGTATTCTAGGGTCCAGGCTCGAAAATAGATCAGTACTCTTTTCAAATTTAGTGAAAAACAAAAAGGAATCTATTGAAGCTACAATAAGATGAATACGGTGGTTTTTTACGGAGTGGGAGCTCAAATCGTGGACGAAGGGGGGAAAGTCGCTAGTGTTATTGAAGAGACGCGCTTACGTTAAAGCCCTTGCAATTTTGGTTCAGACCGGAGAAGAGCACCCGGCACGTTTGGGTAGGTATGAAATTTTCAAGGGAATGGAAGGAACACGGAAATTAATTTTCCGGACAACTCCGTGTAGTTTCATTACTAGGAAATATTATATTTTTAAAGAGATCTATATTTGATCTAATACAAAAGAGTGTACAAAAAGAATAAGATATACTTGAATTGCATTCTGCATAATTGATTGCGTGCTGTAACAATATTTGTGTATAGATTATAGTTAATTTCATCTACAACCTTACTTACTCTATATCTTTTTTTTAACATTCTTTCTCATCATTCCAAAGAAAATCACTTAGTATTTTTTTTCCTACCAAAATTTTAATTACTTATATCTTTTTTAATTTCAAATTCATTTTTTTATTAATAAAAATGTATCTTATTAATTTTCTTTTTAAATTTTTTATATTAACATTCATTTATCATATATACAAATAAAATATACTTTTTAATATAATATATTTGTATTAAGTTAATTGTGATATTTTTTATTTAATAAATTTTTACATAAAATTAAAAAATAAGATTACTAAATAAAAGTAACTTTTGAAAAAATAGAAGTATTTAAATATTATAATAAAAATATCGCATTAATTCTCTATTTTAAGATCTTTATTTTGACATTCATTCATCATATATAAAAATAAAATATTTTGTATGCTAATGGTGATATATTTTTAAATCAAACTTTTTTTATATAAACTAAAAATATAACATTATTTGATAAAATATTTTTTGGAAAACAATAAGATCATTAAAATATTATAATAAATATAATTTTTAATTTACGTATTATTTTATAAAATATAATTTTTTTGTGAAAATATATCTAATTTTTTTATTTTCTGATATTATAATTTATTTTTTGATGTTTTATTTTCTCATAAATTATTCTTATTTTTCAATTTTAAATTATTATCATTTTCAATTTTTCATTTTTTATAAATTATTATTAATGTTTAAGATTTTGTACTAAATATAAATTAAATTGATAATTAATATATATATATAATACACAATTAAATATCGATAATGCACACTTTCAATTTTGACTATGTACAACACATTCATATTTATATATTACTTTTGTTTTTAATGTATTATTTATATATTATCTATCATTTTTAATTTTCTTGTATTTTAGGAATATAATAATATAATAATATATTTATGTTATTTATATTTTTTAACGTTTTCGTCTCAACTCATTTTATCTTGAAAAATATATCAAATTAATTATTTTCTCAATATCTTAATTTGATATCCATATTGTATATACAAAATAATTTTTTAAATATAAATATTTTGATATAAAAAAAAGTAAGATATTTTTTTGCAAAATAAAATTATATTGAAAAGTATTTTATATATCGTGAATTTTATTCTAAAAATATACATTATTATTTTTATAAAATTATTTATTTATTAAGAAATTTTAACAAAATTTTACACAATATGTTAATGCGACACAATACAAAATGTACTGTTTAATATTTATATTATTATAATTATAATTTACTATTATAATTTTATAAATATTACAAATCGTACAACGCATAGGAGAAATACTCGTAATACAAACAAAACCCCCTACTAAACATATTTATTTGACATGTACAGTAACAACCTACCATATCACAACCTAAAATAAACACCACTTTTTACTGTACATTTAGTTGTGACACAACTTTACAACCCACGACCGATTGTGCTATAGAGGCCTCCGACCTTGTCCAAACATAGGTTAAGTCTCTTATACAACCTTTGCACGAATTCTTTCAAATTCTATTTAAAATTCATGGCTTGACCACAAAAAACACATCAAATTAGAAAAACTAAAAATTTCTCATCTAACACGTGCGCAGCTCGCGCCCAACAATTATAGGTTTCTTATTGTGCGTTGTGGATAAATACATTTAGTTAAACCACTAATATTTTTAAATCAAGAGTAATATTTATTGACCGAAAATATTTTTTGTGTTGATAAGTATTACCTATTAACTGTAAATATATTACTCGTTGTATTGAAAATTATTGATTTTGGTGTTGAAGTACATTACCATTTAACTGTAAATGTATTACTCTTAATCATAAAGATGTTAAATTTTTACCTACAATGTAATAATATTTCTTATTTAATTTGAAATATAGTGTATCATGTCGTGTGATATTTCACGGTTTAAGGGTGAAATTTTGATATGAATTAACATTTCTAATAAATATCAAATAAAAAAAAAGCTCAATTTTATAATTATATGAATCTTCTTTTTTTCCAAACTACAAAAAAAAAATATAATGAGAGAATTTGATGCATATTTTAAAGTAATTTGTCTACTAATATAGTAAATATGATGATATAAGTTTTTTTCTGGGGACATATCAAAATTAATTAGAAAATCTCAATCTCTCTATATATAGAAACAGAAGTCACCCTAAAAATAGTAGCAACAGATTTTCCTGCCTAAATTAATTTCTAAATCGAGATAATGTCTAATTTTTTAAAAGAAGAAAGTCAACACAATTATAATGTTATAAATAATATTTCTTTTACAGTCATTACACCAAATAAATATTTTCATAAACAAAAACTTATGAAGATTACAATACAAAAATTTTGTCAAACTTCTATTTAGTATCATAATAAAGTTGTCAAATTGGTCAAATCAACCCAACCCAGCTCGACCAGCTTGTCGTGGGCCGACCCAGGACCAGCCCATGAATAGTAGCGGGTTTAGCTGTCCGAATTATGTGGGCTAAATGGGTTATGGTGGGCTAAAAAAAATCCAACCCAGCCCAGTCCAGGCCTGCCAAAAGCTCAAGCCCACTAAAAGCCCATCCCACGACCGACCCAGCCCAGGCCGTAGTGTGCTAGCCCAGGCCCATCTTTCTATATATATATTTATATATATATATTAATTTTTTTTAAGAAAAATAATAGATATCTTTGATGGCTGACATAATAAATTTTTATTCCCGTTGGACTTTGGGTAATTAGAACTCTTGGAATTGGGCTTCATCATTTAAGGTTTTCTCTTTGAGCAAACTCTTCAGCTTTCCCTAACATTTTTTGTAGACCAAATAGGATAACATAATGATACTTACAGGCTTACAGCAAAGAATATTAAGGCTTTATTCGTTATTCTCTCAAAGTCTCACAATCTTCTTTTAGTTTTCGAGTTTCAAATTCAAACTGATGGTAGACAACAACATCTCAAGCTTCTCAAATTGTATTATCTCAAGAGTCAAGCCCAACAATTATCTGACGGGTAGACAACAAAATTATACAATTTTCATTGGTAATTTTTTTTTTACTTTCATAGTTTAATTAGTCAATTGTTATATTACTTTTTATTATATTGCTTGATTGTTTGATTGTTATTGTGTAATTAATTTACTGATTGATTATATTGTATTGAAAAAGAAAATTGCTTGATAAGTTATTGATAGATTGAAATTTATTTCTTAAATTTTATTAAAATGAAAAGGATTTTACAAAATTCTTCAATCCCTGCATCTACTAGCACAACCTCCTATCCTGATATACCTCAAACACTTGGTGGTGATGAAACATTTGTTGATTTTTCTCAACTTTCGTCGGATAGTCAACAACCTGAAACTCCAAATGAATCACCAATATCCCCCTCAATTAATAATGCAGCTGCTAGGAATAAAAGTAGTCTAGTTTGGAAATATTTTAAACTAGAAAATGAAATAGCAACTTGTATTTTGTGCAAAGCTAAATATAGTTTTAAAGTTGGTTGTGGTAAATAAAAGTAGTCTAGTTTGGAAATATTTTTAACTAGAAAATGAAATAGCAACTTGTATTTTGTGCAAAGCTAAATATAGTTTTAAAGTTGGTTGTGGTACTGGTACTCTAGGAAGACATTTAAGTTCACAACATAATGGTTGGAAAGATGATGATTTTGATGATCAAGGTAGACAACAAAATTTGCATATTTCATCTAGTGGCTCAATTTCTAATTATGTTTATAAACAAGAAAAAATGAGAGAACAATTAGCGAAGATGGTTCTGCGGTTTTACTTTCCTTGAACATCCACATACGAGAATTCATATTTACCAAGTTATACTAAAGTGTTTAAATTTTTGGGATATAAATGAAAAAAAATTGTCTATTACATTAGATAATACATCTAATAATTCAAATGCAATGAGCCATTTAAAAGAATTTATTAAACCAATGTTTGATTCTAACTTTTTTCATATTCGTTGCATATGTCGTATCTTGCATCTTTGTGTAATTGATGGATTAAAAATTGTTAAACCTCACATAGGAAAAAATAGATCATCATAATCATTTATTGTTAGCTCATCCGTTAGAGTTCAAAAATATAGAAAAATGCTATCAAAATCGAAAATGGTTTTTAAAATTTCTTATTTATATTTAAAAACTAGATGGTCTTCAACTTATAGGATATTAATGGAAGCTCGTCTTTATGCTTCACTAATCACACATTTAATTAACAAAGATAAATTTTATTTAGGATCATCAACTCAAAAAAATAATGAAAAAGATTGGGATATTGTTAATATATTAGCTCCTCTTTGAGAAGTTTTTACTAAAGTGACAACAATTATGTCAGACTGTTATTATCCTACTTCAAATATTATGTTAACAAATATGCTCAAAATTGTTAAACTATTTGATGCTCATAGATCTAATGCTAATGTAGGAGAAATTATAAAAAAAAATGGAACTTAAATGGAAAAAATATTATGTAAAAATTCCTTATTGTGCTATTTTTGCTTGTATTTTTTTATCATAGATGCAACTTAGAGGATTGTTTATATATGGCAGCAGAATATTATAAATGTCTTGCTTTAAATGACGTTGGAACCAACCGACAAACCATGAATCAGCTTAACTTACTTAAAAAAAAAATTAAAAAAAAAAAGAACTAGTGTAACAACCCATGAATCATCCCGTAAGCCCATTTAGCCTGAACACAATTTGGAACCAACCGACAACCCATGAATCAGCCCGCAACCAAGCCCATGAGCCCAGCCTGTCTAACCCGAGCCCAGCTCAGGACCAACCTACTATAAATAGTTCATTTGTCGAGTTTGGTCCATATATTTTTTAAAAAGCCCAGCCCAGCCCAGCTCACTCTTAAGTGGGCCTGGGCCAATTCGGCCCACTTAATGTGTGGGTTCATAATTGGCCTGGCCCATTTGACAACTCTATATCAAGATATTTATTATTTTTTATTGATTCTAATATATATATATATATATATCAATACCTCTGTAAATAAACTTTATATCATTTTTCATCGTGACATTTATTACTAAATTTGGTTGTTTTATTTCTTATGTGGAATAAATGAAATAATTAATTTTAAGTAGCCTATAGACTATCGGTATATGTATGTATAGATATAAAAAGAGAAGAATCACAAAGAAAATATTAAATTTTCCCACACAAACTACTTTTTAATTATGATATTTATTTTTCTACATATTTATATCAATAGTTGAACTGCCATTAGATAACCTCTTATGTCAGTATTTCCAAGTAATTTTCTTAATTCAGTTAGGTCTACGGGACCACTACGTGGAACACCCTATTCACTGTGGGCTTACCAACCGTCTTACGCTGACCAACGTAGTATTCCTACTGATTTTGAAAATACAAGGATACTACTAACATAATTAATATATCTAATGTTTGTTCAACTATGAATCTTATTGTCATTTCAAAATTCAAATCTTCCTCAAAAATGGCTCTGATACCATATCTTGAATAAGGGATCGGGGCTATGTATCTTATTGGATTCTTTGCTAAATTAATTATTGAATTATCATTTGAGATTCTAAACACATAATCAAAACAGGATTTGAAAACTTTGAAAGCAATGTAAATTGCAGTAATAAAAACAGAAAACATGATACAAATAAAATTTATAAATTTAAAATAGACTTACAATTTTGATTCTTTTACAACTTCAATTTACAAGGCTTTGGGTTGATCTTGGATACTTAAAGTATCAGAGGGATAGAGAGAGAGAGAATGGGCGAGCAAACTCAAGCGTGAGTTTCTCTTTACAATTTGAGCCTATTTATAGAAAATTCTACATTTGAATTTCTATTACATTTGTCTTTAATTTCAATCTTCATTTGCTTTTGTGTTGAGAATCTTCATTTGGTCTCTACATTTAGAGTGTCGGCAACTTTGGTTGGATAAAGAGTCACTCTCTTCTTTGTCATTTTGCTTCAATCAGAAATCTTCAAAGTCTCTAGCCGCAACTTTTGACAATTTTGAGCATCTTCAACAGTCTTTGACAGTAGTAGCCTCAACTTTTGACATTATTGGCTTTCTTCAATTTTTAGCTTTGATTTTTTCGTCCATGAGTATGCTGCTAATGATGAGTCATCCATATCACCAGCCTTTTGAAATGATACACAGAATGTAACTATTAAAATTTTGTCCTATCTATTACATCTTTGAAAATTTAAAAATCAAATGGATCCTGGGCAAGAGGTCCACCAAATGGATCCGAATTTGATTCTTCTGAAGAATTTGATTTTGCTGATTTTTGAGACATGAAGTCAAAGAATTGACTTTGCATGTCTGGAGATTTTTTGATCATCTCAAAGAATAGCTTTTGCTGTGGAGACAAATCCTCCACACTCGATTCTTTTGCCTTTTCTTTTCCTTTTTTCTTTTGATTTTTGTTTTTGAGATGAAGATGATACTTCACCTGTTTCAGGATTAAATCTTATTTTATTCCCAGTGGAAATAAAATGTTTTATTGAATTCTCTGAACATATTTCTTGTTGGAATTTGGCCCACTATTTTACCTTGTGGGTGCGAAGAATGGATAAGGGAGTAGGATCAGAATAAAATTTGTCAAAGATAAAATTCCATGAGAAAATCCATGGAACCTTGAATTCTGTATGAAATAATAACATCTTTTGGTAATTGTTGAGGTTGGAATTTTCTACAAAGACTTCAAAGCCTTTGAGAACAAATTTTGGTAGAATGGAAGATTCAGATCCCATTCTCTTCCACCATTCAAAGAACCAAATGGGGAAAGTAGTTTGACAGGATATATGGAAAGTAAAGAACTATGAATGGAAATTTGGTGTGATATAGAAAGATCTATACCATGCATTTTTGTAATCAATATAATTAAAATCTTTTGGAAGAAACCGAATAGAAAACGATTTTGAATCTGTAAATTTACCCCATTGGGATAAAGACAGAACTTGTTTTATAATACATTTTGAGTAAATAATTTGATCTTTTTCATTTTTCTTGTGAACAATTTCTACTGAATTTGTATCAACAAGAATTAATTCGTAAAACTTTTGATTTTTCTGAAAATTATCAGATTCCCAAAATTGAAATGTAGGGAATCTGTTTTTGATATAATCTTTTGCCTGGAGCTCTTTTGGATATTCGGTAAATGGGGTTAACCCAATTTCCTCAACCCATGATTTTGCAACATATTTGTGTTCTTCTGTTGGAGGTTGATTTGGGAGAGAAATATTGGTAGGTCTAGGAGGAGTTTGTGGGTTCATAGCAAGGATTGATTTGAAAGGAATTTCAGGGGGATTTTGAAGTGGAGAGAATCTGTTTGGACTTCTCACAAAATTTGAAGTTAATCTTGGGAAATTTTGAGGTAAAGGGGTTAATGAAGAATTTGGAGAATACAGAGCCAATTCTTTTGGTTCTGATAATTCCTAATCCTTTGATGTTTGAATCTTTGATTTGTTGTCCATCTGAAAAATTTTAATTTTTAGATTCTTGTAAAAATTCTCTAGTAAGAAAATCTGGTAAAGAATTATTTTCTCCTTTGATAAATTCAATATCAAAATAAAAAACTGAAAGTATTGCTTGCCATCTTGCAAATATTTGTTTTGAAACAATATTTTGTATATCTTTTTGTAAAAATTCTTTTGCTGATTTGCAATAAATGCGTAATAAAAAAAATTTATTGTATAAATCATCTTGAAATTTTGAAATACATAAAACTATGCTTAGAATCTCTTTTTTAATAGTTGAATAATTCTTTTGTGCTTCATTCCAGATTCCAGAATGAAACCTTACTGATTGTTCTCTTGATTCTAATTCCTGTTTTAATATTCCTCCATATCCTATGTCAGAGGCATCTGTTTCGACTATCATTTTTGCTTTAGGATTAGGTATTCCTAAGAATGGTAGTGACTTAATTTTTTGTTTAATGTCTTTAACTATTTTGGTATGTTCTTCTGTCCAATTTGGAGGATTCTTTTTAAGTCTCTTAAATAATAATTTACAATTTTGCCTAAGATTTGGAAAGAAATCACTAACATAATTAAGACATCCTAAAAATCTTTGAAGTTGATTTTTATCTTTTATTTCATTTGGGAATTTTTCAGTAAACTCTAAAGCTCTATTTATAGGTTTAATATATCATTGGGATATATCATGACCTAAATATAAAATTGAAGTTTGAAATAATTTCATTTTCTTAACATATATTACTAATCCATTTCTTTTAATAATATTAAATAACATATTAAGATGTTTGAAATGTTGATCAATGTTTTTTGAATATATGAGTATATCATCAATATATACAATGCTAAATGTACTGTATTCATTGAATATATCATTCATTATTTTTTGAAATTCTGAAGGAGCATTTTTAAGTCCAAATGGCATTACATTTCATTCGTAATGTCCAAAAGGAACAGTAAATGCAGTTTTGTATCTATCTTTTTCATTGATCTGAATTTGCCAAAATCCAGATTTTAAGTCAAATTTTGAAAATATTTTGGCATTATATAATCTATTGATTAAATCTCTTTTATTGGGGATTGGATATCTAATACATTGTAGAACTTTGTTTAATGATTTGTAATTTATTACTAATCTTGGTACACCTCTTTCTAATTCTGCTTGTTTCATAACATAGAAAGCAGAACAACTCCAAGGTGATTTTGAAGGTCTTATAAGTTTTTTATTTAATAAATTTTTTATTTCTTCTTTACATATTTTTAAATATTCTTGATTCATTTGTATTGATCTAGCTTTTGTGGGAATATTTTTCTCATTAAAATCTTTTTCATGAGGAAGATCTATTATATGATTTTTGCTTTCCCAAAATGCATTAGGAAGATCATTACAAATATTATCTAAATATTTCTTCTCAATTTCTTTTATTTGTTTTATTATTTTCTCATCTTTTAATTGTTCTTCTATTCTTTTATATTCAATTTCTTCTTTTAAGAAATTAATTTGTTTTTTCTTATCTTGAATAATATTTATCTGTTTAAATATTGAAGAATGTTGTAATAGTATTATTTCTTTCATTCTAACAGGAGTAATAAAATTAAATTCTATTTCTTTTCCATGTATATTAGTTTTAATTCCTTTATTATTAACTTGAAAAGGATAAATTTGAGTTAGAAAGGGAGTTCATAATATTATATTTTGCGAAATATCTTTTACTAATGTAAATACATTTTAAAACAATATCCATTATTACAGATATGTGCTTTTGATAATTTATACCTAATATTCAATGGTTTTGAATTAGCTGTATATAATTGTTCATTTGTTTTTTCATAATATTTTGATGGAATTATTCCTTCTTTTATTACATTTGATCAGCTCCTAAATCAACTAGACCTATTAAATTTGTTTTAAATTTTCCTATAACTAAAGTAATATTTATATACCATTTTTGAAATTCTATTTTCTGTATATTATTAATAAAATCTTTTTCAGATATTTCCTCGTCTTCTATTTGATTTTCTTTTGTTCCACTAGTACTGGCTTCATTATTACTACTTATCATTATTTTAGCTTCTAATTCTAAATCTTTTTCTTTTAAAGAAAATATTTCTTTTTGCATTTGACTTATTTGTTTTTTAAGAATATTAACTTCTTTTTTGAAGATCTTTGGTTGTAATTTGTCTTAAAATATTATCAGTAGGATATTTATCAAATATTTTATTCAAACTAAAATATTCTTTTATTTGAACTTTCTTATTATCTTCTTCTATTATTAAATCTTTTAATTTATTTAAATATTCTTTTTGAATATCTTGATCTTGAATTTGCTGTATTAAATCAAATATTATTCCTTTCTTTTCTTTAGTTATTACGCATATTCCACTAACATCTTTTTTACTATTATCATTTTCACTATTATCACATTCAGAAGTGTTTGATTCATTTTCTGCTATTTCCGAGTCTTCATTATCATTTCTTATTTCTTTTACTCTATCTTTATTTTTGAAACATTTATCAGCAGTATGTCCTCGTTTATTACAAGTCCAGCATACTATATTTGATTTACTTCTAAATTTTTCTTTGTACTTATTTTTTGGTTTATATTCTCTATTTCTTTTATATTTTTTATATTTAGGTTTTTCTTCATAATCTTTAAATCTTTTAAATTTTCTAACTTTCTTTTTATAAGATATTGAAGGTGGTTCTAATTTCATTAATCCAAATGTTTCACAGAAACATCCTAATTCTTTTCTAGTATTATTTTTATCTGATCTGTATTTTGCTTGAAGTTTAAGTTCTGAACATAGAGCTAATCCTTCTTTTATAATAAAAGCAAAAAGTTGGCTGTATGTCATATTATTAAAAGGTATTTCATCCATTCCTATTTCACTTTTAAGTTTTTGTAAAATTCTTTCTGCAAATAATTTTGGAAGTCTCATAATAATCTTTCTTTCCAGAAAGACATATTACATTCTTCTCTTCTTAGAATTTGAGTTAGGAAAACATCTTTATACCATCTGTAATCAGATAGTGTAGGACATCTTAAATTTGTAAGAATTATTTTAGATGAATAAAATTCTTCGTTTGGATTTCCTATAAAATACATTGATATAGTAACTATTAAAAAATCACATGAATCATTTTCTATACTTATATCTCCTGATTCATCTTCTATTTCCCTAGTATGATTTATTATACTTAATTTTGTATCTAATTCTAATGCATTATCCCACCAATTTTTTAATTGGCTAGTAAATCCTTGGACAATTAATTTACCTGCTATTTGTTCTGAATGTCCTTGTAATCTATATGCCATTTTAGACATTCCCATTTCTTGTAAAGTATTTAATATTTCATATTCAAATATTCCATCAATATTCCATTCGGTTATTGATGATCCATCATAATTACTTTTTGTAAATTGATTTCTTTCTTCGTAACCTATATCTGCAGGTGTTGGTCTATTATAATAATTTCTTGTATTTCCTCTAAATTTTCTTTGTCTTGAATATATTTTATTTATGTTTTCATTATCTTCAAAAATTTTACTTATTTCTTCTAATTCAGAATTACTACTTTCATTTAAAGTTTCATCAGAATCGGTTTCATATTCTAAATCCTTATCTAATACATTAATTTTATTATTGTCTAATTCTGATAATTTTGTTGCTATTTTTTATCATAAAATATCAGTATTTTTATTTAATCTAATATCTTTATCAATATTAACACTATTTGTTTTAAAAAAGGGTTTTTCTAAATTATTAGGTAATTTTTCTTTATTTTTATTATCTAATGATTTTGATGTTATATTATTATTTATATGATCAACCTGATTAGCTATTGTATTTAATATTTGGTTTGAATAATTATTTTGTTGTAATATTTTTTGAATATCATTATTAGTGACCAGACCATTATCTATTCTTCCTTTCTTATAAGTATCTGCCATTACTTCTCCATTATTAGTTTGTAATTTTAAACTTTGTTTTGGAGGGTGTACTGAAGTTATATTTGAATAATCTTTTAAAATCCATTTTTTGTACAATGTATGATTAACTAATATGCTAGGTTTTCTGAAACATTTTTCTATTCCTAAATTTGATAAATATATAGTTAAAAATGTAAATAATGAAATATCCATTTTTATATCTAACATATAATTTTCCCATTCATTTTTTAATTTATCTTTAATTGGTTGTTCTAATTCTTTAAATCATTTTCTTTCATCTTTGTATAAATCTAATTCAAAGTTTTTTCTTAATTCTTTCCAATTAATTTTATATGATTTTTCTGAAGTTATAACCATTATACTAGAATATGTAGGTGAGTTTGGAGCAGAATAGATTTGTGAATTATCAGGTATTTGTTCTGGAATAGGTGTCTTAAATCTATATCTAGGGTTATATTCAACACTAGAAGTAGATTTCCTACTTATTCCTGATTTTGAAGTACTTGGTTGTTCCCTAAAGGAATTAAATTGTAATCTAATTTTTTCATTTGAATCTTCAATTATATCTTCTATTTCACGTCTTTCAATATTTCTTGGAATTTGTTGATTTTCTATAATAAATTGGTCTGAAATGGTTATTTCATTCCATTTAAGTCTTTTAGGAGTAAATACTGTTGGGTTTTTCAGCATCTACTTGCAATAATATTGTTTCATCTTTTGATGTAGGTAACATTTTTAATTTTGGATTTAACTGAGATGATAATAATCTAAAATAAACTCTATATATTATAGCAAAATTCTTACAGGGATGAAATTCTTTTCTTTGAACATGTACGTCTAAAACTAAAGAATCTAAAATTCTTTGATCAGTTAAATCTACAGAAAAGTTTGGAAAACAATTAAAATATATTGGACCATTACATATATTTGTTTGGATCATTGATTATAAAGATGTTTTATATTTTATTAATCTTTTGTCTCTTAATGCTATATATATTGGCAGTTCAACTCCTATATGAACTAGGGGTTTGACTGCTACTTGAACTAATCCAATATATAAATAATTATAATTTTTATTAATATATTTTTGAATTGTATTAATATTTAATAATTTTATACTCTGAGATTCTTCTTGTATGGATATAGTTTCTTCATGGGTTTTGACAGAGAAAGCCATTTTAAAATCTGTTAATCCTATTTGATAAATATTTTCTATATGTTCTTGTGGTATTGTCCAGTTTGAATAGTCTATAGGCATATGTCTTTCATTACTTTGTATTATGTTTTCATTCCTACTGGTATTTAAACCAGAATTTGAGTTAGATCTTGAATTTGAACGAAACAAGTTTTTTAGTTGTACTGCTATTAGATATATTAATTATGTTAGTAGTATCCTTTTATTTTCAAAATCAGTAGGAATACTACGTTGGTCAGCGTAAGACGGTTGGTAAGCCCACAGTGAATAGGGTGTTCCACGCAGTGGTCCCGTAGACCTAACTGAATTAAGAAAATTACTCGGAAATACTGACATAAGCAGCATACTTATGGACGAAAAAATCAAAGGTAAAAATTGAAGAAAGCCAATAATGTCAAAAGTTGAGGCTACTATTGTCAAAGACTGTCGAAGATGCTCAAAATTGTCAAAAGTTGCGGCTAGAGACTTTGAAGATTTCTGATTGAAGCAAAATGACAAAGAAGAGAGTGACTCTTCATCCAACCAAAGTTGTCGACACTCTAAATGCAGAGACCAAATGAAGATTCAACACAAATGCAAATAAAGATTGAAATTAAAGACAAATGTAATAGAAATTCAAATGTAGAATTTTCTATAAATAGGCTCAAATTGTAAAGAGAAACTCACGCTTGAGTTTGCTCGCTCATTCTCTCTCTCTCTATCCCTCTGATACTTTAAGTATCCAAGATCAACCCAAAGCCTTGTAAATTGAAGTTATAAAAGAATCAAAATTGTAAGTCTATTTTAAATTTATAAATTTTATTTGTATCATGTTTACTGTTTTTATTAATGCAATTTACATTGCTTTCAAAGTTTTCAAATCCTGTTTTGATTATGTGTTTAGAATCTCAAATGATAATTCAATAATTAATTTAGCAAAGAATCCAATCAGATACATAGCCCCGATCCCTTATTCAAGATATGGTATTCAAATGCAATGAGCCATTTAAAAGAATTTATTAAACCAATGTTTGATTCTAACTTTTTTCATATTCGTTGCATATGTCGTATCTTGCATCTTTGTGTAATTGATGGATTAGAAATTGTTAAACCTCACATAGGAAAAAATAGATCATCATAATCATATATTGTTAGCTCATCCGTTAGAGTTCAAAAATGTAGAAAAATGGTATCAAAATCGAAAATGGTTTTTAAAATTTCTTATTTAGATTTAAAAACTAGATGGTCTTCAACTTATAGGATGTTAATAGAAGCTCGTCTTTATGCTTCACTAATCACACATTTAATTAACAAAGATAAATTTTATTTAGGATCATCAACTCAAAAAATTAATGAAAAAGATTGGGATATTGTTAATATATTAGCTCCTCTTTTAGAAGTTTTTACTAAAGTGACAACAATTATGTCAGACTGTTATTATCCTACTTCAAATATTATGTTAACAAATATGCTCAAAATTGTTAAACTATTTGATGCTCATAGATCTGATGCTAATGTAGGAGAAATTATAAAAAAAATGGAACTTAAATGGAAAAAATATTATGTAAAAATTCCTTATTGTGCTATTTTTGCTTGTATTTTTTTTTTATCATAGATGCAAATTAGAGGATTGTTTATATATGGCAGCAGAATATTATAAATGTCTTGCTTTAAATGATGTTGGAGATAATACAAGTGAAATAACTGTTTTGTTAAACCAATTAGTGGATATGTATTCTTCATCTGAAACTTCTATTGCACCTACATCATCTAGTCAACCTAGTGGTTCCATTTTTTGATTTATAGAAGCAATAAAGAAAAACCAGAGCACATCAAGCAGAAGGTCCACATATGAATTAACACATTACTTACATATTCCATATAAACTGAATACTAAGGATTTTGATATTTTACAATGGTGGAAAAATGAGCAAAAAATTTTTCCCATTCTTTCAGTAATAGCATGTGATCTACTAACATCTTAAATATCTAGTGTAGCACCAGAAAGTGCTTTTTAGTGCAGGTGCAAGCAATTACAGATAAAAGAACTCGACTAAGGCCAATGACCATCAAATTTTGCATGCTTTCGAAGGATTGATTGGATCAAAAGTATCGATCTAAAGATTTGCAAAAATTTGGAAAACACAAAATACCAGAGATGGACAGTAATGACTCCAATGATGACGATAAGAGAGCCTTTGAAATGACAACAATAACAACCGAACTAGATCAAGATCAAGAATTTGGAGCCCCTTTTTTTTTTCCCAAGATCAGAATATCAATATAGCAAAACTCAAAGCTTTATGTATGAATGGCATATGATTCCTGATTAAACAAAACAATGAAATCGAAGACCTTAGAAATTATTATCATTTTTTTTAATCCATAATTTTATGTATCAGTCGTTGAATTTCTGAAATTTTATTTATGAAGTTATGATGTTTTGATAAGTTACTATAAATTTCTGAAGTTTTGATATGTTAATAAAATAAAATTGAATATATTATATATTTCAAGCTTAACTTACTTTAAAAAAAAAAAAAAAAAAAGAACTAGTGTAACAACCCATGAATCATCCCGTAAGCCCATTTAGCCCGAACCCAATTTGGAACCAACCAACAACCCATGAATCAGCCCGCAACCAAGCCCATGAGCCCAGCTTGTCTAACCCGAGCCCAGCTCAGGACCAACCTACTATAAATAGTTCATTTGTCGAGTTTGGTCCATATATTTTTTAAAAAGCCCAGCCCAGCCCAGCCCAGCTCACTCTTAAGGTGGGCCTGGGCCAATTCGGCCCATTAATGTGTGGGTTCATAATTGGCTCGGCCCATTTGACAACTCTATATCATAATATTTATTATTTTTTATTGATTCTAATATATATATATATATATATATATCAATACCTCTGTAAATAAACTTTATATCATTTTTCATCGTAATATTTATTACTAAATTTAGTTGTTTTATTTCTTATGTGAAATAAATGAAATAATTAATTTTAAGTAGCCTATAGACTATCGGTATATGTATGTATAGATATAAAAAGAGAAGAATCACAAAGAAAATATTAAATTTTCCCACATAAACTACTTTTTAATTATGATATTTATTTTTCTACATATTTATATCAATATCTATCCGTATGTAAGATATAATAATACAATTTGATTATTAGAGTCACGATTTTCAATGTTGAAATTAAACTTATTATTTTCAAGATATACTAAAATTATGTTGTATTATTATTATCTATCAAAATATATTTTATTTGATTATGTTTTTTATTATTTTATTTAATTTTCACTAAAAAAATTTAAAAGCTTATAAATTTTTTGTTTTAACTGTAATTTTTATGAAAAATATATATAATTAGTTATATTTTAACAATTTTTAAGTAGATATCCATATTCCATATATACATATATACATAAAAAATTAATTATTAAATATAAAACACTTTTTCTTAAGTTAATTGTTATATATTTTATATTTAACTAAAATAACTAAGTAGATATTGAACACATCATTCTCTAAATATCGAAGTAAGAAATCAATCTTATAAGATTATGTATGTCTTTTGATATTTGTCTATCTAAAGATATAAAAAAATACGAAAAATAGTATCATATGGTGGTGATTTTTTTGTTCTTTGCTAATATTTTTTGTTAAAAAAATTGAGATTTGCGTGTTTAAGGAAATTGAAGAATATAATTATAATTTCTAATTATTTAACAATATTGGCTCTTTTTTAATATTATAATGTTAATTTATTTTTACTTATTTATTTTATCATTGATATATTGTTTAAGCATATACATGTTTCGTTGAAACAATTTATTTTATTCCACTAAAAATTCTTCTAAAGTATGTGAATACATACATATATATATATATATATATATATTTTGTCAAACATATAAGTTTTACTACAACCACCAAAAAATAGTTTTTTTAAAACCAACTCATTTTCACAATCATAAAAACTATTATGCAATATTTTTATATGCTTACTGTAAAAATACTTATTTATGTTGTGCTGAAAAATATTATATTCACTTACTCTTTAAAATATAATGAATTTATATATATATATATATATATATATATATATATATGTGGGCGATGGGACGGGGTGAGGTGAATTAATTATTGTATCACATTAATAATTGTAATAATTTGTACCGCACATATTTGAGGCTAAATATTGAACATATTTAGATTAGAAAATAAAAGAGAGAGAGAGAGAAAGAATGAAATACATATGAATGTTATGTAATACTCGAATTTCATAATATTATATAACTAAATTAAGTTGGAGAACTTCACACAAATATTATCTCTGTGCATCGCACGAGAGCTTAACTAGTTAATTCCAACAAATAAATCTATTAAGAATTGATGTATACATATAAATTGATTTGATGTATACATATTTGATAAGTATTATTTTTTAATTATAAATGTTTTACTTTGTGTTGAAATATATTACTGTTTAACTGTAAATTTATTAATTTTGTACTGAAATATTTTATTGATTTACCGTAAAGGTATTACTGCTCCAACCATAATGATATTATTGACTAATTCCAGAGACATTACTCTTTTAGTTGAAAAATATTACCTACTAATTGTAAATCTAGTACTGTTTTTATTGGAAATTATTACCTATTAACCATAAAGATATTATTTTGGGTGCGGCTATTTGCACCCCCAAATTTTCTATATACACCTCCATTTAATTTTTTTTTATTTCTTTTACAAAATATTTCATTTTGGACAATTTTACGCTTTTAATTAAAAAATTAAAACAAGAAGAATAAGAAGAAAAAAAGAAAAAGAAAAAAAGAACAAGTTTGTCTACTAAATCTATCTTCTAAGATTCTTGAACTTTTATGTGTTTTATAAGTGTCTTGGATGGAAATTTACATTGAGGAAAGATTGTTTAGAGCATTCGTCTTTCGTTTATTTTTTTGGTATTTTGTTTTGAACTTATCATAAACTTGCTCGTATGTGTTCGAACATAATCTATTGAATACATATGTTCGTGTTGGACGGAATTGACCAAACACATATGCTCGTGTTTTAAACATATTTTTCAAACAATAACTAGCCTAAGCATGTTGGTCTAAGGCTAAGGTTCGTTTGAAACATCCTGCCGAACTGCTGAAGTAGAATATAACAACATCCGTTCGAATGCTACTTTGCTTGTTTGGTTGGATGTTCCGAATAAACCTTGAGTAGATTGGACAATCAAATTGGGCGAATTGAATGTATGGATTATTTAGTCATTTTCATAGTTATAATTTTTTTTTCAAATTTGTTTGAAGTGTATTTAGAGGATTTGGCATGCCAATAGCCGCACCCATTGTTTTTTTTTTTTTTTTTTTTTTGTATTGAAAATATTACTTTTATATTGAAATATATTACTCATTATATTAAAATATAATACAGTTTTAATCATAAAGGTATTATAGCTTGTCGTGAATGTAATAATGTGTGACATTATAAATTTTTATGGAAATTTTTTTACACGAATAAATATTTTCTTATACATATCAACAAAGTGGATGAATTAATAAATATATGATTTTTTTACTAATTAATATTATTTTTAATTGTATTCAACTAAAAGAAAATTATAAAATTTTATGGTTAAAAGTCATAATAATTTTAATTTGGATATATGAAATCAATTATAAATGATTAAATGGCTTAATGTTATGCACCATCTATATTTTAAAATAGCTATGAAATATTTTTTAAATACATCATTAGCCTAATGATATTGATCACGTCGTTAAAAAGGTTTTTCCTTGTTGTGGATTGAACTCTTTTTTTTTTTTTTTGTAGAATTATGCTCAAAACAAAGAATTTATTTTTTTTTACCTAAAAACCAATAATATGATTTGTTTAATATCATATCATAATGTATTACGTTATAAATTTTAAGGGATGCAAATTTAGAGAAAGGATCATATTTATACCTACCAACAAAATAGATAAAAGATATTATACTTTTTTTTATAAAAATCTTAAATTTGTTACATTTAAGCATTTCTAATGTATGCTATAATACAAATAAATTACTTAACAAGTTACAAAATTATACATTAGCTAAGTATTAAAGGGCATATACTATTGGAGAACATGGGTTCAAATCTCATTTTTAGCACAATTTTAATATTTTTTAGGTCTGTCCAAATTGTTGATATAGCATAATATAGTTTTAACATCTAAATTGAAAACTAGCCTAGCTAGGTGGTAAGGAATTGGGCGAAGGTCTCTGCATTGCTAAAGAGCGCACGTTTGAGTCTTGCTTCCAACAAACATGAATTAAAATTTTCTAGTTGAAGCAAGTTAGTGGCCCAACAATAGTAGCCCAAAAACACTACATGTCAACGAGTCAGTGGTGCACAATGATGCGAACTTCATCCTAGGCATTAAAAATTTTCAGAACCACTCAAAGAGATTGCCAAATCTAGTACATTGACAAGGTTGTTAAATGCTTCTGGATGGAAAATTGCAAAAAAGGTGATCTTTCGAAACGCCATGGGGTGTCCCTCTCCAAGAATATGTCTCCCAATACAGATGAGGAGAGAGCAGAAATGAAACATGCTTTCTATGCTTCGGCAATTCAAAAAATCGTGTATGCAATGGTCTATACTAGGCGAGATGTAGCGCATGCACTTGAAGTGGCTAGTAGTTATTAGTCTGATCCGGGTGAGGCCCACTGTAAAGCTACAAAGACCATACTCAAGTACTTAAGAAAGACTCAAAATCTTTTGCTTAGTGTAGAAGGCAAATGAGTTGGTCGTCGAAGAATTTAGATATTCAAGTTTTTATTACGATGTTTATTCCAACTCAATGGTGGGGCGATCAGTTGGCGATCTGCCAAACATGCCACCATCGTAGAATCTACCACCAAAACAAAATATATAGTTGCATTAGATGCAGCCAAGAAAGGTGTTTGGATGAAGAACTACATTCAGGAATTGGGCGTGGTACCTAGCTGTACTTAACTAGTTATGGTCTATTGCAAAAACAACGGTGTAATAGCACAGACTAATGAGTCGAGATCCACGATCCACGATCCAAGCACATCTTAGGTGCTATCACTTGATTTGAGAATTCATTGATAAAGAGGACGTGAAGATGCTTAGCGGAAAACATAGCGAACCCACAAACCAAAGCATTACCTCGAAATGGTTTTTACAAGCATCGTCTTAAGATAGGTCTTAAGCATTTGGGTGGTTAACTTTAAGGCAAATGAAGATGTAGGAATATGTGCCCTGGTATTACATTCCTTATGAATATAAAAAAAAAAGTTTAAGGCGTTTCTTCTTTATCATATTTATTTGTGCTTACATTTTATATGATATCGAGATCTCATGATCTTGATAACTAGGAGACTTGATCATGCACATGTTGGTGGTCATGGAAGAAGTCTTAGTTGTTGAGATCTTAAATATTCCAAGTCATAAAATCCACAAAATGGGATATCTTGGGATTTGGATAGGCTTGCACTGAACAGTATGTCACTCTCGGAGTGGATATCATGTTCCATAGATATCAGTGATGAGACACCATGTAGGTTAGTGGATGTGATGTTCATCCCACATTGAGCTGATCCGTATCAGAGCTCGTACCATTTGGTAACCATAGTGGCAACGGGAAAATCAAAGTTCTAATTTCTATAGGTGCCTTAATTAGTCCTTATACTATACACATGCATGTGATCCTACATGAGAGAAATCCTATATTTGATGGGTTCCTTAAACCTCTTTTGTGAAGCCAAACATGGGTGTGTTGATTATGGTGAAACTATGTTTAAGATCAGTGTATTGACAAGACATAATTCGCTGGCCCATAGAGTAATATGTTGGATTGCTTCTTTATATTTTCTATACTCGTCGCATCCAATTAAGACCTTGCGCAAGACACCCAATCAGAACATAAGAGATTGGATCTCGTACGGGCTAATAGATTGACAAGAGTTTGTGAGGATTGTTATAGTTATTAATGTCAATAATGAGTTTGTATTAAATGACCAAGCCCTAGATATTAATATGAAAACGAGTGAAATGGATTGTATCAACATGGTAACTACAGATGAAAGGTTCACACGTCAAATTTATCTTTTACCTATGAGTCGCTCTAGTAGTGTTTGTTGGACATGAATGAAATGATGTATTAAGTACCTAAGGATTGAGAAATTCAAAAGTGATTAATCAATTAGATTAATTAGATTGTTTACTCTTGGATTAAGTGAAGTAATGAACCTAGGGGTCATACGCAAAACCAGATTCAATTGCGTTGGAACGAAGGTAAATAATTAATTAATCATTAATGAATTAATTATTGGGCTAAATAATATTTTTTTGACATATTAATTATTTGAGTTCAAGTAATTAAACGATCAAGAAGATAATTAATTATTAGACTAATTTTATTTTTTAGACAAATAGTTAAATATACCCAAATAATTAAAGAATTAAATAATTAGTTGGGAAGTAGTTTTTGGGGCTTATGAATTAATCATTAGAATTAATTAGGCTAAAGAAAATCACTTAAGGCCTAGTCTTGAAGATGGATTCAACAAAAATGAAGTATGACTCTTAACCCTATAAGGAGTAGGACTCTTAAGCCCATGAGGAGAGACAGGGGATCCATATAAATTAATCTGCAAGTGAGAACAATGATGCATCATACAAGATCGATTTGAATTCACTTCGTTCTTTCTCTTCTCTCTCCTCTCATGTGTTATGATTCCCGATTATAATTTAGTTCTGGATTATATGTCTAGTTCTATATAGTTATACGAGAATCAAACTACACCATGTATCTACGCATCAAGGTTGGGCAGGGATAAACTTGAAGAGAATGTGACGAACATCCTTGATCAAACGTGTGATCCGTTTATTTGAAGGATTTCTGCTAAAAATGTGA
This sequence comes from Caryopteris x clandonensis, assembly GCA_028749325.2. NCBI lineage: Eukaryota > Viridiplantae > Streptophyta > Magnoliopsida > Lamiales > Lamiaceae > Caryopteris > Caryopteris x clandonensis. The sequence goes on from JAPYKT020000003.1 coordinate 9,699,637, forward strand.
ATCGCTTGATATAATTGCTAAAAACTCTCTTTTAATTATGTGTACGAGGTTATGCAAGTATAGACATGGATCGTATAAATAATTTTAATTGTTTAATTTCGCTTTGTATTTCGTATGATTTATGACCTAAATATTCCAACATCATGTTCACACAAAACTTCTACACTCTTGAAGGACTCTCAATTCCTTCCGAGACACCTTGATAAAAACTAGGATTTAGATTTATTCAACTAGAAATAACTTTTGAATGTGAAAGCTTGAGAGCTTGTTGTGAGCTACCTTAGCGAGTATGAGTGTTCCTAGTAGGTTGACCTTTAATGTATTTATTGAGTGAATTCAAAATTTGCAATCAATACTTCGTATATTTTCTTTTAGACTTGATGATGTTCATCTCATTTAAGGTAAGAAAGATGAAATATTAAAGGGTTAATATCAAAAACCAACCTGAACTATAATGCTTTTTTCCAATTGGTACCTGAAGTAAAAAACGTCTCCGATTGCAACATGTTGTATATGTTTCTGTCCGATTACAACCTATACTTTTTTTGATCATTTTTACTCGGTGAGAAGGCTAACACGTGCATATCACGTAGGTTTTTAAGGACATTTTTATCTTTTTAGGGTCGGACTGAAGGGCAAAATTGTCATTTTCCAACCTGAACTGTTAATGAGGGGCATTCCTTCTTGAATTTGGGGGATTAGGGCTTCCAATTTCAGTTTATTTCTTCAAATAGGCATGCTTTCCACTCACCCATTTGAAAATCTTGCAGACAAACTAGGTAAGGAAAAATCAAAATTAAAAAAGGTGAACTGGGCTGGAGAAAAAAATGAACTGAAGAGACAATTCCAAAAGTTTAATCGCAAAATGGGCTGGCAAGTAAGATGAGACAATGATGAAAAGTTATTATTTGGACAGTTATGCCCTGATTACGGTACATTTCATCTTTTTTCTTTATTTTTTCTATTGTTGTGATTAAGAGACATGGTGTTGCTTATTTGTTTACAGCTTGGGTAATTGTGCTTTGGTTGGATAATGGGGTGCAATAGCATATGAGTTTATGAGTGGCTAGTTATAAAATAATATTGATTGTCTGTAATGTAGTTGTATATTAGTATTGGAACCCAAAAAGTTTGTCTTTTATATTGTTCTTTTGTTATTATATTTCTTGTGCTTTGTGTATTTTGACTGTTAATTAATCAATATTTATTTTTGTTTGTATTTTCCCACCCTATCAGGCCCTACATCTGAACTCTTTACTATTAGAATGCATCATTTAGGAAAATTCCTTAGAAATTTCGGGCATCCTTGCTACTTGGGAAATGAATTTAGTCATATTGATTATTGTAATCTTGATGAAATGTCTTTGATTGAACTAAAAGAAATGTCATGTGAATTGGGATTAAAGGATTTTGTGAGAATGTTCTATAGTAGGGGTGGGATAAATTCTTGCTATGAATTGGTGCCTATTGAAACTGATTTTGATGCAATGAATCTTATTAGCTTTGTTGATGAAAAATAAGATGGTAGGAGTTTTTGTTGAACATGTGGAAAATAATAATGAAGGTGTGGGGGTAGAATTTGTTGAAAATGAATAGAGGGTAGAAGTTGATGTTGAAAATGAACAGAGGGTAGAAGTTGGTGAAACAGGGGAGGGTCATGCAAGGATTAATGAAATCTTAAAAAATAGCAACTTTGTTGATGATACTTTAAGTGATGGTAGTGATGATGTGTAGTCTATAGGGTCAGACTCTGAGTTGTCTGATAAATTAGTTTATAGTGAGTTTGATATATCAGATGATGACGTGTTTGATGATAATATTAATGAGGATGTTGAATGGGGTGGGTTAAATCCAGATTTTCCTAGTTCTAGCAAAGGAAAGTGTAAAGGAAATAATAGAGGAAACGGTAAACATAGGCCAACCTGTAGCAAATGGGGTAGTAGTTCAAGATCCAGATTTCTATGTTGGGCAAACGTTTGCTGATATTAAAGAATTAGAAAAATGGTTAGATTTCATTCCATCACACAAGGGAGATATGTTAATTTTCCAATCAACCATAGTAAGAAAGTTCAGGCAAAATGCAAACACCCTTCATGTCCCTGAGTTATTTATGCATCTCAGTCTAAGGATGAGGACACAATTAGAGTTAAGACATATAATGACAAGCATAAGTGTCCAAGGGTTCAAAAGGTCAAGAATGCTTCTGCCAAACTCTTAGGTGAGCTTTACAGGGATAAAATTTACACTGATCCTAGGTGGCCTGTAGATTCCATGCAATTATGGGTTCAAAAAGATTTGCACATTCATGTTAATAAACTTCAATTATACAAGGGTAAGAACAAAATATTGAAAGAGGGTGTTGTGTGTGATGCTGACCAATATGCATTTTTGTGGTCCTATACTAAAGAGATAAGAAACACCAATCCTGGAACTACAGTGAAAATCAAGTGTAAAGTAGATGGGGATATTGTGAGATTCAAAATGTTTTATATATTCTGGGGGGCTTTGAAAAGGGGTTTTATTGAGGGTTGCAGGCCTATTATGTTTCTGGATGGATGCCATCTCAAAGGTTATGTTGGAGGAATTATGTTGAGTGCTGTAGGAATTGATGGGAACAATGGGGTGTTCCCTTTTGCATATGCGGTGGTGGAAAAAGAAAAGAAAAAAACCTGGTTGTGGTTTATGCAAATATTGCTAGAGGATTTAGGCATAGATAACTATCATGAGTGGACAATTATGTCTCACAGACAAAAGGGGCTGATTGATGCAATTGAACAATTGATACCAGGTTGTGAACATAGATTCTGTGTACAACATTTGTATCAAAATTTTAAAGTTTTACACAAAGGTTTGGCATTGAAAAATATCATTTGGAAGGCTGCAAGCGCCTCTAGGATTGTGGATTTTGATAAGGCCATGAGTGAGTTGAAAAACAGAGATAGTGCAACTTTTGATTGATTAGTGCAGAGACCATCATCTCATTGGTCAAGGTCTCATTTTTGTACTCATTCAAGATGTGAGAAGTTAGAGAACAACATGTCAGAATCATTTAATGCCATGATCTTGAAAGCTAGAAGCAAACCAATTGTGCACATGCTAGAAAGCATTCGACTGAATTTAATGAAGAGAATTCACACTAGAAGAGATGAAATTAAAAAAATATCATGGAGAGCTATGTCCTATGATAGATAAAATGTTGGAGGAGTTTAAGAAGAGGTCCAGTGAGTTCATTCCACACTGTAATGGACTTGATCAATTTGAAATTGAGAATGCATTTGGGACTAAGTTTATGGTGCTTTTGGGAGATAAAACATGCAGCTGCAGGAGGTAGGAATTGAGTGGAATCCCATGTGCTCATGCTATCAGTGGTATGCATTATATGGGATACAAGCCAGAAGACTTTGTTGGTAAATGTTACAAGAAAGAAACTTTCATGACATCATACAGTTACATGATGGGGAATAATTATGACAATTGGCCTCGGACAAAATTTCCTACATTAATTCCTTCCTCCAAAGGAAGAGAACATGCCAGGAAGACTCAAGCTGCACAAGAGGAAGCCACAACCTGGTGAAGTAAAAAAGCCTAACTTAAAGAAGAAGAAGGATGGAACAGTGAAACTTACCAGAAAATGTATAATTATGACATGTTCTCGATGCCATAAAGCTGATCACAATGTCAGAAGCTATTCACTGAGGCCACAAACACCACCAGATAATGATTCAGAGCATGAAGGATTGGATATCCCAGCACCTATTGAAGGTGAAACAGAAACTAGAAGGGCAAGTTGCAAACTTATGTTTCTCTATTATATTATTGATTACAATATTTTATTAATAACTAACATGAAACTCATATTTTTTCAGGGTAGAATTAGAAAACAATAAAAAAATCAGCCCAAAGAGGAAAAGAGGTATATGGTTTCAATATTTTGTTATGATACAATTCTGTAGATGATTCAATTATGTATATGATATGTTCCATATGTGTGCAGTCTTGTAATGAACTTGTGGAAGATGGTCGTGCTAATGAAGATATATAAGATAATGATGACTTCACTTTTATTCCTAGTGAGTGGTGGGAATTTACTTCACCTAAAAAAATTACACAAGAGGCCACACAAGGTACAAGCAGCCAAGTTACAAAAGAAACACAAGTAAGTGTTCACAAACTGGTTCAAATTTTATAAGTGCTTTTCACAAGTTTTGCATTATTTGAATTGATGTCATATGTTTCCATTACTGCTATATAGATTACCAGCAACAAAGATTCAACTAAGGTCCCAACTACATCAAAAAAGAAGAAGAACAAGACACTTTTACCATGCTCAAGAGATAGGGTTCAAACAAGAAGTTCTTCCAAAACTCCCCCAAGAATTACAAGAAATTATGTAAGGAAGACACCAAACTAGGACATTATAGCCTTCAGGAAGTGACACCATAACATCAGATATAATTTTTGTAGTATTTATGAAGTTTAGATGTTTTTGAAATTCTAACTTTTTGTAAGAATTGAGGTCTGTGAACCTCTTATGTGTTTTTGTGGAATTGAAATTCTGATATTTTGTTTGAATTGGAATTATAATGCAAAAATTAGGATCCTCTATTGTAAACCTTTATGTTTCTTTTTGAATTTCAGTTTAGGATTCATATGGACAACATTTCGTTTTGTGTTGTTTTAATTTACTTGATTTGGACAAGTTACATTCTTATGCATTGATCAATAATTTTGTATACTTGTTAAACAATAATGTATCAATTCAAAGTCAGTCATTACAATGAGGGTGTCCAAATTTCACAAACACATATCAAAAGTGAAAGTTTGGACCCAATACACAACACTCTAACTAGATCCTAAGATACGTAATACCAAAACCACTTGAAAATGATTACATCCTAACATACATGATTATCAGTGACAAAATTAGAGCAATCCATAACCACTTCACTTTTTCCTTTATTACTTCCATCTCATCTTCAAGATTGTTTAATCGTGCCAATTCAGCTTCAAGTTTGTTAACTCCAGCCAATTCACCTTGAACATTGTTGTTGGCTCGTACTACATCACCTTCAAGATTGTTAATTCTCCTTAAAAGGCCTAATATTATCAATCGAGCTCTTTCTCTCATAAGAGGATCAATCCACACAAAGAAATTGCAGCCTTCAGGACCCAGAAATTTGCAGCCTTCAAGATAAGAACTAATATGCAACTACAAAAACTGAAATTTTGCAACCTAAATTCAACACTATTTGGGCAAAAGATGTGTGACAAAAAATCATGAAAAATTAAACTAAAATCGAACTTACCCAAAAATTATCACATAAGGCATATCTCCTACCAGGATTGAGATTGGTCCATGAGATTTTCTCTTTTGCAGGTTTGCCACAATGGTAATGACGATCCATACTTTTTTGCCGAGTTCGTCTGCAATAATTGAAGAAATAAACTAAAATTGGAAGCCCTAATCCCCCAAATTCAAGAAGGAATGCCCCTTAGGTTGGAAAATGGCAATTTTGCCCTTCAGTTCGACCCTGAAAAGATGAAAATGACCTTAAAAAACCACGTGAGATGCACATGTTAGCCTTCTCACTGGGTAAAATTGATCGGAAAAATGTATAGGTTGTAATTGGACAGAAACGTATAAAACATGTTACAATCAGAGACGTTTTTTTACCTCGAGTACCAAATGGAAAAAAACACTATAGTTAATGTTGGTTCTTGATATTAACCAAATATTAAATGTGTTTTACTATTCCAATTATTAAGTTTTGACTTTTCCTACAAGCTCGGTTACAATTGGTTATTCACTTATGTTCGCTATTTTATTTCACTAATAAATTACTCGCAAGTGCACGAGGCAAATTATAGTAAAATTGTGGAGATACTAGATATCGTATCCACATGGACTGTCTAAAGTAAATTTAATTAAGTACTCGTCTATATTTTTCTACTTTATTTAAAGATTCCAATAGTGATGATTGATGAATTAAAATAAAATAAAACAGTAAATAGCAGTGAATAACACAAATCAGGATCAAATAACTAAAACACCTCAGAGATTAAATTGATTCTACGGACATGCACTCCTATGGTTCATATGACTTCTTTTAATGCATCAAATCATCTTTAATTCCTATATTCGTAGGAGAATCATTAATATAATCGGACCCTCTCTCTCGAGTTAGATCCAAAAGTAAATTAGACTCCACTGATCATGTTTTGATATCACAGTATTATCTAACTCTCAATCATTCCTAGGATTTATCTACATCATAATACTTATCAATCTCTCGATCTATTAAGTTTATGTTATGCACTCCTAATCCTTTAATCAGTTATCCCCTATCGGGTGATAATGGATTAACTACACATAGACAATTATTCGCCACATAATTTCATACGACAATTAAGTCAAAGAAGCATAAACGAATATAGGAAATGAATAATATCATCAAAGAAAAACATATGAATCCATAAGTATGCAAGCTCTAGAATTGCTAAGTGTTTAGCTACTCATAATCAATATGTAATCCACATTAAACAAATTGATAATCATAGCTAACATCTATGAACAAGAGAAAACAAATAAAACTATGACTGAAGCTAAACGATCATCGTTTTTTTGTCTGATGACTAGTTGCTCGATTCTTCTTTATATAGTCGTTTCTAGCTCTATAATGTGATGATCTTCATTATTTCCACGCTCCTCCTTTTATAGCCAATGATTAGGGTTTCAGGGCCCCCGAATATATGCTTTGGAACGAGAGGATAAACATGAACACAGAAAATCATGACGACTAAGAGTGGATCTCGTGACGGAGCAGAGTCTATGCAAGGCAAGTACGATCCATGCCATATGATCACACATAGTCTGTGCTTGAGGGAGCACAGTTCATGTTTTGAAGGCTAAAAAATGGGTTGTTCTGTATTGAAACACGGTCTGTGCACCTGGCAGTGCCTCCAAAGTCCATTCTTGGTTTGCGTGCACGATTCTTGTGACTCGTGATGTGGTCTGTGCAACCTTAAATGTCCGTTTTTCTATCAAAACTTCAACACACACGTGATGTAACAAAATATAATAAAATCATAATAAACACGTTACTTAAGTACATGCAATTTTTTAAATACTATGCATAACAACCCCGAATTTCATGTAAATCCCATGTTTATCAACTTACCATGTTTTTCCAAAATGTTAGGAAACATGATCGTTTTTTATTGCCTTACAAGTATGAGGTTTCTATTTGTTTCTACTAGGGTTTTGACATGTTTGAAAACTATCTTAAACACTTTTAACATTAAGGATTTTTGGAATGTGTTAATGGGAAGCTGACCCCTATCATTTACTATTATTTCATTAGATGATCATATAGGGTTATAGTTACAAACAATGATTATAATAGCCAAAAAAAAAAATTATATCTAAAGATACTAAGGACTTAACAATTGATTAAAAAAAAAGATAACAAAATAATTGTACATGAATTATTCAATAATTGATCTTTTATCATTAGTTGCCTCTTTGATTTGGATATCTTATGTGGGTTGATATTGAGTCCTCGGTACTTATCAATGATGATGATGTGAAGTACTCATATACTAATGCAAATGATGACTTGGACCTCCTATTTCTTGATCATATTGAGTTCCCTTCCACCAATTAAAGAGGATCAAAGTCATGTTGATATTTTGCAATTTCTTTAGGTGTTTTGATTTCTCTTAGCCACCAACATGCACATAGGTTAAATGACATCTACTATTTCTCTCTTTAGAGATATATGCCTTGGAAGTAGGTCAAGCTGTAACATCCTCTTATATTTTATTGTGATCGCACTCTAATCCTTACAGTGGTTGAAGAGATTAGATTTCTTTAGTAGTCTATCTAAGAATTGTATTTTTTTTGTACGTATAAACAATGATCTTTTAGTAGTGGGCATGTGAGTAGGGAGTCGATATTCGCTAGTAGGTATATGAGGTTGGGAATGTAGTTGTGCAATTCCTAATGAAAGGATTGGATCATCTCTTGTGGGCAATCCTGATGTAGGTGCAGAGGGTTCATTTGAATCTCTTAATATAGAAGGTTCATGAGAAGAGCTGGTCTGATTGATGGTCCACAAGGCGATTCAACCCTCTAAAGTTATTCTTGACATCTCTTCATTTTGTCAATCATTTTATAAACATCTAAGAGTTAGAAGACCTTCATTTAGTTTTGAGCTTCTACTCCTCTTTCAATGATGTTGACATCTCTGCATTGACTTATTTTCTTTGTTTTTGGCATCAACAAAGTTCAACCAAAGCACTCTTCTTTATACACAACATTTATTTGTGCATCATGCACCTTCTTATCTATTTCAGTGCTTGAGAGGCTTTGATTGACCATCAACAATGTGTTGTTTTGTTTTCTAAGACTATTGTCAACAACTAACTTGACGGCTAAAATCGACTTCAATTGATCTCAGAAAGGTTGCAATTGCACACCAACATAGAGGTATTATAAAAATATATCATCTCCATAGGGGTATTTTTTTCATGAGCACCATCTTAGATATTTTGGAATAATTTAGGCTAAACAGAAAATAAAGGATTTGCTAATCTATCATGCAATGAAAGAAACAAAATCAAGTAAAAAGGTAATCTAACCAAAATTTCTAAAAGTCGATTTCACCACGACCTTAATGAGCAATTGAATACTAGTGAATTGCTAATTTAAGAGTGAAGTTATGCATCAGAAGGCCAATCATGACTAGTGTGCTCGAAAGTCCTTAGTTTGGATAGAAAATAAAACTTGATTAAGAAATCTAATTAATTAACCCTAAACGTGCTCAAATATCCCGCCTCAAATCAGGGCATATGAATCCAGATTCCTCAAGTCAAATAATTAGATTTCTTCTCTTTTAGCATAAATTCTACAATTAAATGGACAAAATACAAAATACAAAGTACCACCCAAAGATATGGTCTAAGTCAATGTGAAAATCTATGGGGTACATGCATTGGATGACCAGTAACTACAAGGTCACTTTCGACCCTTATCTAGATATTAAACGGTAGTACTAACTAGAATAAACCAATTAATTTAACACACAGGTGACCAAATACACACCATCTCCCTTTGCTACAAACTAACATGTTTGCCGTAATTTTGAAGGACTACCCAAGGAAATTGGGTTAAGTTCATGCATTTAATTAATTAGCTCTCTTCCCTCATGAACAATTTAGGTCATAAATCATTAATATAACATATTCCAACATTTCTAATGATAGTATCATCCATGGTGAGCTCGTTAACTATCACCTAACGTGCAAATGGATAGCTAAGCCATACACATTATACGTACTTATCATTGAAATGGGTCCAAGCATCAAACTCCCATATATTCTTTATGCTGCTTCTTTAGGTAGTCTTAATCGTTCCATATCTCCATTGAAAATATGACCTACTTATCAAAAACAGAAAAACCAATGAAACAAACAAAATGTTAAATCAAGGAAAAAAATTACTATATGGTACTTAAGTTTTGAATACAAACAGACATGTTTGAGAGAAGTTGTCAAACACTTGTGTATGTCTTTCAATAGTTATCAACCAAACACGACCTAGGACAACCATACTTATTTGTTGTTCGACTGGAACAAGCAAACAATTTCAGCATGTTCGGCCAAAACTTGCGAACACAATGCTTTTGTTTAAAGTTTTGCGCTTGAACATCACTCTTAAGCCACATACACTGTTTTTGTTCGATTGGAGAAAACGCACGACAGTAAAACCCTTCAGCCATTACATTCGAACAATTGTGCCATGTTCGAACATTTGTGACTGAATAAGGCTTGTGCCTGAATTTGTCCGAACATAAGATTATATGCTCAGACAACCAAGTTCGAATAACATGCAGCACAAAAATAGACCCAACCTCAAATCTTCTACCCCAATTTCTCCCACTGTATACTTTTATTAAAAAAATTATAAACACATAAAAATTCTAAAAAATTCTAAAATTTTCCAATTTACAAACAAACCCTAGAAACATATATTAAAATTCAATAATCATCACATTACAAGAATATATGATATAAATTATACTTAGCTGGAAAGTTCCTCAACCTATTCATTGTCTTCAATAAAAGAAATTGAGTTTTTAAAGTAGTTCAATGTATCCTAGAGTGTGTGCTCTTTTTTCATGGTTTTTGTTATCTTTGAATGGAAGGAGGGATTGTTTTTCTTTTTGTTTTTTAAAAAAGTAATATGACACAAATATCATAAAAAGGGTATATTTTAGTATTAAAATATTTATAATTATAAGTGAAGTGAATTTAATTTATGGGGTGTTTTAGAAATTTTGGATAAAATCTAAAATGTAAAATTGTCGCAAAACCAAATTGAGGAGCATCAGAAAAAAAAAAAGAAAAAACAAGGGCACGAATGCAAAATAAAAGAAGATGCCCATCCCCAACATCTCCCACCCCATCCACCTCTTCCATTTACTCCGGTTTTGGTTCCTTGTAATTTGCGACATATAAATAAACAGAAAAATCCACTGTGTGAGAGAGGAGAGAGGAGAGGAGAGAGGGGTGAGGAGAGAGAGCCCACAGGTAAAACGGTCATTTGACCCCAAAACCGCTGTCGTCTTCCCACCTAGTAACCAAACTCACTACAAAACCCCCCCACTCGGCTCTCACATGTTTTCACCCTCTCTGTCACTTCCCCTTTCCTCTGTTCAATTTTAAACCAAAAAAAAAAAAAAAAAAACAGAGGAAAGAAGCACCAAAGAAAGCAGAGGGAGAAAAAAAAAAAAAAAGAGAGAGAGAGAGAAGAAGAAAAAGCCCATTAAAATAATAGCGATATCCCAACTGAGGAAATGAAAGAATAGAGCAAAAGAGATTCGCTAGAACTATTCTTTGACTCCTCACTCCTCTCCTTTTGTTTACAATGCGTCCTTCATGAACCCTTCAGATCTCACATGTAGAAACATGCATATGCAAATGTTCGGCAAATACTTGTTTGTTTATGTGTATGGATGAGTATGTGTGATTCTGAAGTTTCTTAGTTGGTTGTTTATTGCTTAATTAATGGCTGCAGAGGTAAGTGGCGGTGGGATTGTTGAGGTTTCCCCATGGCTGAAATCTATGCCAGTGGCTCCAGAGTATCACCCCACTCTGGCTGAGTTTCAAGATCCAATTGCATACATTTTCAAGATTGAGAAAGAGGCCTCAAAGTACGGTATTTGCAAAATAGTCCCCCCTGTGGCTGCAGCTTCCAAAAAAACTATTGTTGCTAATTTGAACAAGTCTCTCTTGGCCCGGTCCAATGACCCGGAATCAGGCCCCACTTTCACCACTCGGCAGCAGCAGATCGGGTTTTGCCCCAGAAAGCACCGCCCGGTTCAGAAACCCGTGTGGCAGAGCGGTGAGAGGTACACCCTTACGGAATTCGAAGCAAAGGCTAAGAATTTTGAGAAGAATTATCTCAAGAAGTACGCCAAAAAGGTATTGAATGCTCTGGAAATGGAGACCCTATATTGGAATGCCATGGTTGACAAGCCCTTTCAGGTGGAGTATGCAAATGACATGCCGGGATCAGCTTTTGTGCCACAGAAGAGTGGAAGCAAGAGGAATGAGGGTACAGTGACAGTAGGGGAGACTGAGTGGAATATGAGGAGAGTGTCAAGGGAGAATTTGTCCTTGTTGAGGTTCATGAAGGAGGAGATACCTGGAGTTACTTCTCCCATGGTTTATGTTGCCATGATGTTTAGTTGGTTTGCTTGGCACGTGGAAGATCATGACTTGCATAGCATGAACTATTTGCATATGGGCTCAGGAAAGACGTGGTATGGTGTGCCGCGGGAGGCAGCAGTTGCATTTGAAGAAGTTATAAGGGAGCATGGATATGGTGGAGAGATCAATCCTCTAGGTGAGATAGTTTGACCACAATACCTTGAGATAATATCCAGAGAATAGCCTCATTGATTTGGTCTATGCTTTGGTAGCATTGAATTGTGTGCAGCATAATAACCGCAATATGCTTAAAATGGCAATAGTAGTAGACATACCAATGATAAATATGGCGACGCTGTGTATGACAGTCGATAGTCTTTAGTCTTCCCTTCACAACATATAAATTGCATGATTTTGCATATAACATGTTGAAATTGGCTGGAAGAATAGGCATATTACATTTCTGATAGGGCTGCATCAGCTTTTTGACAAATGAGTAAGCTTCTCCATTTATTTGCTCTTGGATGTTACATGTTAGATGCTACATTCAGGGGAGTGTTCAGTTGGTTCGTTTTATTTACATTTTTTGAGTGTAAGGCTTTAGCTTTGGTCAGTAAGCGAGTGAATGAACTTATACTTGTTTTTTTTAAATATTAAATTGGTTGGTTCGTGCTGCTTAACGAGTACAGGAATCAGATGCTAATCGACATTAGTTGGTGATCAGCCAAATCTGAACTCTATAGTTTATTATGAATACAATAATGCAACCTGCAAACTTTTTTGAACATGCCGAACGATCTAGAAACCTCAACTTACTAGCCGGGCTGTAGAAAAATAGTTGAGGGGTCAATATAAGAATTTGGATGTCACCCAGTGAATGAAGTGTTTGAGCCTTGACCTTCTCATTGAGACAAATAATCCTGAGTAAAATAATTTAGGATGGATATAAAGCAGATGGAATAAACTTCCAAGAAACAGGAAACCTACAAAATTTATGGATATCTCATGCTCCTACTCGTCCTTGGCTTTGTAAGAAGCATAAGTTATCTGGTCATGTTCCAATCTTGTGCTCCTTAAAAATCCTTACCATGCAACATTTGCTCAAGGAGAGTAATTTCTATCAGATAATTTGAATCCTGTGCAATACGTGGGGTTAATTGTTCTGCAATCTAGTTTCTCCAAAAGGGTCATCATCATCCTTGATGAACTCTTGGATAATCTGGCACATAGAAATCTCTTGCGTGCCAATTATATTAGTTGCAATCTTTGCCCTGCTTCCCTCCGTAGATCATCATCTTTTAACTGTTAAAAATGACCCATGATTGCTTAGAAATAAAATTGTTCAAAAATCTAAACATGATTATTGAGTACTATCCTTATTTGAATGAGTAGCTGAAGCGCTATTTCCCCTTAGGCTGGATAGAACCAGAGTAGTACTTTTACAATTGGCTACAACCAACATGGATTGATTTTGAGCAGGTGTTATTCTCGACATGGTTTGAGGATAATACCTGCTCAAAATGGCAGCAGTTGGTGACTGTGATCAGTTTTTGCTCTGTCCATCCTGTGTTCATTTGATCTGCTTTGAAACTGATTGTAATCCAGTTCTTATCAATACCCTTTCCTGCATCAGTAAAAGATTCAAACAGAAACCCTTGCAGTATTCTTTGGAAGCAGATCCTATTGGACTCTGTGGTCTCTTTCAGACTTTTGTACCTATTACCTCACCATCCATTCTACTCCATGCACCTGAAATTGGAGATAAGCATCTGGGAACTTAATCTAATAACTGCTTTTCTCTTCAGTAGCGTAGACGAGGCTTGTATTATTAGCTGTTGAGTGCTGATGCTTAGAAGGTAGTGACAGTAAGGCAATCACAACAGTCTGTTCTTTTGGACTCTGTCTTCTCTTCAATTTTTGCGTACCTATGAAATATGAGCTGCCATTATCTGATCTATAAATTTTTTATTATACCATTCAATCTGTGAATTGCTTTGCTTCAAGCATGTATTGTGTGGTTCTCATACATAGAAGGGAATAACAGTACCACAATTGAAGCAGTCATCATTTTATAATTATCTTTAAAAATAAAAAAGCGTTGATTTGTTAAAAATAGAAAGTTTATTCTGGCTAAATCTTAGAAGTCTTTACTATGGCAAGGCTTCTGCTATCTCACTACTAATTTTTTATGTTCGCCTCTAAATTTTCTGATCTTTAGCAGACTTCAAATTCTTGATAGTATGATTTCATGGATGGCAAACAGACGAAAAACTTCAGTTTCATAAAGAATAAGTACATTAGCACAGACTACAGTGCATTAGGGTTGGTACAAAGATATAACAGTCTCTGGCATCTGTTATTTGGCCTTATTAACAATTACAGATCGTCTTACAAGTTCAATCATGAAACAGGCTTATTAGGTTGGCACAAAGATATCAGTCTCTGGTATCTGTTGTAAGTTTATTTTACAGTTTATTAGTCGGAACTTCTCAATACATGTTCACACCACAAAATTTTCAGGTGGTAAAATATTGGTGCTAATGGAATCTGACCTTGATTATGAATCATTTTCTGTCCTCTATAAACCAAGAATTTTTGCTGTTAGATTGGAAACCAGCATGTTTCCTCTGAGGGCTAAATGAGAGATTAGGATTTGTGCAGAAGTCTTTTGTGCTGCATATAAACAAGTATATTAAATTGTTCACTGCTATTTGCCTTGTTTATTTCCTCTGCAGGTTTGTAAAGTTGGGAATCATGGTTAAATAACAAATAAAAATGAACTTGTAGTCTTTTGTTCTGGAGCTCTGTTATAAAATTTCCCCATGAACTTTACAAGTGCACTTTCTTTCAGTTACATTTTCTACTCTTGGTGAGAAGACCACAGTCATGTCCCCAGAAGTGCTTCTTAGTGCTGGTGTTCCCTGCTGCAGGTAACTATTACTGCCAAATATTCATGATGTTTTCAAGAATAAAAATGACATTGTTTGATGATTATATGGAATATAATTCTTCAATGAAAATCTGATATGTACTCTGTAAGGAGTTGGTATTAGACATTGTTTTCTCTGGATATCAATAGATGTTCTCTAGTTTATAGTATTACAATTATGTAAGTTTTCTATTTGTATTTTGAAAAGCTTTTTCCTCTTTATTCCTTCAGACTTCGGTTGCATAAATTTATTGTTTTATTTATTTATTATTATTATTATTTATTTAATTTTTGTCCTTTTGCTATTCTTGACTTAGGTTGGTACAAAATGCTGGAGAGTTTGTTGTCACTTTCCCAAGGGCTTATCACTCCGGGTTCAGTCATGGTAATGAATTCTTAACAACTTATTTCACCTGTATGATGTTATACTTATACCTAGACAAGTTGATTTGAGAATCTGATTGTTTTGTCTCTATGATGTTATATTTTTTTAGGATTTAATTGTGGAGAAGCTGCTAATATTGCTACTCCTGAGTGGTTGAGGGTTGCAAAAGAAGCTGCAGTTCGTAGGGCGGCTATTAATTGTCCTCCAATGGTGTCTCACTTCCAGTTACTCTATGATCTAGCACTTTCACTATGTTTAAGGTTTGTTGTCTCCTTGAAAGTGGATGCCTTTTTTGTTTCAATTTGGAAAAAGTCTCCATAATACTCATTATGTTACAGGCTTTCTAATCAACTTATTTTTTTACAATAATTCAGTTCATATTTCAGAGGTTTGAGCCTATGGAGTGAATGCAGGAATCCCTTTCCTGTGGGACACTGGGTTCTATTGTTGTGATTTGTTAGGTCCACTGAGTTCCAAGTTTATTTTTCATTGTCATAATATGTTCTTACAATCTTACTCCATGACAAATCCATTCCCTCATTGTTCTTCCTCATATTTTATGGTTTAATAATTGTTCTGCTGGAATTTTATGTGCAAAGACGATGATCTGTTATTCATTTTAAGGAACCTGTGAAACGGGGGGGGGGGCATGAAACTTCTAAAAGTGTGATATAGGCTTGAAAAATTTAGATCTCATGAGTCAAGGCATTGCTCTATTAGGAATAAGGCTCTTGTCCTGTCTGAGGCTAAAGGAATATGTATTTCAAAGGCTGATTTTTTCTGTATCGTACCCCTTATCTAAGTTGAATAAATCTTGCTCTGTTCCTAATTGATAAGTCTACTCCAATTTGTAGTCATAATTGACTTGGGAAATCTAAATAATCATGCTCTGGCTCCCTTCCAGTGTGTGTGTGTGTATATATATCCATCAAAACTTTATTGAAAATGTAGTTGAAGAAGCCTAGCACCTATAGAAGATAACTTACCTTCATTTCCATTCTCTTTGCATTTCGTGGGAAGTACCGACTATTGGGGTAATATTGGGTCAGTCTTTGTTATCCACCACATACTTTTTCTTGTTTCTCATATAGAAGGTTTTTTGCTGTCACAGTCAATATAAATTAGCAAGGGCCTTTCTTGAATTCTTAAGACTGATTTGAAATCATTTGATCTTAAGAAAGGGATTGACCTTATTTTGTTTTCCATTTACAATTGAGCTCTATCACTTTTAGCTATCTTTGCACAAGCATGCTTGACTGCATTTCAGTTCATCTCACTAGCGACAGAGTCCTCCTACATGATCCCGTTATTACATTATTTTATGTGTGAATTAGGTTCTCATTCTGGGTATATGTTTATACAGAGTACCAAAGAGCATTGCCATGGAACCCCGGAGTTCTCGGTTAAAGGATAGAAAGAAAGGTGAAGGAGAAATGTTGATCAAAGAATTATTTTTCCAGGACATGATGCAGAATAATGATATGCTTCATATTCTTGGGAAAGGATCATCCGTCGTACTTCTTCCCCAAAATTCTCTGAGCCAATCATTTTGTACCAACAAGCCAGCTGGATTTCTGTCAAATTCCAAATTCAAATTGTTCCCCAGTTTATGTAGTCCTGATCTAGAGTTGAATTCGACAGGCTACAATGCTCGTGATGACTTTACGGTAAACAGGAAGCAGGGCATGAAACATGCTGTGAATAGAAGAACATTTTCATCTTTGTTTGGTAGTGCTGAGGCTCCTTTGGATCTAAAGGCAGAGCAAAAGGACTCTGAATTAAAGAAAGCTTCTCAAAGTGAGCAGGGACTTTTTTCATGTGTGACATGTGGGATTTTGTGTTTTGCATGTGTAGCCATTGTCCAACCAACAGAAGCGGCTGCTCAATACCTAATGTCAGGTGATTGCAGCTTACTTAGTAATTGGGGAGAAAGTGACAACGATCCTGATCACATGAGAGATGAAAAGACTCCTAATGCGGATCTTCGTTCAGGTATGTTCTGCATTGTTATATGTGGAAACAGAAATACAGAAACAGTCTACATTGTATTGTACGGTATGATTAACTTGCAAATTTCATCTTATATTTTGTTTTCTACAAGAGTGTGACCTCTTTCTCAGACTATTTGATTTCATCATATAATCACGTCTTCCTTTTCTGATCACATTGTTAGTACAAGAGTATGACTTCGTTCTCAAACTTTTTGATCTCATCTTATTTTCATGTCTTCCGTTTGAACTAGCCTAATTGAATATATGCCATGACTGGTAAATGCACATAACATAAACTTTTTGATGAGGATGGCTAATAAACCATGCCATAAGATGCCATTACCCTAAAATTTATGGCATGGTCATCATGTGTTAAATTGATCTAAGGTTGTGTTTGGATTGAGGGATTTGAAAAAGAGTTTGAAGTGAATGGATTTGGTGCCCAGACTAGAGTGTGGTTCCAATCCACCCTATAACTCAAAATTTAGCTCAAAATAGAGTGATGCATTTCAAATCCATGTCTATCCAATCAATTACCAATGGATTGGCTACAGTGAATTTCAAATTTATCCACAAATAATCATCCAAACGCAATCTAAAGGCTTTTTCTCTTTTTTTTTGGCATTTGATTTGAAAATAGTAATAAAATGGACAGTGCAGGAAGACCAAGTAATTTGTTCATTTGCAGAACTCTACTCTTTATGCATACCTAGTTATAGCACAAATTTCTGGTGCAAAACTCCATTTGGATTATGTGCATAAACACAAGGTATTATGTTCTGCTCTAGTGTTTATACAGCTATCACTTATTATTTGAGCGTCCTGTACTTATTTGCAGCATTTAGCAAGACACAAAACGGACTCATAGGTGAGGTGAGAATGGGCGTGGCTTCCGATCGTAAAGCATGCAAGGAGCCCTCGTCTCTTGGCCTATTAGCTTTAACATATGGTAATTCTTCAGACTCCGATGAGGAAGAGACCGGAGCTAATATTCCTGCTGAAAGCTGTGGTACTAGTAACTTCGATAACCTGGTAAACGGACATGCTTGTGACAACACCGATCCAAAGATTAAAGAGATATTTTTGCAATTTTCTGATTCTGATGGAAAGGATGAGGAACCTCAAACTCTTGATTGTTGTGATGAGTTGCGCACAAATGATTCTTCAATTATTGGGTCAAATTATTTAACCCATAGGCTTAGACATCAACTGAAATCACTTGACACAAATTCTTTGCCCCATAAGGCTGAAGCAACGCTAGATGGCACAACTATGCTTTTCTCCTCAAAATCTGATGAGGATTCTTCTCGATTGCATGTCTTCTGTCTTCATCACGCCATGCAAGTAGAAAAGCGGCTCAATCCGGTTGGTGGAGCCCATGTGTTCCTTGTCTGTCATCCAGGTGAGTTTTTTATGGTCCTGTGTGAACAGAGGCCTATATTTTGATATTCTACTCCTCTTTCGGGAACTGGCAATATAATTTGCAGTGAACATGACTGAAAAATATGCTCTTTGTGAACAATGAGAGGTACCTTAGGCTGCTGCTTTTATTTTTCAAGATTGTCAAGATTACTTGGCTAAAAACCATGGAATGGGTAGAATTAAGTTTCTTGATGGATATATTACCTAATTGTTTTGAACAACTGTCTAAATGTGGTGGTATATGTTTTAATTGAGTTGGCACACGTCTTGGTTTCATTATTGGTCCATAATTGCAATATTAGATTTTGTTGGCTGGAGGAGCTTCTTTTGGTTGCTGTAGCCGAAAGACGACAAAACTACCCGTGAGGTTGTTAACCTAATTATTAAATGAAAAAAAAGAAAGAGAGGAACTCACTAAAGTTTGTTTGCTTACAAATTGCACCAATTGAGGGAGGTGTTTGTAAGAAAGATGCATACCTCATGGGGCAATGTTTTTAAGTCTTAAGGTTGTATTTGTAAGAGAACAAACTTAATTCTTTTTCTTGTAATTAGGCTAAACCTCAAATAATTTTTTTTGTGTTATATTCCCCCCCCCCCCCCCCCCAACCCTCCCCAAAAAAAAAAAAAAAAAAAGAGACTCGTATGAGAATTTTCTTTATGTCTTCTATCTCAGTTTCCTATATGTTTCTCTGGGTTAATGCTACAGACTATCCGAAGTTGGAAGCCCAAGCCAAGAAAGTTTCAGAAGAACTGGAGAGGGATCATCTCTGGAACGAAATTTCATTCCGCGATACTACTGACAAGGATGAAGAAACAATAAGACTAGCTTTAGAAAGTGAGAATGCCATACATGGCAATGGAGACTGGGCTGTTAAACTTGGCATCAACCTCTTCTATAGTGCCAATCTTAGCCGCTCCCCTCTATACTGTAAGCAAATGCATTACAATTTTGTTATATACAGTGCCTTTGGACGCAGTTCTTCCAGTGAGAGCTTGGTTGAGGTAGAAAGAAAGGGTTTAGGCAGGCAAAAGAAGATAATTGTTGCTGGAAAATGGTGCGGGAAAGTGTGGATGTCTAGTCAGGCTCACCCATTGTTGGTTAACAAGGATTCACAAGAAGATGAGCCAGAAAAGAAGTCGGAGCGACCATTAGAAGGCAGCCAAGCTGCACGAATATTGTCTGCAATTCGGAGAACTAGTAGAAAGAGGAAGAAGAATAATAATGCAGAAAATAGCTCGTGCAAGAAAGAAAATTCCGAAAAATTGGATAAATCTTCCATGGGTTTTGCACTTAATCAAGTTAAGAGAAAAGATGGGTTGAGAAGATTGAAGGAAGAAAACTCTGAGTCAGAAAATATAAAAGAATCATCTGAAGAGTTGCTACTCAGTGAGACTTGCAAGCAAATTAGGAGTAAGCGTGTGGCCAAGCGACCAAAGAAAGACATTACTGAGTCTGAAAATTTGGAAGATTCATCTGAAGAAATCCCACTAAGTAAATCTTGGAAGCAGATAAAGAAGAACAAACGTGGAGCAAGGCAAAGGGTGAAGGAGAAGGAGATTCCTCCTGACCCTCCTGAAAAGAATCAAACGAAAAGCAAGAAACAACAGTTGAACTCACACATGGAAGATGAGATGGAAGGTGGGCCCAGCACGCGACTGAGGAAAAGACCAAGAAAACCCTGCAAGGATTCCGGATCCAGACCAGGTAAAGTAAAACAAGTAGTAGTCAAGAAGCAGCAAAGAGACATCACAATGAAGAAAGGTAACAAGGGAAAAATGGGAAACGAGGAAGCAGGGGAGTATGCATGCGACATGGAGGGATGCACAATGAGTTTTGGATCGAAGCAAGAGCTTGCTTTGCATAAAAGAAATATCTGCCCTGTGAAGGGATGTGGGAAGAAGTTCTTCTCTCACAAGTATCTCGTGCAGCACAGGCGTGTTCATGTGGACGATCGTCCTCTGAAATGTCCTTGGAAAGGGTGCAAGATGACGTTCAAGTGGGCTTGGGCTAGAACTGAACACATTCGTGTTCACACAGGAGCCCGGCCCTATGTTTGCACAGAGACTGGATGCGGACAGACGTTTAGGTTTGTGTCTGATTTCAGTCGTCATAAGCGCAAGACGGGTCATGCTCCAAAGAAAGCCAGAGGATAATCTTGGAAAAGGGATGTGTATTTTTAACATGTGGTTGGTCTATCATTAAGTTTGTTTAACAGGGAAACAGAACGTAGGTCTAGACTTAGCTGCTTCATCTTGTAACTTTTTCTTACTTTTTTTTTCTCTCTCTCTCGGAATTGGGGGTACAGACAGACGGATGATTATTGTCAAGGTTCCTCATTGGGCCAATTCATCAGCTCACTTAGGCCATTCCTTCAACGTTGGATAAACCAATTTAATTGTCTGCAAAAGCAGAAATTTTAACATGTGCGTCGCCCTGTTTTTGTGGTTATGGTCTGTGTACTTCTGTTTCGGGTTGGGTCTTGTTGCCATTTGATTTGCTTCGGAATTATATTTAACAGACTATCACAGCAAATAAGCATCGCTGAGAATTAAAATTAGGCTTTCATGTTCGTTCAACGAAGGGAAATTTTGTATTTTCCAATATAAGCTATTGTCATTTTTTTAGTTTACCATAAAAACTATTTTTTGTTTATAATTACCATATAAATTATTTTGAATTTTGTCGGTTACCATCTAAAACAATTATGAACAAAGTACTCATTAAGTTTTTTTAAAGCAACAAAGTACTCATTGTTAATTACATTAAATGTTTAAAGTGAGTTTATAAATTAAACCGTCTTTCACCCCATAATAAGATCAACAAATAGATATTAATAATATTATTTACTATAATTAATCATCCTTTTGTTTTAAAAATAAAATATATTTTTTCGTGTTTGAAAATAAAATATTTCACCCAAATATATGGTTTTTAATATAGAAAAACTGACTCAAAATTATTTTAACAAATAGATATGCTATTTATTGACCATCACTTTTAAACAGTAAAAAAATTATAGTTATAATATATTTCAAGAAAAAATCATAATTATGCCTAGTTATTCAAGGACCATACAATTATGTCGGATTCATCAACCGATCAATTTTTTTTGATAACTTGTCCAATTAGTTTTCCATTTCAATAATTTATATAAAATGCATTTTTATTTTTTATTGAAGTAACTGTGTTGTGAGGAAAAATAATAAATTTTCTAAAAGCTTCAATTAAAGCAGTGGATCAAGAAATGTATTTCAAACTTGTGAAAATTTTAAAATTCTTTATAAAAGACCACTTTTATCTTTATGAAATGACATATCAATCATATGATGCATTTAAATTGAAATATTCATTTATTGTACTACTAAGATGGTAACCGACAAACCATAGAATAATTTATGTGGTAATCACAAAAATAAATTAGTTTATATGATAAAACTAAAAAAATGACACTAGTTTAGATGGCCAAATTTGTTTTGCTCATACACTTAATATTGAGATAGATATTCTATATGTTTTCTTTCTGAAGAGAAGGTGATACATAAATATTGGAAGTAGGTGGGTTTTCTATTTTTATATTTGTACGACTATATGTACTTCATACTTTTTTTTAAGACACCCACAAAAAAAATTCTAAAATGAAAAAATATACTTGCTATATATATATATAGAACATAACAAAATTACCTCCCTTAATCAGTCACGTTCTATTTCTCTTCCTTCCCCCTCTTTCCTTCCAGCTCGAACGCTAAAAAAATTACATCTTAAAAATGGAGCATGAAGATTCAATAAACCTGAACAACACGAGTCTTTTTTTATTTATTTTTTTATTTTTTATCATTTGTTACTTAGTGTTTGATAGTTTGTTTTGAAACGATTTTATTCGTAAAATATTATCATATATTGTCAAATGATATTCGTGAAAATTTAGGTCGTGAATTTTGTTTGACCTAGATTGATTGGTCACTCTGAAAGATTCTTTGAACGCTTAATTAAATGTTAAACAACTTGTGTAGAATTGTTCATCTTATGTTCAACAAGATCGATTGAGGATTTTCCATAATGTTCTACATTTTTGACCGAACGATCTTCATATTGTGTGTAACTTTGTATTTCAACAATTTAATGATTACGATTTTTTCCACATCTTATTAAGAAACAAACACACTTTCAATGAAATTGAGTTTCATAGATCCCTTGCACAATCAAATGAAGTGAACTTTACAAAAGATTTCACAACAAGCGAGATTTGTAAAGCTCATGACAATGTGGTATGTGAGCCGACTTGAGTGTGCTGCATGGTAGACTGTTATTTACATAGAGAAGATATCTAAGTACAACCATATTATAGGAAATCGAAAATTATCTCAAAGTGTTGAAACAACTAGCTTGAATGACCTGTAATTAAATACATACATACATATATATATATATATATATATTTATAATTAATTAATAGATGAGTCCAACATAAAGAGTATTTCAGGCACATGATATGTGAATATTTACGAAAAATTATCTCTGTTTATTTTTTACATAAAACTTTCTTGTAGGCTATTGATATACTTACGAAAAACTTAATTAACTTCGACTTATAGAAAAGTCTATTAAAAATATATTCAATTTAGACATAATTCTTAAAAAACAAAAACCTACTATCATCTTACAAAAAGTCATATCTGGTAACATATTTAAATTCGACACAAATATTTATTTACTTATTAGTGTGCATATTGTTTGAAGCTTGAAGCATTATATCATTTTATGGATACACCTATAATAATAATACTTTATGCAATATATCCGTACTCATTTACACAGCACTCTCAGTCGCACAAGTAGCGCCTCCCCCTCTTCTGTTTATCCGTAAGGGAAATCACACACACCGAGTCCTGTTGTGGATGGATAGATAAGCAGGTAGATTGATTTTATGAGGCGGAGCTTTTTAGCAGAGACCAGAAAAGAAAGCAAACAAAGCTGCCCATAAATTGTTTATCTTTATTACCATGTGAGAATAAATATCGGAGGAATAAATATCGGAGGGACAGCACACTATATAAGACAGGCTGATAGTTGGTTTGATGAGTAATGGCGGATACTACTAGAACTATTACACTAGCCACAACTGCTTTTCTTGAACCCATATCCTTCTTCTCGAGGAACAGTCCCCACAATATCCGCTCTTCCCACCTCTCCATTTTCCCCTTCTCTTCATCCCTCTAGCACTGCTTATTATTATTATTATATAAAAAAATAAAAAAAATCTTATATATATAGCAGCAGATTCTTTGTGAATATCAAATACAGAACATGGCTGTCGCTATGGCTTCTATTGGGGGTAATTTTGGGCTCTGTACCAAATTTAAAGCAATGGATAAGCAACCTAATTCAAGGGCACCATCTTTTTTATGCTCTTTTGGATTGGATCCATTTCAGCTATCAAGCATTAATCCCAAGAGAGGGTAATTCCTCTCTCTCCTTTTTTTTTTTTTTGTTTTTTGTTTTTCTTACACATGAACGTTTGTGTAAATGATCACTGTTTTCTTGCAGATGTTTGTTGCAGTATATCTTTTTTATATGAAATTGTGTAGTTAGATTTAAGACCCCTTTTTTATGATTTAAGTTTACTCATGCTAATGTCTTCACTTGCCATGGTGATTACCTCAATTGTATCTTATGAGCTTAATCTTACTCTTTAACTTTTTTTTTCTTTTTCTTAAATTGGTTGGATTATCATCAATTATTGGGTCAGCTGAAACTAATTTGTATAAGCCGGTGAAATAATTATTAACTTCTTATTGTAACTACATGCTTCCAATATCCTTCAAGAGTTTACATTGCTAGCTAATGTTGATTATCATTTGATTTTGTGCAAACCTTATCAATCTGAATTCCGTTGGACAAAAATACTAATTGGTTGTGCGTCCTGTGGAATTGCGGCTTATCCAAATGCTAATATTAGAAGGTATAGATTGGCCATCTGAATATTTTCCTATGGATGGCTATCCAATACAGACGTACAATTTGCTGAAAATTGTTTTGCCCTCTGAAATGAAGTCCTTTTTAATTAATTGCTTTGTTATATAGTTCTTAAAAGTGCATGTTGTTCAGTTATGTCGCACTTGTGATATTGTGTCAGCAATTTCCCCAAGTAAATTTAAGTCAGAATAGTATCATGCTCCATGAGGATTGAGGACGTCATCTTGTGATGTAGTCCCAAACCAACCATATGAGTGCATTTTTTATTAGTTTTGTTTTCTGTATTTTTTTTGTCTCTTTAAAAGATAATTCTGGTGTAAGAAGATAAAGTACTTTGTTGCTTTGGTTTTGTAGTCCATGTGTACAATACATAATCTGCTGTCGTTTATGTTGCACTTCTGATTTTGTTTCAGATTATCATCTTCTATGACTACATTTATACCGAAAGCATCACCACAAGCTGCTGTGGAGGTATCATCTATCATCTGGTCCTTTTCATCCAGTTTGTTTTAAATCAGTATTTACTTCTATATTTGCTAATTGGTGAAACAGGACGGAAGTTCACAGGAGACAGATGTGGTACCCACCCCCATCGTAATAATAGATCAAGATTCAGATCCAGATGCCACTATTGTTGAAATCACCTTTGGGGATCGCCTTGGGGCTCTGCTTGATACAGTATGATGACACATTTATTTTTGGGTTCTAAATAACAAAAATTCCGGTTTCCTTATATATATGTAATATTCATAATATTCATTTTTTGGAGTTCGGATGGATTCTGAATTACCAGTATTAAATTATATGTGTTATAATACAATAAACAGATTTTGTGACCCTTCAATGATTGCTTTTAAATGCATATTTAGATGAATGCTCTAAAAAACCTCGGGCTGAATGTTGTCAAGGCAAATGTATATTTAGATTCTTCTGGCAAACACAACAAGTTCTCCATCACTAAAGCGTAAGTTCCTGCTTCTCATACTTTTGCTTTTCAGCAGTTGGTAATTTTGCCATCCTGTTTGATTTTTGATCTCATTACTAGATTGCTTTTTTAGGAAAACTTTGGACTTTGATAGTTGAGTTTTTGGGGACATGAGTGATAAATAAATGCACATATTTACTATCTTGTCTTTCATCTGCTCTGATTTTCTTAAATCTTCCTTTAAATTAGGATGCAAACATTTTAAATATCATATTTTGTCTACTTCCTTCAAAGTTTTCACTTGTCTGAACTAGAAGAAACGTGTCTAAAGCACTATGGTTACTGATTAATATTCAGTTGAATCATGCAACATACTAGTTCAGGATTTATGTAATTGAATTCTATTTATCTTGAGGCCATGGCTTCAAACTTGTGGGGAAACTTTATGCGATGCCTATTTTTTCTATTTCCTAATTGAACCCTTGCCTAAAAGTGTTAAGTCATATTATAGAATTCTGATTCTGTAATTATTATTTTTACTGTGTGAGTTTCAGTTCAACAGGAAGGAAGGTTGATGAACCTGAGTTGCTGGAGGCAATCCGTTTGACAATTATCAGCAACCTACTTGAGTATCATCCGGTATTACTCCAGTCTGAGTTTTTTGACAATTATCAGCAACTTGTGGAGTTCTCCATATAGTCACCACTTTCGACGACTTTATCTGTCTCTTAAAGATCTTGTGCTAATTTCTCAGGAGTCAAGTGCCCAGTTAGCTATGGGGGCTGCATTTGGTTTGACTCCACCAAGTGAAAAGGTATTTTTTAATCTGTCCATCCTTACTGACTCTCTCTCTCTCTCAATCTCTCTTTCCCTCTCTCACACACACAAAAAAATATACAAACCAGTGCGGGCATACATCAGCACTTATAGACAGGCTAAGAGGTGTGTGGTTAGTGTCTTATGCGTCATTCAGTCCATAATCTTATCACTATAAGATGAAATCCACATAGATTGGTTACGCATGTTTGAGGCTGAATGTGATGTCCATGTACAACTAATGCTTGCAACAATGCATTTCTATCATATGGAGTTAATAAAGGTCTCCTCTCTTATGAAACCCTTTTTTGAGATTGCTGACTAAAAGCTTTTCTGCAACCGCTTCATGAAATAGATAAATCTACCTTTGAAACATTAAAGTTCATTATTCGATTGTTAGTAATTGACTCACCTCAATCATAATGGGAGTGGAGCAGACAAAGCCAAGCTAGGATTCATGAGCAGTTCTCATCTAAACCTGAAAAGTTAAGCCATTAGATATTGTGGAAAGGGATTCCACCTGGATTGGTCTTTCATTATACTTGATATTTGTGTCTCCAATCTATCTTGGTATGCTCATTAAATATTATAAGTTAGAATATGTGCAATGTAAAAGTATATTTACACATTTAATTTACTTATAAAGTTCAAACATATATCTTCCTCTACATTTGGAACAATAAGTGCACAATATATCATAATAAATATATAAATAATACAAAATATCCACAATAGTGTACGTGCACGTGTGTACCATAATCAGAGGTATTAGGAGAAAAAAAAGGGGTATAATGAGGATAATTTCCTTTTTAGGTTTTGATTTCCATTGAATTCCAGTTAAATGGCAATTACTATTCCCTATGGTTGAACAAGAAATTCCATTTTTCCCTACTTTCACTGGGATTGAGCTATTATTGGCTTCTTGAATCCCACTTCTTACTCTTACAAAAGAAGTGAAATTAAATAAGCGGAACAAGCTTTTCCTATTCATACCAAATATTTTGTATATCTTTAGTGGGTAATTAGTGGATGTCATGCTAATCAAGGATATATCTTTTTATACTTTGATGTCATATCTTAAAAGGGATATGTGTGTGTGTGTGTGTGTGCGTGTGCACATGAGTGTTTACTGAATTAGTCATGTCATCTACTTATGGTTCATTATTAATTAATAAATTAAATGTAGGTTGATGTGGATATAGCAACACATATCCATGTCTACGATGACAGTCCAGAGAGAAGGTAAAGCACGCGCTCAACTAATAGCTTATTAAAGGGTTTGAAACTCGAAACATGATCTTAGAATATTGTTGCAGCTTGCTCTATGTAGAAACAGTTGATCGACCAGGATTGCTGTTGGATCTTGTGAAGATCATAACTGACATAAATATTGTTGTTGAATCTGGGGAGTTTGATACTGAGGTTGAGTTTAGTCTTTTCTCACTGATTCTAATTTATTTCGGTCTGATCATATCTAAAATAGAAGCTTTAACTTGTAAATGTTACTTTATGCTTGTAGGGGTTGCTGGCAAAGGCAAAATTTCATGTAAGTTACAAGGGTAAAGCCATCATTAAGCCCCTTCAACAGGTATGCCTGTCTGTCTCTCTCCGTTTACATCAAGCGTGTTGTGTGTGTGTGCGTGTTTGTGTGATTGATTTCATGAAATGTGTGTGTGTTTGTGTGATTAATTTCATGAAATGTTGCAGGTTCTTGCAAATAGTTTGCGATACTTTTTGAGAAGACCGAGCACAGAGGAAGCGAGTTTTTGATACTTTGTGGAAACGCCATTAGAACTCTTTAGTATTTAACAAAGCACATTTTCTTTGTAAGTACGTACATAGCCGCATATTAGCATAAAATGTTTTATGCCAACAATTGATGTTGGCCGTTTCTTTCTTTCTTAGTATTCAACTATCATAATTTCACTGGCATTATCAATTAGTGCATTTGGTATGAATATATATATATATATATATATATATATGCTCTCTCTCTATATATATATGCTCTCTCTCTCTATATATATATATATTACTTTTGATTATAAGGTAGAAAGAGTCCTTAAAGTGTGAGTTTTGAGCACACTCAGGAACAAAATGAGTGCATGTTTGCACTGGGTTTGGCACCTCCCGATGAGGACATGTAAATCTAATTTTGCGTTTATATTAGGACTTACTTATTGGGTGGGTGAATTCAATCACGTAATTTCTTCTTCTAAAAAAGATTGACGCCTGCTACTTTCTCTTTCTTCCTTTCTCTTTTCTACCTCTTCCCACAAAATTTATCACGCATCTCGTTAACCCATTGCAAACAAGGCCTACCGGCAGAAGGGATAAATGAACTGCGAAAATCTCTCCAAATTATTCAAAGCTATAATCTTAATTATTGTGGGAAGTGCCACATAATTACATTTAAGAAATATGCAGGTAGTATGGAATTATATGTGAAAATGTAAATGAAATTGAGTGGATATATATCTACAAAGAAGAGGTTGGCAAGGCAATTACGGAGATTTGTAGTCCACTGGCTGTAGAAAAGAGATAAGGGGTGTAATAGCTTTTAGTATACTCAATTTTACACCACAATTATTGTTTCCAATGTCGTATCATGCATAGGATAGATGACACACCCAAAAATTGTGGACCAAGGCAAGGCACAAATATTATTGATTCTTTAACTTATTTAATTTAAAATTATTTAATTCATAAGATAAGAGAATAGATTCATTGGCTCATCTTAAAATACAAACTTTAGTATAATAAAACTCTATTTTAGCTAAAATTATAAGAATCTTCTTTTATATCTAATATTACTAAATTTTTATGGTCTGTCCACCTGTTTCTTTTCTCTCTTTTTCTTTTCTTTTTTATTTACTTATGATTAATTATAATACTTGATTATACTATTAGTTCTTGATGAAAAGAGTATATTGCACATTATGCTTTTGTATATTAAATAAATATTGTATAAATCAAATTTATACATTTTGATTAGTAATTTGTCGGATTGTATCTACCGGATTTTACAAGTTGTTTCTCACAGTCCAACCAGTCAAATCACAACGATAGTTCTTGTCGTAGACTCCTTCAACAAAAATCAACAATATCTAATTTTGTTTTCTACCTTGAGGCGTAAAGTAATTATTTGATTTATTAAATAAATACAAAAGATTCGAAAAAAACATATGAAATCATAAAATATTTAGTACATTAATAAATCTCATTTAGGGAGTGGAGCTATTTAAGGTATCTACACTCAAAAACACTCAAAAACTTTCAATTATTACAACTATTACAAAGTTTGTTGTTCAGGAACTGATGATGTCTTCTACTTCCTCAAGAACATGTTTATATAGAGGAATGAGACCCCTATATTATTAAGCTTGGATAGTTGCACCAACATATCTCAGTTTAGTGAATGTCTCTCCGATTCATATCAGTTTAGTGAATGTCTCTTGGATTCATATGAATTGGGACCTCTTCTGTTTGTGTTTTTATCTAAATTACATACATGTCAATAATTGGTTTAATTCATCTCATTCACACTTCTCGTCTTTTGGTTTAGTGGAAGGAATCACCCTTCATTCTCTATCCATGCATCTGACCCCACATTTTATTTGATAATGAGTAACTCGTGAGTGAGATCATATGACTGCACTAACTTTGCCACAACATATTTTATATTCTCAGTTTCCAAAAAGCTCGTGGTGCCTTTTGATTTGCTTTCTCATGAAGTCGACTTTTTTTTTTTTTTTTTTTTATAGAGAATTCCTTCCCAAATTCAATTTCTTTCTACTCCCACCACTTTGCACATATTTTCTCTTACCATCTTCCAACATGCACCATGATACAAAATTTTGGTTGGTTTCCTTCTTCGCCAATAGCTCTTTTTTTTTTCCATAATATTTGTCATTTTCTTCAAATAATGTATCAACAAATCTCATAATGTTGCTCATCATGAAATTTACCATGAATTATCCATTTGCTTTTTATGAAAGAACTTAAATGGATGATTGACTTTGTCCCATCTCTACGAGACAGACCACAATCTTTGTCTTCTTTCTTGTTGTGATATCATCTTTATTTATTAGAAGATTAGGATTGCTCCTCAAGTGGGGGTTTCATCAAATCCACGGTCTTCATGTTTGACATATGTAAATGAAATGAAAGTTGGGATGCAGATCTTTGTAACTGTAACGTCTGGAGCTGCTAATATAAATTTAAATTTTAGAATATTTATCATTCTCTGTATATTATTATTTTGCTATAATTTGTACACCCCATTATAACTCCAATATGACAATTCTAAATTATTTGGAAATTTTGAAGCAACAATAAAGACTAAGGCTATACAACCCAAACTCAATACTCGAACATCTTTGGGTTCAGATCACTGAAGCATCCACATTCTAAAACTTATCAAAGAATAATCTCCAATTAATTTTTTAGGGAGTACTTCAATTCTAGTACAGAATGTCTCCCATGTTTGTCTATCATTAGCTTAGGATTGATCTCTTCCTCTTTAACCCCAAAGGTGTTGGGTCAGTTTGATCCTTCTGGTAATTAAACTATAAAATCAATTCCTTATGTGTTTTCCTCAAAAGAAACACCTCTAGGACTCTACTTCTGGAGTACTAAATCTCCAATTTTCTAGATATATTAACCGATGTTTTAAATTTTTATGCTTTGATTATGAAGGTTCGCATCTGATACCAATATAAAGGTTATCCCACATACCTAAACTTACAAGTTGTGTAGACTTCATACCATTTCGAACCATATTAAGATCCAATTCCTGAATCTAACCTTGTTACTACCCCATAAGTTTAAAGCGTGCATGTTATTTCTAACAGAGCTATTTTAGTTGGGCACCACTAGACTAAATTTGTTTTGTCCATCTCAACTCCTGTTGATTAATTTGAGAATGACATTCCTAATTGATTTGAATTTATCCGACACTTGAAGTTTTGTATTAAATATTTTTTTCCTAGAAATTAAAAAAAAAAAAATTGAAGTGATTTTTCTGAATTCTAATTTTTGTTGGAGTCATACTCCAACAAATTTTAATATTATTTTTACCATTACCAAATCTCTTCTAGTGTGTGTGTGTGTGTGTAGATTAGGCCAAAATTATAACAGATATCTCAGCCACGCAGCAAAGAAACTAATGCTCTTCATCACTACTTATAAGCATGTATTTTTTGGTAAACTAAATAAGCGGGCACAGGTCGAGAAAGTCATCCCAGGCTCCAGCTATGGATTAATCCATTTACAAAATGGAAATTGATTGGTAAAAATGAGCAGTGTTTGAATGCATCTCTGGAAAACTAGCTTCCGCTGGAAGTAGTAGTACTCGCATCAGAAAGCTCCAAAGATACCGGGCAATGGTCACTCCCGAAGAAACCTGTATCAAGTTAAGATTAAAATCGACAAACCCAAACATAAATTCAAAGCATAAACGTTTTTGGTTTGTGTTGTCATAATGCTACATTAGGCCAAGCCCAGTCTGAGCCCATGAAGCCCATCTGCGTCTACCAAGAATACTCATACGCGTAAAAGAGTCCAAACTTCATTGTAAGCCAACAGACTCAAGCTAAAACAATTATAACAGCAAACAGGATTAAAATTAAGCATATACGAGGAAATGAGATTTTCAAGTACAGGTTACCTTCTAGTTCAATACCATGTCCATGCATTTCACAAGCAACAATTCTTTCCGTTAATTCCTCTGAAACAATGAAATAGTCAATTCTCATCCTTTTCCCACGATACCTGCAACAAGTGTTAGTTGGCCTGTATGAGCTTCATTACAAACTGAAATTTTATTCAGAGTGAGATTTCAGCATTTGTTATCAATCTGATTCTCCCAACAAAAAATTTCCAACGATTTTTTTTTCTTTTTCTGTTGAGAAAGTAAATCGGCAGTAACATCTTACTTTCCAACAGGGTTTCCAGACCAGGAGAAACCACGCTCCATGTCTTTATCCTTGTGCAGGTACCTATATGCATCCACTAGCTTTCCCCTGTATTGAAGTTGAGAGATTCAAGAAATCATAGATAATTGTCAAAATATATACGTCTGCCATAACACAACCTCTTTTTTTGGGATCTGCACATTTTCAGTTTCCAAAGAACCAATTCATGCAATATCATACTGTGGCAGAAAAAATTCATGTGTCCCATAAATAATATTATAATGAAAATGAAAAACTGCCACTTTGTGATGCAGCATTAGTAAAACAAAATTCTCCAAGCATCTTTACAAGGAAATCACAGTAACTTGATTGCTGGAAATTATAGATGAAATATGAAAGTGAGATTAAAGATGGGTTCATTACTTAAATAATGCCTTCTTTCAGCTTACAGTAGTATTCCTGAAAAGCAACGTAGACTAAAATAAGATTAGGCTCCATAATCACAAGGACATAATCCATAGGGTTAAATGGCATTTCTAGCAATTACTCCATCCAACTGCTTAGTACAATGCAGTCTCATTCACATGAAGACATTAATATCTTACAAGTAGTCCTAGGAAAAGAAACCATATGTGAATAGCACATGCCTCAAGTGTGTACAGAAGGTCATACTTGCCTATAAATTAACATGATTAGTAAGTGTAAAAGTGCATCATCAAGTCACTTGTAAGTGTAGGGTTCGGAATTCAGTGCCAATATCCAAATGTTCGTACAACTACCCAGTCAGCTTCTACCACCCAAAACATTGCTCTTCCATACAATCAAGCCACGCACATAATGTTAAACTTCAGGGCATTCTTAGTTTGATACAGGACAAATCAAGCAGATTAGCCGACACCCAAAAATTATAAAGATTATAAATTATAAATAAAAAGGAAGGAAGAAGAAGAGAAGAGGAAGATAGTAGTGGCAGAATAATGTTTATCAGAGAAAAAACAGAGAGAGATACAAGAAAATACTTAAATACATCTAAGCTTTAGGGGAAAATATATAGATGTAAAGTCTAGAACTCTTCTTAGCAATGTGAACAGAGCAAAAACCCTAAAAGAGTTACTTGAGCAAAACAAAGGAATTGATTATACGTAACACATACTCTTTTAGAATGGAACCAAAACGTTTCCTCTCAGACAGTGTAAATCCAGGTTGGCCACAATCCTGCAAATATCAATAAATTGGTGTCAGCATCTGTAGATGATTGAAATTTGTACAAAAATACATTAGAAGTATCATTATTATTATTAGATGTTTCATTTAGTGCTCCATTTGTTACTTTTTTCACTATACCTTCCTGTTTTTAAGTGTAAACAAGAATACAAATATAAGTTGACTGTCAAAGTAAGCATGGAAAGGAAACTAGCAACGTTTTATAACGTAGGGTGTTTGGCTAAGAGGGTATAAAAGAACTTAGAAGGCAAGAGAAGGAAAAGCAAATAATTCAAAGAAATGCAGTTGTTGACTAGGTCAATGTGTTTAATTTGATCAAGAGAAAATAAGGATAAAGTATGCAAAAGTTTTTCTAGAATATAATAACATAAGCTGTAGTAAAAATGTAAGCTGCTATAAGTTACCACCTCTTTGTTTGGGGGAACATAACCATTGAGCTTTGCTGCACTAAAAAATTCCGGATGGCTTACATCAATGTCTTGATGACTGCAAAAAAGGATAAAACTTACAGAGATTACAAGGAGGTATCAAATCTATAAATGTAAGAACTGAACAGTTAACTGAACTTCCTGTGAAATAAGTTTGGGCTCATAAACAGTATGCAAAGTTCATGGTCCGTTTACTTTAGTAATTTCAGGTTATAAAATTTATGGAATGCATGAAATGCTAAGCATAAGAAAAGTGCATTCATTCGTTGGATAGTTGTAGAACACTTAAAGTTAACTTTAACCGATAATCAAAAGAGCGACATACCTTGAGATATATTTCACACAATGGAATTTAACCAAGATAACACCATATTAGTCATGAGATTTAAGCAAGAAAGTAACCTTTTTGGACAATTATCTAGGCATGTGATTAACTTCAATTATATCCAGAAGAAAAGAATATCAAGAGGAAGTAATTTCAGAATCTTTGTGAAGCCTTACTTTCTCTGGGTATCCTCAGGATTAAACTATATCTTAATGAATGAATGTAAAAAAACTACATAAACAAACACCGCCCAATCCTGAAATCTGAGCAAACCACAATCACAGCCAGCTTTTCTCCATAAACCACCAAAAAGTTGAAACACAAATAATAAAATGGAAGATGGATGAAGG
The DNA here is from genome assembly GCA_028749325.2 of Caryopteris x clandonensis. NCBI lineage: Eukaryota > Viridiplantae > Streptophyta > Magnoliopsida > Lamiales > Lamiaceae > Caryopteris > Caryopteris x clandonensis. The sequence goes on from JAPYKT020000003.1 coordinate 9,734,036, forward strand.
AAAGTGTAGCAAAATATGATTTTTAAGTAAATTAAAGATGAATTAGAACCAGATAAGTACCTCACATTAAGATCACCACACCAGATAATGGGCTTATCAGAATTCCTGAGAACAAATTCTAACATCCTCTTATCCCACTTTCTTCTCCTTTGAAATGATGATTCCTCCTCTTTCCATCCATTGTTAGGAACATAAGTATTTAATAGACGGAATGATTCAAATTCAGCCAATATGACGCGACCATCTGGTTCATGCTTTGAACCTAAAACGCATACGTCTATAAGTTGAATTGTTGGTATTGAAATGGCATACAAAATATTGGAACCATTGTTTAACAGGGCATTCTGAGGTTGTGCCAGAGGCAGCCTGTCGTCAAATATTGTCTAGCTGAACGTGATTGGTCCATCTTAAGAAACAAAATGCCGCCGCTTAATTCGTTGCCAACAATTCATATAAGTTTATTCAAATTAAGGTGTCCCCTATGAAATAAAATTCTTCAACCACGTTGAAATAAATGGGATCAAGGAAATTCTTACCCACCACCCACACGGACACACCAAGTCATTCCTATTTCCTCTAGTTCCCCATGGTAGCCATCAGTTTCTACCAAGGAATAAAATCAATGTGCTATTGCTGTGATTTATTGGCCAACATACATCTTATATCTGCCTTTTCTATGATAACTTCATGTTTCATAAATTTTTTCAATAAAATTTAAAACTTTTAGTTCATTATTTCAATTATTTATATTATTTTGCAACTTTTAAATATAAAAACATCAAATGCATTGGTCATACAACCCAAAACTTGTGATTTATGACCCACCCCAAAGACACATGGATGACTCACCCTGTGTCTACACCTAATGGGAAACGAGTTGGCGATTGAGACCTAACTGATAAGCAAGGATATCCAATAGCCCAAAAATTGAGTATAGATACAACTATCTTCGATACTCAAATGACATACTGAATACTTTGCCAAAGAATGTGATGCAGACTACTCCCAATGAGCCAATGACATGTATAAATCATTAAAATACAAAATAAAGGCAAAGCTTAGGACTGTGTGACACTATAATGAGCGGGCATGAAAGATTTAAGGAAGAGGATATCTCCTATTATGAAAGTGATGCTCCCCAACAAAGAAATGCAGGTACAGGCACATACATTATCTTCTTGTTACACAACATGCTCAAAATCTACTCTAGACATGGATGATTTTAGAGCATGCTACCTGGGGCGATAATTTTACTTGATTTTTCTCTCAACATATTAGTTGCTTTAGTCACTGTGTTCAATGTAAATTTGTCCACGACATTCTATTCGATTTTCTTAGTTAGCAGAGATTCCCTCTAACAGTCTCACTGCCAACAGTACTCTACCTATATGATGCAACAGAATAAAACCAATTTTATTCTTGTTAGACCCACAAAATAGTAAAACGTGCATGATACAAAAAATAGTGGTTTCCTGAGAAAGGAAATTTGAAAGAAGTCTACCGCAAACCTGCTTGATCCAGTGAGAACGATACTTTCTTTGGCTGGAAACACGTTTTTACAAGCAATGCAGTTCCAGCATATTTTGAATCTGAAAGAGACCACCATACATTATAGTTTTTGAATGGTGCATTTGATAAGGCACGCATTATAACCTGCAAGTGAAAGTAATTAGAATCACTCCATAAAATCAACTTGCAGATACTGTTTAAGAGTAAAGTTACATGCATCAACTATTTTACAGGCATGATGATGGCCTATAATTCAATTCCCAAATTGCATTTTCAGAGATGAAGGGACACTGTAGTCAGAATTAATAGACAGCAAGCTGGAAACAGAATTTACAGTTTACCTGTTTCTCCTCACGTGAGGAGCTAGTATCATCTTTTAACTCTCTTGGGTTTTTCGGCGCACCTTTAGGACCAGCTGCAGGCATTCTAACTTCCTAACAACACTAAAAAGTCAGATAAAAATCTTGTCCAAGGTCCAAAACAGAAAAATACAGAAAATCCATCAGAAGATGACAGAATGGCACAATGTAGTATCTCCACAAATTGAAAGAAGACGAGTAGGATGAAAAGAATGAAGGAATGCTATGATGAACTGCAAGAAAGAGCAAAAACAGCAACAGAAGATCCCAAAATATTTCGAAAAAATCTTTCATGGTATCTGAAACAACTTTGTGATAAAGCAGGCCAGCTTCTTATACTTACAGTCCTACTACTAAATTATATGTAAGCCACTGAAAAGCAAGACAATTCCAAGATGTTACTATCTTATCAGAAGCCCAGTTCAAACAGCATTGTGTGGATACAGACAGAACCCTGAAATAAAATAAATCCCAAAAAGCCCTACTAGTGAAGAGGAGTTTTAGCGCAGAGAATACCACTAGAGAAGGAAATTTTTTGATCATGTTTAATCATGAATCTCATGGTGAGTAGATCATACAAGCAAAAAGGTACATAGGAGCACAAAATGAAAAGTTTCATTGTGGGGCATCACATAACAAGCACGTGATCACATACATATATGTGTGCGTGCGTGTGTGTATTCATCAACCTCCGTAACTTCAAAATATTGAAACCCGTTTTCCAAAAAACCAAAGTAAATGCTGAAAAAGCTACTCTCAAAGACCCCAAAAATTTCACTGTTGGACAGACAGAGCCAACAGCAATAGTAACATTGCCCGAATTACCTGTATGGCAATGATATCCGGGTCAAGATTCTGTACGAACTTGGATAACTCGGCCCAGTTGTTCTTGATTCTTAGCAGAAAACTATTTGCATTCCATGTTAAGAATTTCGAAGGTTCTTTCTTTGTAGTATCATTGTTCTCTTCATCTGCAGCAGCGGACGCAATTTCTGATGTTTTCCCGGAGTCTTCAAGTTGTGAAGATGAAAGGGAGAGAGTTGGTTTCTTGAAGGAGCCATCTTTCTCTATTGGTTTGAAAAATCTCTTCATTTTTTGCGCTCTGCTAGTGCTTCCGTCAGTGAAGAGCACCCGGAAAACCTTTTACTTTAGGGGCACTGCTAAATACCCCCGTTTTACTGAATATTCCCCACCTCCCCAATGTACAATAAAATACAGGCCTTATTGAACAAACAATTTTACTTGGATATTTTTAATACACCACAAAAATTATTTTGCACCCTATTTTTATTATGAGTGTGTTATTCATACTTTAAAATCTCTAAACATACCCCTATAATAATTATAGTAAAATTAAATATAAATAAATTAGCTAAGACGCCCTTATATATTTATATATTTAAAATTAATTTTATTTTATTCTTTTTTTTTTTCTTATTCTCAATTGCTACTTGTTAATTTTACTTTTATTGTCTTCTTTTTCTTCATATTTTTTTAATATTGAATTACAAAATTGAAATGAGAGTTTCTATTCACACCACAAATTTTACTTTGCACACCACATACTTATTTTGGACAAAAAAAGACATGATATAAATGACCTATATACCCTTATTTTAAAATAAAAAAATAAAAAAATAAATTATAACATATAACCTAAAAGCATGACAAAATTTTCATACTTTCTTTGTTAACCCTCTTTGAAAATCCTAATCAGTACGTTTATTGTTAACGAGAAATTTTCACGATGGACAATCAACATTTATCTGTAAATTCGGTATGTTTTTCATATGTTTTATTGTAAGTTTCATCATTTTATACAATCAAAAAACATAGCAGAAATCGCAAACAACGAACTCTGATTTTGAAAGCGTTCAGCCTGCATCAGCCGAACAGAAACGACTACGTTCGGCCGAAATCAGCTGAACACTTCACAAGGTGTTCGGCGGGCAACCGAACAAATTAAAAATGTTCGGCAACCACAGGCCGAACGCATCTTGTAATGTTCGGCTCTTGCAGGCCGAACGCATATTGTCACATTTTTTCAACTTCTTTTTGTCGTTTTATGTTTCATTTTATATTGCTAAATAGTACTTTTATTATATTATTTGCAGGAGACATCAAGAACAAGTACTTTTATTTCAAATAACAATGAACAAGTTGTTGATTACCAAGATTTCTTTAATACAATGAAATTGTTTGAATCACGTGAAAATTTGATTTTTGGGTACATGAAAAGGCTATCCCATTATGCATGATGGTAGTTGTGATGAGGTCAGAAATTGGAGATGAATGTAGATGATCTCGTTTGTGGTTAGGTTGCGAACGAGGGGGTAAATATCGTCCACAAAAAAAAAAATTCCACAGAGAAAAGTGAAAATAAAGAAACAGATGAATGTGGAAGAGAAGAGGAAGAGGTAGAGGATATGTCAAGGAAAGGAAAAACAATTGAGAATCGTCGTTCCGGAACCAAGAAATGTGATTGTTCATTTCGTCTAAAAGGAACATATTACAAAGAGACTTATGTATGGGCCTTGGAGGTTATTTGTGGTTCACATAATAATGAGTTAGCAAGATATTTAGAGGGTCACTCTTATGCTGGTCGTTTAACTACAGATGAGTTCAAATTGGTGTATGATCTGTCTACGGATAATAGTCATCCTAGGGACATATTGTTTACTTTGCAGAAGAGGTATACAGAAAATAAATCCACGATAAAGACTATCTACAATATTCGACAGAAGATTAAACAAGTCGAACACTGTGGCAGGTCACAAATGCAATATCTAATGGGTAAACTTAAAGAGAATGGTTTTTTTTTCATACTAGGTGGTATAAGCAAACAGATGCTGTCAAAGATATGTTTTGGGCCCATCCGACAAGTGTGAAGTTTTTTGCGTGCATTCCCAAATGTCTTGTTAATGAACTATACATACAAAACAAACCGCTACAAACTACCGTTGTTAGAAATTATCGGGATGACTTCCACAAACATGACATTTTCAGTTGCATGTGCCTATTTAGAACGTGAAAAGGAGGACAATTACTTATGGGTATGCAATGTCCTTAAAGATTTGATGGACCAATCCAACCTACCAAAAATATTTGTAACCGACCGAGAACTTGCATTGATTAATGCAAGTTCTCGTCATTTGCTATGTCGGTGGCACATCAACAAAAATGTAATGGTCAAATGCAAGAAGTACTTTAGTACAAAAGAACAATGGAATTTTTTTTGTTGTAATTGGAATTCGTTGATCTTTGCCGAGTCCGAGCACATGTTCGAAGAGTTGCTGAAGAGATTTGAGAATGATTTTTTCTATAAAAAAGATGTTGTAAAATATGTTTTGGATCAATGGATATAAGGAACGATTTGTTTCTTGTTGGGTAAACAACTTGATGCACTTTCAAAATATCACAACAAATAGGTAATAAAAATCATGTGTCATTTATATGCTATATTATTTTTTTATTCTGTATATATTGTATGTTATATGCTCATTAATGAATTGATTTAATGTTTATTTTGTAATATAGGGTGGAGGGCCAGCATGCCAAGTTGAAAAAACAACTTCAATCAAGTACAGACAATTTTGAAACGTGTTGGGAAACAAATTTTGTTCTTCTCGAAACATCGCATAATGCAATCAAAAGTTCGTTCGAGAAGAGCATCAATATAATCCAACATAGATATTCATCTCTTGTATTTAAAATGTTACAGGGTATGATTTCTATTTCTACTTTGGATATGATTTTGGATGAAATGGTTGGTGTTGGAGAAAATGGCGTGGATCCTTTATTATGTGGGTGTATTTTGTGAAAGACTTGCGGTCTTCCATATGCTTATGAGCTAGCTGAACATGTTCGGGGGAACATGCTCATCCCTCTAAATAGAGTTGATCAATTTTGGAAAAAGCTTGATATGGAAACTGTGGATGGGGCAAATAAAAATATTGGAAATGCCATAAATAATAGTTTCAAGAAGACACTTGATGAAATTGACAATCAGTTTGAAGGTGCACATGATGAATCTGAGAGGTTGTTAATGTTGAAGAGGTTAAGAGAGTTTGCAAACGCAACTACAACATCCCTTATTGAACCACAAGTCCAACCACGTACGCGTTAACGACCTACCAAAGCAAAAGCAAAAAAAAAAAAAAAAACACCTCAACCAAAAGAGATCCGAATGCATTTGAGTATGTCCAGTCCATCAATGACAATTGTTCACCAGTGGAGGAAACATTTATCATAAGTGGAGAAAATGTGTCAAGTGCAATGTTTAGTTTGACTCGTAGAGAAAAGCAAAAGGTAATTTTCATTGATAAAAAAACTTGTGTTTTGTTTTTCTTTTCTTTTCCATTTAATTTATGATAATTGTATAGTTTACAGGTGGTTCATCATGCATCTAACGTTGTTACCACAAACAAGAATATTGAATTTTTTGAAGATATTCCACCTATCTTTCGGCCATACGTTTATTGGACTAAGAATGTTAAAGGAGACGGACATTGCGGATTTCATGTAATTCCTGAGTTAATGAACTTCGGAGAAGAATCGTGATCTAGAGTTTGTTGTGATCTCATTAATGAATTACAAAAATTTGGAGAAATGTATGCACCAATATTTAAAGAACATGGACGTGTTGGGGAAGTTAAGGATGCATTACATTGTTTTATGAGAGAGCCTATAGACGACACTGGCTAGATATACCTGATATGGGACACATGATTGCAATTGTCTACAATATAGCACTTGTCGTGCTAACACCAATTGCAAACTATACTTTCCTTCCCCTGAGGACTGCAAATCCAGAAGATCCGAAACTTATTTGCATAGCATTGGTGGACCAAAGCAGACATTTTTGCGGGGTGTGTTGTTGTTGTTATTATTATTATTATTATTATTATTATTATTATTATTATTATTTTCATATTAATCTTTGCGGAGTAGTAACTGTACGTTTATTGTGGTAGGTCTCATTGATTTATGGATGTCTGTTGCCTCATGTTCTGCAGGTATGGAATGAACGTCGTAGTGCTTGTGCAGTTGGATGAGAGATATTATAAAAAACACAATTTCAGATGTATAATGCAATTTGATTAGGAAATGAATGATATGTACTTATACATTTGACATTTTGTTTTTTTGTTCTGGTTTGAAATGTTTTAAGTGTTGAATATTTTTTCTTTAAAATATTCCATCTAATATTTCCTACAATTTCTAAGTTTGTCCGATTAGAATTAGATTATAAATAATAAAACCAAACATCTTTTGACAACTGGATACCAAAATTAAAATAGAAACCACACGCTTAACCATATAACAAATTAATATAATTAAGATAATATTAATTTGACAAAAGAAGAGGTTAACAAAACTAAGGCATCAATAATTGAAAGTTCCCTTCTTAAAAGGCAGGGGATAAAAACCAAGTACATAAAATATATAAGTCGTCTAATGACTACTCATCTTTGTCTTGTCCAGCATCCAATGTTAGACCGTGGAGTACTCTTGCAGCTTGCTCAACTTTTGGCATAATGTAATCAATAGATAATTACGATCATGAGTTGTCCACATGCGAACTAATGGGTTGAGAATGTTTCGTGCCTCAACGTTTCGAACCCACAATTGACTGGGGTTCGCACCAACAAGAAAGTGTCGTGCTGCAGGTGTACGATTGGGATTTTGTACCTGTGGATGGAAAAATGTACGGTACCAATCCATATACTCAGGTACAGTTTTTCATATTGGATCAGCAAGTCTCCCTCGTCGTCGCATGGATAATATATGGCTGTCCCAGGACAGAAACATGGATCCCAGCACACCCCATGCAAGTATATATTGCCTGAGATTTTTTCCTCTTCTTGCATAGTCTGGATCCAATTGAGGCAATGGTATATGCTGGACATGGCCAAACTACCTCAACATACGATCAGGATGGTATGGTTTGACAATTTCAAATGCCCTTATGCAACCATGATAGAACGTCACTTTAAGACGTTGAAATCAATCACACACCTGCTGGTAAGGATCCCAATTTACCTATGTAATGAAATGTTCAAGTTATATATTTAAAAGACACATATAGCTAGTATAAAAGTAATCAACGTAAATTAAAAAGACACACTTACTTCGTGAGGTTGAAGTGAATCTAACCACTCCCTACAAGTTTGCAAGCCTAAAGTATTGGCTCCACATTGTCCATGTTGTGACCATCTCATAGCAAGTGGATATCTAGGATCGTACTCAACATTAAGTTGAGATTGTGGGCTAGTCGAAAAGTGTTCGTAAATCCATACCTACATATATAGAAATACAATGGTACAACATACTAAAAATTATAGCATAATGTTAAAAAAAATTATTTTCAAACAATGACTTACCTCCAATAATGTAAGATACCCAACTATTTCCTTCACCCCCGATCTTGATGCAAATCCTAGTTGCTTGTAAAGATAGGCAAGAGCTGCAGCACCCCATGCATATTCCTGAACAACACTTGTATTTTCTAGTAGCTTCAAATAACTAGCTGCAATTCGAGTACCACTTTTGTCGGAAAATATTGTACAGCCTAGAATATATAGTATATATGTTCTCGCTGTCTTTTCTTCAATTGCTCTATCCGAAATTTGATATATATCCAAGAAGGTGCTATGCAACCACTCTAACTTCACTGATTGACCCCTCTTGTCATTAAGTGCTGATATAGCATCCTCAACTGACACACCTAACAGTCGATGAATCAGCGCAAGAGAGAATTCTGAAGTCTCGTCTGCGATATGCACTGGCTGCCCTATCACTGGTAGACCAAGTAGACACGATACATCATCTAATGTGATCGTCATCTCACCAAATGGTAAATGGAATGTGTTGGTTTCCGGCTGCCAACGTTCTACAAATGCAGAAATCAAGTTTATATTGGGAGTTTTATATGAAATTTTGCTCAAAATATGAAGCCCAGTCGTTTGACATACGACCTCCAAACTCGTGTCATCCCATCTTCCGGATACACCCATTTCAGAAGCTTAGAAGTGTGACAAAGGCATTTTAAAACACCTCTCTCAATGCCGTTCCAAACCTCGGCGGCTGCATGGGTTTAAAACTTCATCACAATGACGGATCATAAGAACCACCAGGAAATGGGCCCATTAGGATCTCATCCTAATCCGCTTGCCCCTCTTGTTCTTGAGGCACATCAGCATATGCCTCGAATTCTTGAGGCCTACCAATATCATCTTCTGTAGAAGGACCTGCCACAAATTCAGATTGTTGTGCAGCCCTTAATCTTCTGTTTGATGCTGTTGGTCATCTCCTTCTTCTTTCAAAAACCGTAACACAGGAAAATAAAAATGTTAACAAAATATGTTCGAACAAAAACATAATCAGTGAGTCCAGCATTTACTGCCACACAATACAACATCCAACGAGACTGAATTAACGAAACATTCACAATACAACATTCACTGTCCACACATTCACAATCACAGTCACCCCATCAATACATTCGGCCAGTGCACGCCGAATAGGAAAGGAACGTTCTGCCAGTGCACACCGAACTGGTTAAGGAACGTTCGGCCAGTGCATGCCGAACTGGTTAAGGAACGTTCGGCCAGTGCACGCCAAATATGTATGGAAATGTTCAGTCAGTGCACGCCGAACGAGTAGACATGCATTCGGCTTGTGCACGCCGAACGCCTATGGATTAGTTCGGCTGGTGATGCCGAACGCTTGGACATGCGTTCGGCCAGTGGATGCCGAACTTTTGGAGCTATGTTCGGTCTACCAGAGACGAATGCATTGCAGGGCGTTCGGCCAACCAGTGCCGAACGTATCACAGTATGGAAAAGCTTTAGTTTCATCGTTTACGAGAAATATTACCTGGAGGACTCGAGACATTGTCGCCTTTTGCATCCATTATCGTTGTTGAGGAGAAGAGAAGAGTAGAACAAACGTGATGAGGAGGGTGGGAAGAGAAATGAAGAATAGGGAGAGAAGAGGCCGTTCGGCGCGCAGGGTTACGGTTAGGGAACGAACGTGTTTTGATTTCTGTTTTTTTTAATTTTTTTAAAGGGCAGAATAGGTATTTTGGGGGTGGGTTTAGTAAAATTGAATTTTTAAATAATTTTTTATGTGGTGTGCATAGCAATTGTGGTGTACATAGCAATATTTGTGGTTTGTATATAAACTCCCAATTGGAATTTCAAATTTATACTTGTTAGTTTTACTTTTATTGTCTTCTTCTTCTCCATATTTTTTGAATATAAAAATGCAAAGCTTTGCAGATTTATTCATGAATTTGTTAACAATTGTGTGTACAAGGTTCATATATATATATATATATATATATATATATACACACACACATATATATTGTCTTCTTCTTTTTCATATTTTTTGAATGTAAAAATATAAAATTGAAATTGCAAATTCATTCATGACTTTCTTAAGAACTATGTGTACAAGGGTTCATATATATATATATATATATACATATATTTCTTCGTGTGAAAGGATTGTAAAACTTTGGGTTCATAATAATCATTAACTCGACTCATTCTCCCTTCACAAACCTCTCCTTATTCTCCAATGCCATTAACAAGTAACACAAATCTGAACAAATTTTCCACCATTTCCTCCTTATTCTCCAATGCAATTAACAAGTAACACAAATCTGAACAAATTTTCCACTATTTCTTCTTCATCGCTAGTCTTTGGATCCTTAGACGTATGAATGGCCTATAACAAAGTGTCAATCCCATTCATCTAACCAAACCTCTTCTGATTTGCCACTGTTCTGCAACAAAATAGCCAAAATCTCAGAAGCATATATATATATATATATATATATATATATATATCATAGTGCTATAATGTGATGAAATTATTTCATAAGAAACATTATTTTTCCTTCTAATCTTCTTGTTATACTAATATTTTCTAAAAAATACTGATTTGAAGAGAATTATTAATTTTAGCTAGGGTGTATTTAGACTCCGAGGTATATTTAGAGATTTCGGGGGTATGAATAACCCTTTTTATTATACACACCACAAAAAATATACTTAAAAACTTAATTTTACTAAATCGACCCCCAAAATACCTATTCTACCCATTAAAAAACAAAAAATTCAAAATTCACCAAATCTAACTTCACCAACTACTGCATACTCTTCCCTTCTCTCCCCACCCATCACTAACGGTTGCGCATACACCTCCTTCTCCTCCTCTTTTTGTCAACAACGTGTAATGGATGCCTCATTCTCTTCCTCCTCTTGTCAATAAAGTAATGAATGCAGAAGGTGAGCAAGTTCTCCTGGTAATGTTTTCATTTCGTTTAGCGTTCATGTTCAAAAACGACGAAAATATAAGTTTAGCGCTCTGCGAAGCGTCCAACGTCCCCTGGCCGAACTCCCTTCTACGCGTTCAGCCCGCTTTGGCCGAACGCTTATTTTTGTGCTTTTTTATACATAAAACTATATATTTTGTTCGAACATGTTTTGTTAACATTTTTTATTTTCTTGTGTTACAGTTTTTTGAAAGAGTAGACGATCATCGTTACAATCTCTCGTCTATTTCAATGCTTCATATTAGGGTTTTGTATTTTTCAAAAGATGATTCAAAGAGAATATTTTTGTTTGTTAAAAAGTATGCTGAAATGTTTTGAATGATTTTATGTTATATGATGATTTTTTTGTATTTTTTAATTTAAAATAAGGATATATATGTTATTTACACCATGCCTATTTTTGTCTAAAATATTAATGTTGTATACAAAGTAATTTTTGTGGTGTTAGAAACACCCATCTTTTATGCATACCACATTAACTTAATATATTATAAATAAATAAATTATTCCTTTAAAAAAATTTAGACATCACATATTTCTCCAAATTTACTCTCATATTAAAAAAGAAAAGAACATAAAATCAATTTCTAACAACTTTGAAATAATAATTAACATTGCAATTAAAACAAAAAAAATATTTAATAAAATAAAGAATAGGAAAAATAAGATGAAGAAGAGAAAATGAGTTCCGAATAATTGCTCGAGAGTTTCAAATAGTTCTTGTTGTCATTTTCAAACCAAAGAACAATTGACCCTCGTCACCCAAATAACCATATTTATCGAAAAAACAAAGCAGGAAGTAATTTGTTTCTTCTTAATTAGAGTTTGTTCTTACTTCTTAGTTTAGGATTGTTCTTCATGTGTTTTAACCAATTTTAGGAAGAGTTCTCATGTTTTGTGAGTGATTTGATGGTTAATTGTTCGAAATTGGTGTGTGTGAATTTATATTGATGGGTGTTATAATTTATTTGTTGAAGTAGATATTCAAATGTTGTAAGCTAATTTTTTGAACGTACTGAAAAATTGGTCAAAATTTTGTTTGAGAATGATATGTGGTTTTTTTTATTTAAAAAATCATTATTCAACTGATCAAAAGTGAATTTTTCAATTTATTAGGATCATAAAGAAATAATTTTTTAAAGTATAAGATGTGTACAAAATATTATTTTTGAACATCTACTGTTATGTTCAAATACTCAATTTAAAAAGAATAATAATAATATTGATAAATTAGAAAATCAGCCATCTCTGCCTCCATCATTTCTTCTCAAATTTGGGTTCATATGTGTTTATCCTTACACATTTTAATCACTTTATACCTGTCCATTTTGATTAAAAAATTATGAAGTGCATTCAGATGGGGTGGAGGTGCTATTAGTTAAACTCTAATTTATTTTTACTTAACAATTTCACAATTTGTAGTTCATATTCATAATTTTACAATTTATAATAGGGAAAAGATACATCTATGATCCTATCCATGACCCTAAACTATTGCTCTCGGTACAACCAGGACCCTAAACTATTTTTTGGTTCAAATAGGCCCTCGAACTATTATTTAGAGAACATCTAAGCCCTCCTGTTAAAAAAGCTAACGGATTCATACGGAAGATAATTAAACAAATTTACTTGGGTTGACTAATTTGACTAATTCTAATTAAATGACCCTAATCCCTACTTTAATTCATAATTAGTGGAATTTTATTTTTTAAATTAAGTAAATTAATTCATAATTAAATGAGAAGATTAAAATTAAGCAAATTAATTTATAATTAAAGAAACTTTATCTATTAAATTTCATAAATTAAGCAAATTAATATTTAAATAATATATTACAAGGAAGATAAAAATATGGCATCTTATGTAGGCACTGAAGCAATTTAAATTTCACAAAGAGAAATGTTATGAATTAACGCAAAAGTCGCACTATATAGACAATCACCATCACCACACATCCAAAATGGAGCATCAATTTCGCCTGCTATTATTAGTCTCGGTTAATTCATAACATTTCTCTTTATGAAATTTAAATTGCTTCAGTGCCTACATAAGATGCCATATTTTTATCTTCCTTGTAATATATTATTTAAATATTAATTTGCTTAATTTATGAAATTTAATAGATAAAGTTTCTTTAATTATAAATTAATTTGCTTAATTTTAGTCTTCTCATTTAATTATGAATTAATTTACTTAATTTAAAAAATAAAATTCCACTAATTATGAATTAAAGTAGGGATTAGGGTCATTTAATTAGAATTAGTCAAATTAGTCGACCCAAGTAAATTTGTTTAATTATCTTCCGTATGAATCCGTTAGCTTTTTTAACAGGAGGGCTTAGATGTTCTATAAATAATAGTTCGAGGGCCTATTTGAACAAAAAAATAGTTTAGGGTCCTGGTTGTACCGAGAGCAATAGTTTAGGGTCATAGATGTACCTTTTTCCTTTATAATATTCATAACATGACATGCAGGACTTATGAATTCAAAAGTTATATATTGTATAAATTGAAATTGATGGTCAATGACTTAGTTGAACAATTGATTCAATTTTGAATCAGAATCGGAACTACGGTTCTAAATATCGTTGGTTGCGGTTTTGAACCACTGATTCTAGTTTTAATTTCGGATCCAAATCATCGATTTCATTTGATTTCAGGTTTGATTTTTTCTTTGGACGATACTTGATCAGAAATATGAAAATTTTAGAATAAAAACAGAAAGTAAAATAGAAATTGACACTTCTAAAACTTAAACCGTTTGTATATTAATTTAGTTTTGATTTCACCCTTCGACTTAAAAAATTGATGATTTCATAATTAAAATCGAAGAACCCATGTTAATTAGTATAAAATCATCTGAATCATTAAAAAAATAGGACATAAAATCTTGAAGAGATACCCAACATATATATTTGACTGACTTTAATACTTTTGAATCAAGACATATCGATTTTAATTTTATATAGTATTAGAACTTAATTTTATATTTAATAAACCACAAAAACTTATAATAATAAACCTACCCTAATACCCACTCTTTCTTTGTCCTTTTTTTATTTCTTTTCGGGTGTGGCTATTCATACTTTCGAAATTTTTAAACATACCCAAAATTTAAATACATCTCATGTAAAATTAATAATTCTCTTTTTTTACTAAATATACTCCATTTATACCCCTTATACCTTCTTACTAAATAATAAATAATAAATAATAAATCAGTATCCTAACTTGATTGCCCAACCCTTCATAAACACAAATCAAAGTTAAAAAGCTCCCTTCTCGGCAATTCTCTATATAGCATAAATTTATCCCTTTTAACCTGCACATCCTCTCTTATTTACCCTAAAATCCAAAAAAACACAAGGAGGGAAGAAAATGATTTTTGTTGAAATTGAAAAATGGCACAAATTTAGGTTCAGAAAGTGGTGGCGGCAGGCGCCAATGGAATAACAATGCCTCAATGTGACGGACTTCAGGGAGTTGGTGATTAAGACCACCAGGCGTGCCCACATACAACGAGCATATATATTATATATATATATATATCCTTGTACACAAAATTCTTAACAAAATCAAATTTGGGGAAATAACATTTAAATAGTGTTAAGTGTGTGTTGTTTATTAAATTTGACATTTGCGGTGAAATGGTTCAAATTTAGAGTCGAATCTCAAGAAAGTTATAAAGCCGAATCTCTGTATCGAAGAAATATGAAGAAAAAGAAAACAAGCGGAATTTTGCAATTGAGAATAGATACAATATATATATAAAGGGTATTTTAGTCTATTTATTTATGTCTAATTTTATCATAATTATTATGGGATATATTTAGAGGTTTTTGGGTATGAGGAGCCCACCCTTAATTATCTTATAAATTTTAAGAGATATTTTATAATTAGTTAAAAATTAATTATTATAAAAATAATTTTTAACTTTACTTTTTATTATAATTTGATACCTAGTTTACACATTTATCTTAAAAATCTTAGAATTTATACAAAACGTAATTTATTTATTTTTGAAGTCGCTCGTTCTAAATTTTTTGAGAGGATTTGCCACACTCAAAACCCATTGCAAACATTACCGGCAGCCCTATTCCTGCACGCCAAAACCCTTTACTCTCGATAAACCCATGTATGAGACTCGGACCGAGCCGAGTCGGTAGGAACATCAGTTGTGGCCGTCATAGTCTTGAAGGGTCTAACTGGCTTGCAGGCTCAAGTGATGTTCATGTCCTACATTCTTAATTGAAGAAGTGAAAGCTCCCCTTCCAATACGACGACCTACTTGATGTGCTCAACAACATGTCAGCGGCATCCTCCATCTCTAGGACCCTAGCTAGAAATCTCCGGCAGCCCACCATCCCTCCTCCAAAGTGGGTTCCACAATCGTCGCCTATCTCCACGACTTCTGCTGCACCAACCATCTCCGCTGTATCTCAACCAGAACAAGGTGGTTGATTATATTCATCCCTTTATCGTAATTCTTGTTCTCTTCTCTTTTGCATCCTGCCTTTTGGTTATGATAAGATGGTTTCATTTAGGAACTTTTTACTTTGAAAATGATTTGGGTTTTGGTTTTCTTGATAATGTGTATGGGTATCAGAGACAAGGGGCAGATCAACATGGTCGAAGCTGTTGCTTTTCATACCAGGAGCCATTACTTTTGGCCTTGGCACTTGGCAAATCTTCAGAAGACAAGAAAAGGTCAATTTCTTTAGTTTTTTCTTTCAATGACTGCCTCTTTTTTTGGGAGTAATTGTGGTTCTGTAGGTGACATTGAGGATCTAGTCTTGTTGGTGTTTATCAGCACACGTACTCTATTATTTATTATTATTATTTTTAAAATGAGCTTTTGGTTGAGTGTGAGGATATAAATCATATAATAAAGCAGCCTCACAAACAAGAATTGCGCAAAACTTAGAGAAAACCTTTGAATTAAATGGCTGTATCTTGTTCAAAACAGTAATAATCATATTGTTGATTATTCTTGAAATGGGGAATCTACAATGAGTCTTCTTTTAGTTGTTTAGTCCTTTTGGTTTCTTTGTACAGATAAAGATGCTGGATTACCGGCAGAGTAGGCTTGGCATTGAACCTCTCAAGGGCAATGAAATTGTGCCGTCTAGTGGGAGTTTGGACTCCCTGGAGTTCAGGAAGGTGCAGTGTAAAGGAGTTTTTTATGAGAAAAATTCAATTTATGTAGGACCACGTTCAAGGAGCATCTCTGGAGTGACTGAAAATGGATACTATGTTATAACTCCCCTTGTTCCAGTCCCTGGTGATCCTGAAAGGTAAATTTCCTTTAAAATTGCATG
The DNA here is from genome assembly GCA_028749325.2 of Caryopteris x clandonensis. Taxonomy (NCBI): domain Eukaryota; kingdom Viridiplantae; phylum Streptophyta; class Magnoliopsida; order Lamiales; family Lamiaceae; genus Caryopteris; species Caryopteris x clandonensis. Next base: position 9,750,567 of record JAPYKT020000003.1, read on the forward strand.
AATAAATATTATTATTTTGTGTATTATTCCCTCCTTTGTTGAAAGTTTTAAATACTTCTAAATGTGGTGCTTAATGATATATTCAGGATGAAGCATCTTAGGAACATTTTGCCTATGGACTTAATTATAGTCTAAAACGTGAAATAATTGTTGTCTTTTTTTTTGTATTTCATTTACAGTACCTTAACAAATTGAATTAAGTGGTTGATGAGAAGTGCCATGATATTGGTGTCCATGCTTCTGAGAGGAGAAAGCGTTTTCTTCTGCATATGTAGACAATATGAAACTGTCTGAAGTCCAAATTTATGTCTGCAGAATAGTTTATGCTATTCAGTAGTTTTATTCCCTCAGCTTTGGTTCATAGGAATGGTTAGTGATTAGTGTGCTTTCAATTGGCAAACTCATTTTCCTTCTTCCAAAATAAAAATGTGTGTGCTGTGATTGCATAAGGGAGTTGTCATTCTCCTGTGAAGTACCAGTCATTTATTATGTTATTAATAGTAGTATACGCTTCTCTACTCTCACTAACTAAAATAAAACAATATTGACAAGACATCAACTTGCAAATGTCTCCTGCCAATTATAAAAAGAATTACATCTACAGTTGAAAATGATGTTCTTGCAAAGTATCTCCCAGAATTGCTGGAATTGAAACCAAACATGATGGTTGCCACATGCTCTGTGATTTATTCACACTATGCTCGTTATTTATTGAGCATCTTGGAAATCTTTTTGCAGCGTACAGGCGCCTATTCTGGTAAATAGAGGATGGGTTCCTAGGAGTTGGAGAGACAAGGCATTAGATGCTTCAGAAGATGTACCGCTGCCAAATAGCTCATCCACCTCAACTCAAGAGAGTACAAAATCCTATTGGTGGCGCATTTGGTCTAATAAGCGTGAAGATCCTGAGGTTGTAGCCTCTTCCCCCCTCCTTTTTCTTTTTTTTGTTCTTTCTTTCTTTCAATCAATATGAATGATGATATCCTTGTGAAATTGGAATCTCATTAAATCTTATTGAATCTGTCAGGAACAAATTCCATCTGTCATCCCTGTTGAAGTTATCGGAGTTGTACGGGGCAGTGAGAAGCCTAGCATATTTGTTCCTGCAAATGATCCTAATGCCTCTCAGTGGTTTTATGTGGATGTTCCTGCACTTGCTCGTGATTGTGGACTTCCAGAGAAAACACTCTACATTGAAGAGATTAATGAACACGATAATCCTAGCAGCCCCTACCCCATTCCAAAGGATTTCAATATGTTAATTCGTACTTCAGTAATGCCACAGGACCATCTTAACTATACATTAACATGGTACGTATTATTCCATTTCTACTGTTTAATTTTCTGCATGTGGATCCATATCTGTTTGTTTGATCATGCTGTTTTTCCTTTCATTAGCTTTTATCAGACTTCTGTTTAGTATTGTGCTCATTTATTTCTTGTAGATTGGATGTGTAGCTCTTTGCCTCTTCATTTGTATGCCAAACAAAGTTTTGATTGTGTTTGTCAAGATTTTTTGTGTATAAACCTTTGTTTATCAGATCTGCTTGTACAATAACTTGGTCTAGTGCTGATGGAGTTATAAGAAACTTTTGTTCTTTTGGAGAAAGGACTTTACTTGAGATAAATGCATTTGTTAGTCATATAGGTCAGATGTGACTTTACTTGCTTAAATTTTGTCGACAAGATGTCCAACACAAAGGAAATCTTTTTGGTTCTGGCTGTCTCTGAGTGATGGGTTGTGATCCTTTCTCTTCTTTTAGTTATAAAAAAAACCTGACATGATACCTGCTGTTGCTTTTCCCTTAAATCTGGTTGCTTTGGCAACCTCCTCTTGGCTTCTGTTAAGTCTGATCGAATCATGGATCTTAATGTGGAAAATGGAAGAAGATTATTGGTATTTATTTACAGTTCTGGGGAGATTGTTATGGGGAATGAAAATAATGTTCCAAGGAATAGATTTCCATCTCTGGGACATTATTTACCCGACATGACAAGTCCTCTTGAAAGATCAACATTAACTTGTCTATAGGTGAAACTGATAGCTCTTGCTGAACTTTCCAACTACTATTTACCCATCCTTTATTATAAGCGACGAACAACATATGATACAGAAGATGTCCTCCTGTGCAGGTACTCTCTTTCAGCTGCAGTGACTTTCATGGCTATTAAGAGACTCAAGCCAAGAAAGACTAGGAGATAGCCTTATCAATTGCCCTATTCTTTCTCGTACCGCGTTCATATTTGCTACAACCGAACACATATCAAAGAAGCAACAGATAGTTGATATAAAGTTCTTCCATGATTGAGGTTGCATTTTGGTTGCTAAAAATTTTGAGCTATATTATGTGTAGCTTGTCGGCCTTTTATCCTATCTTTGTTAGCAGGTTAAGAAGCTTAATAGTGAGAGTGAATAACGTCGACACGAATATGAATGCTTCATATGTCGCGAGCAAAAAACATCTTGTCCCAAACTCCCGATTTTCCCCCTCTTTCTGTCATTTATTTACTAAAATACCCTTAATCCCGATGGGAATCTCTGCCCAACTATGTAACAGGTAGGGGAGGGATTAAGGGATGACAATTTTGCCTGTTCTAGTTGAGGCGACCCATTTGTGACCCGCAGCAGGATGGGTCTGGGTACCTCTTCTATCGTGAGCTGTTCTAACATGTTCTATATTATTATATACATAATATAACATACAAGATTATATTGTAATTAAAAATTATTATTAATATCAACATTTTTAAAAGGTGAATATAATTTGACTCCTCAGGGGCCTGCTCCGATCTGCCACTTGACATCCGCCAGATGAATCTGACTCCTGCACCATTATGTATACTAAATACATATATTTTAATTAATTATATGTAACATATTATTATTTTTTGGGACCGATGAAGTAACATACAACTTTGAGGCGTACACATTCCACGCTCTACATGTACACTAAATATATTTTATATTAAAAATATATTTTATATTAAAAATATATTTTATATTAATTATGTATGTAAACATATTATTATTTTAAGGAAATTATAATTTTGCACAAAAAAATAAAAACTTGGTACTTCAAAAAAAATATGATTTTTATTTTTTTTAAATGGATGAAGTAGTAGTTAAAAGATAAAAGATATAAGTTAAAATATTATTTAAGTATATATTAAGTTAATAGAAATGCCCGTTTTTGAGTTATATTGTCCTTATCATATGATCGTTTGAAGCTTACATCTCTATTTTATTTTTAAAAAAAATTATTGTACTAACACTGCATACTTTTATTACGTGTATCTACAAATATGTAACTTATAGTTGAAAAAATCACATATAAATGGATGAATGTAATTAATGTCTATTTTATTAGATGATTATGTTGTTCTTAATATAATTTGTTTTATCAATAATTGGAAATTTTGTTTATTCATTTTATTTAATTACACATATGATACATACAAGGCAAAACAAATATTTAAACAAGGACAAATTATTAGTTAATCAATGTATAAATGGATCGATTAATATAAAGTTGTCGTTGAGAATGTACACAAGGAACATTTTGTATGACTTTTATGTTTTTATGTTATTTTAATATGTAAGTTTTATTTATGTATTCAATATTATACTAATTTTGTATGAACCTATTGTACGCAAAAAATTCCACACGAATTTGTTTGATATAGTAGGCAGTTATCTCTTAAGTACTTTTGAGTTGAAAGCTTTTTAGACTGCATTTACTATGCAGGATAAGGTTTCATTAAACAATTGAGCGTTGGGCGTTTAAAATTTTGATTAATTTTCTTTAGCATGTATTTATAAAATATTGAGGACTATTTGCTTTTAAGGCACAATGATCGAGGTGAATTCATTATAGCATTTTTTTTCCAGTGATGGTTACTTTAATAAAGATTGTCAATCGATGAAAAATAATTACGCTAAATCAAACAGTAACTATTTAGATAATAGCTCAATTAATTCATTTAATTATTTTATATGAATTTTTTTACAATGTATTACTATAAACAATTTATTTTCAATATTATTTACATTAATAACTTTGTTTTAAATTGTAGTCCAGCCATAAAAAATATCATATCTCAATAAGTATTATATATTGAGTCACATTTTTTTTTTTCATAATGTTAATATCATTAGTATTATTCGACTTTCTTATCAAAGAAATTGTGGCTTTATTAACTATATTGTTTAAAATATACATATTTCATTTAAATCAATGTTATTGTATATTTATCAAACTTGATAAATTTTAGAAGTAATTTTACACAAATAATCCCAGCCAAAACATTTTTTAATTAAAACACACACATAATTATATATCTTTTATACTTAATAACCGCGCACGGGTTAAATACTAGTTTCGGTAAGTTGATGAAGCATGTGAACTAAGCCTCGAAACTGAATGTTGTGTTCATGCAACCAATGACTTTATACAGGACTCATACTTCAAAAGATTTTTCTAAATTATATTAATATGCATCACTTGAGTTGCTCACCACCAGCCAACCGCCGCTTCTCTTCCTCAACCTGCTCAAGCAATGCCTCTATCTCTGCCTCTGTTAAGCTCTCCAATCTTTTCTGCTTTGGTTGAACATAAAACCAAGTTTAGCCTCATGCTATCAACAAGTATATCAATCTTGCAAACTTCAAGTGAAAATTAGAACGAAAAAGATAACTAGAGCTGTCTATTCTATATGAATTTTGCAAAATTAAGTTTTAAGTCCAGTAAAAAATAGAACGAAATTGATAACTAAAGCTGTCTACTTTGGCCCAGCCCAAACGCCACAGTGTGGCTACTTTATTTCTGGCTCACATATCTTAAAAGTGGGTGGCGGTGCACACAATATTGCAGCCCAGCCCTGCCTGGGTTTGTCACATGGACGGGCCAGGCGAGCCGATTTCACAGAAAATCTGTGATAAAATCTTGAATAAGTCGTTCATTTGATCTGAAAGGATGACTGAACAGAATCTTACTTTTAGTCCTTTCTATTAACTCGATCAATGCTCACAAACTTCGCTGTATCCATACATGTATTCACAAACTTGTGATGCGTAAAGAAGCAAGTGTAAATTAGCCATTATCAGACTATGCAGAGATCAGTTCTGTAAGAATCAAGCGTCTTCCCTCCAATCAAAAGCATTCAAATTGTAGAAGAAAATTCTCATACGAACAAATAAGAAAGAAAATAGTCAATTTGAAAATCGAAGATTCTATATGGTTCCTGCCAAGAGAATTTTTTTAGAAGCCAAGATAATTAAAACAAAAAAAAAAAGAAAAGAACAGAAAAAGAGTGAGTTAACATGATTTGACCTGCATGACTTTGCCTTCGTAGTCACGTAACTGTTGGGCATATGTCATTTCCTTATTTGAGACTCTGAAAATATATGTTGAAATCCATCCTATTGTAAGACCTAAAACCAAGACCAACTGAACGACATTTCCAGCTTGTAAGGGATCAACTCCAAGATACTGCATAATATTTCAAGAAGACAATAAATTATCAAACTCTTATCTGGCAAAAATTATATGAGCAATTTTTACATTTCATTTAGTTATAGCCAATTCTAAGAGAATAAAACAGGATGCCGATACCTCTCTATGTCAGTTGGCCGAATGAGCATGATAAATCAAAATTTTCATGTGTAAGTGTAGCATTATCAATGGGAACTTGGACGGCATAGGTAGTGATGCATAAGCATTGAGTTGATCCATTGATGTATGGTTCAGCATGATTTTATTGTTGATTCAATAGACCATAAAAGAGCTTCATTTAAGTCGGCATAAGACATAAGTGCCTTAATAATATTACACATTTTTTTATATTATTATAATTATTTTTTGGAGAAAAGAAACAAAAACATCTTATTATCATTTTCATCATTACTTTCTAGAGAGGACTTTTCTCAGCTGGGAAGATGATGAAGTGTGAAGGACAGGACAGAAGTAAAATATGAGCAAAGCACATCTGTTAAATAATTATAGTAATTAGTTAGAATTTCTCAAATATTCGTCCTAGTTGAGTTATTTCTTTCTTTGAGCACATCATTGCTATTTTAAGCCTGCAAATATATGGGGTGGACTCTTCCTACATAAACTTGAATAGATGAATTAAGTGAATATTTTTATTAGTTTGACGGAATCGTTCTATTTTCTTATGCATGTTCTACTTGATCGCTTGGCGTACAATAGGTAGGGTATGCGGTAAAGGAAAAAACATATTATGAATAAAAATGTCAAAACGGAATGTTATGAGAAACATAAGCGGGGATACCTCCAGTCCACTTTTTAAGCCAACACCAGCAGCAGTAAGTCCAACTCCAATCAGTATAACATCTTTCCTCGTATATCCAAAAGGTGTCTGCATTCAGACCAAGTAACTTGTATGATTCAACTGTCATGGGAATTTACACTCACTTTTTATAGGAGGTATTTATGAGAGAGTAGGGAGTGAGAAAAAATATGTTGAGCTAAAACCTCAACAAAGATACAGACTTTATAAGAACAGAGACATTCATGGGGTCTAGACATGCCTTCTCAGAATTTGACGTTTCATTCTTATCGCCGCTGCATCTGGGGACTGTAGAACATAATTTCTTTGATACTGAAGAAAACGAAGTTCTCTTCAGGAAAGGAGAAGCTCCTTGTGAACATTTTTGGGGATAAATCCTTTCTGTAATTTAAATTCACAGGTGAAGTGAAACAGAACAAGTCTCAATAAAGGTAAGTAGAAATTGCCAAAACAGTTGATGGAAAAGTAAAACATAACAAACTTAAGCAAATCGATATAATTATTGGGACCTAATGTAAGTTAGATTTATCAAGCCATTTGAATTTATCTCTTTGTGTTATCTAGTCTTCATGTTGAGACCAATATCTTCAGCCTTCTGTTTCCAAACCAATTTATTCTTAGTTTGTCTTCTGCTAATCCTAATTTCCATTTATACCATGTTAGAGAGTTTTCGTGCTTTAATTCTTTAATTTCCTTTTCTTTTCTGCTCAAAGACAATGGAAACCACAGAAACTATGCATGGAGTGTGCAGAATCAATATCCAGAATTTGTTCTGTTCCAAAATATCCAGGGATGGATTTTGGGGGTGCCATGAAGCAGCAGTCTAAATCCTCTTTATATTTTTCTAAAATTTATATTTTATGTGTAATTTTATCCTCTTTTATTTATTCAGACTCTTCATGGATAAGAGTATGTGCCCGTGTCTTTTCCATTGACCCCCAAATTTGTGTTGGTGCTACTTATCTTAAACTGATGACCTCACTCATCCTACCTCATCGCAGCATAAGACCAAATTGATTAATATAGGGCTTTCGAAGCCAGACGGGGAAAATAAATTAAAATTAAAATCGTCGTGACAGTCAATCTTCACATCAATGAGCTAAACTCTAACATGTCATAATTAAGCTCTCAAAATAACAACGTAAGAGTTCTTTACAAATAATCCAAGTAGCAATCAAACCAACGGAAGAGCTATTTATCACGAAAAAAGCCAACTGACCTCTGAAGAAACCTCGAGCAGGTCTTGTTCGAAATGGAGAAGCTAAAAAGGCCAAAGCAGAAATCGACCTATTTTTGCAAGCTATGCCGTTGCCGTAAAGATTTGTGCATGGCGTAGTGGCCATTGCTGCTATCTTCCTCTGCTACTACGAATGGAGAAAAATAATATTCTTCGTGAAAATAAAGTGGGAGGTGACGATGGAAGTGAGTGGCGCAAAACTATCTTCAATTTGACAGAAGCGCAAGCGTGTGCGGCCGTTACCCACCCATTACAGACGAGAGATCTTTCGCAATGTGGATTCAACTTCCGGGTCGGGTCGTATAGCAGGCGGTATTTTAAAAATTGGGGCGGCTATTACACCTTCAAAAGGTGATAAAATATGTTTAGATTCCTAAATTATACATCTAAGTACACATAGATCTTTTAACTATTTTTTTCACTAATTGAACACTTTATATTTTAAAATTGGCCATATAAATATATTATTTATTAAATGCTCTATAAATAAATGTTTATATTTAAATTAGTTAAAATCTTGTTAAGTGGTGATGCTGGACCTTATGGGGCCCATGATGTATGGGGTTTCTCTCTAATAAATTACACTTACCTAGTAATCTGAAACTCTATCCAAGGTACAACCATCTTCAATTGTAGTAGAGGTTGATCGGTGGCAATACTACAAATTTAACAGGTATTACACCTTCCTTATTAGAATACGAAGCACGTGAAAAAAAAAATTATATATATATATATATATATATATAATGAAGAGGCGGCTATTGTCACCACTAGTTTTTGAAGATACTATATTTTCTAAATACATCACATACAAATTATTTTTTTAAAATTTTCTTTACACACCACATGTTTTTTTTTTCAAATTTACCCTCATATTAAGAAAAAAACAATTATGAGTCATTTCCAACATTTAAACAAATAATTAACATTGCAATTAAAATACAAATTTTTATTAAAAATAAAAATGAATAGGAAAACAACTCTCAAGTCAACGAAAGAATACATGAAGAAGAAAAAGGGAGAAAACATTTTGAAGAATTGCTCGTGGTTTCGACCTTGTTGTTGCCATTTTCGAAAATCTACTCCTCCCTATTTTCGAACAAAAAAAAAACAATGGATCCTCGTGGCAAAGGATCTTACTATCGAGAAAATAAAAAGGGAGGTAAGTTATTTATTCTTAATTATGATTTGTTCTTTCTTAATAGTCTAGGGATTGTTCTCCATGTATTAGCATTGATTTTAGGGATTGTTCTCCATGATTTGTGAGTGATTTTGATGTTTAGTTGTTCAAAATTGGTGCGTCAACAAAATTATATTGATGGGTGTGATAAGTTATTTGTTTACTAAAAGAGTTTTTTTAATGTGTTGAGAATTGTTTAAAAACTTATTTTCGAACGAGATATGATTTTTCTTTGTAAAAAAATCATTATCCAACAGTTTCAAAATGATTATTTGAAATTGTTGGGGACCATTCAAAAGATGGTTTTCAATCCATATGAGATGTGTTCAAGATGTGCTTTTTGAACATGTACACTTATATTCAAATAAATATTTTTCGAACAGTGGTTTATTGTATGATATTTGGATATATTTTTATTTCATATTTTAGGGCTTATTCTCCATATGTTATGAGTATATTTTTTTAGGTAGTGCAAAACTTGTGGGTTTGTGAATTTCTTTGTTTAAAAAAAATAAAAAAATTCATTCAATTGTTCGAACTTGATTTTTTGAACGTGTTGGTACAATTCAAAGAATAGTTTATGAACATGGTGAATTATGTTCAAAATATATTGTTTGTTGAATGTGCTAAGAAATGTTCAAAAATCAATTTCGAACACCATGAATCATGTTCAAAATTTAAATTTGGACATGAATTATTATGTTCAAATAACAATTTTCGAACAATGTGTAGATATACTAAAATATGTTTTCTTGAGTCTAATCTTTCTTTATTTATGTTCATTTTTAGAACTTTGAGAGAAAAAAAGTCATGAGCTACAATTTCGGCAAGAAGGGAGATGGCTTCACTTAAGACTAGCACGTGGAAAGCACAAAATCCCCAGTTGACATTAGAATATTTAATGCATGTGGTCAAAGATACTATAATACTTTACACGGGTTGTCATTGGATTATGTTGCCCACGAAGAGCCACATAGTTAGAGACCTGGGCATAAATCTTCCACGGGCCAGTCTAGGGGCAATTGAATCTTTTAAGACCTACTAAACTTATGTGTGTAATTTGAACTACATGCATTATATCTTCTAACACTATATTACATATTTTAGACATGTATCGATTTTTTATATGTGTTTATATATTGTGAAAGTCTTATATTGTGAAAGTCTAGCACAACGTTCACATAAATCTTTATAAATAAACAAGTTCAATGTTCAAATTGCACGTTTCAAATAGTTTGTCCTTCGTTTATATAATAGTTTTCGAACACAACACACAACGTTTAATAAATAATTTATGAACAATAAGTTCAAAGTTCAAATTGTACTATTCTAACAATATATACAAATATTCAATTGAGAATACAACTTACAACTTTAAAGCAACAACCATTTACTTAAAAACTAGGTCATCCGATATTGGTACGACCAACATTCTACTTCAGCTCCACCAAGCTGTTATTCAGTAAAAGTTGCAAACTTAAGACAATTTATCATCTAGTTGCGTAGTCACTATGATAGTTATGCCACATAGCTAGTATAAGAGGTACTAGGTGGTTGGGAGCTGATGATACCTATAAAGAAAAAAATAAATTCAACCACAATGAATTGAAGTGAATACACTATAGATAAAAAAAGTTCCAAATATTTTTTTCGAACTTGAACAAAATTATTTTGAGACCAATTAACTAATGCAACACAAATTAACTTTCAATCTGAGAGGAATGCTATTTTCAAGGGCAAGAATGTTGGGTCCAACATTCATGACAACATAATCAGTGCTACGTTGTATACCATAGCAATCAAATGGCCAATCTTAAGCAGGCATAACCAATATTTCCTTGGTGCATATTCCTCAAACCAATTTAGAGCATAATGTTTGAGGAACTGTACGTGAAAACTATTGACTCTGTTCAAATTTTAGAATTTGAACATGGAGCTTACTCTTTGGAAACAATTATCTGACTAATATGAAAATGTTTAAATTATTTTTCAAATAGTCAATTCAAAATTTTATTTTTTGGATGTAAACTATTTTTGAAATTTACATTTCGAACACAAACAACTTTGTTCATCTTTTAGTTTTCGAACACTACAAGACATGTTTTGCCTGTATATTATGAATGTTGTCGTTGAAAAATATATAAAAAATACGTAAAATTAGGGTTTGAGAGGTAAAAACATGAAAACAACTCATATTGTTCACACATTCGAAATTGTCCTCATTCGTTATCTCTTCAAACCAAATTAGGATGATTATGAAGTAGAATTTAGAAAATGTTAGGATTTAAAGGAGGGAGCGAGAGAGAGAAACTTGATTTTTTTGCGGACATCTCAACAAAGATACAAAAATGCCTCTCGTAAAATAATTTGATGTTAAAATGTAAGTTTTCTTAATTCTTTTTATTAATTTAACTTTTATTAAAATTTATAGAAAAGGACAATATTATCATCCACTTTAAAATTATTTGTGTACAAAATAAATTATTTTAAATCATAGTAAAGTGGGGGCCGGGAGCCCATAGAGATTCACTTATGGTTACTTGAGGAGTTTTTGACAAAATATAGTATTTTAATAAAATATAGCAATTTTCAAAAATTTAAAAAACTAAGTGAAGTCGCCCATGCGGTGGGCGACTTTAGTTTAAATGTCGCCCCTGTCAGGGGCGACCTTAGTTTTAATATATAATTTTTTTCTTTTAGGTTGTCCATAGAATGGGCGACATTTAACATTTTTTTTATTTTTTTAACTCACGAAAGAATGAGGAAAAGGTGCCATTCGGACGTCTCACTTGGTCAAGTGATCCTCTCGGATGACCGAGTGGTGTCTGTGACTCGGCTGAGTCACTCGGCATGGCCATCACTCGGCCGACCGATTCTTGATATCCACTCGGCCGGAACATTCGGTTGGCACTCCACTCGGGGGGCCGAGTGTTGAAAACTTTCTAGAATTCTTTATTTTTTGTTCGTTCTCCCATTTTCGTCCCTTCTATTGTTTCACCGATTTGATCCATGAGTTTGTATATATCACAACAACTATTTCTTCTTTTAATTTTTATTTTATCATGTGCTAGTCCAAGTTTTTGATAAAAAGATAATGAGTTGACGAATTGCTTAATTTATTGAGCTTCAACAAATAACAAGAATTACGGCTTATAAGGGAAAATTTCAAATCAAGTTTTATACTACTCGAAATCAACAATAAGCAGCTAACTCAAACAATTCATCCATATTTTCCAAAAACATGCACTTCTTTCAAATCAAAACAATTTATTCTTAACAAGTAGTCATTTTCTCATACTCCTAGTTCATGCACTATCCTATCAACAAGGATTGGGACGTGCTCACTGAGGTGGTCGGTACAGTGTGTTGGATGGGTTGAATGGTTGATAAGCTGGGTATTCACGCTCCTCAAAATGGCTTGCTGCACATGCCACTCATATTGTTGCTTTTGCATGTCAAGTGCAATTTGATAATTGTATGCTTCACGATGAATATACTCTTCTAGGTTGGTAACACGGGCATCCAAAGCGTTTCTCCAATCCGACCAATCATTCCACCCCCTTGAAATTGAGGTGGATGGTGTGGTTGCTGTGAAGTTCCGGCTTGAGCGTATGACAGCAGTTGTGCTTCCCCCATCATTTCATCCCCCTGTTGTTCTTCAATATCAACCTCCATAGGCTTTGTTCGGGTATCCGTATTTCTTCTCCTCCTTTTCCTTCATTCCTCCTCATTCTTCAATTCGGTTTTACTCTCCTCGATGGTTTCTATGTGGACCGAGCCATTCAGTAGAATAGTTTGGATCTTCCCCCCAGCAACATTTGTGAGGCGAGAATTGGGCAGTACAAACCTCTTTTTATCTGATAAAATCAAATACAACTTTCTGATGCCGGGATGTAACATACACATCTTCATGTTGCAAAGCAATTCGAGGTTTATAGTGGTCTCGCCTGGCGTCTCTTCCATCCCTTCCAAGTTCACCCCGAAGTGTCGAGTAATTGGAGTGATCAACCCTCCAATATGATTAGCTATTTGATGTTTTGTTCACACAAATTGCCTTAAAAGCATTGGCGCTACATTGAACTTCTTTCCTTTCATCAAGCACCATAGTATGAACAGTCCATCCAAGTTAACCACTCCAGGCTCAGGTTTAGCCAAAATTGTACTGGAGATGAACCTCTGAAAATATCGGATGATCGAGCTTTTAATACTCGATGCTTTTGATCTACTAGGGTTATATACGAATGTCTTATCTGGGAAAGCCTCCGTTATTTCCTTCCAAAAAGTAATTGGGTTGAACTCGAAAACATTAATCTTGGCATCGGGTAGATTAGAGTACTTCTTCTTCAGTCCATAAATCTCATTGATATCTTCGGCCGAAAGATATTGGTACTTGTTTTCCAAAGAAAGTCATGTATACCGGCACCGTATCATCGTATCCTACATCAACTTGTGAGAAGAATTCCAGGACCAATGGCTCATGCGTCTTCTCATGCATGCCAATGAATTTACTCCACCATATATTCTTGCACATTTTTTTAGATCCTCATAGATGCCCATATCTTTCATGCATTTTACATCAGCTAAATGAGTGGCTCGTCTTTTCTTCCTTTGGACTTCAAACCATCTTTCATCTTCATTCTCCCAATTTCAAAACTGTATTCCGTAGGCATCCGGCATGGTAGATAGAATTTTTTTCGTACTCCTCTTGTTGTTCTTCCATGGAGTGTTGACCCCATTCGAAGTCAGTATTGACAATATCCACCGTATGATTTTGGAGACCTAACGGAAATGGATATATTGTTGGTACCTAGATGACATGGAGTTAGTAATCTATTCATATCAACAAGTTCAAAACTCATATCTTCAATACGATATTCATTCTCAAGTAAATTCATCATTAAACATTGAAATTCATGGGATATTAACATTATTTGATCATTGTTCTAGACAAAATCATGCCACATTCCCAATTTATATGATGCATACCAAGTGTTCGATAACAAATTTCAATGAAAACTTGCAAAAAAACATAATATGTTTCATGCTATAATACTCCAAATTAGCCCCTCATCAACATATTCAATTAACAAGAGCAATGGTAAATGAAAACATACCTAAATAGAGAAAAATATGATGCATACCAAGTGTTCGATAAAAAACTTTTATGAAAAATTGCAAGAAAACATAATATGTTTCATGCCATAACACTCCAAATTAGCCTCTCATCAACATATTCAATTAACAAGAGTAATGGTAAATGAAAACATACCTTAGGAGTGGAAAAATGAAAATTGGTGTTCTAGCTTCAATCCTTCAAATCTTCACAACTTTTGTGAAAAATTGAAATGATTTGTTGTTCAATTTGATTTCTTGAATGATTTGAATGAAAAAGTGAGTTGTATGATATTGATCTTTCGATTTTGTGAAAAAAAGAGGAGAAGTTGAAGAGGGTAGGGTTTTTGGAATTGAAGGAATGAGAGAAAACGGGAAAAAAATATTTAAAAACTATCATGGAGTCTCACTCGGTCAAGCCACTCGGGCGACCGAGTGATGTGTCTTACTCGGGCATGTCAGTGTTATTCTCGCTCAATCAGCCACTTCACTCAGTTGGCCGAGTGCGAAAAAATTTCTGGAATTTGTCCACTCGGTCAGCTCTTTATCCACTTAGCCTGGCACTTCACTCGGGTGGCCGAGTGCGAAAAACTTTCTGAAATTTATCCACTCGGTCAACTCTTTATCCACTCGGTCTGGAATCCCACTCGGCTGGCGTTTTGTGGCCAGCACTACATTCTCGCATCCCTTGTGGAAACGGACAAAAGTAACAATAATAATAAATACTTAAAATCAAGTAATTGGTTTCATTACATAGAGAACAAAAGAGAACAAATTAATAATCATAATGTGATCCTGTAAAACAACGACGCCTGGTTGTTTTCTTTTTACTTCTACCTCGATCTTCTTGTGGATCAGGTTCACCATCTGATTCATTACCATCTGTCGTAATATTCAAACTAAAGGTTGGACGACCCGATGATGATGATGATGTAGTCCTCGAAGTCACATTATCATGTATTATTCTTGAAGTGGTGCTAGATTGAGGATTGAAATCGGGGATGAATTGAACTGTGGTCGATAACTTCCATAAGTGTATGATACGGGAGGCGGAGATGTATACTGCCCGGACTCTAAAAAGGAAGTGAACGACTGACCATATCCCGTAAAATCCCAATTAGAAGTGGTGAAATTTTGTTGAAATTCTATTGGGGGTACATACGAGTCAGTCTGCATGTCCATACCAGTAGAGAAAGATGGTTCTGGGCTATTGTGCGATGTAGGTTGTGGTTCAGGATCATGTTGCGGTTCAAGATCATATTGTGATTGATGGCGTTGGAATGGTGGTCGACGATCATGGAAGTGAGCTCTAGCCTGCGCTTATATGTCTTCTACAGAAAGGGCTCCCTAAGATACGATTGCTCATCAATGACGAGTTTATTCAAAATTTCCCATAATCCTTCATGTAGTTAATTGACAATATAAATCATATGATTAAATAAATAAATGCATAATAGAAACCTAAATAACAAAATACAGATACATACCAATTTTTTTAAAGATGCATATGATTGCGGTTGGTACCCCACGTGCATATTTTACCCTGGAGTTATTAGACGTCATGTTATTTTTTCATACCAGCTCATATATCCATGGTCAACATCTAACTCATTCCAACCAATAACAGGAGTTGAGACAATATAATCATCTCTTTTGAGCCACCATTCTACAAATGAAGCGTGAGTTTCAGCCCAATTTGTAGTGGTGCGTCCTCTACTATTATGCAATGTATCATGCACATCAGGAATCGCTTATAGAATTTATTGTCTCATACCAAACTGTCTTAATATCCGATCTGGGTAATATAACTCAACAATTGAATAATGAATCATAGGGCATTTTGACATCCACACATTGGTGACTCTGATAATTCCAAGGTCAATATATGCGCTCACAGCAATTGGGCATGGGTCATAAGGTTGCCAATTAAACTGCACAAATAATAAGTTAATTAAAATTTAAGAAAGATAGCAAAATCTTAATAATCAATTATCATACCTCTTGTGGAGTTTGTCTGTCTAAACTCTCCTGTATATTCCTTAGGTTGCTCGTCAAACTATTTGTAAAATTGTGGTATTGTAACCGCTCAGCACCATATGGTGCAATAGGAAGAACTCCATCCACGCCAACAATTGCCGATGTATTAAGGCGTCTACCTCCCGACATTTGTGGTCTGAGAAAAATAATTCGCGACCAAGCCCATATCTATTATGGAAAAAAATAATTAGAGATGTTTTCTTCATTTTTAAAATAATATATTGAAATTATGCAATAAAGAGACAAATTTACCTGCAATAGTTGTATTGGCCCACTAATTTGCGTACAACCTCTATATGCTGCATTGCACAACTGATGGTACAAATAACCTAGTACAGCTGAACCCCAATTGAAATTACAACATTCATCAATATTTTCTAGTTGATTCAAATATAATAATGACCCCATATTCCCAGAAGCATCTGGGCACATTATAGATCCTAACAAAATCAAGGCACATCCACGTGCATATTGCACAACATGTTGTTGTGGGCTGTTATATGTAACATGGTGCATGCTTAGATATCTACCTAATGCTAACAATGAAAATCTTGACCCTTTTAAATCTTCTGCATTAGGGTCCCATCCGAGAAGTACCGATAACGTGTAGTCCAATATGATCTTCCAGTTGAAGTATGTGAACTTATAACGGCCTCACCTTCAATTGGTAGACCCCAAATAAATGCGACATCTTGTAATGTCACGGTCATCTCTCCAACTCTAAAATGAAATGTATGAGTTTCGAGCCGTCATCTCTCAACCAGTGCACTGATTAATGATTTATTAAGTGTAAAATCACCACATCTGTAAACACCATAGAATCCCATACGATATAACAAGGATATGACTCGGTAATACAACCTCTGTGTACGTCTGAGTAGTTCCCTGCCATCATCGTCATGGTCTTTCTCATAAGGATCATGGTCATCAAGTCTCCAAAAGATACCACTTTCGTGTCTGTACTTCAATTTTTGGTCAACTTATCCTGTAACGACATCCTCAGATTGGTGTAGATGTTGTTCTGTTAAGATCTCACCACTAATAGGTTCATACTCTCCGAAGTGCTCCATACTGCAATAACATTAAATCAATATATATAAATCAAAATAAAATATTGATTACAACTAAACCAATAAAAAGCTAATAAGTATATGTTCAACATCACTAAAAAACTAATAGGTGATAATTCAAAATTGAATACACATTATATTAAAAAAAACTAAAAATTGATTACAACTAAACCAAAACAACATTACAACAATCTATACACAAGAAGCTTATATATGGTCATATGAAGTTCCTGTCTAGGTTGTAGCTTGA
Source organism: Caryopteris x clandonensis (assembly GCA_028749325.2). Lineage (NCBI taxonomy): Eukaryota > Viridiplantae > Streptophyta > Magnoliopsida > Lamiales > Lamiaceae > Caryopteris > Caryopteris x clandonensis. The sequence goes on from JAPYKT020000003.1 coordinate 9,767,762, forward strand.
TCTTGTGCACGATATTGTTGCCTAGCACGTGTTTGTGCCCAATCCATTTCATTTTCAATTCTCGTAGTTTTGCCTCTTCCTTTATGCCTCTTCTCGCGCAATGTTGGATTATGACACAGTTGAAAGAAACCCTCATCCAAATAATATTCATTAGGCAATGACTCAAACTTACCACTATAAGTGTCCACATACGTACTTGTATTGTAAAATGAGTTCATGTAAACCATCGGGTTGACTCCAAAATATTGACAAGTTTGCATTGCATATGAATATGGTATGCCATTTTGCTTCCATTCTCCACAACTACACTCTCTGAGCATCAACTTTACAATGTGTGTGTAGCATCTTGTTGTTTCTAGCACAAACGTTTTCATTGAAGTTGTTTGATCAGTAAAATCAACCTTATATACTTGATGTTCTATGCCTTCCGTTGTCCTTGATCATACTTCTTGTACACCTCATCAGGCCATGGTTGGTTCCTTTGTTGCATTTCACGGGCCATTGTCAATCGGTCAAGAAAATATTTGATCGATCGATAAAATGTAGCCTGCACAATCGCACAAATTGGGAGCCGTCGTGCACCTTTCAACTCTCCATTCATGCATTTAGATAAATTTGTTGTCAATATTTCATTTCTCCATCCTTCGTCATGTGCAAGAGTCCATTGATCTTTTTTTTTTTTTTTGCTAGGTAAACCATATGCCCTCTCATTCAACACATTTATTTGTTCCATCACATTTTCAAACTCTCTTATTGTGAAAGCTGATCTGGCTTGCCAACACATGCCTTTTAACTTCACATTCTTCACCTTGCTATTGAAATTCGAATAGACACGCCTCAAACAAAAACGATGGACTCCAAGAGAGGGCTGAAAATTTGAAATTCTTTCCACTGCTTTCAAAAGACCGGCGTGTCTATCTGAAATCAGACACATTCTTTCTCTATCGTGAACAACATGTTTCGATATCATACGAAGAAACCATGTCCAAGAAGCAAAACTTTCTTCATCCACAAGTGCATAAGCCAAAGGTAAAAGATGTTGATTTGCATCCATGGAAACAACAATTAACATCTTGTGCTTGTATCTAGTGTAAAGATGGGTTTCATCAACACTAATAATTTTACGACAATGTTGGAACCCATCTATACATGACTTGAATGCCCAAAACACATATTTCAACATTTTTACACCATACGTCTCTTCTGGCATGTGGCGCCACTGGACAACTGTGCCTGGATTCTATTTTTTTAGAGCTCGTTTCAAACCATGCCATGCCTTATGATATGAGATTGTATATTAAAATTTACCATAAACTTGTTATTGAACACACTTAATCTCATACCCGGGATCTGTCTGAACCATTTCAGTAAGCAACACAACAATTATGTTTTTGCACAAGTTTTGATGGTCAACAGACACAACATTCATTAGGCACGTGTGAGGGCCTCCATACTTAGTGATTTCCCACATATCAATATTTTGTTTGTATCCTCCAACTGGTGGTTGCAATGTGTAGTCTCAAGGCTATTTTTGCATTTGATTTTTTATATACGAGGTGTGCTTTCCTCTACTCGATACTCATGCCTCGTTATACGAATTAAAAAGTCTTTCATCGCAGACTGCAAAATCTTCTTATCTTTGAAAACCATCCCTTTTGTGAGCACTCCTTCAGTAGCATCATAATATCTAAATTTTTCGGTAGATCAAATGAGTCCACAAGCATTTCATTTGACAATGCATTGAAGAACGGGATATTCGGATGCATGTAATATCTCTGAGGATTTGATGGAAGTGGTGGTTGTTGATTGGATGGTGGCCTCTCTTGATTTGGGCAATACATAGTTTGAATATCACCAATATCCACCCCATCTTCATCTGATTCACTAGACAACTCGTCTTCGTTAGGTTCATAATCTTCTAGTTCATTGACACCAAAATTGTCAATCAATGGATCATGTGGTTGATCCTCTATGTGAGCATTTTCTCTTTCAGTTGGAATATTGTCATTATTGGACCTTGACGTTCCACCAGTTTTTGTAAGGTCTTCCGTGACAAGTACTGAATTATTGGTGTCATCACCTCTTAAGTAAAAAACATATTGATAATACTCATTGTTTGGGAGAATATATGGGAGACCATTATCTTGCAATTTTTCCTGATCTATATGAAATTCTACATATTGATTATCCACATCTGGTGCAAAGAAAAACCATAGATTATCATCGTTGTTGATTGGTATACGATGATATCTGTTGTTTGCATATAGTGAAGCGGATATGTTTAATTTATATTCATTGCTATCGATCCCTGTCAGTTCAAAATTTTTTGATGCCCACCCAGAATATCCGATGTCACGAGGTACTCTTGTTGTACAAACAGGTGGACCATCACTACTATCCCCAACATAAACAACAATACTGACATTGTTTGAAGACTCCATATCTTAAATAATAAAGATGTATTAATGAACTTAATATATGGAGTTAACTAATTTTTTGCATGCTAAACAATATAATTACAAAGTATAATGAAATTAAATTCAACTGATAAATTAGTAAAATTCAAACCTGATATTGAAATGAAGCAATATCCCAATGCAAATGCAACAATTTGAGGATCACGATAAATGTACGACAACAACAACAATTTCCAGAGTTCCTACTTCAAATAATGAGAAAATAAAATTATTAACGACAAACCTATAACAATTTATATATAATAGCAGAAAATTCAACAAAATCTATTACAAATTAAACGAATTAAATCGACCGACATACACACACCCAAAACACAGCACACACGCACACATCACACACAAGCACACACACGCACAAGTCACACACAACACACACACACATTACACACACCAGCACACACACCACACACACGCACACATCAAACACAACACACACACATCACACACACCAGCACACACAAGCATACATCACACAACCACACACACACACACACACATCACACACACCACACATACACAAAAAACAGCAAACACACACCAACACACACACAACACCACACACACAAAAAATAGCACACAAACCCACCCACGCACAACACACACACACCAGCACACACACAAAACATCACACACACATACAAAATGAACCATGAAAAATAATTACCTGAACAAATTTGACACAATTTATGGAGAAAGAGAGAAGAAAGAACCGTGATGATCGAAGAAAAATTGAAGAAGAATAGTGATAGAAATAAGGAAGAGTGGTGAGAGAAATGAGAAAGAGTAATAATGATATAAATGAGAGAAAGAGTAATGGGGATGACAACTTTGACCACCTTCAATTTCAGATTTATTTAAAAAAAATAAAACACTTTACAGCCGAGCACTTAAATATCAAAGGATTCCAGAAACTTTATCTCACTCGGTCGGCCGAGTTAAGTGGCCGACCGAGTGAGTGAACCGAGTGAACATTTCGAACTCGGTTGGCCGAGTTATGTCCAGGCCGAGTGACTCAGTCGAGTTACAGATACCACTCGGCCATCTGAGTGATCACTCGACTGAGTGAGATGTCCGAGTGGCACATTTTTCTTCTTTTTTCTGGGTTACAAAAAAAAAATGTCGCCCATACTATGAAAAACTTAAAAAAATAAAATTACAAGGGACGACAATAAAAATTAAAAGTTGCCCCGGCTGAAACGATTTGCTTATAATTTTAAAGATACACCAAATATTATACTTTATGATTTTTTTTTTAAACACTATATAAAGTCAAATCTGCCGTTACTTACGTCTCTACTCCGGATTGCTGCAGGTAAATAATTGCTTGCTTGATCCATACAATGACAAAAACGTGCCAGCCGTGTTATAGCTATGTACGTACGTTTGTGCGCAAATAAAAATATAATATTATAGCAGCTGCAGCAGCTGAGCTCTTCTCCACCTGCTTGCTTTTCTCAGCAGCAGTTGAAATTGTAATATATACATACAGTCACAATTGCATCAGCTCGATTCTTATTTTTCTTGTTCATATATTTACAAACGAGAAGGTTGATACAGATTTTCATATTATCCAACTATTTCTGGAAAAATCGCTGGTAATGGCTCAACCTGTTGTGGGGTTTGTGGGTTTAGATGAGGTCTCTTTGGAATTGGCTGCTTCTCTTCTGCGCTCCGGCTATTCAGTACAGGCATTTGAGGTTTGCTCCAATTGTGGATTAATAATTTCCTTGAGTCTTGATTTCGTCTTTGTTCAAGTTATAACAACATTTGGGGGTAATAATCGAGGCGACCAATTCATTTATGGTCTCTCTCTCTCGATTTCTGGTGTTCGGATTTCGGTGTCTCCTTTGTTCTCCCTTCTTCTTGTGTATGAGACAACTGAAAATATATTATGATTCTTAAGCTTGAACAACTTTTGAGTTGCGCACGATTATTTAGCAAATTTCTTTAGGTGGTCAAGTCAGGAGTTGTTTGGAGATTCGTGGGTTTGTTGTTGATTTAGCGGCTTCGTTGTTGATTCCCATTGACAATATCATTAATTTGACTCTTATGGAAATGTAGTTGAGACTAAGACCAAGTTGTCAATTGATGGCTAAGTGGCTATTGATGCCATGAAAATCTACATCCACTGAATGCGGTATTATGAACATGCCTGCACAACCTCGCAGTCTGTTAATCGTTTTATGATACTGTCTTCCAATGGCTCCAACTTATTATATACCGCTATTTTTACAGATATGATTTAGATGTTGTGAACAGTACTTAAGCTTATCCAGGAACTCACAGTTCTTAAATTCAGAAATGAGTATATATTAAGGGCCTTGAGCTTCGTTATCCATAAGGAGCTGGGGTAAGATATAAGTAATAAAATGTGATGATTGCATAATGCGTAAATAGAACATTTAACCGACTAAATTTATGAATGGGAATGCCCAACTAACTGCACAGAGTCCATTTGAGGTATAAGGGCAGTGCTGCTCATAAAACTTCTTTGGTATAAAAGCGCATAAAATTTGGAAAGCAAAAAAGACTAAACATGGTGATGTTGAATGTTGTAACGATTTATTAATGCATTACTGATTTGGACAATCAATCTTCAATTCGATGATCATTTATTAAATCTGGAATTTGGATAGTGAGGATTTGGGTGGTGGTGATGGGAGTTAATGATGAATCAGGGGGATCTCTATAATCATTCATACGAAACTAGAAATATAACCATTTCATAATATTGGAATAAAAACACATAATTAAGAGTGCCAAATTGCCAATGCAACAATATATATTAGGAAATTGGAGGATCCAATAATCTTATGTAATCAAACGATCTAGATTACGTTAATTTTGACATCTAAATAAATGCAACAGATAATATTCATAAAGTTAATGACTTAATTAGAGAGCCTTTGCAAGTATTAGCAAATAGTTAGATCTTAAGGTAGATAATAAAATTTTTAAACCTTATTGGCTTTAATGAAACTTACTATTTGATGTAAATGAATCAGAAAAATAAATCTATGGAAAGAAATGATAGGAAGAAGTATACCACCTTAATAAATATGTAACAATTTTCCTTTCCTCCTTTCAGAGAGTTAATGAGTGACAATACTCAAAAGCAATGATCAGTTGAATGCACACAAATGACATATGCATTCTTTAGAATACAATGCATACGAGACCCGCTCTTAAGGCTGCATGTGCAGTTAATTTTATCTTTGCTATTTCTCAATTCATCGTGAAAATATTTGCCAAAAAGAATTCAATATTTCGGTTTTGTGCCTGTTCTTCTTTATTTATCTGTAATCTAACCCGGACGTAAAACTTATATGTTTCAGACATCCAATCAGCTGATGGATGACTTCTCAAAACTAGGGGGTAAAAAGTGTGACAATCTGATGGAGACAAAGCACGGTAATGACATATTTATACCTTTTTTGCATGCTTCTTTTTGTTTTTGTTTAAGTTGTATGCTTAAAGACTTTTACAACCAGTAAATTGGCACTGGTATTTGCTGGAAAAAAATAAAGCTGGTCATGTCTGTCGGTGATGACTGCAGAAAATTATAAAATAGTTAAGAGAACTCTGAGAGAAGAATTATGTTAAAAGATGTAGTAACCTAACAAGTGAGGCATGAGACAATGTTTATGAAGGATCTCTCATGAGAATCAACAATAAGTTATTGCACTTTTATTGGAGGGAAAATGATTTAATCAGAGGTATAAGAAGCAGAATTTTTTAGCCAGCTGAAGTGCCTATGTGAATTCGTGCAATGGTCTTTGGGGGTTTCACATTATTAACATAGGTGGAAAGACTCACACAAAATTGTATTGATATTATTAAGCTGATTCCTAGCGTAAATTGATCTTACAAGTTAGAACAATAAAGACAGATTCCTATATCACTGAGATAGTGAGATCCTTAATTATATTCCCATAGTCCAGGAAAATAAAAAATATATAGATTCTTATATTCTAGTAAATCAATTTTGATCTTATGCTAGTATATCTTTTTTTATTGGAAAACTCAAAAGGAATGAATCCCATACTGCTTCCCATTGGAAAAGGGATGAAGCAGTCTCCTTCTAGAGAGCCTTATTGATCTTTTCAATACCAAAATACATTTTCTATTTCTAACTTCACTCTTAAAGTTGTGAATTTGTGTCTCGCATTCCCAACATAGAGATAGTCCCTGGAATGTCATACACGTCAGTTCTTTTCTAAGAAAATCAACTAGTTCACCATTGTGGAGATATATGGGGTAAAAATATGTAGCTAAAGAAGTTGGTACGATTGAAGTAAATGTGTTGACTTGTATAAAGATGACAAGGAGCTAAATTGGGTTGAAAAAAAAGAACATATTCCCAATTTCAACAATATATAGTTTATTAATATTAAATACAAAAAATTAAGGAGATAAAATTTCCATTTCCAACAAACTTCTCTAGATCAAATTAATCCTAAAAGATTTGATGGTTGAGGGAAATGGATCAATTAGCCTACATTGTGATAGCAAATCATTGTGATAGCAAATCAAATGTCAGCATTTTGGTTCAGCATGATAGAATGAATCATGTGGAGGCGCATAGGCACTTCACTAAAGAGGAGAAGATTGATGGTAGAGTCAGCATCATTCCCCATATAGCATCAGGAGCTCAACATGTAGATGTTTTGACCAAAAATAGCTACTTTTAAGATTTCAAGGCTTGAGGGCAATTGACGATTGCAAAAGATTATGATGTTTAAATCTTTTTGTTAGTTGATTGATTTGCTTAATCTTGGGGATTTGGTAAAACTGATATTCATTTCATTCAGCTTCCTAGCTGTAGAGGTTATTTCTGTATTATGAATTTGTGATGACTTAGCATTCTCCATATATATATATATTGATTGTTTGGTTTACTACGAAGAAGGCTTCTTATTTCATTAGATAGGGAAATCAAAAGTAGAACGACAAATACAAAAGAAATAAGGAGATGAAGAAAAAAGATTGGTTGATATCTAATATATTACTGATTTTGCCTGCGAAGTTCCATTGGTAAACATTGCATATATACTTTCATTAAAAAAGCCCAAGAAAAAAATTATCGAAGGCTTACTGTAATCAAAATTGTACTGCAGTCTTGTTATAGTCACCCATCATTTTAAGGATCGAATAAAATAAAAAGCCTCTTAGCTTGGAACTTCTCATCATAAGTACCTCATGCAACTTTATTAACCCTGACATTTTATTGCTGATTTTTGTTGATTCAGGTGTTAATGCTTTGGTTATGCTGATATCTCATGTTGATCAAATAAATGATCTCTTCTATGGTGATGAGGGTATTCTAAAAGGTCCTCTTAAGCATGTTATTGGAGATCCGTTATAGCTGTGATCCCTTGTTTCTGAAATGAATCCTAATGTTTTCCCCCTTAATTTCCAGGATTGCTAAAAGATGTGGTTATAATTGTCCATTCAACCTTACTCCCTATACATATCCAGAAGCTGGAGAAAAGTCTGAGAGGCAAGTTACATTTGATATGCTTATTGGATGATATTCAGAACAAATGTAACATTGCCATACAGTCAGATGGTCATATAAAAACTTGCTGCCTCTTTCATTCTTTGAAACAGATATATTTTGTTCTGAATTTTAGCCAATGCATATTTCGTCATGTTATGAATTGGGGACAGCGAAGTTTGTTCTGAATTTTAGCCAATGCATATTTCGTCATGTTCAAAGTATGTTGAAACAGGACATGACCGCCATAGTTCATTATATAGGTTTTAAAGTCTTCAATTAAAAACTTGTTTGATTATTGCCCACGGGCCATAGAACGAATGGGTGTTGAGTGTCTACTTAATCAATTTTATTATTCCTGAGTTATGAAGCAGCACAATTTTGGGTTATATACAGAGAAGAATTACCTGATATAAGGATAAGTATAATCTTTAAAGAAATACCTAAATGTGCAGATATCATTCTGACTAGTAATTAGTCAATAGCTAGCACTGCTCATTTCCCTATTAATATTTCTCCTAAGCATTTGCATTCCCAATTCTTCTATTGTTGAATAGTTGTGTGGTGCTTATTATTCTGCCTTCCTCATTAGTTAACATGGTTATTTTTCTTAATCCATAGACACACTCATTATGGCTCTAAGTAGACAGTTTCTTTTTTTACCTATCTTTTCATCATCCTTCTTCTTTGCCTATGTAAGTAAAAACTTCAAAGAGTCAGTCTCAGGTCTACTTTTGTTTAATTCCATTTTCATTCTTTCAGCTATAGTTTTATGGCCTTAAATTAGTGCTACAAGTTCAACATTTCACATACTGCATACAAGTGAATTAGTGTTTTATCTCTCCCACCTAGCTATCAGAAAAGGAAATAATTCTCTACTTGAAGATCACAAATAACAGGGATGACAAGAATGAAGTTGATAAAATGTCAAAAACTTTGCTTCTTATTTGTGGGACTACTATCTTACTTTTTATTCTCATACCATATAATTTGTCTTTTCACTTTCAGAGGATAATCAAATGGAAAATATTGTGGACATGTATGCCTTAAAGGCAGTGTCCGAAGTCTCCAATGGAAAAGTCATGGTATAACATTAGGAATATAAAATATTTAATACATTATTGTTCTGTGATCAACATCGATATTGTTACATGCTAAGTGCTCTTCTCTTTTTGTTGGTTATTGTTCAGATTATTTCCTCTGGACAACCGGAATCTGCCTCTCGGGCACATCCCTTTCTTTCTGGTTCAGTTTTCCCTTTTCTTTTAATTATAAGCAGTTTCTGTAATATATTACTCCAGATTTGTAATTTAAAACAATCATCACACTTCTTCTTCATTTATTAATTTTTTTTTTGTCCTCTGAGCAGCGATGTGTGAAAAACTTTTCTTATTTGAGGGTGACATAGGTGCAGCCAGGTGTGCTTTCTTCTTTCCTATATGATTTTTTCGTTCTAATAGATCTTGTCAGAAAAAAAATGTTTTTGTCTAATAGAAGATCTATATTGATAAACAATCTCATAGTCAATGCAATAAAGATACATGTCCCACACCTATTTCTTGAAGCAAAAAAAATTCCTTATTAACAGTATTATGCTCACAGTTTTAATAGATTTCTCCAGTACTTGTTTCTTGTATTTATTCTCTCTATTTTTCTGGCAGCAAAAGTAAAATGGTAATTGAGCTTCTTGAAGGAATTCACTTTGTAGTTTCACTTGAAGCCTTGTCTCTAGGTAGTCAGGCGGGGATTCATCCATGGATAGTATATAATATCATCTCTAATGCAGCTGGAAATTCATGGTGATTAATTTATCATTGCTTCATTCTTTCTTTACAGGCATCATATGGAAACATATATTAGTTGGTTTTTTCTTTGTTCAATTTTTTTTTTATACATATGCATCGATCTAAATACTACATGAAAGCTAACAGACTCTGGTTTCTCAACCTCCATTTGTTAGGTTTTTTGTATGGATAATTTACTAATATGTAAATAGTTCCTTTTTAGTAGTATTCTGAACTAGATTAATCTATCATGCAACTCTAATTTCTTTCTATCTTTTCCTTTTACATATATTTTAAAATTGATGGACATATGAGGCAAGGATTGCCATATTCTTGTCACATGAAGATGACAAGTGGGCAGTATCTACTCTATCATTAGTTTAAGCAAAGTGAACTTGGATTGGGATCAAGTTGAAAAAGATGCTATATATTGATCTTAGGTAGATGCAAGCTGTGCAAGATGGATTTTAAGGAATATCAGGTCAGCACCTGGCTTTTTGGGATTCTTCAAAACTTATGATTTTCAAGGTATTAGCCATAACAATGGAGTGAATCAAGCTTATTCCATGGGTAGGAATTAGGACAATAAGCTAGGGAAATAACTCTCAAGACAAATAACTGCAGAGCACCAGACTGTCAAAATTGAGTAAACCTCTATACGGCCATTGGAATATTTGCTTGAGTGAATGAAAAGAAGTTCAAATGTGCTATCTTCAGAACTACAATAAATATGTGTGGAACATTTTATGTCAGAAATAATGGTGATTCCATATAGAATCACTAAAATAACTGTTTAATGCCATGTAATGGCATCCTCTGTTTTTCAACAATCTTGTTGCACATCCAAAATTGGGTAAGTCCTGCGTATGCTTCCACATGGCGAAAAAAATATTTAACTGGGATGTTAATTTTGTTTTTCCAGAATGACAATTTGTTGATCTACAAACAATTTGAAATGAATTGATTGACACTTATCATGTTGAATGAAGCCAAAAGGAGAGAAAAATAAAATCCAGATTATAGTAACTAACATTTGCAGTATATTTAGAGTTGGAAGCTTTATCCATCTATTCTGATAGGTACCAGCTGCTGTCTTATATCATTGATACAAGGCTAATGATTTTAGTTTTCTGTCCTGGAATATGACATTAGATAGCAAAAAGGTATGAAAAATTAACATCCACCATGTGAATGTTGTTATTTGTTTGACATGCTTGTCATATGATTCATCATGTCCTTATGCATAGGCCAAGATTTTTGTTTGATAAGAGGACAATAGTATTATTGAGTAAGCATTGTCCTCCCTATTTGGTCAGCTCATCGATATCAACATTTTCATATCTTTTATCATCTAAACTTACTTGGTTTCTCGATTTTCCTAAATTTTTAAATCATCTAATGGCCTTACCTGAATGGTTTAGTATCTCTGTTTCTTCTTTGAAATATTTTGCAGGGTTTTCAAAAATTATATACCAAATCTGTTAAGGAGTAACCAGTCTGCCCCTCATCTCCTCAAAGTTTTTAACCAAAAATTGGTAAGAAATCAATGAATATTAAATGGAAGGTATTCTTGTATGCTACACCTTTTTATAATTTAAATGTGGGCAATGCAGTGGTTCCTAACTTGAGTAGGTAGCATTCGTGATGTTAGCATGTATACACTTAATCTTGTACGCACGCATGCACACACATAGGAGTGGGAGGGTGGGAGGAAACGACAAAAGAATTATGCAATATTTTCTTTTCACTCATGAGAATTAAACCATTCCAATGTTAAACCAGTTGTGATGAGAAGCTATTCCACTTGTGTTGGAACATTATCTCTGCAGAAGAAGCATACTTACTCACTTGTCCTGGTACATAAACTTTGCAGAAGAAGCATACCATAGTGCAGTTTTATATTCAGTATCATCATAGACTGAGATTTGGGCTTGATTTAATAAAGCTAAGGGACCGGAACCTTGTCAGAATTGACGGTTGAATGATGAAAACCTTAAAGTAGGGTAAAGATTGTACATCAAGGAGAATGGTAGTAAAGTTTGTAAATATAGTTAATGGAGTTTGAACATGAATGAGATTTGGTGCACATTTCTTGTAAATATTTGCACTGCCTTATTGTGGGTTTAAGATAGGTTAAAGATGTAAGGATTTGGTGCTTAAAACAGATCTAAAATACGAATTAAGGGCTTTTCCAGGGGGAGTACCTTTTTTTTGGGGGGGGGGGGTTGGGGTTGGGTTGGCGGGGTGGGGGAACAGGCAAAAAAAAAGTTATTATTGGAGGAAAGGTACATAGAGAGGTGGTAATAGAACAGTGCTTCACTCAAACACAGAGTTACGATTTACTTTCAATTACTTGAATTCTGCACTCATACAGATGCTTAGGCTGCGAGAAGTTCCCCTCATTGTTTCGGATATCTTGTAATTTTTCCGTGAAATATCAATACACTAGACTCACCTTCCATCACTTGGGACCTACACCTTTACAGAAACCTCAAAGATACTGAAATCTCTGATTTTTGTGAGTTATTAAAACTTCTGTCTAGGGCCAAAAGTACTTTTAATCTCCTAATTGGTGTGTGCTCTGTAAAAGTGATTCCGAGAACTTGGATCTTATCTATTTGCACTGCCATTTTCTATATCATTGTGGAACAGGGCAATAATGGAACTGAACTTGTCATGGGTTATACCCCCATTTGTTGGAGAGTTTTATCAGCTAAACATGGGAAGCTACATTGGCGATAAGGCTAAGATTCTTTTGGGAATCATTGTACAAGCTATTTGCTGGTCTATTTGGCTGGAAAGAAATATGAGAATTTTGAATACATAGAGGAGACTGTAGAAGAAGTATGGGACACATTAAAGATCAGAACACTATGGTGGAATTTAAATCACAAGTTATTTAGGGGCATTCACGTTCTTGATGCTTTTAGAGACTTGAAACTTGTAATGCAATATTACAGTTCACTCTTATCCCTATGTAATTACCATTGTTATCAATAAAATTTTGTTTCTTAAAAAAAAAAAAAAAAAAAAAAAAAAAAAAAAAAAAAGAAATCTTAAATATGAATGCTATTGCTAGGTCGAGAATATAAGAACCAATGAAAATAGAATTGAACCTTAAACCATCATCTCACATATGGGATAAAAGGATTGTAGTTGACACAATGCTGAATCAATTAAATTTGTGAGGCTGGTTTAATGATTGAAGTCGGCTATTACTCGCATGCTAGCATAATCTTTTAAATATGGCGTCATTTGCCATGAATGCTTGATGTCGCTTCAGTTTTGTGTGTGGATTGTATGATGGTATGGAAAGTATGGTGTTTATTTGCAGCAGAGTTGAAAAATATCTAGCAGTATGATTTTGAGTCAAATACTGTAATCAATCTTTTGATTATAGTGTTTGACGATGATCTTCCTTTACCATCATCCTCATCTTTGGTTTTACTCGACCGCTTTTAGTTTGATCCAATGTTGTCTAAGTTCTGATTATTTTCCATGTTACATTTAAGGGAATAGTGTTGGAGATGGCAAAATCACTGATATTTCCTCTTCCACTTTTAACTGTGTCTCACCAACAAATTCTTGCAGGTATACTGTATATATATCTTATTTAAATTTGTGTCGACTCATTTGTGGTCAACAAAAGTCATATGCTAATTTAATCTGGTTTCTGCTTATTTACTTCTACTTTTGCAGGATTCTCACGTAGTGTGAAGTATGATGAGGGGGCTACACTGCTGAAAGTAAAACGATGTTACAACTTGTTATGATTCTTTCCCGCTCTCTTTACTCACAGACTCTAATCACTTATTTGAAACTACAAATGTATGCATCAGGTTTGGGAAGACTTAACAGGAGTGAACATTGTAGATGCCGCAAATGCAAATGCCTACAATCCCGAGGAACTGGCTGCACAATTATCTACCAAATCAAAAAAAGCAAACCGAATTGGGTTTATTGGTTTAGGAGCAATGGGGTTTGGCATGGCTACGCAGTTGCTGAAATCAAATTTCACTGTACTTGGTTATGATGTAAGCTTCAACTCTGCTACCATTCTGAATATAATCTTTGCTGAGTAAAGAAAAACTTACCAGATGTAAATTGAACCTCATATTGCATTCTTCCAATAACTTGTTTCATGTTATACCGTTTGTACTACCTCTCTCGACAACTGAATAACTTCCTCTGAAATGCTGATAATATAAGTTTTAACAGATAGTTAAACCTGACTCCATACAGACATCGAATTGGAGTCTTGATTTAGATTTCTTTGGCAATTGCTAGTGAGCAAAGCTGTAAGTATTACTTTCTCCTCATTTTGTCCAGTTTCCTGTTTAGTAAAACATCAAAATAGAGCCCTGAGATTTGAGATAAGTGAAGGTCCATATTGATTCTATGATAACTTATACAAGGTCCTATAATTATTTTTGAAAGTCTTAGCTACAAGGGCATTCATTTTATATTTTTTTGGTAGGAAACAATTTATTTATATATTAACGAGAGGCAAGAGAGTACAAAGCAAAAAAAGAAAAGCACAAGGATGTGGGATCCTTAATTGCATACAAAGAAAGCTACAACACTAGACTCCAAATCTGACAATATCTGATACATGGAAGGTTCCACATTTCTTAAGAGATGGGACCCACCAAGTGCCTCTAATTTTAAGCCTATCCCAAACTTCAACTTTGGATTCCTCACGATTTAAAAAAAAATCTTGTCTCTTTCCACCCATGTGGACCAGCACAAAGCCTGCAGAATGACTCTCCATAACACTTGACTTCTCTTACGAATTTGACTTCCTAGCTACAAGTGCATTCCTGTCAGGCCAAGGTATACAAGTTGGAACTGCTGTAGCATTCTACGAACCAATTAGATTTAAATTTAATAATCTTGTATACAAATTTCTACCCAATTGATAGATAAAACACGCAATCACTCATCTTGACGTTAGACCATAAAGTGAGGATTAGGGACCATAAATTGCTATCAGGATGTGGTCACACATACAGTGAGGATTAGGGACCATAAACCTATGGCTCTCATCTTAGATCCCACCCATAGAATCATTAGAATTGGTTGTCAATTATTTGGATAGGCTAACATGTAAGCATGTTAACTAGAGAATATGTGAGGGGTGCTTGGTGGAAAAAAAGTTTATTCAAGTATTCAACTATCCCACTAAAAAGATCTACTGAAAATTATATGCTCAGTAATATATTTGATAGTTACAATTGTACATGATTATTCTTAACTTTCCAAACACTATGTTTGACTTGTCTGTGTATGATTGTTCTTTCATGGTGTTTGATACCAGGGACTTATAGAGAATACATGTAGGTATTAATGCCTTGTGGATAGTAATGTATTCATCACAATGTAGTAAAATGTGTGAATTTTTTATGCTTTCTCTAGAAGGAGTTGGTGATATTAGCTTAGGTGGGATGCTAATTAGGGAAAGTGTTTTCTTTTATGAGTTATTCTTGACTTGGAATAGATACATAGACATATTCTGGACTTGGAATGGATGCATAAACATTGAACTGTTATTACCTCTCACATGCTCTATGTTCAATGGACATTCGATTATGATGGGACTTCACTACATAGTTTCCGTAATTAGAAAGATTGACTTGTAACTGTGGCTTGTAGAAAAATTTGAATTAGTGAGATTAGTTATAAAATTAATTGATGAATCCAATTAATTGAGACGATGAATTTTGCAATAACAAGAATTGTGATTTCATTTATATTAAACTTAGGGTTATCAATTAGTCAAATCAGTCCACTTGAATAATAATTAATCCAAGAGTTGAGTTATTTAGATTATTTAAGAATAAGTCCCAGTATTTCTGTTAGACCTAGGTGTTGGTTTAACAAACCAAAAGCAAGCTACAAGTGAACTAAATATGAGATAGCATGGCTCAGTAGGAAAGTTGGTTGCACCATTGATGTCTTATCAAATAAACATAGTATAATGCGTTTATGGAACTCATCATGGAGCGTTATTCTTGTACCAGACATATATAATTAAGAGTGAAAGGAGGAAAATCATCTCCTTGCAATGGGAGGCAAAAATTCATCATCTTATTCTCATTTTTTTCTTTCCTGTCAAACTAGTTCTTGATGGTCCCACACAGAAATGAGGGGTTTTAATTACTCTATAACATCACAAATATTGTATATTGCAAAAAGATGTTGCTCCATAACATAGATGTCTAGTTTGTAAGTATACCTTAGAGAGATGCAAGTGATTGTGTGACAGGTTAGAATTCGGTATGCAGATTAATTAAAAATTCGTAAAATATTATGCAATATTTGGATTCATTGTTTTTTATCTTTCTCTAGAAATGAAATGTGTTTTTTTCTTGATTTTTCTAAGAATCCCCATTCACCCCAAATCTCCTTTATTCATCATAATATTTTGAAATAATAATTATATTCTATTATACCCCACTAACAAAACAAGATTAATATCTATATCTGAAACTGTCTTTCACTAACCACAAAAAACTGTAGTAACAAGACCAGGACAGTTAAAAATCCTTAAAATTTATACATTATTTTCGGAACAAACTATGCATACTCATTTTCATCTCTAACACATTTTCCCATCCCATTAATCAATCATATTCACTAGAAAATGTCTCTAAAACAACAGGACTTCGTAAAATTGAGAAATATGAAATTTCAGCTTCAATAGTTTACTTCTACTGTATTCTGTTAATTGTTATTTCACACTTCTATGAAATCATTTGAGGCGTTCTTTCAGTATCCAGTCTATGCGTATCGTCAATCTAGGATGTAGAAGCTTTAGGACCTAGTCGGCAATAAAGGATTTAAAGTAAAAGGTTTTTGGAATTATTGGTAAAATTTCTCCTATCTGAGCAGGTCTACAAACCTACAGTATCTCGATTTGAAAATGAAGGAGGCATTGGAGGCATCAGTCCTGCAGAAGTATCGAAAGGTAACTAAGCAACTTAATGGGGAATTTACTTGCCTATGTACTGACTTGCCTTGCATTTGTTGTCAATATTTCATTATTCTATATCATGGCTTTTTCTGTGTCTGACCATTAGATAGGTAACATATTGGGTACTGACAGAGCAAGTTATCTTACTACCTTGCCACACTTAGCTTGTTCTATTATGGCCACCAGAATAATGAATGTTCGAAATTGCATAATCCTACACAACTTTTCAAATCTCAAGGATAATGAGAATTTAGTCTAAAGTTATTATTTTGTTTTCTATAAAGGACTTGGTCATCAGATTGGCAAGCTAAAAAAAAAAAAAAAAATTGCTTCGATTCCTTGAGATTCCAAAAACACCAAGCTTTTTAATATGAATTCGAATTCTATATCTTCCATGGCCATGCATGATCAAATTTGAAGACACTCTCCCTTCATGTTTATCAGAATGAACTTCGACATTTTCTATTTTTGTATCTAATATTTATTTATCTCCAGATGTCGATGTAATGGTTATAATGGTCACAAATGAATATCAAGCTGAAAGTGTTCTATATGGCGATAATGGTGCTGTAGCAGGTATGTGGCTTTGGTTCCTCTTATATAAAACTTGAACTGGAACGGCTATTTATTGGTGTTGCAGCCCTTCCATCTGAAGCATCTATTTGACTGTTTCTTGGCAATGCAGCCCTTCCATCTGGAGCAACAATTATCCTTTCATCCACTGTATCTCCAGCATTTGTCAGCCAGCTAGAGCGAAGATTGCAGAGTAAATTTATTCTATTTCTTAGGTTATCCTTTAATAGTTAACGTATCTTTATAAGAAATGACAGGGTGTAGGTTTTTAAGTGTTCGTACGTTCATTTAAAGATGCAAAATAATATTGTGTGATTGCTTATTCAGTTTTCCAAATTTCTGTGGATCTGATCGCTAGCTTAAGATTGTTTTGCAGACCTTCTTTATGAATACCTATTTGATATGTTTGTTAGTTAGAATTTAATGATAAAGAGGATCTTCAGCATCAAGTAAGATGATATAATACAATCTTGTGTGCTTAATTATATTCTTATATATGCGTATCCTTAAATGCGTGTAAATAAATCTACATATATATATATATATATATATATTCCCATATATCTTGTGTGAAATTCCAAATGTCAGTGGAGAGTGTGGAAACAGTCCGAACTATAAAATCTGATGATATATGGGAATATTATTTCTGTTTTAGATACAGCAGTCTAAAATGCAGATGAATTGGGTTATCATGAATTAAAATGAACTCAACTTTAGAGAAGGTACCTTGGAAGTCATCAAACGGAGAACTTCCTTTTCAATCTAATACATATGGATCTTCACCTTCTTGATTTCCTGTGAACCATACATTTTCCTTCAAGATAAACACTCGAGTTGAGAATTTCGATATTCAACTTAACAAGGGCAGTGTGTTTCAAATCAAGATTAAATCCTGTATATAATTAAAAGATCATTATAATGTACCTCTAAATCTCTAATTGTTTTTGTTGATTTGATTTTGTAATGATACCTTTCCTTATTTTTCCCATGTGCGCTTGACCTATATAAGTAGGTGTCTTATAATATCAAATGAAGAGAGAACATAACAGTACACTGTAATTCTTAAAGCTCTTTGGGAAATTTATCCATGTATGTGGACATGTCGTTCAAATTGGTCGAACTACATTATATCTTTGTGTTCATCTTCTCACTTGAATTTAGTCTAATCCAACTCAGTGGCCAATAATTTGATGAGATTTTAGCTGGATTCCTACTCTATTCTCGCAAATTAAATTTGTTCATCCTGATTTAATCATGGAAACATCATCTCTATTTCATATTTCAGACAATTACATTACTGTTTGCATGCCTCTACTTTTTACAGATGAACACAAGAATTTGAAGTTAGTGGATGCTCCTGTATCTGGTGGTGTGAAGAGGGCTGCTGATGGAACGCTTACTGTATGGTTACTTGATGAATATCAAAATTTATTATTTCTTAATTTGAATGAACTTTAAATGATACCTCATAATCTTGGGAGTCTTCCTTGGATAGCAACTGAGATTCTAGGTATTTATCCCAGATAATGGCATCTGGTGCAGATGAAGCTCTGGAGCATGCTGGTTCAGTACTCTCTGGTTGGAAGAAATCTCGATTCAGTTGAAAAATTGTTAATTCTGATTAAGTCATGTATATCATTTTAAAACTGACGTTTTTTTTTTTACTGGTATTGGTACAGCTTTAAGTGAGAAGCTTTATATCATAAATGGAGGTTGTGGAGCTGGAAGGTAATCTAGTTGAATTCTGGCTTCTCACTATTTACCTCATTCTTGACTTGATTATTGCACTTAATAAATACAAATCTTGAAATGCCTACTGACAAGCACATTTTTTGTTTTTTGTGATGGAGGTGCTTTAATTTGACGTTAGTATACATTTGTATTCTCCTTATTTTGTTTTTGTTTTTTGTTTTTGTTTTTTTAATTTTTTTTATCATATTATATGCTTATTACATTTGCTTCAAATAATGTCTAAAATCATAGAAAGAAGTATTGCCCATATCTTCTAATAGTTTATAAGATATTCTTAAATAAACTTAACAATAAAAAGCTATCAATTGCACAAAACCCCTCCAGTTATTGACGCTTATTATAGCATATCATTAAATCTCTTCCCATACATACTTTTACATTTACTATGCCTAAATCGACTGACCATCATCAAACTTTCTCCTTTCTAACTCAAGCTTACCTGTAGATTTCCTTGTAACTAGCTTGCTGGCCGAACTCAAGTTGTTTCTTGTGTAGGTCACTGGGCTGAAGGTCAGTAACATGTTCGGTTGTCTCTATAAACTCCCATAGGTTAAGTGGAAGAAACTTAAAATCCTCCATTTACCTATCCACACCACCTAACCATTTCCATGTGCAAGCTACTCTGCCACTAACTACAAATTGTTATGTTACATCATAGCTAACCATGTATCTATAATGAGCTATGAAAATTATTTGCATGTAATTACATAAACACAAAAACTTGTATGCCACAGTTGCACAGTGTGGAATGGGTCGACCCGATTCACATCTGCTAAAAAAATGCATGAATCCACCACCAACCAACCCACATCTGCCAAAAAAACACGCGGATCCCTGCGTCTGCTTTGTTCGCATGATTTGCGCGTTGTGTGTTTAAACATAATACTTCTTCAATGAAAAATAATATTTTTTTGATTAAAACTAGGTACTTTTTGAACAATTCAAAATAAAATATTATTTTTCACCATAAAAAATATTGTGTTTTATTAGAAATGTATTACGATATTTTCCTAATTACAAATAAAAATTAATAATTTTATGACTTAGTACTTTTTTAAATTGTTCAAAACTTATGAGTTTTCATTGAGAAAATATTATGTTCAGTTGCGCACAAGCATGCATGGGTCCAATCTGCTGGGGCACGCTCGTTTTTTTATTTTTTTGGGGAGGATCCATTTGTTTTTTAGCTGATTGGGTCGTCGATCCATCCGTGTAACTGTGGCACAAGAGACCCACTCATTCATAAATTATGTAGTTAAATAAGCAATAATTAACAGAGTTAGATAGCAATCCAAATTATACGAACTTTCCAACACCAAATTATTATTTGATCTATAATAGGATCATTGTTGAATTGTACACTTGTTTGATAAGGATTAAAAGTTTGAATTCTATCAAATTGTATTCTTATAAATCTTATTAGCTTGCAATTTGATCAAGAACACTTGTGTGCTTGCACATAACTCTAATATAAATATTGTAGAACTGTTAAGCTTTTGGGCTCAAGACTTGAGCCAATTCATGCTTGTGAGTTGGGCTTGAGTCACGTGCTTAACGAACTTAGACTAAAACTTAAAAGGCATAAAATATGATAATGAATGCGCTTGATTCCTAAATGAGACTTAGGCTTGAAAGCATATAATAAATAAAACAAATGCTTGAGACTTGGGAATTATTTGAAGACTTGGGCTCTTGAATAATCTTCAAGCTTAAATGAGTAAATGGATCAACCTTGACTTGTATTGGGCCATAGCCCAAAACTTAATAATAACACATAAATTTTAACTTCGCCCGAAATAAAAAATAAGCACGTATAAATACTTGAAATAAAATAATAAGACGAAAAAGTGGGGTGTAACATTAGGATACTAACAACTGAACAAAATTTCCTTAATTTAGCTTTTGCACTAATCTTTTTATGCATATTCACACAACTGTTATGCCTAAATCCAGTGATGTCATTACTGAAGATTTCCTTTCTTCCATTGTCTTATAGTGGTGTAAAAATGATCAATCAACTACTTGCTGGAGTTCATATTGCATCAGCAGCAGAAGCAATGGCATTCGCAGCTCGAATGGGACTTAATACGAGACCGCTGTTTGATGTCATCACTAACAGCGCTGGGACATCATGGTAAATTGATGCATAGTAAAAACCAAGAATCTGGTTTTTTATCAGTGGAATTATAAAACTGTTGCTCTAATTTCTGCTAAGTTTTCTCTCTTTGATTTGGGCATCTCATTTTTCTTAGATTAGTTTCAAAGGCTTTATGTGATTTCTCCTATGAAAAGCTGGAATAACCTTGGCCTATATTTATGTTCTTATTCTAGAAATGGCTTGTTTCGCGCATAATATATCAATAGGCTCATTCTTGTAGAAATGTTATATGTGCTAACTATTCATGGTAACAAAGTTCCATGTTGGGTGTAGCCCAAAAGTTCTAAAGTTATACAGCTTCCTTTTATGTTTTATGAGGTTGACAAGCTTTCCTCAAATTATTACTTTGGTTTCCTAATGAGGGTAAACAATGAACTAGTGTTGCGTGAAATCTAGTTTTAATGGGCTGCTATCTGCTGAGCAGTCTTCCGCCTTCCACTGCTTAGATTAGGACTGGGAGCTTATGTTTGTCTTTTGGGGAAATGTATAACAATCAAATTTCTTGAGCTCTAACTGGAGTAAGCAAATTAAATTGTTGTTGGAGATCAAAGCATGCTAATTTCCCAGAGGGAAGCTTCTTAGCATGCTTGCTAGTCCCACCCTTGACTCTTCAGCTTCCAGCAAAATTGCTTGGAAGGCTTAAGCTCTATGTCATCAAAATTAGAATGAGAAAGACCAACTTTCCTACTCAATATGCACGCATTTGGGCAATCCCCTTTGTTATTTGAAACTTTGAATCCTATTTTGTGCTGTTTATATATCATTTTAGTCACAACTCACGCATGTAATTCATATATAGTTTAACACATGCATTTCTGACTTACATTATGGCAGATTATTGACAAATTGTTGTTTATCTACCACAGGATGTTTGAGAATCGAGGTCCACACATGGTGGAGAATGATTACAAACCATTATCCGCGCTTGATATCTTTGTGAAAGATCTGGTATGACAGATATACACTCAAAGACTGGTGTTATATATTGCTCACTGAAAGATTTCTACTTTTCGGTTATTTACAGTTGGCACAATTTCACATTATCATAATCTTGTACAGGGCATAGTTTCTCGTGAATGCTCATCCCGCAGGGTTCCTCTTCACGTGTCAAATGTTGCACATCAACTGTTCTTGTCAGGTGGGTGCAATGGGGTCATCTTTTGGTTTATTTATCTTTTTCATTATCATTTTGTTTTATGCCAAGTTTTTTGCGTTTGTTACTGGTTCAGATTTACTATCAGCACTACTGACAACTTTTTGCTAATTGTTTGTAATTGGTAATACTTGTTGAATTCTTGGATACTTACCTCCTATTCATCTTTGTTACTGGAGCAAACTGTATCATGTTTTTCAATTCTTATCTTGTGATCACAGAAACTATAAAATATGCAGCAGGTAGAGTAATTTATCAAACTTTTATATTGGCTGTGAAATTTCTGCAAACATGACAAGATGTATCATTTTGTTCATGAAATTTTGCAATGGATGATATTAAGATTGTTGCATTAGTAGAGTTTTATCATAATTGAGGCAAACTGTTTCAAAGCAACAGGAATTTTGCATAAATATTCGACTCCATATATTCCTAGTCAGCTTATTCAAGCATTAACATAGTACACAGGCAATGGCTCAAGTGATAAGAGCACCCACTACCAAGAACCAACGGCCCTGGGTACGAGTCACCATGGGAGTAGGGGGGGGTGGACTTTGATCTTTCTTAGATTATGACTAATTAAAATAATAATATAATATATGTGTATATATATATATATATTACACATGCTAAAGTCATTAGTTGGGAAGGTCTGCTACAAACAGCCTGCCTCTATTGTTATCATCCTATTAAAATGTATACTTGACACCAGACAATGTGGTGACTGGTAATGCATCCTTGTCTTTATTTAATAAAAAAGTGTTTAGACTTGAAAGAGATATGGCTAGAGATGGCATTGGTACTTCCTGTTGTGTATTTGAAATGGGCTGTTGTTATGATTGGAATAAATGCTAACTCTACAATTGTAAACAGTTGACTATATATGTGCATGTATAACCTCTAATCAGTTTTTTATGATTATATTAATTTCTTCTGCCTGATTAGAGGTTATATGTGTACATAACTGTTTAGCTGTTCGAGAAAAGGAACACATATGATGTGCCATGTGACCTCTAACTTATAAGCAGCATAATGCAAGTTGGACTGTCTCCTTGACCAGGTTCAGCTGCTGGATGGGGCCGGATAGATGATTCTGCTGTAGTGAAGGTATGAACTTCTGATATAATTATTGTTCTAGAAAGTTTCCAAGCTTATGGTTAAGGTATCTGCCAAGTATTTCAAGATTTAATTGGTAATAGTAAAAGTATGTGTTTTGCATGTGACAGCTCTATTACAATTGTTAAAATACATGATAACCTTTTTGAGTAATACTAAAATATTGGAAGGTGTGTTATAATTGACAATATTAATTTAAAATTGAAACATTTTAATTTACTTTAATATTTTTTTATTTTTATTTTTTATTATTATTATTATTATTATTATTATTATTATTATTATTTATTTATTTATTTTGTAACTATAGATTGACTTAACTCTTTATCTAGTGTATAAAAGTGGAACTTTTTCTAAAACGAATTTTCTTGGTCTTCTTTTGCTTCATTTTGTTCTTCTTTCTTATTTTTGTTGGACTTTTTATATAATATCATAATTAATATGAGACATTTCAAGAAAATACAGTGAAATGAAGCAAATATTTCTCTGTTTTTCTTTATTCTTTTTCTTAAACCTCCACATGAAAATTAATTTAGTATCTCATCTCATTTATTTCAAGTATAAGAATTTATAGTTTTTATTTTTCTTATTTTTTTAATGAATTGTTTTTCAAGTTTATTGTAATTACAAAATTTAACCATCAGAATCATCTAGACTTTTTCTCTTTCTACTGTGTGATAATCTTTTTTCCTGTTAAAAGAACAATAAAAGTATGTCGATTGTATTAGCCCAGAGAATATGTTATTGTGCATATTCAATTTTAAGCAATTAAACTTCCATATTGAAGTCCTCTATTTATAACTATGACATATTGATCAATATTCGATGTCTAGTTTATATTAATTCTTGTTTTATTTGAAAATTCAAAATATTCCAAGAGTCAGAAGATAAACTTGTAATTTTTGAAGACGAATTTGAGGTATGAGTGGGAGACCCAATGTTTCATGTTATTTTCACTATGAATAGTAGTATAGATATTACATGTCTATCCAGGTGCTAAAGTGCATTATGGTTAGGGGTTTATTATGTCTGAACTGTCAGAATTCTGCAGGTTTATGAGACACTTACAGGAGTCAATGTTGAAGGAAAGCCCCATGCTCTGAGTAAAGAATCTGTACTTAACTCTCTGGCACCTGAGTGGCCCACAGATCCCATTAAGGATATAATTAACCTTACACAAAAAAATTTGAAAACGTTGGTTGTTTTGGATGACGATCCAACTGGAACCCAAACTGTTCACAACATTGACGTATTGACAGAATGGTGAGTTAACTCACTACTTATGTTGTGCATTCTTTCATGCAAGTAGATGATCAGCCAAGTTCTCAATTCAACATATAAAATTTTGAATTGTGGAAATGCAACTAATAAATGATATTTTATATCAATTGTTGAATAAACAGCTTCTCTTATTATTTGTGGTCCGGTTGGGTTCTGTAAGAATAGATCATGAAAGAAAGTCAAATTCTTTCAAACTATAGGTTGCTGTCGAAGAAGAAAATATGACTTACTAAGTTCCTATGGTGAACAGGATCAGAGAACTTTTAAAGTAGCATTCCTAGGGTTTATTTGAGTTGTAAGGCTTTGTTCTGGATAATGTGAACATAAACAACTTAAATTGTTTGTTTGTCGTGGTAATAGAAAGAAAACTGTATCTTATTGAGCTGTTAGACATGTAGGAAATACCACTTTACACTTATCATGCTATTCCCAGTATGCCATCTACTCCACTCAGTATAAAAGTATTAAGAGACATGATCTTTTAGTCTCGTTGAACTTTTACTTTAGGGAAACACTCACCTCTCAAATAATTGATAATATAGTTCACACTTTAGCATGTCTTCCACAGCAGTACTGAAATCATATTAAGTTTTCACGCATTCGAAAACTTAAACTAAAAAGAACAGGGTATATAGAGGAGGGAGAAGTACTGAAGGAGCAGAAACAATGAGAAATTTCAGTTTTTTGCTTTACATTAATATTTATATCTGCAGTGTCGACAGAGAAATATGAAATTTCTGTCTTTATTTTGCGACTATGAATATCAGAGCAGTAAACTGTAACAACACACTGATATATTCCACACCCACTAAAGATCCATAAGGCCATGGCATATCTTAGTCACTGAGTTGCTGTAGGACTTAATGCATGGAAGAGAAAAGGAAAAGCAAAATATGCTTTAACATGATGGAAAGTCATACTTCAGTCTCTGGATTAACAACTGGCTGGTGACCTTTTTCTTTAATTTCAGGAGCAATGAATCACTTGTTGGACAGTTCAGTAAAAGGTCAAAATGCTTTTTCATTTTGACTAATTCGCGGTCATTTAGTTCTGAAAAGGTCCATTACTGAGCTAATTCCTACTGAGTTATCCATACTATATGAATTGTTATTTATTAGAGCTTTCCTGTTACAGGCTAGTGCATTAATTAAAGAGATCTGCAGCAACTTGGCTGCTGCTGCAAAGTCAGTGGACAATGCTGACTACACTGTGGTTCTGAGGGGGGATTCAACGTTACGAGGTCATTTTCCAGAGGCAAGGGCGTTGAATGTATTGAATAGTATAATTTTTAACCCTTATTTCCCAAAATGCTTGATGGCCTTGCTTCTGATTGTGTAGGAAGCAGATGCAGCTGTTTCTGTTATTGGTTCAGTGGATGCATGGATAATCTGTCCATTCTTCCTACAAGGAGGCCGTTACACTATAGGAGACATACATTATGTTGCAGACTCTGATAGGTAATGCTCTTTTACTTCTGTCACATAGTACTGTCCAATTAGTAAAATGACAACAAGCATTGCGTCTACAGGCTCATCCCTGCAGGTGAAACAGAGTTTGCTAAAGATGCTTCGTTTGGCTATAAATCTTCTAATCTTCGGGAGGTCAAGTATTTTCTGTAGTATTGTGAGACAAATAGCAAAAAGATCTTTTGAGTAGAGTTTAATGAGCTATTTCTTTGAGATTTCAGTGGGTGGAGGAGAAAACTAGAGGTCGCATACCAGCAAGCAGTGTTGCATCCATTTCAATTCAACTACTAAGAAAGGGTGGACCTGGAGCTGTTTGTGAACATCTTTGCAGTTTGAAGAAGGTACATTTTCAGTGTGCAATTGAGAAGGTTTATTGTCAAATAAGTCTGTTGAGGTTGAAAGTTCATGTATCATTTTATGGTCAAAGTAATGCAGTACTTGGCACAGAATTGCTGATATGGCTTGTAGTTATTATTTTCATGCAATGGATAAGGGATCTAGGTCCCAGTTCCGCTACATTCTATCTCCTCTCTGTGGTCAACGGAGAGTAATTAGGCTTCAATTTTTTTGAAGCAAACAGTAGTGACTGCTTTTGCCGCTCTGTTTCTAGACCATTGCATTTGAAGCTTATAGACTGTCAATTGAAACAGGGTTCTACATGCATAGTTAATGCTGCTAGTGAAAGAGACATGGCTATATTTGCTGCAGGAATGATTCAGGTTGATATTTTGCTTCTCTTTGGGCTGCTAGAATTTTTTTTGTTGCAGCTATATTTGCAATGAACATCAAAGGCTTCTTTTCACTAGCCTGCATCTCTCTCACAGGCAGAACTTAAAGGAAAGAGCTTCTTATGCCGCACTGCTGCTAGCTTTGTTTCTACTCGAATCGGAATCATTCCAAAAGCTCCAGTTTTGCCTAGTGATCTGGCCATATCTAGGGAGAGGCTGGGTGGACTAATAGTCGTGGGATCCTATGTTCCCAAAACAACAAAACAGGTACAATTTGCTACAGAAATTTATTGTAGCTCTCAGTATGAGTAAAATTTTCCCAAAATGCAGGTTGAAGAGCTACTGTTGGAAAGAGGTGATGCCTTGAAAAGGATTGAGGTACTTCCGTTCTTGTTGTGCTGCATCAATTAAGTGCAGAAAATTGGAATATAGAACCAAAAAATCGTTTCAGATGTGCTGACGCTGATTATAAATATTGTACATTGCACTCCTTATTGCAACAGGTTTCTGTTGATAAAATTGCCATGAAATCAACAGAAGAAAGAGAGCAAGAGATCAATCAAGCTGCTGATATGGCTGATGTATACATAAGAAGTGGAAAAGATACTCTTGTAATGACTAGCCGACTACTTGTTGTTGGAAAAAGTGAGTCCTCATCGAAGGATGCATCTATTTTTACTAAGGCACTAATACCAATCTCAATTTTTATTGTTTTATTGTTTTGTTTTTTTCTTTGATGTTCATTTAGTTGAGAAATAAAAATTGTTATTCGATTGCTATCATTCTTAGATCTGCTAATAAATTGTATATGTTGAACAGCTCCTTCAGAAAGTCTGGAGATCAATTGCAAAGTAAGCTCTGCACTAGTTGAAATAGTGCGCAGGATAACCACAAGACCACGTTACATCCTTGCAAAGGTAATTGTTAGATGGGTGGAGGCCTACATACTTTTCCACATTCATTAAACATATGCGAAATTGAAAGGTTCTGCATTCTGGTTTCCTAGTAATCTTGTAATATTTGCTTTTTTCTTTTTCCTGGTCTTCTTTTGTCCAACTAAATGGAGCTGGGGATTCTGCTGGTATACAGGATCAAGCAGCAGCATGTTTGTTTTTCCGCATCTATGGACTTCATTTTATTTGTCTCCCTCTCTAACTTTAGTGTCTTACTTGGCTAGCATGAATTTTTTTCTAAGAGCCAGCTGCTCAATATTCAGCCAACCTTCCCTATAAAGTGAAGTGTTGTACAGGATGTGAGAAGTGAAATACTTTGATTAAATTCTGTTTGAGGAAAAATAACAGTCAGTAAACACTTCGATCAAGGCGACGGTTGCTCCAATTGTAGTTAGCCAGTGCTTTATTTGTCTTTTTTAAATTGCTACTGTAACAGAATAAATTCAGGAACCACAAACACATCAACCATATTTGTATAATTGGAGAAGTTTACAATGCTGTTATAAAAATCATAAAAATGTAATCATACACAAATCTTCTAACAGACGGTAAAAATGAATATAACTACTGGAGAAAAAAAGAAATGAATCCTGACCAAGTTGGAAAGGAAAGAATCGTCTCAAGCCCATAAACACAGTAACAAGCACACATATATCTTTTTGCCTTAAAAGCTTTACTCTCGAGCAGCCTTCTTTTCCTGATCGTAGTATCTGATTGTTAGCTAGAATTCGCAATGATACTATGTTTATTTCTACTCCATTATGTTTACTGCATTACTGTTTATATATATTGCCTTTACATGGGTGGAAAGGGAGAGAGGAAGAGAGAAATTGTATCCATGCATGTCATTAATAAAATACACTTTTTGTAATAGGGTGGAATTACCTCTTCAGACCTCGCTACGAAAGCTCTAGAAGCAAAACAAGCCAAAGTAGTAGGCCAAGCTCTGGCTGGGGTACCCTTGTGGCAACTGGGCCCTGAAAGCAGGCATCCAGGCATCCCCTACATTGTTTTTCCTGGTATGAGTACTTAGAGATTGCATCACCAATTGCTGTTGTATGTTTAATATTTCAAACCATTATAAAATAATTTCAACTCTCAGGAAATGTTGGTGACAGTAAAGCTGTTGCTGAAGTCGTAAAATGCTGGACACATCCAGACAGGCTTTCAACAAATGAACTTCTTCTTGTAAGATCTCTTCATCTTGAGTACTTCCTGTTTTACTTAGACACTGACTTTCTTTTGCATGCAAAAGAATGCCGAAAAGGGTGGATATGCTGTGGGAGCCTTTAACGTTTATAACCTGGAAGGAGTTGAGGCAGTTGTTGCTGCTGCTGAGGAACAACAAAGTCCTGCTATTTTGCAGGTTTGAGTCATGCAATTGTTTTTGTAGCTAGTCACTAGTTCAATGTTTTGGAATGTCGGTTTCCAATTTTCTTAATGCCAATTCTTATGAAGATAAAAATGTCAAAACTAATGGTGCTTCCATCATCTTGTCCAGCATCCCTAAGCTCCCATGAAAGTTTGGAATTATGTGTTATTACTTCTGTTTCAATGATGAATTCTAAGTTGAGCAATATGCGGAACCTTTCCGTCATCTTTGACCTTTTCCTGTGTGCTTTTTGATGTAGGAGTAATGGTTAAACTTTCATAAATTTTACACTTGCTTAGCTCTTTAAAGGCATATCACCCTGAGTGATTTTTATAGCATTTCCCTATATTTGTACAGAGTTCCTTGTTGATGGCAGTTCTGGTAGGCTAAAATTAACATTCTCCACAGAACATTATTGTTGAATTAGAAACATTATCTAAAGATACTTTGTAGGTCATGTAAGCGAGAGCTTAAACTGAAAAAAGTAAGTTGAGAACATTGTGGTTTGTTCTTCTATGTGTCCAGATCCATCCCAGTGCCTTCAAACAAGGAGGAGTTCCATTGGTAGCCTGCTGTATCTCTGCTGCGGAACATGCAAGTGTAAGTGGCACTTAAGAAATGAGGTGAATTGTGGCTATTCTCAAACCTGAATTAATGGCATAAGATGAAAACTGTACATTCCCTACTAATGTGTTAGCGTAGATCAAATCACCAGATAAATTGATGGAGAACCATTAGGCCCAACAGCTCAATTGAGTTCTCATCTGATCATATCTATACATTAACAGGCTCAATTGGTAATTCTGTTTGACAGGTTCCTATCACAGTTCACTTTGACCATGGAAGTTCCAAGCAAGAATTGCTGGAGATTTTGGAATTAGTAAGCTTCTTCAATGCTGAATTCTTTTTTCCTTCTTTTTCCCCTTTTCGCCCCGTATTGGCTAGTCTTTGAGGGTAAGTCCCCACCATGGTTACACATATGTGATGTACTGTTGATCTGTGCATATCTGAACTGACAGGGATTTGACTCAATCATGGCTGATGGTTCACACCTATCCTTCAAGGAAAATATTGCGTATACCAAGTACCTTTCGGCCTTAGCACATTCTAAAAATCTACTGATAGAAGCTGAGTTGGGAAGATTGTCTGGAACAGAAGATGACTTGACCGTAGAAGATTATGAAGCAAGACTAACTGACGTCAACCAGGTGGGTTAACACGCCCCAATCCCCCCCCCCCCCCCCCCAACCACCACCACATAACACACCCAAATTAAGGAAAATGAAGGTATATCTCCAGTTGAATGACTTTCAATGGTACTTTGGACTCAACTCACTGCATGTTGTAATTTCAGGCTCATGAGTTCCTTGATGCAACGGGTATAGATGCTTTGGCTGTTTGTGTTGGAAACGTTCATGGAAAATACCCTGCAAGTGGCCCAAATCTTAGACTTGATTTGCTTAAGGTTAAGTACTAAATTTGAAGTGTTCAACCAACTCTTACAATCAAATTCTGTCTTCATTCTTCATTCTGGGTTTTTACTTGTCATGATATCTTCTGAAAGATGATGCATATTCAAATCATGTGTTATATCTCCAAATTGTGAACATACACCAGCTCTCTTCGTTCCCTGTAAGAATCACAAGGAACATATCTAACTTTTCTAACCTATTTAGAGGGTCAGAATTTCAGTTAGGTTGTGTTTAGATTGAAGGATTTGATTATGGATTTGAAATTCGTAGTGGCAACTCCATTAGTAGTTGTTTGGATTGATCTGGATTTGAAATCCATGACTTTTATTTTGAACTAATTTGTGTGATTTGGGTGGATTTCAACTCCATCACCTTATTTTGAACTAATTTGAGTGGTTTGGATGGATTTGAAAATCCATTCATCCAGATCTTTACATTTCAAATCTTTCAAACCAAAATGCAACCATGAATATTTTTAAACATTGTATTTTGGTGGGGATTGTCGATTTATGCTTTGAATATTTTGTTCTGGTAACCTCCCAATTTTTTATGCTTTGAACATATTGTTATGGTGACTTCTGAAATATCTGATTTAAGATATTTTTACACTTTTAATCGCTGTAGATATGCTCGAGTATAAGATGTCTGCCTATTTATGGGGACAAAAATTTAATTTTCTCTAATAGTAACTGGTTGCTTCTATCAAGTATTGGCTCGTATCAGTTTCTAATCTCCCCAAGATATGATTGATCCTCTGTGTTGCTTATCCAACTCCTTTGTCTAACTCCTGCATGAACTGCTGTGATATTTGAAAACCGGAAGATGCTAGATAAACTTTTTTTCCCTCTCTTTTCGTCGTCTCCAGGATATATATGATTTGACTTCAAGAAAAGGAGTTCACCTTGTCCTTCATGGCGCTTCTGGGTTGCCAAAGGATATTGTTGAGGTAATAACATTCTGCTTAAAATATAACAGAAATAAATTCTTGTAGATACATACTATATAATGAACTCGTTATTATGCAAACAGGAATGTATAAAGCGGGGGGTGAGGAAATTCAATGTGAACACAGAGTTCCGAAAGGCTTACGTGGAGTCCTTAACTAGCAATAGTCAGAAAGATCTGGTCCATATAATGGCATCTGCAAAGGATGCCATGAAAGCTGTGGTTGCTGAGAAAATGCATCTCTTTGGCTCAGCTGGGAAAGCTTGATGGTTACGTCGCACCAATTTCCCTTTGCTCTTCTTTGCTTAGCTGTATTTATTCAACCAAATTGATGTTAGTATTTCGTTACTTGATTCTTTTCTCTCTGTCGGTAGGCCTGGAATAGTCTGCCCTTTGTCTGAATGATGAATAACCATACTCAAGAAACTTGGTATTTTCCAACTCTAACACCCCTCAATTTACGAATTGAAAATTCGAATAATTTTTGCTTTAGTTTCTATTTTTTTCAACAGCAGGGGAAGAATTTATAAAAGTTCAGTAAGAAAATATATTAAATTATTTCTAAATATTATTGGGAGATATTGTAGTCACATATGTATATAATTCATTTGTGAGACCGATCCAGCCGAAACCCATTGTAGGGATTCTTATATTACCTTACCCGAAACGTGTTAAAATGGAATCAGAAGTTAATTATTTTGTTACAGGAAAGGAGAAGGAGAAACGTAGAAGAGTAACACTTCCATTTGTAAAACACGAGTTAGTAGAATAGTGTTCAACTCGACAATAATAATAATAAGAGTGGCTCTCCTGTGTATGTGTGTACGTGATCTACAGTATTACTTAATTAAAAAGTAATATTTGTTTATTTGAAAAATATATATTTTTTAAATTAACAAATGGATAATAATACTTTTTAGGTAAACAAGTAATATTTTAGATTAAGTTGCATTGTGCATTTAATTAATAAGAAAAAAATAAATTAAGGGGTTGTAGCCCACTAGCCTCAAAATCTATTTAAATACACTTTTAGCCCAAAAATATTTTATTTTCAAAATATGACTTGAAATTTTATTTTGCAAAGAAGCCCCAAGTTTTGTTTTTCCTTGCAATCTAACCTCATTTCATAATTTAAAATCCAATTTACGCCTTATTCCAATTCAAATCTAGTAAAGTATTAATTTCTATCTTTGATTCAAATATGATTCCCAAATAATAATAATAATAATAAAAATCAGCCAAAAGTCTCTAATAAGCCGGAATGTTTATTAGAGCTCTCAATTCTTTTATCTTTCAAATTTGCAATCTCTAGTCAAAGTCAAGATTCCAATTTCAGTTTGATTCTATCGGCATGTGCGCAGTGCGCATCCCTCTCTTTTATTTATTTATGTTTACTTTTTCACTAAAAAATCGAAACAACTTTTTCATTTCAAATATTTGGTTACACCGTGAAATATTTTATTAACGATGCTTTTGCCATTTCATGACAGTAATATTGCACATATAAAAATTAAAATCTAAAATTATATAAAAGTATAACATTTGATAAAATTTACAAAATTATTATTTTTCCGCCAAAATAAAAAATATGATATTCAATCATATTTTTCTGGTTGTTTTTTTCACTCTGATTTTTAAAGACTGTAACTTTTTTATTTCAATTCCGTTTTGTACGAAGAATATATATCAAATTAATTAATTTGATGATCTTTAATTTAATATTCATATTGCATATAAAAATAAGATATTCATTTTTAAATATAAAATATTTTTATAGATTAATTGTGATATATTTTAATATTTAATATATTTTAATATTATTAGATATTTTTATTTTAAACATTTTTTATAAAAAAAATATTTTATATATTTATTTATTTTATTTAAATATTATATTACTATTTTTATAATAACTTATTACATTACCATATTTTATATCGTGCAACGCACAGGAGAAATACTAATTATATCTAAAATATGAGTTTTTTATTTTTTATGAGTTAAAGTATTTATTTTTATTTGATATATGTGTATAAATTTAAAGAAATAATCAATTATGAATTTGACATTATAAAAAATATTAAATAATTTTGTATAACCCATTACTTAGAAACTAATTTGAGACATTTTTATTTGTAGTCGATTATTTTGGATGTTCCATATATAACATCTAATTTTATATTAAAAAAATTATTATTTTAATTTTATTTAATTTATAAATAATTGAGTTGAAATTTCAAGAACTCATAAAAATTTGTTGATGTACCGGTCAAGTTTCTTGTGTGGTCAGTAAAATCAGGAATACCACGTCAACAATTTTCGACAAACTTTTTAAATTTTAAAAATTTAAAAATAAACTAAACAAATCAAAAGTTAAAAAATTATTATCACAAAATCATAAAATCAAATATATTAAATATATCAAAATTAACGCACCGTAAATCTTTTTGACTTAATTACTGTCTTCATACCAAAAAAAAATCATATTGAAAATCTTTCATCCTTCATACAGAAAAAATAAATAAGCAGCACCACTCTTTTATTATGTCTTCTTTAATTTCATACAATTCAAGTCACAAAGATACATGAAAAGGCTTCTATTTTTTGCCCAAAAGGCAGCACTCAGCAACTCAAAAATTAATTTATCAAAAAAAAAAAAAAAAAAAGCAAATTTTTTTTTTTTATTATATAAAGAACACACACACATGCACACACACACACTCTCTCTCTATATATATATATATATATATATATATATATATATATCTAGGTAGTGGTGGTGAAGGGCTCAAGGCCTTTGATAGGAAGAATGCGACTACAGGTATAAACTTGGCAAAATGCCTGCAAACACATAAGCAGCAACATCGCTATAGCTGCAAGAAACGTCAGAAACTTCCATGACCCAAACACATACTCCTTCATGAATTTCTCAAATTTGACCTTCCATCTTCCACTGTAAAACTTGTTCACATCTGCAATCACTTTATCCAACGAGGGCACCTTCGTCAGCCTCACCGACTTGCTCATCCCATTCCACAGCTCTGCCACCTCTTTCTCACTCTTCAAATGGTTGACGATGATCCCCCTTTGACACAGAAGCTTTGCATCCCCATCGCTGTCGATTATTCCGTTCATCAGCTCGGTGTATCGAGTTAAAACCAACGGCCCTGATGCGCTGCAGGCCTCGTATGCAACCAAGTTTCTCAGGACAACCTCGGAATTCACATCTAGTTGAATGATTGGGATGTAGAATGTAAGAGTTTTGGAATCAAAGTTGATGCTTGAGATGCCCTCATTAGTAGGCAAGAACTGCACCCCAGCTTCTAGAAGCTGAGTGACTGAAGGGATTGCTATCTCTTCCTGCAATGGAGGCTTCTGGACATTCTTGTTATTCGAGCTCGACCCGTCTTCGTCTTTCTTCTCCTTATCGCTACGCAAGGCGCTGAACATGTGTTCAACGGGCTCTTTCAGCATTTTGATGATTGGGATTTTGGTAAGAATTGTCCATGGAAGTTTAACCACCACTTTGAGAGGTTTAGAGAAGATTAACTTCTTGAGCCATTCAATAGGCTCTTTTGCTGCGCTGGATATGATTTTCCAGATCATATCAAGAAACTGCTTCAAGTGACTCGGCTTCACGAACGAGTCGTCTTTCTCCATTCCTTCCTTCGGATCATCGTCTCCGTCGGCTTCGATTTCGAGTATTGCTGATGGTTCCTCGTCTTTAGGCACGATGTAATGATACAAGAAGTCTAGCAAATGAGCACACTCGTTAACCGCCATTCTCTGCGAGGATTCCACCAACTTAAATGGCGAAATATCCTTACTAAGCCCGATCAAGATAGCAAGAAGCATCTCATCAGCCAAATCTAGAGAAGAAAACTGCATCTCCAACAGCAATCTCAGCACAAACAATGGAATTTGATTCTCAAGCATTATAATATCTCTAAGAATGGTGTTGTGGGCGGTTTTATTACCAGATAGATCGATCAGATGAGCCAATCTAGATGGGATTTTAGTGAGAACCTTACCTTCCCTGACCCCACAAACCTGAAGAAACTCGAACAAGAAAGAGACGTCAATGGCCATCATCCAAGCCAGGGCCTCGCTTCCATAGCTCAAGGGCCTGTGGTAGCAGGCCCGAATCCTCAAATCCAACTTCATCAGATGATCCACCATGTCTTGGAACTTCACGTTCTCGAACTCCTTCTGGTTTCTTTTGGCAGCGGCAACTTTGTACCTCTCCATGTCGTAGAGCTCGGCCCGCAAATGGTGGTACGGGCCGATGGCAACTTGTTGTGGGATGTAGGATTGGGGATCACACAGCATGAGGGCTTTTGGAACACCGAAGATTGTGACAGGAGTTTCGATCTCTTCTTCAAGCTCTTCCTCTAGAGTTTGACGAATCTGTTTAACCCATTGTTCTTCGTTGAATTTGGAGGTCAAGGATGTTAGCATGTTCTGTTGGAAGAAGGACATATTTGCTTCTTCTGTGTCTGACGAACTGCAACGGAATATGCACTTATATTCTGTAAGAAAATGAAAAGGACTTGGGTCTGAAAGGACAAGTTATTCACTATCATTCACTTGAATCTTATCGTTCAAATAACTCACACATCTGAGAATCAAAATGTGTTCCACGCGACAGAATGTGCAGAGAAACAGTAAGTAATTTAAAATAATTATCTTACGAACATCACTAATTAACAAATGTTGCATATTAAATCTTTTGAAACAAAGGATAAAAAATCGAATAAAATAAACTATCCAAGATTAGGTGAAGCGGCATTGTCATTCTTAATTAGTGAGAACTAAGTAGATAAAGAAAAGTGCAAAATGTGATACTCATGGTGAAATAAAGTATAGGGAAGGAGGCCAAAGTGGAAAAGTAGAAACTTGAGCAATTATTGGTAGTAGCTGACGACCTATTTCTTTACTTTTATATTATGGTTGTGGACAGTTGACTTGGTCTCTTCTTCTTTATTATTATTATTATTATTATTATTATTATTATTATTATTATTATTATTATTATTATTATTATTATTATTATTATTATACAAATTTTGTTAACATAAATTACAAGGATTTCAAGAAATTGAGCTACCCTTGATTTTCGTCCATTGTTGATCACATGATTAAAAATTATGAATAAGTGGCGACTTTGTCAAATGAGAAAACACAAAAATAATTCACTAAGCTATAATAATATGAATTTTGACTGAAATTTTTGTAGTTGTGATAATCACTTCATATAAATAGATATTTTATG
Source organism: Caryopteris x clandonensis (assembly GCA_028749325.2). Classification (NCBI taxonomy): domain Eukaryota; kingdom Viridiplantae; phylum Streptophyta; class Magnoliopsida; order Lamiales; family Lamiaceae; genus Caryopteris; species Caryopteris x clandonensis. The sequence goes on from JAPYKT020000003.1 coordinate 9,804,734, forward strand.
TTGTGTGGAATTAAACATATTAACTAACATTAATTTATATTCAACTACAATGATTGTAGGTACATGTCAAAAAATAAAAGATAAAAGATCAATTTATTTAATTTATTTTCCGAAGACAAAATTGAAAACATAATTTTCACACATTTTTGTTATTTGAGCGAGTCCTTTGTGCATCGAATTCACCGTGCACCCAATTTTATAGTATTAATTGTTTAACTAAAAAATATTACTATTTTTTTTAAATAATAAATCAGTACTAATATTTTTCAAATAAACAAATAATATTGTTTATCAAAAAAATAATATTATAGATCTCGAGTTGCGTGGTGTACCCGACACACATAAGTTTTTGCTTTATGGAGATTAAATGTGTTGAATCTATGGGTCATTCACATATGGTCGGAAGCACTTAAAAGTCCTTTATTCTAGAATCAATATTTGTAGGGGGGGCAATCCCATGTTAATTTGTTTTGGAGCTAACTGCAATTCAGTCCGGTCAAGTTCCTTTCTTTCACATTAGACATTCTCCTCTATGCACTTCATAGCATATTAGACACTTCCTTTTCATCATTAGAGTGTTGTGAAGTTGCATTTCACTGAATCTGAGGCTGAGGTCCAGTTGATAAAGTCACCCTTTCAACATAAACTCGATTATCAGGAGTGAATCCAGAAATAGTGACTAAATTTTAAGCAGCTCCAAGAACATTATTCAAGAACAAACAAACAGCAAAAGCTTCAGATGGATCTCACACATGCAGAACAGTTGAAAGTCTTATGCTACAGCTGATGACAGTTAAGTAAAGATTCGTGCCAAATCAACCAATCTATTCAATTGTCGTTTTCATTTGAAAAAATTATATATAAATTGTGATGAGAAGAGGGGAAACAAGTTTCTGAATTCACATCAGGTCAACCAAAAGAATTTACCAACACAAACAAAAAGAATTGCCCAACATCGCATACACTCTTAGTTAATAGCCTCTATCGTGCCTACTGATACGTTTTACTGTCCGAAGTCCTGCATTAGGATTTGACTTCTCGAAAATTGTTAGTCATATGAACTCAGAGTTGAAGTTACCCATTTCCAGATCCTTCACTATCTATGTTTGTCTGCAATTCAGACCTTGGTTTAGCTGAAAGCCCTTTCTGCAACATCTCTTCATCATATTTGCGTGCCATTTCAACCAAACCCTTCTGAAGCAAAGCATCGATTAGGGCATTATACGCAGACTCATCTGGGCTCAGACCATGTTCTGCCATCTTCTCCCACAGAAAAAGAACTGGCCGAAGGAAACCCCATCTTCCGAACTTCCTCATGAGCATGACATATGTGTCCATCCTTGGTCGAACACCACTTTCTATCATCCTATCGAAAAACTTTAGAATCTCCCGAGGCTTTTCAAGGCACGCGAAGAAGCAATGATATGTAACTATATTCGGCTTACAACCTTTTTTTGTCATCAGATTGAGCACTTTATGAGCTTCTCTATACCTCCCGTTCTCACACAACAGCTTCAGAATGGTGTTAAATGTAACAACGTTTGGTTCAAAGCCTAACTCAATCATCTCTTTGGAAAGGCTCACTGCAACATCTACCCCTTCAGAGATCCCAATTGCACGAATGACCGTGTTGTATGCCACCACATCCAACCGAATACCCTTCTTCTTCATCTCCTTGTACAGCTTCACAGCTTTCCATGGTTTCCCACTCTTGCACTGGATATCCATATAAATCGAGTAAGAGTACAAGTCTTTCTGCACACCCCTCTTATCCATCTCCTCCCAGAACTCCCTACACTTCCTCCACCACTGCATCTTAAACCAGCCTCGCAAAATAATGTTATAATTTTTTGTATTTTCGACATTAAAATCGAACACAATATCATCATAATGGCTATCCTTATTTCTCTTAAAGCACAATTCTTCTGCTTCTATCACATGCTTGTACTCGCATAAAGCATCGATCAAATTCGAGAACGAAATTTCATCCCTCAAATTATACTCATCCGATTTAACAAAAGCATCAATTGCTTCTTTAACAAGGTGAGCCGATACATAACGCTTAAATAGCACCCTAAAGGTCGTATGATCAGGTAAAGAACACGGATTTTCCCGCATTCTTTCAATCAAATTCCAGGCAACATCGAACTCGAAAAACTTACCAAGAACGTCAACAATCCGGTTAAGTGTTTGAGTGGTGTGCTGGAACCCACACTGGGATTCAACCCAGTTGAAGAACTCTAATGCAAGCTTCCAATCATTGGCATAACTATTGAGGGTTTCAAGAACTGTGTCGGGTTGAAAATCCGAATAATCGAAATGGGTGGGCGCCGGACAGTTTGCAAGGTTGGGCGTCGACAGATTTCGGATAGGATGCGAAGCTGGTGGTTTGGTTGCCAAGGGAGGGGCTTTGTGAGGCGAAGTGTGGTAAAAGAGGAGAAGTTCCAGTTGTGAAAGAAGAAGAGAGCGGCGTAAGCCAAAGTGGTGGAATTTAGAGGTGATTGAAGAAAGCATGATGTAGGGATTAATTTGATGCAGCAATGATAACAAGGAAATGTCTGCAACTCATCTTCGAGTGTGTGTGTGTGTGTATATATATATCTAAAATTATAGGGTGTTTCTAATAACACCACAAATTTTAGTTTCTACATCATATTTATTTTACATACTACATTTTAATTAAAAAAATATAATATTTTTATTTTACACACCCATCTGTTTTTACATTTATACCCTTATTTATTAAAAAAATGATGAAAAATATTGAAGGACACAGAGCTTCCGTCTCCTTCTCCGAAGAAGAACTGCTGGAAGAAAGGCAGGAAAAATGTTGAAAGGAGATGTTCTGTCTTCTCCTTCAAGGAACAATTGCAGGAAGAAAATTGTTGAAAAAAATGTTAATAAATACAGCTATAACTCTTTCGTCTCTATCCCTCTCACTATTGAATTTCAGAAGCAGAAGGAAGAACAATGAAAGAAAGGAGGAGAAAAATAAATCTCAGACGAAAGACAAAGCAATTTAATGTGTTCGGCTAGATCTTGTGGCCGATGAAAAGCACAATGTTTGTTTTGCGGGCGCTGAACATTTTGTTAGGCGTTTGGTTTTCGCCAACTGAACATATTCTTGTGTGTTCAGTCTCTTGGCACCGAACGTTGAAAAACTGTAATTAATTTTTGAATGTTCAATTTATGTGAGGCTTCAACAAAATGTGGTGGTTTGCTCGCGTGGATGCTCTGGTTTTTTAACAGAAATGGGTTGGATCTGAAGGTTGGTCAGCGCTCAAGAAAGAATGAGAGAAGGAGAAGAGGCTGCTCTGCAAAAATAAAAAAGTGAACAATAAATTAGGGTTAGAGATATTATTATAATCTTATTTATATCTATTTTTGTTTAAATATTTTTTGTGGGGTGAAGAGTAAAAAATGTGATGTTAATAGAAATGCCCAAAATTATATTCAAATCACTAAAGCTGGTTTGATTTTAAAATAATATTTAAATCATGATTATTACAATAATTATACAAAAAATTATGTATGTGGAAATATACAGATAAGAATCTGATAGATGTGAAGTTGCATAACTATAAGAATTTCATATGTTCAATATATATTATATTTCTATAAAATTATTGTTATTCGTTTTTCCTTCCTTTTCTTTATTTTGCAAGTCAAATATTATAATTCAAAGTATCAATAAATTTATCCATTACCTTTCAAAATAATTGTATTTTTTGCTAATTTGTTTGATCCGATCAAGATTCTCCAATTTTCTCTTACTTGGCTACCATGTAGATTGTGTGTGTATGTGTGTGTGTTTTTTCTTTTCTATAACTTACATTTTGAATTTATTTTACATTTCCCAGCTCAAAAAATAAAGAAAAAACAATTAAATAAATAAAAGTTAATTTCTTTTGCAATATCAAAATTCACTTTTGAAGGGGCAACCTGCAAAAGAATATCAAGCAATTTTGGTCGAATTAAAAAAATTGGTTAAAATCACAATTATTTTGACAGAAAATTACAAAACTACAAGAATTGGATAAAATGGCAAGTTCCTCAAAAAAAATTAGCTTTTTTTGGCTTTTAGGCCTTTATTAAATGATTTGGAAGTCCCTAATGACCTGTAAGACTTATTGTTCCTCAGCCGGAAGTGTAAAATATTACTTAATTAGTTTAAAAATATTATTTATTTATTTAAAAAAATATTACTACTGATTTATTATCTTTAACAATTAATAATATTATTTAAATAAACGAGTAATATTTTTAGTTAAACAAATAATACTGAAGATCGAGCGTACAGTGCACCCGATGCACAAAATACTTGCTTATTTAAGAATTGATTCTATAGTTCAGCGCCCAATTTGGATTTAAAATATTGGTTTACTTAAGAAATCAAAATCATAAGAACCTGACCTCAGATAACATCATCTTGCAACAAATCTCACTGCTACCGGCAAGCATATAAAATCTCAGACCACTTTGACACAAATAATACCCCACATTACTCTCACAGTCCTTTCTGTTACAGCCAAGTAGTGTTTCTCAAGTTCTCGAGATCCAACAAATAAGATTCCTTTGAATTGCAAAAGGCTTCATACTCCGGCAAAAATGTGAGAGAAAGATGACCATATAACCTTCATTTCAAGAGCTTCTTACACAGCAGTGACGACTTTACTGTCTATCGACTTCAACACTTGTTCACCCATCTCCTTGCATCCAACTAGTTTCTGGAGAACCAAGTGTCAGCAACTGAGTCTAAAGCATGTGTAATGTTGCATGTTCACTATTGTGATGTTAAATTTGAAAAAATTATTAAATGTGTGGCACACACTGGTAAACAAATAGGTAAGATTATTCTCAATTTTCACATGGTTTAACAAAGAATGTGTTCTGCGTTCAAACTTATAAAAAATGAGAGACAGCTTTCTCAGTTATCATAGGAAACTAGCCTTAGCATCTCAAGACAAAATGCATGTTTAAGCCCCTGAACTTTTAAGTTTTGTTTCACCAACACTCGTACTTTTATATTGCTTCTTTGAGGCCCTTACCAAGCCCATTTAAATTGTATTTACGTAAACCCTTCATTTTTTGTAACGTAATAGAAGATGGGATAACAACAACTTTTGGAAGTTCAATGCTCACCAAGCAAAATAAATTGTAGAAGGGCTTAGTAAAACAATATATCAGGGCTTAATGAAACAAAACTCAGAAGTTCAGGGGCTCAATAATGAATTTTGCTATAAATAGGCTCTACTCAATACTAATATAGCAGAAGCTGATAGAATAGAAGAACTAGCATGACCGCTAAAAGAAAAATAAAACAAACAAAATCCGATCAAACAGGTTGTATGGGAGGAGAAATACCAGTCCAGCTGAGTAAATATCGCCAGTACGAAATCCTCGATCTAAAGTATCCAAGACTGCAGCCTCAATCCTCTGGGCAGCCTTCTCCTCTCCAAGACCATACTTCAAAAGCATGGCAGCACTGAGCACCATTGCCAAAGGATTTGCTTTGTCCTGAAATTTTAATTTATTCATAAAATTCATAGAAGTAAAATTGTCCTATCTTTTTAAAAATAACCTATTATTATATATATATATATATATATGTATATTGGGACAAAAGCATTGAACCAACCTGCCCAGCGATATCAGGAGCAGAACCATGTATTGGCTCAAATAGCCCGGGTCCCTACAGAACCAGTTTCCAGATGTTAAAAGTGCAGTAGAAAGGAAATTCAATCCACATACAACCCCCCCCCCCCAAAAAAATGTATTTTGACAAAGGAATAGGTATTTCCTCAATGCTCATACCGATTCACCAAGACTTGCAGATGGAAGCATCCCAATACTTCCAGTAATCATTGATGCTTCGTCAGACAGTATATCGCCAAATATGTTATTTGTAACAATAGTATCAAACTGCAATCACAATGGAGGCAATGTATTTAAGAATTTTTATTTTTTTTTATGAGAAGCCTAACATTTGGAAAAATCAAAGATTTAAACCTGCTTTGGGTTTCGAACAAGCTGCATGGCTGCATTGTCGACATACATGTGTGAGAGTTCAATATCAGGGTATTCTGATGCTAGTTCCGTAACTCTCTTTCTCCATAGCATGGAAGCCTGGCCATCATTACACAAGGCAATATTAACATTTCGCAATTAAGCTAACCCTTAGTGTAGTTTTTTTAATTATCCCGAAGTATATTGGTTATACAAGAGCTATTCTAAACCAAAACTCAACATTGAGTACAGCAAATGTAAATTTGCAGTATTGATGAGTAGCTGACTTCCAGAAAAGCATGTTAATGTACAAACAACATTAAGCTGCCAAAAAACTAAAGCTACTATTTTTCGCCCCGCTGCTTTGAACAAAAACAGTTCTTCACAAGACAACCAGTTTTCTCATCTTTTGACAACACTAGACGATCTTAGATGCTTTTCTTTAGCATAGACTACTAAATAATAATGTAAGTAAGTATTTGGAATATTGTTCTCAGGACTAAATCAATCCTAGTCTCTGTCTAGGGACAAATTTCGGAATAAATCCTTTGCGATTCGACCTTTCATTCCAAGTCTTAGTCTCTCAGAATAGTTGTTTATAATGCCCCATACAGGCCCAACATTGCAACAGCTTCCATTAATAAATTGGTTGAGAAGTCAGCTGCCACGGTTTGATCATTACAAATAATACACACACACACACACAACATATATATATATATATATATTATGAAGTATGAAGTGATATAAACATCACCTTATTGATATTCTGAGTATAAGTAACATTTAAGCACACCAACGTTCAATTTTATCATATCATCATTGTTTTTCAGATGACAATGAATATAAAAAAAATTCTATTATCATGACTCACTTCATCTCTATCAAATTCTTCTCGCATATTTACTAATCTATGAAGTATGTGTCCCACCTGTGATGAATAATTTTATAAGTGATTTTGATCGAGTTGGTAAATCTTTGCGTATGAAATTGTGCGAACTTAGAAAATAAATATAATAGGCCTAACCATACATAAATAAAGTTGAAATATTTCATCAGAACCCTAAGGCAGGGCTCAGAATCTAATAACCTCCTTCCTTGATTGCATAAAAAGATGTCCTCTAAAAATTAGCTTTTCCCTAATGATGCTATTTCAATAGCAGCTCTAGTGCACAAGATCCTCATTACCAGAATCAAGAATAATATCCGAAACAATTCTTCTACAACGGGCAAGTTGTTCCAATCGATAAAATCAAACTTGAAAAGAGAGCCAGGGACAAAAATATCTAATATTACCTCCAAAACATTAGCTTTGTCGACAGAACAAAGTTTCCCATGACGTTTTCGAGCAGTTTCAAATGCAACCCGAGCAATGCGATCAATCTGGGGAAGATATATTCAAATCAATAAAATCTAGAAGCAGAAATGATTAATGTCAAGAGGAATTTGTCAAGTGGAGATCCATATGCTATTTTTACTTATTAGTTATCTTAATTACAGATCCCTAATTAACCATGAATCAGCCAATGATAAAATCACTATATTCTGTAACATAATTGGAGACATGAAAAAGTTTCAGATGCTGAACATTATCAGGAACATCAATGGAAAAAAGAATTTCAGGGAAAAGGCAAAAGAGAAATGGCTGCAAACATCTGATAATGGGGACTAAATTAAGTTGTTGGAAAAGCAATGTCAGAGATTACCTCATAAGTAGCATACACCTCTGTGTTGAAGCCAATTTCTTCACCATTTTCATTTGTGCTGAAACCCCTTGGCTTGCCAAAATAAATACCTAATTAAATGGAATTTTCATGAAGAATACCCACTCCATCACAAAGTACTCAAAACAATACTAAAAATAAAAGTGGAGATTTAAGGCTGTACATATGATTTTCCAGATCAGTGCACTAACCTCCAGTCAGTTCTCTTACCACCATCAAGTCCACGCCTTCAGCAACATCCTTCTTTAAAGTTGAAGCATCCACTAACTGATAAAGTGCACAGCAGACTATTAAGTTTATGCAACAGTATCCAAATTAAGGAGCCATCCTTTCTTATTAGCATTTTGTTGTTTCCTCTTGCATTAGTAAGATGCCGATAATGAGACAGAGACTTCTATTAACTGACCTTTTGTTGTTGCTGAATTAATGCGACAATATCTTGGAGATTTTTCTTTTTACTAGATGTGCCAATATGAGATGAACCAATAATTAGAATGCTTATTTCAAAATAAACATGTTGAATCCATACATTACCAGTAATGCTTATTATACAAATGTTCTCAAGATAATGTGAGGATGCCAACTGCAGCAATCCGTTCAATTCAATAACCATAATAGTGATACATAAATGATCCATCACGTTGGAGATACAAAGTAAAATAAGAAGGAAATGGAGAAAACGAATTAAAAAAGATGAAAGCAGAAATACTTATCTGTAGTACATCTTCAGCAATGAAGGTTGTCTATCAATACCGGATGAGAAAGAATTACTCTACTACTATGACGTCCTTCTATATGATTTTTTTAAAGTCCTAAATGAATAAAGAGGAATTGTCTAGCCTCAAGTTTTCTCTTTTCTTCGCAACTTAGTTTAGCAGGATATTCTAGGACTTCATTAAAAACTTTTAAAAAATCAAGTTGCACTCATAAAAAACATAGCTGAGAATGTCATATTGGCACTAGGCACAACAAGGATAAAGGAGTGCATTGAACAAATTCTCCAGAGATCTAATTTCAAAAGGAAATAAAAAAAACATATTCAACTAATTTGAGAGGAAATGACTTGCAGGTTCTCAACTGATATAATTTGGGGGGAATAATTAGCTTGCAAGATATCAGCTAATTAGCATCAAATCTGGGGGGATAATTAACTAGAAAAATATCAGCATATTAATAGCTAATATAGGGGCAGAAAACAAGGGAAGTTATTGTATAAATAAGGGGGACGAGATAAGCATTAACATACTGCAGAAAAAAAGGCTTTGGATTCGGCCTTTAGGCTGGGCAGCTTTGGCTGACAAGATTATTCCCAGTGTACCTTTTTTTTTTTGTTAAAATAAAATCATCCATCTCTTATTTCATTCCCTTGTTTACTGCTCTTTATTCTATCAACAACACATCAAGATCAGAACTTTCTTAAATTTATTTAGAGCAAAGACACATTTCCAATTGTATGTCAGCTGCTATTTGTACTGGCAATGTCATCAAGATCTGATACCAAGATAAACTTTAAATGATGCACAATAATGAAAAATCAGAACTTTAAGGACAAGATAACAGCAAATTGAATGCATGCAAAACTAGAAAATAAAGTAACTAGATACCCTCAGATAACAACAACATTTTAGAACTTGTTACTTACACTGAAGATGAAAAGCCAATACTAAAATGAACATCAGTTAAGAGCATATCTGATGGTACTGCCTAAAAATATTATTGCAATGATACATGGAAAGAAATGCACAGTATATACATATATATGTATGTATATATACATATGCTGATTGGAAATCGATTGCCATGGTTTGATTTCTTCAGTTAACAAAGCTTCATTTTTTTCCGTTGTTTCTGAGTGAAAAAGTAAAATAAAAAATTAGAATTAAAATAAAATAAACCATATTTGACATTACAGTTATTCTGACTGATCCATTAATATGACAGCAGAGAAATCTTAAACCTGCTGCCACAAAAGACAAGTCAATTGTAGCATTCCATTGTACACCATTCATCCAAACACCAGATAATAAAGATCTAAAATTTAAACTCAAAGAATAACATTTCACATCCATCTAATTTAGCCCACACAAAAATTAGTAACAAATTCAACTTAAAATTACCAGAAAATCACAAACTTTATTTAGCACAATTAGAATTTACCTGGGGTAAAACAGTAGCCGGCCTCAAGTTAGCAAATACTTTAAGACCAGCCCTAAGCTGAAGCAGCCCGGTCTCAGGCTTCAAATGTTTTGCATTGTTGTCCCACTTATACCTTCATTAATTTACAAAATAGCATCTTTTAAATAAGAAAAGATGCCTAATTAGAGCTCAAAATATTGTTTCAATTACCCAATCTTATCCTACAAACACAGTATTTACCCGCCAATAGCTCCAAGAAGAACGGCATCAGAATCCTTTGCAGCCGAAAGGGTCTCGTCCGGCAAGGGCACTCCGGTCAAATCCAAGGCGGCGCCACCCATTGGCACTTCCTTGAACTTAAATTCAAAACCTGCAATCAAATCCAATGCAACATAAGAAGAAGAAGAAGAAAACAGCGAGCAAACTGATTTGCTATCAACTTCGCTTTTTATAAACTTTTTACCTTCGAGGGAAGCAACCAATTCGAGAGCATTCCTGGCGACGGAGATGACTTCGGGGCCAATGCCGTCGCCGGGAAGGAGGGTGATGCTGTAGCTTTTCGACGGTCTAGAGGCTGAGCACCGGATACTGGAGAGCTTAGGGGCGAGTTTGGAGGCGGATTTGGAGTGAAATAGTCGAGGATTCAAGGGTTTGCAGTTGAATTGCAGAGAAGCCGCCATGGATAAACGAGGAAAACTGCAATCCAAGAACCCCTATAACTCTTGAGAAGGTTCAGAATTTCAGGTTTAGAACTTGGGATGACTCCTTCCCCGTTTCTTTTTTTTTTTAAAGGAAGCAACGGTATTTTATTTATTATGTTATTATTTTATTTTATTTTGGTTACAATAACTCAGAAGAACTTAACAAATGTTCATACCCTCAAAATCTCTAAATATATCTTTTAATAATTATGGTAAAATTACATATAAGTAAATTGTCTTCTTCTTCTTATGTTTGTTCAATACAGAAAAGTTGGAATTGTAGATTTATGATTTTCTTGAGATTCGACTACAAATCTGAAACATTTTACTGCAAAGGCCAAACTGGACAAGCAACACACACTTAACACTATTATTTAAATGATTTTTCTCAAAACTTGATTTTATTAAGAATTTTGTGTACAATGGTTCATATATATATATATATATATATATATGTATGTATATATGTATATATATATGTGTATATGTATATATGTATGTATATATGTATGTATATATGTATATATGTGTATATATATATGCTCGTTGTATGTGGGCACGCCTAATGGTTTTAATCAACAACTTAATGAAATTCGTCACATTATAATCTAAGTCACCCACATTCAACTAAGTTGTCTATGATTGGGCTGTCGTTGCTCCGCTAGGCGTTGTCATTTCATTGGCGCCAGACGTCTACATTCTACTGCTAAACTTAAATTTGTGTCATTTTTTCAATTTCAGCAAGAATTGTTTTCTGTCCTTCTTGTTGTTAAACAATCTTTTTTTTGGGTTTCTAGGTGTAGAGAAGATAGAAGATGCAGAAATTTATGGAAGATAGAGAAATTGCATAGAAAAATGAATTTTTTTTTCTAGGAAAGCAGAAAGCTTTTTAACTTTGATTTGTCAATTTGTGTTGTGAATTAGAAGGGTTGGTAAGTCAGATTGGGATATAGATTTTTTTTTAATGAGAAGGATATAAGGGGTAAATATGGAGTATGTTTAGTAAAAAAAGATAATTATTAATTTTTAATAGGGTATATTTAGACTTTGGGGTATGTAAAATTGTAAAATTAGAATAATGACTTTCGAAGTTTGAATAAATAAAATAATTAGAATAATAATTTTAAAATTTTGACTAAATAAAATATGGGTGTTGCTAAACACACCACACAAATTATTTTTCACATCACTTAAATTTTATGAACATAATGTACATGACATATATATTCTTAGTTATTTTTTATTTTTTAAATAAATATTAATATTCTCAATATTCTTCATTTTTTGCTCAAATACATTCACACATTAACCCTACATTTAAAGGAATCAAAATAAAAGTTCAAATATTTCGTAAGGAATTGATAATGGGAAATAGAAATATGAATGATATAGAAAAATAATCATTATAAGTATTGGATAATTAAATATTGTATTTTAAGTCGAAAAACTAAAATCGCGCACACGTTCGGTCAATCAGAGTCGAACATAAAATATGGTGCCGAACACACAACATAGCGCTCGGGCCTAGTTAGCCAAACGTGTGCGCAATATTATTTTTTGACATAAAATACATGATTTATTTATCTAATATTTACTATATTTCCATTTTCTATATCATTTATATTGCATGACCTATTTTTGATTACCTACACAATATTTTACTTTTTATTTTGGTTCCTTTGAATATAGAGTTTAGTATGTATGTTTTTTTTAAAGTTAAGAATGAAGAACAATATTAATTTTAATTTTTTTTAAATATATAAGAATATATTTGTTATTTACACTGTTTTTAAATTTATTTATAAAAATTAAAGTGGTGTGAAGTGTGTTTAGAAATACCCATAAAATATTATATTTTGAAGCTTATAAATTATGATAATAAATTTTTAATTTTGTATAATTTAAAACAAAGAGAAACCAAATTTAGATTATTTTGTTACAGAATGGCAAAAATTATTGTCCTAATTTACGAGCCTCCTAACATTATAGTATCCTATTTTTTGGGAGACCATTAAAATTATTATCCTAATTTTAGGATCTTTCTCTAATAATGCATATTTAAAATGTCCTATTTGTAAATATATAATAAATTTTAAAAATTACTTGATTTTAATTACGAAAATAAGATGCAGACTGGATTCTCAACTATTATCATCAATACTACTCGACCCTTCAATTATTAATATAGAAATAAACTGCAAAATCTTCTCAACAAATTTTCACAAAAAGATAATCACATCATTCCGAGCGTAAATATATTTTCATATCTCATATCATTGACACTTAAAAGTTAGTTTCAAACATAAGAAATTAGATGTAGAGATCGTTCAATAAAATGTTTGAAAATTCTGTAATAACAAATTTTGTGTATTAAATTAAAAAACAATAAAATATGCACAAATTTCATGTGGTACGATCTCTATTTTTGCTATAATTCTTTTTTTTCAATATTTTCTTATTCACTAACATTAATATGAGGACTTAACACCTTGCTATTGGATTAAATATTAAGTCTTTAAGAATTTGAGGAATATGAATTCTTTAATTTTAACAACTTCCATGGTAGATTCATCTCTACTATCACATTTGAAATAAATTCAATTTAACTTACATTACTTCAAGATGATGACTTCTAGTATGAATTATAGTGGAAAATAGACAATTATTTATGTCATATCCCCACGATAAGATATATATCCAACATTATTGTCAAAATTATGAAATTAATTGTATTTAATTCAATAATATGTGCAAAATTTAGACGCATGAACTCACAAAAAGTATAGATTCTAAGATATCAATATGAACCATATTAGTTCATTCTCAAATCAAACTATAAATATAAAAAATTAATTCGAAATAAAATATATACATTGCATAATCTATACCCTATATAAAAGAAAAATAGTAAGATTATTTCTCTTCTTTTAACATGTGTCTCACAATTAATTGACACATGTCTTCCACTTTTTTTTTCTCTCTCTCTCCTATTTTTTCACTCAAATTTTAAAATTTAAATAACTTTTTTGTTTTAATTTTTTTTAACATACTTTTGGTGATAATTAATTTGACATCTATATTATATATAAAAGGTGAATAGTGAGATTTTTTCTCTTCTTTTGACACCCATCTCACAATCAATTGACATATGTCTTCCACTTTTTTTTTTCTTTCCCCTATTTCTTTTTCACTCAAATTTTAAAATTTAAATAACTTTTCTTTTTTTAATTTATTTTTAACATATGATATATCAAATTAGTATTCTTTTTGTGATAATTAATTTGACATCGATATTATATATATTGAAATAAATAATTAAATTTAAAGCATGGAATATAGTTTTTATGGATGAAGTATAATTTTGTATGAATTGAATTATGATTTTTAAAATTTTTATATGTGTGTTGAATTTGAATAAATAATATATTAATTTTTATATGAATTTAATCTATAAAAATATACATAATCCTTTTATAAAAAAAATAAAAAAATCTATACAATTAATTAATATAATATTATAATCTTTTGTTTAACCTCAATATTTTTTTGTAAGTTAAAATATCTATATTTTGTTCAGTGACAGTAAAAGTTTTATTTCAAAATATCATACAATTTATTATTTAACAAACTATATTTCAAGATTAAAATATAATTAATATAATATAATAAATTATGTATATTTTTATAATAAAATATATTACATGCGTTGCATGTCAGGCCTACCAGTTTAGTTAAAAATAAAATAAAATTCTCAGCTTTCAATTGCTCTGCACCGGGATGCAAGGCTTACGTTTCCGAGTTTCCTGGGCTTCATAATATTGTGAAGCTAAGTTGGGCTGCTACTTTCTTATCCGAGCTGAGAAATATGGCCCAGGCCCGAATTGAAACTTACTAGACTAGTCTTGCACAAAGTTGGGCCTTCCAAGATCTTATAAGCCCACTTGTAATTCTGTTTCTTGTGGATTCAAGTTTGAAACCATATACGCACACTTGACCCCACTCCTCATTCCTAATCTCCACTCTCACAAGGAAAATATTAATAGAAGAGTTTTTTCACATCATTTTATAGTATTATTTATTAATTAAAAAATATTTTTTTTTAAGATAACAAATTAATAACAATAATTTTTAAATATAAATAATATTTTTAATTAAACAAATAATACTATAGATCAATTATAAAATATACCCAACATACAAAAAAATTCATGTAAATTTAAATATTAGAATTTCACATCCTCCTCTTTTTTTTAAAGTTAGAGCTTCCTTCCTCTCTACTTTTGAGTATATTTTTTAACCAAGCCAATTTAATAATAAGATGATGCTACTAAAATTTGAACAAACCTCTTTTTTACGACGACATAAAAAGGACAAGATGGATAGGGGTGGTAATTTTCCCTACGAAAATCCAACCATCAATGTTGGATACAAAATGTTTTGAGGCGGAGAATTTCCGAATAATTCGGGATGCTGTCAGGGTGGGGATTCTCCAGAAGCAAATTAGTGAGGACGATATTTAGTTAAATCGGAAATTCCTCGTATCCGTCCCCATTCCCCGTTAGTTTTTTTTATTTATGTATTATACATATATTTTTTTAGTCAATTAGTTGTGTTTGATTTTATTTTACTTCAATTTTAAATTTGACTATATTTTATTGATCCTTTTATATTTTATTTTTTAGAGTTGCCTAATAAAATTATTAGAAATTTAGTATTAATTTGAGTATAAATAAATTGAGTACCCTAAATCTTCACTAAAATTTTATAAGCGAAAATAGTAGTTAAAATAATATTTTGATATGAAAATAATAAACGACCATTGTCATTCTTAAAATGAACAGACATGTGTTATTTATTGAGCTAATTCAATACATTTTCCTTTTTCTAAACTAAAAAATTTGATAAGCATCATCTGTAAATTATTTTGTATTTGAATATTAATAAAATCAAATTGAAGTTATTTTTGTCTATAAATCTTAATTAAATCTAAGTTGTCGCAGTTTTTACATTTTCTCTTACGTTCATATTGTCAGCAAAAAATCAATTATCCATTTCCAAGAGGGGCCCACAAAAAATATCTGAAATTTCTCCCAAATTTAGGCAAGCGGGTTACGGCAGGGCGGCCTTTTGTTTCGCTTCTCTTCGCGATTCTTTCTCCGATACTCTTGTACAATCGTTATCAGGTAAATCCCAGTAATTTACTGTTCTCCTTTCCTTGTATTTTTAATTTGTTATTGTGCAGAATTCGTTTTTAATAGCTTTCAAGAAACTTCAGTCCGTAATTCTGGCTTTCCAAATCCAATTTCTGCAAAGTAAGTAGGAGTTTTCTCGATTGTTATTTCTTATATTTGTGGGAGTAAATTTCTCGATATAATGGTTGTTTGTAGATCATTTAGATGTTTAAGCTCTTTTTTTTCCTCCATGAGCATAGAAAAGGGGGGATTCTTTTTCTTGTGAAAATATTAACGATTTCATCTCAATCATGCTGATCGGATTCTGATCGGAAAGACCTCGATACAGTTGGTTTCAGTTTGTCTTTTTTCCTTTTTTATAGTTATTATTAAGCATTGTTTGATCTTATCTGGTTGATTATTTGTCAGCTGCAGCCTTAGACGGAATGATGAATTATATCTGTTTTGTTTTTCTTTTTAATTCGAAGAATCTTCTGTTGGCAGAATGTGCTTTATCTGTAGAAGCAAAAAAAATTTAAATGCTTTTTAGTGATTTTTGCTTAATATATTATCCTATTTCCAATTTAGTGAGTGGTAATTTAAATCTTGAGAATTATTTTATCTGATTTTCCTATTCTTTAATCAGTGATCATAAGTCATTTTTTCTTCATAATGGCTGGTAAATATTGTTTTACTTTTTTTTTTTTTTTTTTTTGGAAATTGGTGAATTTGGGTTGGTCCTCTGGAATATTTTCTTGTGTTTTCTCATCTACTGTAAAACTTGACTTAGAATTTGAATTAGCTTTGGCATCATACAGGTAAATAATCTCCTTTGGATGATAATCTAGCAATCCAATAGCAATGGATGATTTGCCAGAGCAAGTATCATGGGACATATTGGAAAGAATAAGTAGAACGTCTGATAAAAACTCTGTATCTTTAACTTGTAAACGCCTCTACGAATTGGATAATTTGCAGCGAAAATCTATCCGAGTTGGTTGTGGCTTGAGTCCTGCCAATGAAGCATTGATTTCTCTCTGCACCAGATTTCAGAACTTGGAAAAAGTTGAAATCTCTTACTCAGGGTGGATGTCCAAACTAGGAAAACAGTTGGACGACGAAGGGCTTTATAGTCTTTCCACTAGCTGCCCGAATCTTACAGATCTTACCTTGAGTTATTGCACTTTTATCACTGATGCTGGTTTGACTCACTTGGCTTCCTGCTCCCATCTTTCTGCCTTGAAGTTGATCTTCACCCCGAGAATTAGTGGTTTCGGGATATTATCAGTTGTAGTAGGGTGTAAAAATCTTACCTTGCTCCACCTCATTCGCTGTCTCAATATTACTAGCATGGAATGGCTTGAATATCTTGGTAAGCTTGAAGCACTCGAAGATCTTTGCATCAAGAATTGTAGGGCTATAGGAGAAGGTGATCTCATTAAACTCGGACAAACTTGGCGAAAATTAAAACGATTACAATTTGAAGTAGATGCTAATTATCGCTACATGAAGGTTTACGATCGGTTAGCCATAGATCAGTGGCAAACGCAGTGGGTCCCATGTGATAGCATGCTCGAACTTCATTTAGTAAATGGGATCATCAGCCCTGGGAGAGGTCTTGCTTGTATCTTTGGGAAATGCCAAAACTTGGAAAAGGTTCACTTAGACATGTGTGTAGGAGTAAAAGATTCAGACATCATTGGTATGGCCCGCAACTCGAGCAACCTCCGCTCGATCTCACTGCGAGTCCCATCGGATTTCTCGCTCCCCCTCTTGATAAACAATCCAATAAGGCTAACCGATGAATGTTTAGAGGCAATTGCTCAAAACTGCGCACACCTCGAGTCCATCAAATTATCCTTCTCCGATGGCGAGTTTCCTTCCTTTTCATCATTCACTTTGCATGGAATCCTTAGTTTATTACAAAAATGCCCCATACGAGAACTTGCTCTCGATCATGTTTATTCATTTAATGATGTGGGAATGCAAGCTCTTTGTACGGCAGAGTATCTTGAAACACTGGAGCTCACTCGATGCCAAGAGATTACGGACGAAGGGCTACAGCTTGTTGGGCAGATTCCTCAGCTGTGTGTGTTGAAGCTGAGCAAGTGTTTGGGAGTGACTGATGATGGATTGAAGCCGCTCGTCGGATCGCATAAATTGAAGCGTTTGGCAGTGGATGATTGTCCGCAGATATCTGAAAGGGGCATTCAGAGAGCTGCTGATTCGATTAGTTTTAAGCAAGATTTGTCGTGGATGTATTAGTTTTAGTTTGTATTTATGTCAATAGCTGTCTGTTGTTGTACGTCCTTTTCCTGATGATTTTTAGCAGTGTTTATTGAGTGCTTAAATTCATCTGTAGTATGTGTAACATTCTGTTTTTCTGTACATATTGTTTTATTCCGACTGAATAAATAATTTATTTAGGTTTAATGTAGAAACTTATGGGTTTGCTAATTGTATTATTTTTGGGTAATTCTCTTGTCACCATGTTTTATTTTACACTTATATCACATATTAAATACTACAATTATTGTTTATTGATTATTTAAAATTAAATTTTAATATTTTATGTGTTTTAGATTATTTGTATTACACTTGAACTGTAAATAAATCTTTCTATAAAAAAATATTAAAAAATTTAATTTTTATACAATTAATTAATTTATTATAAAATCACATCCAACTTGATCAAGAATGTTGGGCTTCCCGAACTATTGACCATTAAAACTTCCTTTATTTTTTTAGTCAAATTATATATGTAGTAGCTATTTCTTGATGTTCTTAATTGAGTATATGTTATGTTTCTAAATATACATAATCTAAAATTCTTATTTACATTTGTATATGCTTTTGATATATAAATATTATATATTATGATATATTATTTTAATTATTACATATTGTTATTATATATTTCACAAATCGTATATAATATATAATAAAATAATTATTTTTTATCGTTAAAAATAAGTTGCCACGAAGGTAAGGATTGTCAATATCAATGAATCTGTTGCAAGAAAATGCCAAATATTGCAATACAGTTTCAGTTTCTTGGTTTTTTTTTGTTTTTTAAATTCACAGGAATAAAATGAAATTATTATATGTATAATGCTGTATTTGTATTGTTCCATATAGAAGACACCTTGTCCTTTTCTTGTTTGGGATATTTCTGTCTCCAAACCCCTAACTCCCATTTTCACCTACAACAAGCAGCATATGATCTCCCAATTCAAACACTGTTTCTCTTGGGAACCAAACCCTTTTCTTTTTTTGTTGGGGTTTGGATTAATTGTTGGTGGGTCTATGTAGACCAACATTCCTTTTTGTTCCTTGTGAATTTTTGTTGGAACATTGAAAGTTATGATCCAACTCCATTCCAATTCCCACATTGGGAATCTGCCCAAAACAATAAGTTGATGGATTCTGTGTTTGGAAATTGCAAATCTGGACACAGAGCTAACTTGTCGTTCTGGTTGACAACATTTTTGGTTTGATGTACACATTTTTTAAGTCATTTCTTATTTTTTGGGGATTTGAAGTCATTACATTTAATGTTTAATGCGTCTCCTTCTGTCTTTTATGGACTTTAATCTTATATATTATCAATGATATTTTGATTTTTGGAAGGAGTTTGTATCCATTTGGTTTTGGACTTTGACTTAAAAGCTGTAATATAGTAGAGATAGTAGTTCATACTTATAGAAAATCTCTTATTTTACTTGACTTCTATCTTTTATTTGAATAATATAAATATAAATTATATGTATTGATAAAGTTGAAATAGAACCTCAAATATATTGAAACAGAGAATCTCAATTACCTTACATATTTCATGATCTTTTTATATACGATCAATGTGATAAAAATAAATAATTGAACTAATAAAAAATATCTCATATTTTAAATATAATATTTTTAATATATATATAATTGATTTCAATTATTAAAAAATAATTATTATGTTATATTATATAAATAAAGTAAATACGGAATGAAGAATTAAATAAATTTTATAATTTTAGGAAGAAACTAAAAACAGAACCGAAAAGTTGAAGTCAAGATGAAATGGGTTAGCAGCCGTTTTATTTGAAACTAATAATTAATAAAAGAAATTAGGTACAAACACATGTTAGTAAGATATGCTATTCTATAATATTTAACACTATATTAATTATTTTAAAATATAAAATAAAAATAAAAAATTCAAACCGACCCCACCCTCAATTTAATGAAGTCTACGCATGGGACCAAAATCCTAAAGTTTCCTTAACATTTGTACAAAATTTTGGTTGTTGGGGACATTTATTTAAATTAACTCTTTTACCAATCATATTTGGAAATTACTTTTTTCCCCCTTAATTTATTTTTATATAAATAAAAAGGTTAGCTGTTTCGTTTTATACATATGTCTAATATTTGTCTTATTAAAAACAATTGATTAATGTAAAAATTTATGTACATTTTGATTGCAACATGTAACTTTTTTTATAATATTATTTATTTAATTAAAATATATTATTTATTTGTTTTAAAAATATTATAATTAATTTATTAACTTAAAAATATTAATTTTTTTAAATAAATAAATGATATTTTTAAATTAAATAAATAATATTGTATATTAAGTGCACTGTATCAACAATATTTCAGGCAGGTTGCTCTTTAATGGATTTCTTCTGTGTGCATACATTATGAGATCAATCGCTGTGACTCCAACAATTTAATGCAAACCTCAATCCAACTCTAGTATTATGTGTTTATGTTGAATTGAAGAAGTTCAATTATTATATATATAAAAAGATAAAGGCTATGGAATTAATAATATATATATATATATATATATATTTTAGTACTCGAGTAGTAAATAAATTATCTAAATATTAGCAATAAAAGAGTTAATAGTCCTATATTATATATATGCGTAATAGAATATATGATAATTATATATTTTTTGTTATTCCCATCAAGTTATTAATTATGTCTTAATAAAATAATACATATTAATTACTAATTTTAAGTAATGTTTATATCAGTTAATATTAATATATGTATATATAATATTAAATTAATTTATTTTTATATAAGTAATGGTATAAAGATTAAGTTTTTTTAATTAAACACAAAATACAAAATTTAATATTATATCATTTAATATACTCAGGTATGTTTGTTTTATACTTGGTATGGACGAATTTTAGATGTCAAAAATCAAAATATCCATTTTCGTTTGTTTTGGTTGTAAAATTGAATTTTACAATTCAATAAAATTCTACCATAATACTTATTTTGTTCTCTATATGTATTTATATTCATTTTTTTATAAATTTTTTCTCTTCACTAACACAATATAATATTACAATAAATTATCTTTTCTAATATTAATTTGGCATCTAAACTCTTATACAATCTCAAAATAAATAAAAAATATTACAATTTAATTTTATTTTACAAATTTCAAAATCGAAAATTCTCTCGCAAAATAATTGAAATACAAACTAAAAATGGTGTCTTTGTTCTGAGTTCCCAACAACTAGAATTACAAGCAAAGGTAACCATCAAAATGTCCCTTCCACTTCACCCCAAAAGATTACAGTCCTTATCAACTCTGTTATAATCCCAGATTTTGCCCCCCAACCCCGGGCTGCTACACTAATCTACGCCACCATTCTTGTCAAATATGGACCGCCCGATTTAATCTTTATTTATGATAACAGAACCCAGTTTTACATACTGGATTTCAACTGGAAGCACACGGTTAAATACGTGCACCTAACTCCACCCAAATATCTCTCTGGTTAAACCGAGTAATCATAGCCATGCAGTCTACACTCTAATTACGTAATGGTGACGTTTATTACACTACGAAGCCCACATAATCCGACGGCTGCAGAGCTACTAGATTCTGCGCATACTGGATCGTAGCCTTTCAAAATATGTCCGTAACGATTTCCCATTAGGATTGACGAAATGACACGTATTTCTACTTTTGCCACCTTTAACGTAATTAATTAAGATTTCAATTATATTTGAAGATTAGTTGTTTATGATTTCCTTTAAAATTTCACTTTTTCTTAATTTTTTTTATTTTTAAATTTTTTTCCTATCGACACAATATAATATTATAATAAATTATCTTTTTAACATTAAATTAATATATGCTGTCTTGGTGGTGGTGTGATGCTTAATTAATTAAATGTTGTTAATAATGTATAATGCCTTAGGATATTCATGATTTTTTTATAATTAATTCATCACACATTTACGAATAACATATAATATTTACTATATATTATTATATTATCATAAAAACTTATATATATAAATATTAAATGATCATAAAATGTGATTTATAATATTATTTAATTAATTAAAAATTATAATGTATTCAGTTAAAAAAATTTCTATGTATTTATTATTTAAAATAAAAAATATATAGAATACACTCAATGGATGAGAGGCCGAGTCGTACAATAAAAAGATGAACTATAAGACAATAGAATATGAACAAAATCCCTGGAATCAATTTTTGAATTTCTAATTTTCACACATAATCCAACATCATAAACAATCATTTCCCACTGACTATAGATTGTTGTAACTTGAGTTTTTTTTATTTCCTTCCCACGAATATTTGTCTTTTTACTCTCTCTCTCTCACACACACACATGTTGGACCCACTGAAATGCATTGTGACCCCTCCATATATTTTTAGTTTATTTGCTTTCTTTTGAAAAAAAATACAAAAATTGAATGTATATTCGCGATATAGACACACATTAATTATTTTATTTCCTTTTCAAATGGTATTTCCTGCAGATCTATAGTAATAAACTTATTATAACAATGTAAATATGGTCATATAGGAGAGTTGAAAGGGCACGGTTCGATAGCTGCTTCATTTAGATCAAAATATTATAGAATTATGATTTAATTTTATTTATATAATTAAAATAGCATTTTGAACCTGAAGTTCTATAGACCCAGCCGTTTAGAATTATAATTCACTATTTTACTTATTAGCTATGTTTTTTATTGTCACAATAATAACATGTATGCATAATTTTAAAGTAATTTTATATAACATAATTGTTTTTAAATAGAAGAAATTATAAGTTAACTTTAATTATTAAAAATTTATAAATAACATTAAATTTAGAATTTATATAAATTACTAAAATATGATTTTAAATTATTAAGGTGAAAGCATTAAGTGTTATATATTATTTGAATGCTAAAATATTTAAATTTGTATAGTAATATAAAAATTATAATATATACATTTTAATGCATTTTAAGAATATATTTTAAATAGTATATTATACACATTTAATTAAAAATATATAATTTGGTAAATTTAATCCATAACTTGATAGTGGCCAAATTAATTAGATTCATGATATTACAGATTTTTTTAAAATAATTTGATTAACTCGAGGTTTGATTAACTTAAAATTTAATAGAATTAACTAAAGGGTGTGGCTATTCATACCCCCAAAACTTCTAAATATATTTCATAATAATTATGATAAAATTTAATATAAATAAATTGATTAAAATATTCTTATATATTTCTATTTTTTTTATTCTTATTCTCAACTGCAGAAATCCTTGTCTTCTTCTTCTTCTTCTTCTTCTTCTTCTTCTTCTTCTTCTTCATGTTTCAGAGAAGTTGGAATTACAGATTTATGATATTTTTGATATTCGGCTCTAAATCTGAAATATTTCACCCCGAAGGTCAAACTTAATAGGCAACACACTCTTAAAACTATTCTTTAAATATATGGCCTTGTTTTCTTCTTCTTCTTTTTCTCCATGTTTTTCAATATAGAGAAGTTGGAATTGCAGATTTATGGCTTTCTTTCGGCTCTAAATCTGAAATCTTTCACTGCGAAGGCCAAACTTAATAAGCAACACACTCTTAAAACTATTATTTAAATGGTTTTTCTCCAAACTTGATTTTATTAAGAATTTTGTTTGCAAGGGTTCATATATATATATATGCTCTCTGTATGTGGGCACACCTTATGGTTTTAATCAGCAACTCAATGGAGTGTCATATTGAAATTTAAGTCACTCACATACATCAAAGTTGTCTGTCGTTGCTCCGCCAGGGCCGCCACATTCTGATGATAAACCTAAATTTGTGCCATTTTTCAATTTCAGCCAGAATTCTTTTCGTTCCTTTTTGTTGGTACTAATTTGAAAAACAAAGATGATTTTTTTTTTTTTGAATTTTTAGGTAGAGAAGAGAGGAAATTATTTTTCTTCCTTCTTATTGTTACTGATCTGATAAATAATGAGAAGAGATGAGCTGCAGAAAATTCATGGTAGATTGCGAAATTGCATAAAGGAAAAAAATTGAATTTTTTTCTAGAAAAACAAATAACTTTTTAACTTTGTCAATTTGTGTTGGAAATTACGAAGGATGGGACAGTCAGGTTGGGATGATGATTTTTTTTTAGTGAGAAAGGTATAAAGGATAAAAATAGGGTATATTTAGTAAAAAGAAATTATTAATTTTTAATAAGGTATATTTAAACTTTGAGGTATGTTTAGAAATTTTGAGGCTATAAATAGCCGCACCCTTAACTAAAATCATTAGGACCAGCATATTTAATATCCTCTAATGTGAAATGAATGGAAAAAAGAAAGTGAAAAGTAGATACTAAAAGGAAGTGTTTTTAAAATAGAAATATATATACAGATGAATTAAAGACAAAATTAAAGGTGAAAATTTTATATAATTACAAATGAAACAATAACATTCATTTGCAAAATTTATGTATTTTCAATTTATTTATTTAATTAAAGATATTTAATTATTGAAAGATTTAAACACAATTTCTGAAAATGTAGGACTCGAAAAATGTATATACACACACCACATGTGTGTGTGTGTGTGTGTGTGTGTGTGTGTGTGGTGTAGTGCCCGAGAAGAAACGAAGTATGTGCTGGGTATGTATCCAAGTAAGTATTAAATATATGAATGTTTTCATCCCAAGACAACGCAGAACAGTGTGAAGCAATGAACCAAAAAGACTTGCAAATCTTAGCAGAAGTCCCTTTCTTTCCTAAACTGGACCTTTTTGAACAAGTTCAGATGCTGCGCCAATGGCCTCTTCACTTTTATTTTCGCCCTGATTTTCCATACTTTCTCCAATCATTTTCTCCAGTTCCACCTCCTATATTAGACTCCCCACAAACCCAGATTCGCCTTTCAGCCGATCATTTTTCCACAGTTCCTGATGATGAAAACGGACGCCATGATCCAAACCCTCATGTTCTTGAAGGGATAGAAGCTGTTGTCGGCGAACATGTTCTCTTCGGAGGCGGCGGTAAGAATAATTCTTGCACCCGGAATGATCAGTCAGCTGTCGGAGAAAACAATGGGGAAGAAATTGAGGATATTAAGAAGATTACCGCCGGCGTTGGGGTGAAAAAACAGTACAGAGGAGTGAGAAAGAGGCCGTGGGGGCGGTGGTCAGCGGAGATACGGGACCGCATAGGCCGGTGCCGCCACTGGCTTGGGACATTCGACACCGCGGAGGAGGCTGCGCGTGCCTACGACGCGGCGGCAAGGCGGCTGAGGGGGTCGAAAGCGAGGACTAATTTCCAGATTCCGTCAGTTTTGCCGCCGCCGCCGCCGTTAAATTCAACTTTCGATACAAAGAAGAAAAGGGGTTCTAGTCCAGGAAAGAAGTGCTGTGTCGTAACATCTGTTGCTAATCTGTTTGGTCCAAATCCTGATGCTGACGGTGAAAGGTGTGTTGATTTGGAGCTTGCTTTGAAGGTGAGTGAGAGGTTTGGCGAGAAAACAAGGGCTTCATCAATGGTGGTCTAGCTAGTGTATGATAATTAAGTACTATATATTTATATCTATACATATCCTCAGTCTTCTCCTCTTTCGGTTGGCTTTGGCATTTTGGGTTTTTAGGGTCTGTTAGTAGATCGATAGATTCATGGTGTCTGTGACACAGCCTGCATGTGGCATGCATAATCTCTCAGGCTATGAATCTTGATATGTATGCGTAAATTTTTGCCTGGTGTATTTTTATATCAAGAAGTTACTTTTGTTGTATCTATAAATTGGAATCTTCTGTTTTATTTGAGTATCATCTTATTCTAAAATAGTTCTTACACGACATATGTTAACTAACGAAACACTAAAGTAAATAAATATCAAATAAAGTGGAGAATTCAAATCCTACACTTAACGGTACAAATAAATAGTGAAATTAGGAGGTGCTGTATCTGCAAGATCCAAACAGCAGGACCTTTGGTTTGGTATATTACATGATCACAAAATTTGACTTACTATTGTTATGATTAGTATGTAGTTCATCAGAGATGAACATTCGAAGTCGATTGCTACATTACACAACTGCTTTTTCCTGTCCCACAAAGATAGTTGACGACATGAATTAGTTATGAGTCCATATTTTAGTTACTTAAATGATCATTTAGGCTCTAGCAAGGTTTTTTTCTTTGGACTGGCACCTCTGTGAAACTAACAATAAGGCCAGGGATTCTGTCCTAGATTGATTTTGATATTAAATATTACCCCGTTTTTAGGCAGATTTTTTGATACAGAACATGGAATAATGTAATGGGTGGGAGGGCCCCCCGCCGCCCGCCGGCCCGGCCTTGTACGTTTTAGGTACGTACAGTTGATCCCCCCTCAAGAATCCTGCAGACGAGGCGCTTAGATTCCGTATCTTCTTTATACTGCTGCTCTATATACTCTACCATCAAAACCTAGTCCCGCCCCACAAGATTACAACCTTATTCCTGGCTGCATTGCTTGCATACTTGTACGAATTGTCTTTTACCAATCATAAATTCCCAATCATCACGTCAAATTGTTAAATATCTGAAAGAAGGAGAGATTTCAAGAATTATAGATCGACCAAGTAAAATTTGAGTAGTGAAACAAAGAGCATTTCCAAAATTTGAAAAGACGAAAATGAAATTTCTTTAGGAATTAATCCAAAGGTGCAAGAAATTCATCGAACGGGCAAGAATATCATGAACTATGAAGAAGTGCAGGAAGAAATAAGAGAGATCAAGTAGCAAACGGGCAGACCCGTAGAAAAAAGTTAAATTCATTCCAACAACTTGACCGTATTTCATAAACGAGCCGCCACAAAGAAATCGTACCAGAGGGATAGATATGCTAAGGTCGAAGAATTCTTAAATCACTAAATTCAATTCAATCCTGGGCATCATATGATCTTTCATCTAAAAATCGTGGCCCACTAAAATATTATTTTAAAATATTAGGAAAACATCACAATATTGGGATTATTTATTTTATTTTACGTTTCATTGCCTATTTTGAAATACTCAACTCATATATAATGATATAATTAATTAATATATATCATGTATTAAATATTTTTAAATAGAATATGAAACATCGGAAAAATTAAGAATGACAGCGTTTGGTTTCAGGAATGGAATTGAAATTACAATCCACATACTAGAATGTTATTTTAACTGTCATTCCCGCTTATAGATTTTAATATTGGATAACAAATTTTCCACAGGAATTTGAGGTCACCAATATTCATATTCATATTAAGAATTAAATTATTAAAAAAAATTTAGGCAACATTACAAAATAAAATTTAAAAAAATACAGACAAAATTAAAATTGAGAAAAATAAAGTCAAATACAACCAACAAAATTAACTAAATTGCATCATTAACAATTTAACCTTGAATATATGCATTGTAAATTATATATATATATATAATAAAAAATAAAAAAACTACAGAGAACATGAATGGATATAGGGAATCTTCGATTTAACTAAACGGGTCTGGTAAGGCATAAATATCGTTCCCGTCCCATCTCCGCTAATTTTATTTCGGAGACTCTCCACCCCAACCCATCCCTAAATTATTCAAGAATTCTCCGCCCCAACGAGAATGGTTCCACCATCTGGGAAAAATAGAGAATCCGGGTTTAATTAAGGTAAGAAATAAAAGAAAGAGCACCCATGAGAAGCGGACTGGTGGTGTGTTGTTAAAGGGTGAATGCCTTAATTAATTAAACCTGACTATGCTGTAACTGAGTTTTCTGAAAAGATTTAAAGTTTACTGATCAACTTCTGACCAGAAAAGTGATTATGTCCAAGAAGCAGAAGAGAAGGGTATCATTGATATCTGCTGATTCAAGTTTATTACCAACTTTTTTCTCTTATTTCTATTAATTGCTTACTCTGTACTTAAACACAGAAACCTGTTCTGATAAGCTGACTACAAATAATTTTGGTGTTAATTACAGAATATTTCAACCGACAATTACAGTGTTGTACCCTGCCCTCCTTTCTCAGTTCTTTAATTACTTACTTTTCTTGCATTGCATCTTCTGATTTGATATGTCTCTTCCATCATAATTCGAGTTTTCGACTTGGGACAACAACCTAATTCTGCATGCCCCTTCCTAGATCAATGGGAGATTTATCTTCAGGTTCAGCCCATCTCCGAGAGCCTAGATCCGCCGTGTCCCCTGCATTAGGGTTTGAGAGGGTTCTGTTGAATAAAAATTACTTTGCTTCATTCTGCAGGTTCATTTTTTTCTTAGAAACACTTGATCATCAAGATATCTTTTAACTACGTTGTGATTGTAATCGCACACTTTCTTGTTTGCTTTGCAAAATCTTTTAACTTGTCTGAGGGCTTATACTTTCTTTGTCAATTGTTACTGCCTAAATTCCAGTACCATTAATGAATTTCCCCCCATTCGAAAAAGATAATAATAATAATCGATAGTTAAGGTTGACGTTCAAATTTTCAATGTTATTATTGCCAATGGCAAATAAGTATGTATCGCAAAATAAATATTAGAGATGCATTGCAATTATCTTTATACCATCTTTTAGAATAACTAAACATTGGATATGCTCATTATCTTCTTAAATCTTAAGGTTAATTCAATTATATGACATTTGTGGGTTTATATTTGATTGGTTATGTGATATAAGAGTCCTTTTATAATTTAAATTAGTTTAGAAAGGATATACTATAATTGCTTTTTTTAAATACCTTAAGCTTTTAAATGATTTTTTTTAAAATTTTTATCCTAAAATAATTTTTTTATTTAAATACACTTTTTAAAGTTTTCAACCATAAATCAGAAGCATATATTTATAAAACTTGTATTCTATATAACTTAAAAGTTAAAATCCAACCCACCAATTAAGTTCCAAATTGGGCCACAAGTAAACAAAGCCCACAAAACATTATGGCCCAACTGCAAAAGAATTGAAATCAACGGATATCCCACATCGCAATACCTCAGCTTTCTGTACAATTTTATATCTTGTTACGTGTTTACATTAGCGTGTCCCTTCGGGGACATCCGATAAAATTGGAACGATACAGAGAAGATTAGCATGGCCCCTGCGCAAGGATGACACGCATAAATCGAGAAATGGTCCAAATTTTTTTTCTTCTAAATCTTAGGGTTTCGCTGCTTCTGCGATGGAGGGGTTTCAAACTGAGTTCTGTATTCATATTATTTATTTATGTGATTGTTATTTGGTATTTCTGGAGCTATGGCTGAAATCATGGGTGTTCTTTTCTGCCTTCTATGTTTAGGCGTGACGGCTATAGAATCTGCATTCTTAATTTGCTCTGAATCTTTGATCCATTATATTTTTCCCGGATGATTCTTACATATTGTTGGATAGATAGTTGTTGTCTTGTATGTGCTCGTTTCCACTCATCTATGCGTAACTGTAATTGGGGGTTCAAGGGTTTCATACGGATTGTTGTTCTTTTTAGACATCAACTCATTGGCAGAGTATAACCAGATTTCTGTGTTTGAAATTATGGAAAGGGGAAGCTAGAGTATGTTTGTAATGACTGAGCTTTCTGTGTTGGGAATTTGAACTTCAACTATATGACGTCGTTTATACTGGTATATGCTATAAAACTGAGTCCATGGATTACTTAGAATTACAGGGGTAGGAAGCAAAGGTTTCTTGTAGGCTGGTGATAAATGGTCTCTTACATCAGAAGAACGGCTATGCTTGTTTTCATCTTTGTTATCTCTGTTAAGGTGCATAGTGGAACCCTGAATAGACAACTTGTGTAAGAAAAGTATAGGTAAAGGTTGATGTTAGAGAATTGCATGTTAGATTAAGAGGAATATCTCAGCTGATGTGTCTTAACCATACTTGTTGGAGGTGTGCCTGAGGCGCGAGGCACACACGTTTCGGTGGTTTGCGCCTCTGGCATGTGGAGGCGGGCGATGTATGGAAGGCGCGCCCCTTTTTGTGCCTCCGGCGCTCCCAGGATTGCGCTTGAGGGGCGCGCCTTTTGATCTCTCATTTTCAGCCCTTTTGTAACACGGTTTTGTATGATTTTCTTTATTAAAAATAGAAAGTGAAATATATTTTATTTACATACTTCATTATTTGCTTCTAAGTAAAGTAAAACTAGGGTTTTGAGTTAGAATTTAGAATGGAAAAGGAGGGAGAGGTTTTTCGCCCCACCACTAACCATCCCATTGTCGACGACCTCCGCTGGGCCATTGCGCACGCACAGAAATTGTAGACTATTATGAACTTGTTTGATGCGGATTTTAGCTTAAAATTAAATAGTTCTCTTTAATTTTAGTTATTATTCATGTTTTCTTGAGATTTTTTGTTTTTGTCCAAGAGGCGCGTGCTGGGATACTCCTTGCACCTCTACGTGCCTCTCACCTCCAACAAATATGATCTTAACAATATGTGGACGAACAATATGGTCCTTTCTAGCCGTTCTACAGAGTGGTTGCGTTCTTATGCATTGTATTATCCTGAGAATATCTAGTGTTTTCAAATGTTGTTTTATATCAAGCTAAAACATGTATTCTCCAGCAATTAGTTGTGGTGATAAGTTGTTCACATGTTTGTGTAAACTGTGAAGAGATTGTGGTTTGCAGCAGTATCAACAGGGGTAGAAGAGGACTTTGTTCTATGTTAGAGAGATCGATTATTGGGCTTTATGAGAAACAGCTCAAATGTAGATTTGTCCAGACAAACATCATAGGCTCAGCTCTCTGCAAAGGGAATTTCAATGACCCATTGATAATTGAGTAGGATACTTGCCATATTTAATAAATAATGACCCATTTCACCTATTTACAACAGAATTCGTACCCAGTCATACTTTATTTAAAACCATACATATATATAATATAATTATTACACTTTTTATATGCAATTATATTTAATTTAGTATAAATTATCAACTAAAGAAATTATCTTACTTTTCATACCAAAATAAAAAGGTGGAAGGTATAACCAATCGTTCTTGGCTTCCGTGAAGAAGCTAAAGCAAAGTGTCCACTAATTCTTGAAACTCAATGATAAAATTGACTGAATCAAAACATATATATTTATAATAAAGTGAGCTGATGATAAGCATCAACCGACCTTAGCTCAGTTGGTAGAGCGGAGGACTGTAGTTGTTGCTGTTATCCTTAGGTCGCTGGTTCGAATCCGGCAGGTCGGATTTTTGTTACTTTTTCATTTTTTGGTTTGGGGATAATTTCCACTGCCTCCAATTTATTGTTTGGGGATTGGCTATTATGACAATTTTTTTAATTATGTTTTATTCTTCTGTATATTGTGTTTCATAATTTATAATATTTATAATAATGTATTAATAATAATATAAATATATATTGATTGTACGAGCTAAAATAACGTTAAATATTTTAAAAATTATTGTTAATTGACCTACTTATAGTAAATTTAATAGCCATGGACAACCACAATCATATTTATCCTTCTAAAAATAAAAATGGTAAAATTTTGTTACTGTGTCATTTTTGGGTTATGTTGTAATTTTATGTTGGGACTTGTATTTTTTATGAGTGGAACATTAATGTAAACTCCACGATTTTATGTCATCTTTCTAAATTTTATGTACAAAAAAATAGTTCAAAATAACCATAAATTATCGACACAAGAAATTAGAAGTAAATTAAATAATTTTATTTGTCTCAAATAAATGTCAATTTTTTGTTTATATTAAATTATAGCTGTTATTATGCTAATTGTATTTATTGAACTCCACAGCTTGAATCTTATACTTACACTGAAAATCGTTGTGAACGGTCTGATTTAACCAATAACTTAATTTTAATTTGAAATTAGAGCAAAGATTGAAACCTGACTGATTCAATTCTGATTTCGGTTCAAAACCATATTTTCAATCTGAAGAAGAAAAAATAATAAAAAAGGAATCGGCGAATAGCCCATTTAATGGTGCCCACGTCTAAGTAAAAACACAAACAAATTAATGGTACAGTAAACTCACCATTGAAGCAGCAGGCGTCTCCATCTTTAAAGATTATTCCGAGTTTTTGTAATGCTGTACAAATAGTGAATGTGAGCACTGGAATTTTTCTGGACAGATCTGCTTTTGAATTGTTTCTATAAAGTTCCATAAACTCATCTTCTATCCCCGCTCAAACCACCATCTCCAACACTTCACACAAACATACCAACGTCTTATCGCCACAACTAATAGCAGAAACTGTAAGTAACATTTGAAGAACACTAGCTATAATACAATTCAGAACGCAACCAAGAGCACCCTTGATTTCAGCCATACCTCCAAAAATACCAAACGACAATCACATAAATAATATGAATACAGAATTCAGTCTGAAAACCCTCCATCGCAGAAGCAGCGAAACCCTAAAATTTAGAAGACAAAAAAAATTTGGACCATTTCTCGATTTATGCGTGTCATCCTTGCGCAGGGGCCATGCTAATCTTCTCTGTATCGTTCCAATTTTATCGGATGTCCCCGAAGGGACGCCACCATACAAAGATGCTGCGCCTCATAAATGTCTACAAAAACATAGCGTATTCTGATGTGGGAAGGATAGATCTGTACTCTCACCTTCTGGGCTTTGGTTTATTGCTGGCCCAATACGTTTTGGGCTGATCCAGTGGCCCAAACATCGAAATTTTTAGTTCTGGGCTTTTTCAAGATTATTTAAAATGTTCTTTTTCACACTTTATTGATCATATTTTATTTGAAAGTTAATTCTAAATTAGCTCAGTTTTAAAAAAAATCAAAATATTTTAAAAATTGAGGATTCATTCTACTAATTAAATAAAAAATGCAAAATAATATTCTATGAACAAGATTTTAATGATTGAATAAGTAAAATCAACAAATAAAAATATTTTATATATGTGCGGATTTATGGTCAAATTGATAAAAATAAAAATTTGAATTTTTAATATACATGATATTGTTTTGGGAGGAGAGAATAATTTGTTATTTATCAATTAAATTTAAACTATCTTCTTTTATGTATTTACTGATAAAAGAGTTAAAGACTTTCATTAAACTTATTTTTTGAAAATTGTAAATGGTTAATCAATTTTTCACACAAAATTCGAAACAGAAATTGTATAGCTGTTGAAACTTTGATATTTTAATAATTGTCCACACACACCAAAAAAAAAAAAATCAATTTACGAAATAAAATATTTACAAGAATCATATATATTTACAAGAATCATATAACAGAAAGTAATGTCCGGCGGTTGAAGGTTTTCCGGAAAAAATATCAGCCAGAAGTAGGTAACATGTACATGCCAAACCCTTGCTCCCTTTGGTGGGATTATTAATTATCACCAAATGCATAGCAACAAACATCAAATTACTATGTGTTAGTGGACTTTTTACTATTATAAGAAATAATGTATGTAATTATTAAATAAATGATTGTTAATTAAAGTCATTGGAAATTGTAAAATCCATAATGTCTGCATATAGTTATAAATTTTTTGTATGGATTATTTATGAGATATATATAAAAAAATTATTAGAAAAGTTAAATCATTCTATTGTTAAATAAAAAATAAAAAATAATTGAAATTTGTTATCATTTTAAAGACTAAATAAAATTGTAGGTCCTTTTCTTGTTTCTAAAGATATATTTATTTTGTTACTATTAAAAATATTATAATTTATGAATGGATACTTATGTATGGTATTTTAGAATAAAAATTAAAATATGTTTAATTTGAAAGTGACCAATAAGATATCTACAAGGATTCATAAACAGGAAAAGAGGAAGTGTGATTAAAAAGAGAAGAAAGTGTGGCTCTCAAAGTGTTTCCCTTGAGTGCATAACATATGTATAGTATAGCCTTTACACAACACAGTTATAGGAAAGGAAATTACAAAGAGATGAGGGGATGTGAGACCCCCACCAATGTAGCAGGCACTTATAAAAGGAAGAAAAAAAGAATCTATGTGACTTCATCTAACACGTTAGGATCTCTCTAAACTACCCCTCACAACTTCCATTCTTAAGAAGTAAACAAAAAAGAATAGATCCCAACTACCAGCAGCACCCTTAACTACTGCCACTTTGTCGGGACGTGTCGCTTCTATCATATATAGCTACAAAATACTTCGTGTCCTACAGAAAGGTTAGTAGCCCGCCCTTAGTATGCGTGTCATTTGTTATACTTTCTTCTGTCTTAGCCGAGAACAGATGCGTCTAGCTGATCCCACAAATAACATCAGAGCTGGGCTCGTCGAATGGCATGTTTAGATCTGGAAGGATGAATTCGGAATCAGTTTCCTTATCTGCATTTTCATCATTTGATGTAGACCATTGTAGCCCAGCACCATCGCCTGATATAATAGGATGACAGGCTGTGAACCCGTGTTTAGATTGATCACAAACTGATTCTTCAGCAGCAGATGTTTTTTCTGAAGCCACATGGGGTTGCAATTCGATCTGTACCAAAGATAATGTCATTGTTGAAGATTAAGGCGCAGGCAATCAAAGAAAATTTTCAAGCCTTAACAGAGCAGATGATTTTCAACTTTATGTATCGCATCTATCGACCCATCTAGCCTTTCTTGAACATTATATACAAGTACATTACACATTTATCAATGTTTTTGAACGGAACATGTGATGGAACAAGTCTATTAGGAATTACCTTGATTCTCTTTAAGTTTTCATTTTTAGCCCTTTGCCTCTCCAAATTCATTCGTAAGGCTGCCATTTCCTGAGTAAAAACAAAAAGTGAGCGCAGTTAATATCAGCAAAAATGTATTTGTTCCATCTCATAGATGAAAAATTGAGTACCCTTTTCAGCTCTCTTCTTTCTTTCAACAGCAAGCTTTCTTCATCTTTGAGTTCTGCCAACGTCTGCAAATAAACAAACGCGGCACATTAAAGATAGGCTCATGTACAAAAATTCTAAAATGTCATTACATAGAATCCTTTTATAAGCATCCAAGATATTAAAATAATAATAATTATTAATTAATATATATATATATATTTCTGCAAGTTGGCTGAGATGGATAATGAACTGGTTAAAGGAAGAATCTATCTTCTAAATTGCACAAGAAAGTATATATCAGTAATTGCTAAACTTACCCAAGCTTAATAATATAAAGTCGAGTTCTTTTTTTACTAATTGAAACCATATAACCACTACTTGATCATATGAGATTAAGAAGTCATCATTTGCATAACTGCAACATTTATTTATTTTTCTGGTTCCAAGTAGCAACTAATTTTTCCATGAGGTACATTATGAATGAATTAAAGGGCAGAAATTACAACAAAAGAGTTCAATAAGATATATTTATACCTTCTTCTTTCTTGACCTCTTGGAGGTGGTTTTTTCACCATCGAGGTTAACCTGCAACAGAGAATTATGAACAGCTTAGAGTTGGTGCACTTTCCACTCGACAATACATTGGAAATATATTTGAATTTAAAAATTAAAAAAAGGACGAATAACAGTTGACAAGATGCTTCATAAAATGACAAGTATTAACCGAAAAAGCAATACCACAAAATCATTTTTAGAGTGCCAGGAGACTATTTACAAAGAACAGAAGGGTGTAGGAAAATGAAAAGGCACAAGTTAGTTGGAGAAGTTGATTTGGCAATAAATTATGGGCGGAAAACAATAGTTTGGTGACAAGAAAACAGCCCCCCTGCCCCCACCCCCAAAACTGCAACCACTCAATCTATTTCCCATATAGATATTGCACCAAATGACGCTTTCTACAAATGGTATTTAATCTACACATGGTATTTTCAAACCAATCTTTCTTGGACCCACCAAAAGCATGAATATTTACAATTGTTAAAAACAGCAATAACCCACGTTAACACTCTGTCATGCATGAAAATCACTGTCCAAAACAACCCTCTTTCCACCCTTTTTACACAGATTAAAAAACGAAAAAGTATTAATTCCCCAGCTTTGTAGTGTAGCTGTAGCAGAATTTTGAAGAATAACCAAGTCCCAATTCCCATGAATACTTTTGCACATTTTCTTTAGTATTAACTCCCTCTAATAACTACTTTTTGTCCTACTAGGCTACTACGAGTATGTATAATGTATAAATATATATACATACAACCTATACTCACACAATTACACCTAAACCCCCGGCGTGTCTTTTTTTTCTTTTTTCTTTTTTTCTGGGAAAAAAAAAAGGAAAGGAGAAGGGGAAAGGGTCTTCGAGTTGTTACAAGGTAAATAAGAAACGAAAGAAAAACTACGTCGTACAGCTAAGAGGTGCCTCGGTATTTACGCAATGTGTTGTTCCCAAATGGCATCATATGGTTGAAAGATAGAGACAAGCAGATGTGGGTACATAACTAGATTCCAGAGGTTGCATGTTAAGTCAAACATGCTCCCTATCACACCGGATTGTGCCCCGCCTCCCCATTAATTTATTAATCACTAATAAAACAACCACTGGCAACGCTCCACCAGACCAAACACAGTCCCATTTGCCACGAAAACACGCCACCGCCAAAGCAGGGCATCACGCCCCTCCTCAATTGACCAAAATACCCCTCCACTAAACCCACTAATCAACTTCTTCTCCATGACTGGACAAAAAAAAAAAAAAAAAAACCGTTCGGTAAATTTGGGGCGAGTAAATAATGCTGACTCGAGGATGTAGGGGGTGACGTATTTAACGAAATGACGAATGTACCCTTTTAGGGCAGGGCGATTTTGGTCTTTTCGTAGGAGGTAATTAAGAAGTGGACACAAGGAGCATAATAATGCTGGTGAGCTGAAAAGTGGTGACGAAAAAAACGTGATAAGAGTCATTCAATCTCGTGTGCCCTTCTACCCATATGCTGCGTTGAAACAAAGTCAGATTTTCTTACCTTCAAATTAAAAAACAAAATTTAGGGGAAAAAATATTAATGACGGGGGCATTACGGTCAAAAGACCGGCGCCGGAATCCGATCTGTTAAATGACCGAAATGTCCACGATTGGATTTCCAATCATGCGCAGAAGAGGGAGGGGTATTGTTGTCAGTTTGCAAACTGTAACAACAAGTGAGCCACGAAGGCCTCCAATGGCTGAATCTGATTCGGTGGCAGTAAAAATCCAAATTAGGGAGGGATATTCTCGTCAATTCAAGAGACGCTGTCGAATGACAACGGACACGAGAATCTAAAAGAAGAATAAAAGAAAACACGCCACTCGGGGGAAAATAACATAACGCCGCCGCCGCGTCACCACCGC
Source organism: Caryopteris x clandonensis (assembly GCA_028749325.2). Classification (NCBI taxonomy): domain Eukaryota; kingdom Viridiplantae; phylum Streptophyta; class Magnoliopsida; order Lamiales; family Lamiaceae; genus Caryopteris; species Caryopteris x clandonensis. The sequence goes on from JAPYKT020000003.1 coordinate 9,842,030, forward strand.
CGGCAACCGGAAGATTAGTTAGTTTGTACACTGTATCTATGTATATACATACATATATATATATATATGCACATATATGTACGCCGGAACGTGTGGGTGAGATTTTTTCATTTACACACCTTAGATCTTGTAGTGGTTGAGAGTTTAAGGGGTATCGGTCGGCTAGACTCTTCAGAGCCACCGCTGAAGGAGGTGCCGCCGCTCCACGAAAGCGGCGTTGTAGGACTGCCTCTGTGAGCCGGTTTCTTCGGGTTGTTACTGACCGAAACGGATTTGGACCTGCGTTGACGGACGCTCCATTCCAGTGAGAAGGCAGGCGGCTTCCGAGGCGGCGGCGGCGGTGGAGAGTGATGTAGCCGGACCAGGAGCTCCACAACCATCGTGTCATCCGTCATGGCCGCTTTGACCCACTCCTCGTCGGCGCCGCTCATGGTTGTTAACTTAGAGAGAGAGAGAGAGAGAAGGGTATTGTTCCGGAGATGTGAAAAGGGAAATTGGAATGGTGGTGGCAAACACAATATTTAGGGAGAGTTATGAGTTATAAATTATTTATAGCAACAATAATAAATGGGAGAGGTATGACATGAGTGTCTTTTACATATATATATATATGTATATATATGCGTGCTTTTGTGGTGAAGATGCTTATAGGCAACTCCTCCTCCTTTGTGTGTGTGTGTGCGCGCGTGTGTTGGTGGGGTAAATGGAAGGAAAGAAGGATGGGTTCATCTTTTCTATTTGAGATTTAAATTGGAGGGAGCCATTGTAGTAGTAGTAATAAATGGGTCCCATCTAAAAGATGTGGCATCACCGGCTGCTTTTATTATACTACCTCTCCTCCTACTCTATCCACATTCAACTTAGACCATTCTCATTGTTTTATGCCCATCAAATTAGTTTTGAAATCCTTCATTCTTTTTAACTGCACGTTTGAAATCCACCAAATACTCAGTTTTTGTGCTAAGTTTATAATCATTGATTTTATAGTTATTTTTAATTTATCTTTTCATATTCAAACTTAAAATTATCATTGTAGAAGAGATAAAAAATAAAAATGTAACGGACAGTTTCAAATTAGATTCAATGATTTGTAACTGTTAGTTTCCGGCACCAGGCACCAGCTACCTAAAGTCGAGCTACCAATTTTTTTTTTTCAATTTTTGTTGTGATTTGAAATTGAGTATTTTATATCTGAGGTTATTTTTGGGAATTCCTCCCAAACCCAACCTCAATGTGAGCCGTTTTGGCTTCAAAATTGTTGGTTCTTAGAACTATGGGTAGAACCAGAGGTGAATCGACATATAGTTGTTTTTTGTTTCAATTCATAGAACCATAAATTTCAAGGTTCCGATTATTCATTTCGGATTTTCTCCTTCGTATTTCAGACCTGAAACCATCAATTCAAAACCACGACTATCCTGAAACTGAAATTGAACCGAACAATTCGAACTGCCAATTTCAATTCGAAGATGTGTACCCCTTCACTTTAACCAATTTCACACTAACTATATGCCAAAAACCTAATTATTGTGCGAGGAAAATTGTAAGACTTTAATTATTTTGGGGGGTATTATTTGCTTTTTGTTATTTAGGAATATTTTAATTAGGGCAAATTAGTCAATATCAGTTAATGTATGGTTTATTCTTAAGTTTAGTAAATTTTAAATTTAAAAAAAATGTAATTATGTTGGCTCCATTGTTGATTTGAATAATGTTTGCAGAATCAATTTGAATGCAGTGTGTTGAGTAGTTGGATTTGGGGATGATTGCAGATAATGTTCATTTTTCAAGAATCATTACTTATAATTCAAAGTACCATGTGATTGATGATGAAGATTCCTTTATTACTGCACCTTTCCTTAAAGGTAAAATGTCTCATACATTCGGATATATATCTATTTTTATTACCATATATTTCACCTTAAAAAAATAAATTTCAGACACTCAAATTACTAACTTTGGCTTTTGCTAAAGGTGCTCAAAAGTTTAACGTGGGTGTTCGTGATACATTTGATTAGGAGATAAAATTAATTTAATAATTAAAATGTAATGAACTATTGAATATAGTAAATAGTCTATCTTTGAAGATAAATTGATAAATAGAAAAATATATAGATTAGCCTTTAAATTAATACTATAAACTCAAATTAGACCTTAAATTATATTTTTATTTAATTAAATTCTTAAACTTAAAAAATAGGTCAAATAAACCCCTAAAATTTTTAATATATAACAGACAGAACCTTCTTAAACATTAAACTGACTAAATAAAAATTTAAAAATATTCAATAAATGTAAATATCAACAAACTAAATCTAGATATACTTAAATAAAACAATAAAATAACAAATTAAACTTTAAAAATTATTTAATAATTTAAATATAAGAAAGTGGTTGAGATTTGATGATTTATTATGTTTTTTAGCTATTCTGATTTTTATTATATTTAAATAATTTATGATCTTTTTAGATTTTATCATTTTATTTTTAAATAGTTATTTTATTTTAATAATTTTTTATTTATCTAAATATACTTCTAATTTATTAAATATTTTTAAGATTTATTTTGTTCTTTTGGGTATTAAAGTTGCCTATTTATTTAATAATACGAAATTTAGTGGCTTATTTGATATATTTTAAAAGTTAAAGGTTCTATTTATTAAAAAGAATTAGAATCAAATTTAAATTTAAAATACTAATTTTTGTACATTTTCCTATTAAAAATATAGAATCTCATCTTTGATGAAGCATCTATTAAAGACAAAATCAATTAGACATGTGTTAGTCGGATTTCATTTGTGCCCTAATTAATGGCAATTTCAGTTGTTGGATTGGAATCTGCTACTATTCTCTTTTCTCTTACTTAGATAGTGGTAGTAAGTTAATTAATATATAAAAGTAGAACCTGATAAAAATAAATTAATATAATATTTTTCTAAAAAACAGTTGCCAAATCTAACAGTGTATTGTATTTAATTTTCATAATTAATAATTTTAAAATACAATATCTTTTTTATTCTTAAACAAATTTTAATGCATAATATATTTTATTAGTAATTTATTCACTATTTAATATAACATCATTATTTCATAAATAATAAAAAAGTTGTTAGATTTCTTAACACTAAAAAATTAATCATGATACATCCAAGAAATTTTTATTAATATTTATATTAAATATCTTATAAAGTAATAAACTTTTATTAATATTTATGTTAAATTATTATGTTAAATAAATAAAAAATACTTGGACAAGTCAAAAAATATATAAATAAATATAATTATTTAAAGTTGCTAAACTAAGCGCAGATACTAAATTAAAATATTGCTTAAAATAATTAACATTTCTTCAAATATTTTTTAGAAATACAATTATATTAAATACTATACATCATTATTGGTTCCTTTTCATAACTATCAGAGATTAATCATGAGAAAAATGTAATAGGTATGATATAATATATTATCTTCTCATAAATGAAATAAATATCTATATCTTAAAGCTCCAACAATAAAAGTTGATTAAGGAATTGTTTATCTTTGTTACAAACAATCCCTTTATCCACCTCTCATAATTGTTCTTTTGTGATTTTAAAAAAAATATACATGTGTGGTGTAAAAAGTGTTATTTTTATCATACAAAAATGTCACTTTGCTTGCTCTTGAAGGTGTTAGTTGTTTTTATAATTGACTCAGCTCGGTTAATCTAACCGATTAAATTATTAATCAGTGTCTGAATCAATTCAAAACATTAATAATTTTTTTAGTTGAATTGGTTAAAATCGATCAATACCTGTATAGCCGGTTAAAAACGATCAAACTACCCAATTGAGTTTCCAAAAAAAATAATTAAATTTAGAATTAAATATAAGAAAATAGAAAAAATTATTTTATGGAGTATTAATATTATGTTTGAAGTTATGTATTTACAAAAATTAATTTTTGTGGATGTTAATATATAATAATATATGTGGTAACCTACACAAATATTATTTATATTTTTTTGGTGAGACATCAGTCCAACCGATTGAATAGGCACCCGATGATTAGATGTCGGGTCCAATTATAAAAATATTTGTTAAATGCAACCAACATAAATAATGAAGCTGAAGAAATAAAAAGGAAAAAGAAGAAGAAGAATCAGCGGGTTTTGGTGGTGCTGGGTTTTTGCAATCTTGTTCTTTGACTTATTCAAATTAAATAAGATGAGTTTGACTTTCAATCCCTTTATCAAAGCATATTCAAATTTTGTTGTTTTCTTTCATTTGTGTTCTTTAGTCCACAACAAGCATAGAAGTTGGAATCGGATGATCCGGTCCGGGACCATGTCATTTTTTTAATATTAATCTTTCTATAAGAATAAAAGAGTTGTTAATTTTATTTTGTAAGCTAAATATTAATTATTTCATTTTAGGGAAGATGTAAATATTAAGTAATATATATTTTTTATTTAGAGAGGAGTACATATTAATTTAATCACAACATTTTCTAAAACAAAATTATAATTGAAATTAGTGGGACATGAACTCCAAAGTAGAGGTTGCTACTGAGATTTATGCATTATTTTGGACTTTGTATTGAATATATTTTAATCTTATACATTTTGTCTTGTTTTATTTTTTATAATTTGATCTTATAAAAAAAATAAAAATATTTATATATTTATTTATATATTGTTAGGTAGCGGGGTTGAGACACATGAAATGGCTTAGATAAACTATAGTAGAGTTCTTCTCATTTTTTATCATTGGAATGTAAACCAATTTCCAACTAACATCTAAATTTGATAACCTTTAGTCAATCACATCCACAAGTATATCTTAAAGACACTACGTCAAAAAACAAATGAAAATAAAAGACATTGATTACTTCTATATTTGGTTAGGGGATAAGAGTATGATAGTACGAGATATATAAAAGAATAGGGGATATCAAGAGTTTAGGGCTTTCATAGATTGGACTTAGTTGGGGAAATATGATTCAGTCACACACTAAGTGAGCAACTAAAATAACAATCTCCACATGACACATGTCATATCACTAATTACAAGAGAGAACTGCAGGAATTATCATCGTCGGACTTCCTTCTATACGACACAAAGCCAGCACAAAAAGTTATTAGTGGACACAAAATACAAGTTTGGACACGAAGTCTGAGACTTGAAGTTTCTCACTAGGGGAATACGTTCACAAATAAGATGAGACAAAGTCCGAGTATGACACAAAGTCCATAAAGACACTATGTATGTATGAACACAAAGTTCGTTAAAACACATGGTTCATTAGACATAAAGTAAATAACATCACAAAGACACAAAGTCCAAACAAGACACAAAATTCACATACGACACAAGGTCTAATAACGAGACACTAAGTTCCAAAATAAGACATGAAGTCTAAATAAAAATTGAAGTTCACTTACAATACAAAATCAAAACAAGACACCGTGTTTAAAATAAGACACAAAGTCTAAACGATACATGAAGTCCACTTATGGCACAAAGCCCAAAAACATGAGACAATGAGTCTCAACACAGTCCATCCAAGTTCTCCACCTCAAGGAGTTGTATCACGAAACAAGTAAAAAAACACATAACCAAACAAGTAAGCAAAATCAACATATAAAAAAGCGACGAATCGACTTATTACCACTTATATCACGTTTCACCCCTAGACCAAAATCTATAACCTTTTATCTATCCAAATATCTTAAGAAAACATATTTCTTAGAAAACATATATATCAAACCATACAAAAGGTTTATAATTACTAATCTTGAATCAATTCACCAAAAGCCAAATTACCTATTAGTAATCAAATCATATACACAAGCATAAATATATCCAATTTATCAATAAGATAAAAATATTCATATAACACGTGAATTCTCACACAATCCAAGTTACACAAACAATTTTCATTTATCCCTTATTGATTATAAAAAAATTATAATAATCACAACAAATTCACATAGAATCCTACGGATAAGGAGAAACATGAAATTTAACACAACAACAATTAGCGTAAGACATTTAAGAATGGGGACATAGAAATTGTGTATCTGGAATCTATTATCAATTTTTATTAGAATGTACATAATTAACACACATTTTATCACCTATATCCATCGCCATAGGAAAAATTCACCGTAATTATCTGAAACTTTATTAGCATTGTTATTTTTCCTGTTACTTTTTTGGTTTAGGATAATCTTTAACAAAATTGTTAGTTTCATTACAATTACAACACCTTTTAGAATTTTGAGTTTTATTGTTATTGATTTTTTATCTAAGTTTTTGTGGTGAGTTTGGTTGTTTGGAGCGTTCTTTTTCTTGTGCCTCCATTTAACAAATATCGCTGATTCATTATTCACATTCAAATTGTACTTTAAATCCATCTCCTTGCATTTCAAACAATTTACAACAATTTTTGTTGGTAAATGATTCTTCCAATTTCTCCCACAATTTAGTTGATGAATCTAACTTTCCCACTTTTCTATGATCGGATCATAAAATTACTGTCTACAACATACATATAAGTTTCTTTTATATGAAACAAAAAAATTGTGTTCTCAATACATGGACAATATTTTTTATTTTTAAAGAAAATAATATCTTAACTAATTATACAGTGTATATAGTTTGTTAGGTATATTAAACTACAAATAACTCTTCATGAGATACTGAATTTCCTTTATTTTTTGCTAAAGTGTAGACTAAGTAGATTGATCCCTTAGCGGAATTACATTAAAGTTTTGGATTTCTTATGTACATTCTAAATATAATAAGTGTCTGACAAGACAATTTCATTAGACGCCCAATAGATTTTTATTTTATTAGTGTAATTTTTTTATACATTTATTAGCATTGCTTCCACATGATTCAGAGTTTGTAATAAATTTAAAACTAAAATAAAATATATTTATAATATAAAATTGAATTAATCAATAATTAAAATAACTATCTAAATATATCAAAAATAGTAAAGACATATAAAATACAAAGTTTTGTGTGTGTATATATATATATATATTTCTATGTCCTAAACTAAAAATCTCACTCCTATAATAAATTGATAATTGAATAAAACTTTATTATTTAATGGTATAAAAAATATTTGTTAATATTTATTTGCATTTCAAATTTAATTCAAGTTTTCAATATACAAAAAATATTAAAATCTAACCTTAAATAATCAACAAAAATAATTATATTTTCTTAGATCTAATATTTTATGATAATATAGACGATATTACTGTAAAATAAAGATTGTTAAAAAATAATTAATTTAATATGTTATACATTAATAGTGGGTAGAAATGAAAATTTTAATTGTAGTTAACAAGTTAAATATATATATATATATATATTTATTTATATATACAAAGAAGAAAAATGAAATTCAATTAATAAAAAGTTAAATTTTTTTAAATTAAAAATAATGAAAAACCTATAGGTAGACTATTTTATTATTATATTAATATATAATGCAATATATATTATAAATCAAAGTAAACCCTAATATGGCGATGGAAACTTGGTCGTGTCTCCACATTCCGGCTCGGCTCCGGCCCTCACGCAGAAGCTAAAACCTTAACTACGACCTAAAACCTCAGCCGTAAACTTAACGCCCAATTGCTACCGCTAATGACAGCAATCACTCACCGGCCCCTCCATCTCCGCCTTGTGCTCCGACGGAACCTATATACGCCCCTCCACTTCTTCTCGTCCTCCCACTCTGTACCACCCTCCGACATTCCTCCACTGAAATCTGAATCCGAATCCGGACCCAAACCCTCCTTCTCATCGCACTTAGACGAGGTAAAAGCCACTCTGCAGAGAGAACCACCTTCACCGAACCGCCCCGAATCCCGCCGGAAGCCCCTCTCATTTCTCAACTCTCCTCAAACCACCCCTCTGCCTTCCAAAAGCGCTTATTTGGACGAAATCCGCCGAAATCTTTCCGGGTTCCGCAGCTGCTCTGCCCCGCCTCCTCCGTCGTCCACCTCCGGTCAGGACGTTTCCTTTCAAGAGATCTACAAAAGAAACATCGCTGCCAAAGACGATGATTCTGCCACTTCCTCCAATTCTTCTGACGTAAAACTACCCGTGGGTCGCTCGTTTGATTCCATAAGAGAGAGATTGCAGATGCCTCTCTCGCCATTTAGGGAGAGTTTGAATCTGAAACCCGGTCAAAATGCGGACCCAAGGATCCTAGGGGGAAGTCATGGTTTGCCCTCCTTTTTAAAGGAGATGAATGCGGGTGAAAATGATAGTTGGGGTAGCAAATCAACATTGAATTCGGCATTAGTGAGGATGTATGATTATTCAGAGTTGGGATCAAAGCTGCAGGTGTTAAGACCGGAGAAGAAGAAGAAGAAGGGGAAATGGTTTTCGTTGCAGGAATTGAATGAGAGGCTGGCCAAGCTGAGGGAGATGGATGAGAAGGAAGGTCAAGCAAATGTCGCAGGCATCCCGTGGAAAGACTTGAGGGACACCATGGTAAAGTTGGCTCACTCTGGTGAAGTTAAGAAGAAGAAAACGGGTAAGTAGTTAGTTTTGCAGAATGTCCATTGGAGACAGCTCTATGTTTGGCACTGTTTGTTTAACGTAAGAGTTTAATTTGCCTGTTGATTTGACAAACAAGACTTCTTTGGGTATTGGGATTGCTGCTCGATACATTGTATTACCTCATGCACTTGCTGCTTGAAAATTTTCAAATTCTTATAACTGGCTATGGAGCTTTGGGTTTCATGTTGAGATAAATCTTTGTTAGCCTAGAATTTTTTTGAAGTATTTAACTAGACAGAGCATAAAGCAATTGATCGTAAGTTCCATTTATCTTGCTATGTTTCTTAGTGACAATCTTGTTATTTGGTTCCTATCTGTCAAATTTCATGTTTGTGTGTGCAGTGTCAGTCCCTAGTTAAATCACAATGCCACTTATCAATCATTAATTATATATGTGCTGTTGAATTTTTCTTAGATTGCCATATGTAGAAGCAGTGCAAAGAACACATAACTCAATGAAACAAAAATCAGTTTTGAATTTTCTGCAGAAAGGATGATGATGATAGATTATGAATGTTCACAGGATATTCAGGCTTCATGATAAGTAGTACTTTTTAGATAGCTCATAATCATGAAATATAAGTTGAATTTAGCCTCATGGGGAGCATTTGTCTCTCGTATTTAAGGAACACGAATCATGGTAAAAGACTTACGACCAAGCTATAGAAATTTACTGTAGAAATGCAAATGGTTAATAACAGTACAACTTATGAGTCTAGGAGATTGAGCAGACACTGAAGAGGGGAATTATTTGTGGAAAACATTATAAGAGTATCTCTTTTAACTCTGTCTACTCTCTCTCTCTCTCTCTCTCTCTCTCTCTCTCTCTCTCTCTTTCTCTCTCTCTCTCTCTCTCGTTCTGACAATTAAAATTTATATTTTCCCCATTCTGAACGGCACACAAAATTAATGCTGCGAGTTGTAGGATTCGAGTTTTTCTATGCTTGAAGCTATCATTATTTTTGTCCTGTGAGGTGGAAACTCCCAGGTTTCTCAAGCACTTGAATTGAGAAAGCAAAAGCCTTATACTGGAATCCTCTTGCTAAGACATATTTAAAGCTGATTCTTTCTTTGATCTGGATATCTTCTCATGAGCAATATTTAAAGCATATTGTGTAATATGCCTACATATGTTAATGGATCAACTGTTGCAGCGCAGAAACTTGATATTTTGGGCCCGCTTGGTGGAACCCCAAACTATATGTTATCCGATCCAAAGGACCACTTAGTCGAGAAGGTAAGTGTTGCTTTCTTAGTTAATCTTTCTTTTTGCATTGGTGGGCCACAGTGTATTTCTTCATGGCTGATGTACACCTTGTATATACCACCTTGGAATGGAGTTCTACACAAGGGGAGTTCATGTAAATATGCTTGCGGCCAATTGAACCATGTATGGCAGTTTAGAAAAGTGAAATGTTCTCCTCCACAATCTGCTCCCCCCCCCCCCGCCCCAAGCAAAAAAAAAGAAATTAAAATTAACTTGCGTATCTTTTGAGGGATAAAGTTGGATAAGGATAAATAATCACACCGTACCAGACATTTTCTTTATGGGATTGTAATATTGCGCCTATCAGCAAGCCGGTGATGGCTTTGAGTTTTTCCAAAAAATGACTGATAGCTCATCCCATCTCCAGCCTAGGATAAATATTACCCGTGGGATAAGAAGTGCACGATATCACTTTTTCTCTTACTGACTTGAGTACTCCCCCACAATTTAATCCTTAAAATCCAAATGCTCCATATCTTTGCACTCTCTTAAATCATCTATGTCGGCTGATTTCATCCAATTTGTGCTTTAGTATCACTTTCCCAAAACTGCAGCAGCAGCCATACCCTGTTCTTAAACCTCTGACTTCATGCTCCATTTTAATTGCTTCACCATGGACCACAATTTGGTCAGTTTCTTTGTAACCACTCATACCATGTTGACCTCTTCTTTGCCCCCCTTGTCGCCATTAAAATCGCATTACCTATATTGCACCCAACACGAGCGTTTTGGGCTGCGTTAATTTAGTTTCAGATCCAAAAATCTTATACTTTTTTAATTGTTTGAAGAGCAATTTTGCAGCTCTTCATCTCCCTCAAGTGCGTTTCTTCGATGTTGGGCCTTAGGAGTTTTGAGGTGAGAAACAGAAAGATAGAGTACTTATGAAGATGGAGAAGAGGTGAAATAAATGACCAATCATCACTGCTATAGGGAATATGAATCTATTGCCTTCAGCTTTTCAACTTTGTGCTTGTTACTTCTCTGCTTTTTCTTTCCTCAAAGAAAGCTTTTCTGACAAACAATTGATTTAAATTTACAAAGGGTATACTAGTAAAATGACGACATAATCCTACAATGTATATAAGTTTAGGCCTGTTTGCATGATTGCATCATGCAGTAAACATGTGATTGATAGTTTAATTTTGCCCCATCCCACATTTAATCATTCATTATCCTACTGAATCCTTATGAGTAAAGGTAAATGAGGCCTGAGAGTATTTGCTTAATGGCCTGTGGAAAGATGCTGCACATCTTGGTTCCGTGTGCAACATAGCATTTGCTTCATAATATGCTTGTTTCTCTAATTTAAGTAGCATGGGTGATATGATTCACTTTAATATACAATATGGAACTGTGCGCTGACAATGGTTCTTAATTTGCATTACTAAATATATGATCTATTTAATTGCGAGTGATATATCTAGTGTTGGAACAACAATTGATGTGGAGAAAAATGTGGAGAAAATGCTTAAGATTATTTAAATACTATTATGTTCAGCTCCCTTCAGTCTATATTTTGTTGCTGCTAAATATCTTGTATCTCCTTATGATTTCAAGTATCTTCCTTCTGATGATGATCCTTAATTTTCTGCAGTATTTTCATCCTGACAATATGTCATCTGCTGAGAAATTAAAGTTAGAACTTAAAAGAGTGAGGGATGAATTTAAAATGTCGGAGTCAGATTGTGGCTCTGCTCGTGTTCAAGGTAAAGTTTGCTTAGCTCTTTTTTGTGGTGATGTAATATTTCATATAGTAGTGAACAAAGTGTTGTCACACAAGATTTGACCATTATTAAAGCTGCAGTTGCTCTCATTCTAGTTTTATTTGGACAAATGATTAAATGAAAATTGAAATTGAAATCAACTAACATTAAATGACGGTGGGTTTTCTTTGACCTTCACTAATCTGAGTTGAATTTTTCTTATCAATCTTAATCTATTCTCCTAATTCATATTTGTGATCTTTAAATTTTAGTGTCATTTAAGGTCTACTACAATTATTTATATAAACTCTCTCAGTTATATGCCTGTAGGGAGTTATTCAATTATGAATTTAATAAGCTTTGCGAATCTCAATAATGACGACATGAACGATACAAGTAGATTCTGATGTGTAGAATAATTTCTAGTATGTAACAAAATGAACTAAAGCAAATAATTGATCTCATGTGTCTCATGATTTTCTTAGACTAGTTTAGAATTTCTGAGTGATGGACTCTTACAAATAATTTATAGGAGTGAAGAGTGTAGATAACCTATAGATTTGAATGCGAACTTTGGATCATATAGGGTGCTAAAGTTTCAAGAATATCCCTAGCTCTATTCTTGAAGTACTAGTTCTTTAATTTCTGAATGCATCAAATGAGACTTGAACACATCCGTGGTGGAAGCAAATGAACTGTGGCTGTTCTAGATAACATTTCTTGTTTTTTGGAAATTTCTGAACTTGAAATTGTATCCTGCTTCAGTATCTAGAAGAACTCAAAAACCTATTGTTAATCTTGCTATTTGAGATATCACAGCTTTGTCATCGTTGATATTCACTGTCAATGTCATCAGTTCAGAGGTGTGTATGCAAATGGCTGCGAACTAATTTTTGTGCGAAGTAACTTCGAGTCGCCATGAACCTTGTAGGATAATAGTTCTAAGTGGAGAAGCATGTATATGCTGCTCATTGATACCCCAAAATTGAACCATACTTGACGAAAAGAGCAATCCTGAATTTTTTGATAGCTTGATATTTTCATTATTTGTAGACTGGATCTGCATGAAAATTAAATTAAATGGAACCCAGATGTAAACCTGTGTAGATTCTAGTGGAACGCCATCAGGGACCCGGCGATATGTGGTAGAAGAAAAACATTGGTGGCAAGATTGTAACAGGAATCTAAGATTAGAAAGTAGTGATAACGTATCTTATAAGAACCTTTACAATAACAACTTTCGCAAGTTCACTGGTGATGATAATTAGTGACTTATGTTGTCGCTGTTAAAAATTAACTAATTGACAAGTGGTAATTATACATAATATTCCCTCATCCCAAATAAAAGTCCTATTTAAAAAATCAAGTTCTTGGTTTATCAGTCAATGTGAAAATTGTTTTTTTTTTTTTTTTTTTTTTTTTAAATTTCACAATTAAGTTGTACATGAATGAATAATTCAAATAATAAAAGAAGTTGTATTAGTAAAAAATTATGGTTTTTAGAGGATTATACCTTTGTCTAATTGACCAAAAATAAAAAGTTGTGCTATAGGAAAACGTAACTCTTATTTTGGGATGAGGGAGTAACATTTTTGTGACAAAGTCAGACACAATTCTTACTGTTATAAATATCATGAAAATAATTACCTTGATAAACAAATAATTTTTGTCACTTGATAGCTGTAGCAAATGACAACTTTCACTTTACTGTCTCTGTATGTTTTGTAATACTTGCCTCGTAATATGAAATAGCATGTACTTTAAATTGTTCCTAAAATCATTAAGACAGTTGTTATTTATGTTGTTTTCGTGCAGTAGCTCAGTTGACAACGAAGATTAATCATCTGTCATCTGCTCTACATAAGAAGGTGAGCATCGCCATTGACATTGATGTCAAACTTTCGCCATGAATCTGAAGATGAAGCTTCATCTTCATTTCTGATTAGGATTTTATTAAAAATTGGGACTCTGTTTACTTTTGTAGGACAAGCATTCTCGGAAGGGGCTCCTGGCAATGGTTCAGAGAAGGAAGAAGCTGTTAAAATACCTGCGGAGAACCGATTGGGATTCTTACTGCCTTGTTCTTTCCAAATTTGGTCTGCGTGATTCTGCTGATGTTAAAATTTAGACCAATTCTGTAACGTTATTGATAGAAGTAAATTGGATTTACATAAAGATGAACAGTTATAACTTTACTGTGCAGAGATGTAAATTGTTATTGGATTTTGATAGAGTGCTGCACTTTGAACAAATTAATTATTTTCATTATTGTATGCATAAAAGATTTACTATGATATTTACATATAACAATTTAATAAATTGTTAGAAATGACTTGAATTTGATAATGCTTCACTTGCAAAATCAGCACGAGGTCTTGATTTATTTGTTATATTGGATTATGATTTTCTGTTCTGGGCTGTTTTTTAGGTCATTCTCGGTAGTCGTATATAAATTATATACGTATTGTTGGTGAACCACAAAACTTCTTTTCACACTTTTGAATGTGAGCAATGCATCGTTAGTGAACCACTTAATTCTTTATTGTTAATTTGGACTTAAATTTTTTGTTCTTTGTTTCATCTGATTATAACACAAATGATTGAAAATATAATTTATAGGAATACAATTTTTTTTTTGGGTGTAACTATATACATATATACATATATTATAATACACAATTATACCAAAAAGGTTATTGTGAGAGATGTCTGATCAAATTCTGCTAATGCATTTTGGACTTTACCTTTTTTTATTGAGGGATGGAGGCTTTACATCCATGTGCCGATGGTACTCTTATTATTTCATGTTTTTCTAGAAATATTGTTATGCATGAAAAGAAATATTATTTATATTTCTTATTATTTTATTTATTAGTTATGATTTATTTATAATTTATAAACATACTTAATCTTTATCAAATTGTAAATTCATACATATTAGTATTTTTAAATAGAAAAAAAAACAATATACTATGAGACAATATTTATGGGTTTGAATTCTTTATTTTATTTCATATTTTATCTTATATTTTATTATTTTGAATATAATTAATAATGCTACTAAATATAAATAAAATATGTAATTATTTTAAAATACAAAATATAATACATAATAAAATAGAGTATTACCATTCCACGAAGAAAAAGGGGAAAAAATAATCTATTTAGACAGTCAATCTACAGCGTTATCAAATTAAGGCAGAATTATTATGTAGACGGTTTGTTACAGAGATCGTATGCATGGGCCAAAAAAAGAAAACATCGAAGCTGAAAAAGTAAAATAAAAAATCACACCTATTCAAATCTTAATCTACTGGAGGGGAATCAGGGTCTGGTGCCGGAAACTGAACAGGAGGAATGAACGGAAGCGGCGGAGGCAGTGGTTGCTCTTCTACCGTAGGTGGTGCAGTTATGAACGGTATTGGTTGCACCGGATTTTGCGGAATATCTGGATCATTGTTCACTGGGGGCGGGAAGAATTCCGGTATCTGAGGGACTGGAAGTTGTGGAGACTCAACTACTGGGTCCGTCGCCGGCGGATCTGGAATAGGAGGAGGTAAAAACGGAAATCCAGGGGAAAATGACGGCTCTTCCGGTGGAGTAAATACAGGGAAAAGTGGCGGTGCTTGTACTACCTCACCATCCGCGGGTGGGGTGAGGACTAAGGCCGGTGGCGAAAAGAACAAAGGCGGAGAGTCCGGAAGGGGTGGTGGAAAAACTAAGTCCGGGAGGGACGGTGGAGGAGAAAAAACTAGAGGCGGAGAGTCTGTAATTGCGTCAGGTGGCGATAACCACGGAAAGACTGGTTCATCATCTGCCGGTGGTGGTGAAGGAACCAATGGCGACGGTGAAGGAACCAATGGAGGCGGTAAGAGAACCAATGGCGGCGGTGAAGGAACCAATGGTGGCGGGTATATTATGTGAACCACTTCTGGGGGCGGAGGTGATGGCGGCGAGGGTGGCGGAGGAGACGGAACTAAAGGGGGTGGAGGCGGAGACGGTGGAGGGGGAGATGGAGACGGTGGCGGGGGTGATGGAGATACAGGCGGAGGTGAAGCCGGCGGAGGAGAAGATGGAGCAACTGGGGGCGGGAGGGGTATTAATGGAGGAGGAGAAGATGGAGCATTAGGGGGCGGGAGGGGTATTAATGGAGGAGGAGAAGGTATTAAAGGTGGTGGAAATACAATTGGTGGCGGAGAAGGGACTAACGGCGGGGGCAAGGGAATGAGCGGCGGTCTAGGTGGAGTGCGGCGGGGAGAGGGCGGGCGTCTTCTTGGTTGAAAAGGGTTGTTGGGGGAGTCGCGTGGAAATGGCCATTGACTACACTTTCCAAATAGGTACTGAAACAAAGGGTCGCAGTTGGATGATGATCTTCTGCTACCGCCGCCGATTCCGCCGCGGCGGCGGCCTCTTCTTCTGCTTCCTATGCCGCCGCGGCTGCTCCGTCGTCTTTTGTCGTCTCCAAGGTTGCTCGTTGATGCAACCAAAGTTGAAGTAGGTACAATCAGTGCAAAGAGGAGCAGTAGAGCTACCACTTTGATCTTCATTTCTAGTTACCACCTCAGTCATCACTTTCTTGTTTCTTACAAGCATGGGAATATATAATGAATGAAGTGATAAGCATCGGAATGAAGAAACAGTGAGAATTTGTGAAATACAGCTAATGCAATAAAAGCAAGTAGAGGGTGCGAGTTTCAATGGAGCTTCAATTTGCAGAGAAGCAGTTGGGAGATCAAACATATAATGCCCAAGTATGGAATTGGTGAACTGTGTAGGTGGAGGGGTGGCGGCAATTCACTTGAAAACATGCCTAGTATTACGTGCCAATTTTCTTTTGCGTCTATCCTACAAGCATTAAAAGCACTCAACAACTGACCTAAATTTGAGTTGAGGGAGTTTCAAAAGAATTCCTAAAGCTTTTGATTTAAAATAATAATAATAATAATAATTTTTAAATCTGAATTTTAAAATCGTACTTTGTATTAGCAATTGTAATTCTCTAAAATATTATAAACTAAATAATTTTAAAAGATTATTATTTTTCTCGTCAAACGGTACAACCAAATCATATAAGTTCGTGTGTTAGTTTAGAACAGATTTGGTAATAATGCCAAAAAAAAAAAATTTACAAAACAAGTATAATTTAAACCAGTTTTTAAAAATAGGTAAAATGTTAACCCGGGTGACCTTTTTTTGGATAAAACGTCAGTTGGGGTGACGATTTAAGTTTGAAATAAAAAACGTCAGCCCATCTAACGTTTTTTATTTCTAAAGTATATATATATATATATATATATATATATATGCATCTTCCATACATGCATGCATACAAACACATACACCACATGCATTCATATATATATATATATATATAATTGCGTAAGCATTTATATATATAATATATATGTATATATATTTATTTTCACATTATAATTATTTATATTATTATTAATTTTTTTTTATATTTATCAAAGTTATAATATTATTAATATATATATATGTAGGAATTTATGTATATATATTTAAAAAATAAATAAAATTAATATTTTAAAATGTAAAATATTATAATGGTATTTAAGATAATAAAAAATATATAGATTTAAGAAATAATTTTTAATTATTATTATGTTATATACATAATATATTTTATAAATATATATATATATATATATATATTCTAAATATATATTCTGAATATGCATATATATATTTTTATTAGTTAAGTAAATACATAAAAATATATATTAAATTATAATTCTAAAAAGTAAAATATTATAATTTTATTTAAGATAATAAAAAAAATATTTAAATTAAAGAATGATTTTTAATTATTAATTTATATATAATTTTATTTTCCGAAAAAAAAATATATTTTAATAATACAAAAAAAAAAATATATATATATATATATATATACAAATAATTAAAAAAAAGAAAAAAAATTAATAAACGTCACCCGCACTGCGGTGATGTTTTTTAATTTTTTAAATTTAAATAATATATATTTATAAAATATATATATATATATATTCTAAATATATATTCTGAATATGTGTATATATATTTTTTTATTTATTAAATAAATATATAGAAATATATATTAAATTATAATTTTAAAAAGTAAAATATTATAATTTTATTTAAGATAATAAAAAAATTATTTAAATTAAAGAATAATTTTTATTTATTAATATGTATAATTTCATATTCTGAAAAAAAACATAATATATATATATATATATTTTAATAATACATATATATATATATATATATTTTTTTTTTGTAATAATACATATATATATACACAAATAATTAAAAAAAAGAAAAAAATTGATAAACGTCAGTTGCAGTGAAGTTTTTTAATTTTTTTTCTTTTATATAATATATATTATAAATATGTATATATATATATTTATAAAATATATATATTCTAAATATATATTCTGAATATGTATATATATATATTTTTATTTATTAAGTAAATATATAAAAATATATATTAAATTATAATTTAAAAAAGTAAAATATTATAATTTTATTTAAGATAATAAAAAAATTATTTAAATTAAAGAATAATTTTTAATTATTAATATGTATAATTTCATATTCTGATTTTTCATATGTATAATTTTTATTAAACAGATGCTTTGTCTGGGGAAGCCTCCGTTATTTCCTTCCAAAACTGGATTGGATTGAATTTAGGGAAGTGTATCTTCGTATCCGGTAGATTGAATAATTTATTTCTCGGAAATCCATAAATTTCATTCAATGTTTCCGGCTCAAGCGTATGAAACTCATTATCCAAATGGAAGTTTAAGGCTCCCGGCACGGTATCATCGTATCCCACGTGCACTGTCGAAAAGAATTCAAGGACCAACCGCTCATATGTCTTCTCCCGTAAGGCGAAGAACTTAGACCATCCCATATTTTTGCCCTTTTTTTTAAATCATCGTAAATTCCTAGCTCTTTCATGCATTCTACATCTGCAAAACAGGTGGCCCGTCTTTTCTTATTGTACACCTCGAACCATCGATCACTCATTATATCCATATCGAAAAATTCTATGTCGTATGCATCTGACATAGTTGTTAGAATTCTTTTATACTCTTGTTGTTGTTCTTCCACAGAGTGTCGATTCCAATCGAAATCAGTACCAACAACTTCCATAGAATTAATTTGAGTTCTACGTCTTTCTTCCTCTTCAAATCGTCGTCTGTTCTCGATTTGTCGACCCATATCATCAGCAGTCCAACCACGAGCACTGAACGGATAATGATACATTTTCTCAAGGGTTCCTACAAGAACATCAATGTATATATGCACGATTGTATTATTCACATTACTTCAAGCTTGCACATCTATAATATTATTGTAACAAATTCATTTGTTTGATGGTAAACATTATATTCATATGCAACTACACCCCTATGAATACTAGTGTGTTTCAATTCATTGTCTAATACATGTATTTCATTCATAAAAAAGCATTAAATAATAGTAACAATATGCTAATTTATGGGAAAATAACAACACATTATCAACATTCATCAACGATGTATAATTTTCAACACAATTACTATGATGCACACCAAGTGTTCGATGAAATACGCCAAAGAATGTAAACATATTTTCATAAACTGATTGATGCCACAATACTCCAAATAATACGTATCACCAAGCCCTTAACTCCAAATAACAATACAATAGCAATACTCTATGCCAATATAGTCAAATCTCTAATTACTATGATGCACATAAAGTGTTCGATGAAATTCTCCAATGAATATAACCAACATAACATAACCCCAATTAGTACACAATACTCAAAATCTTGTAGGATCACCAACATATCACTCCAAGAGTATAGATTGTCATTGAAAACATACCTTATTGGAAAAATATTATCACTCAATGTGGGAGAATGACCAACCTTCAAATCTTGACAAATGTATCTGTGAATGCAATTTTTTTGATGAATTGAAAGATATAATATGTTGTTATATCTTGTCCACAATTGTAGTTCAAAGTAGAAGAGCTTTGAGAGGATTTAGAAGAGATGGGTGAGAGTAGGGTTTTGAAGTTTGAGAAAATGAGGAAATAAAGAGTAACATTTCAATTTATAGGGATGAAACTCCGTCCGACTCGGCTGGCTAACTCGGTCCAACACCTGACTCGGTCGGCCGAGTTCAGTCCCTACCTCGGTCTGGTCACTCGATCTGCACACCCACTCGGTCGGCCAAGTTCTCAAAAGTTTCTGTACTTCGCATTATGAATTGATGCATATTCAACTCGGTCCCTCAACTCAATCCAGCACGTGACTCGGCTGGTCGAGTTGTCCGTCCAACTCGATCTTTAAACTTGGTCTGGCCCCAAACTCGATCGGCCGAGTTTTAAAAAGTTTCTGGAATTTTTGGTAGGAAGTGAGTGCACACTCAACTCGGTCCCTAAACTCGGTCCAGCACGTGACTCGGCTGATCGAGTTTTCCGTCCAACTTGGTCTGCCAACTCGGTCTGGCCTCAAACTCGATTGGCCGAGTTTGAAAAAGTTTCTGGAATCCTGGGTTATGTGTTAACTCGGGCCTCAACTCGGTCGGTGAGTCAACTCGGCTGATCGAGTTGAAAGGCAATATTTTTTTTTTAATTTTTTTTGTTGTCATTTCAATTCGTGTAATGTTTTGTTTTCTTCCAATTATTAATTATTTTCCATGATACTTGATTTTACTTTTATGGTTGAAATTGAAGTATACCACCACCCAAATATTATCGGGCACCGAAAGGGGGGATAGGGAGTGTACCACCACCCAAATGTTGAGGTCTTTCAATTTCTAGCATATTTAATCCACTTGCCTTATATAAAGGCACAATGGACGAGATTCGCGACCATGTCCAAATCTATCAAATATTATAAAGACGTAAAACATTAATAATTAATGAGGTTACGTATGGTAGATTCATTAATAGTTCTTGTAAAAAAGTACCTGTAACAGTTTAACTGGGCCACCGAGATTTTCTTTAGTTTTCAAAGCGCCATCGCACAAGCGACGATATAGGGAAGATAGGATGACACTACCCCAGCTGAACTCATTAAATGATTTTAAATCTTGCAGGCATTGTAAATATACTAGTGGTATTAAATTTCCACTAGCATCAGGGTACGTGACATCGCATAACAGGAATAAAGCACATGCCCGTGCATATTGCTCAACATGTTCAACCGTGCTATTATCTGTCACTGGATGCGATCGCATATGAGCTGCTAAAGAGTTAGCTCTAATCTTTCCTCTTTTTGTGTGGGATAGTTTTGGCGTGTAACCTAACATCACCTGACAGTAACCAACCCACTCATTGGGAGACATCGTAGGATCAACCCCACATACCGTATTTCCTTCAATCGGAAAACACCCTAGATTAATGCGACATCCAACAAAGCCACAGTTGCTTTACCAACAGGCAAGTGAAATGTATATGTTTCTGGTCGCCACCTCTCCACCAAAGCGGTTATTAAGTGGTTATCTGGATAAAACTTCAGCACCTATACACACCGTAAAAACCATTTCAAATAACAAATCCAATACGCGTGTGTGGATCTCAGACCCTTTATCTTCAAAATAATTCCCAAAAATCATTGTCACACCGCCTAAAGTGAAAGAAAGAGTTTAAGTCCGCGTCGGGCTTCAGTAGCCCTCGAAAATGTGGTGAGATTGAAGTGTGAGAACTGTCGTTTCCCTAGGACCATAGTGGTTCTGTGAATTGATATCCATCGATCACTGCAGATGAAAAACAACATTAATTAATGTAGGATAATTAAATTGTAAAATGCTTGAGGTCATTGGTAAAAAATTCTGAAATTAAATTACAGACAGATATCAATACATGAAACTCCACATATAACATGTATTTTTCCCTATGACAGAATCACTTACATTACACAAATTTCATAAGGTTTCGAGATGATATAAAAAATCTTCAGATTGTGAGCTTGCTTGTTCAGTTTCATGTGTTTGCAAGGTTTGAGAATGACGACGATGTTCTTGAATGGTTCCTTCTCCGTTTTCCATTTCAGGTGTGTAACCATTGGGCGCAGAACTAAACAATACTTTTCCGTTTTCCTGTATTATTTTGGCCTCCGCTATAAACTCTAATTGCAACTCGTCGGTGACTTGCAATTGATTGAAAGTCATATATATATATATATATATATTTTCCACTGTGAAATATATAAATTCAATACAAACATAAAGAACAAATAAATTATAATTAGTAAGTGTGGACCACATTGTACGTATGAAAATCATCATTATGAAATAATGTATTACATTTCACAAACAAGATACGTATGAAAATCATGATAAATAATGCATTACATTTCACAACCAATACATTTACAAGGAATATACATCACTCTGTGAATGATCATTATCGGGTAAATTTTCTACAACATTATTATCATCCACGACTTCTATATCATCATTTTTGTTATCTACTGGATCCTGCCACATATTTAAGCCAGGGGTGACATCTATAAGATCTAGTTTGCGTGATCGCATCATATTCACGTGATGAAAGTTAGTCGTACTCTCTTGTTGGATAATTTCATTTTGGTTTCTCTCGTTATCCAATTGAGCACGTAGCTCATTCACCTCATTTTCTAGGGCGTTTATATGCTCGTCTCTAGCCCCAAGCTGCTCTATTATATTATTTTTTTCCGTTGTCATACAATTTATAGTACCACGTAGGAAGTTTATTTCATTTTCTAAGACATCTTCTTGTTGCTGAACGCAACCTTCTAAAACAGAGACACGGTTAGATGACCCAATTCAACTTGGCACATCTTTACACGCCGCCGTAATTTCGTATTTCTTGGTCTTGCTTGTTGAAAATCACATTTGCAGCAACATCTTTTCTCCTCAATCCCTCTATTTCTTCTTTTAGTTGTTGATTACATATTGTTAATTGCACCAAAATTGTTGATTTTTTTACGATAGACTGATAAACTTTGTATGTGTTATATTTATTGGCTCGTGTCAAAGTTGATGCTGATGACTTTGATGTTGAAGCCATACCTATCAAATATAATTTATAAGGGTTATTATAGTTATTAAATTTATATTATTTAAATATCCTATGATAATATATTAATTATAGTAAACAAGATTTATGTAGTCAACATAACATAACGTAAATCAAAACAAGTTAAACATATAATACATGCAACAATAAAAATATATTCATCATAATAAACAAATAAAATTTAAATAACATCACATTAATAAATACAACAAAATAATTAAATGACACATAAAACAATACACATATATTATTAAAAATTAGAAATCTTGTCATATGAATGTATATACGAAACCAAATAAATATTCACTTACAACAATATATTATGTTAATCATAAATGATGTATAATACTAACCTTAGTTTAGTTTACGAAAATGTTTGTGGAAGTTGAAGTTTGCCTTCTTCAACACAATTTATACAATATAGTATAAAAAATTAAAAAATTGACGATTATTGTTTAAGAAAAAATCATCTCATATTATGCTAAAAATTAAGAAGATATAATGTTAATTGGTGATAAATAAAAAAAGATTAGGTCACAAGTAGAACAAAAATAAATTAAAGCATGTGATAGGAAATATAAAAGAACTAGCAGTAATATTTAGCTCCAAACTACATACCTTTCTATACAAAGAAAATCGAGTCGGGATAGCAGCAGTAACAAATTCTCCAAATAAAGAAAATCAGCAAGAAGAAGGTTGAAGGAGAAAATTGAAGGAGAAATCTAAAAAATATGAAGGATGAAGGAGACAAGAGGGAGTTGAGTGAAAAGAAGAAAGAGAAAGTGAGGAGAATTGAGAGTATGTGAGTGAAGAAAGAAGTGGGTGATTCATTCAATTTATAATGAATTCACTCACTCTCCAACTCATGCAACCCACGCCAAACTCTCTTCTGCAAAGCCTGAAAAGTTGATGCAACAATGTGTAAAAATAATGCATGCCAAAAATCTGTCAAAATAATGCATGACAAAGTGTGTAAGTGATATGACAATTGATAAAATTATTTAAATTGTGATAAGATGTATTAAATGGTATATAAATGATAAATACGAGTACAGTTTTTTATAAGTTTTATTTTATTAAAATTATAGTTTTTAATCAATATAAAAAATATTTTATTAAGATAGTGTATTTATAAATACAGTGTAAAAATATTTAATATGTGATATATTTATTATAAAAAAATATAATATCATGTTATGGTATTGTAAAATTATATAAAGTGATATATATATTTAATAATATATATTATATAAATTTTAAAAAATTAAAAAACATCACCGCCACTAACGTTTTTGCGGGTGACGTTTATTAATTTTTTTCTTTTTTTTAATTATTTGTATATATATATTTATGTATTATTAAAAAATATATATATATATATATATATTTAGAAAATGAAATTATACATATTAATAATTAAAAATTATTCTTTAATTTAAATAACTTTTTTTTATTATCTTAAATAAAATTATAATATTTTACTTTTTAAAATTATAATTTAATATATATTTTGATATATTTACTTAACTAATAAACATATATATATATATACACACACATATTTATAATATATATTTAGAATATATAGATATATGTTATAAATATATATATAAATATTTATAATATATATTATAAAAAGGAAAAAAATTAAAAAACGTCACCGCAACTGATGTTTTTTTAAAACGTCAGTGCGGCTGACGTTTATTAATTTGTTTTTCCTTTTTTTAATTATTTGTATATATATATATATTATGTATTATTAAAATATATATATATATATATATATATATATTAATTTTTTTCAGAAAATGAAATTATACATATTTATAATTAAAAATTATTCTTTAATTTAAATAAAAAAATTTATTATCTTAAATAAAATTATAATATTTTACTCTTTAAAATTATAATTTAATATATTTTTTTATATATTTACTTAACTAATAAAATATATATATATATATATATACATATTCAGAATATATATTTATAATATATATATATTTATAATATATATTATGTATATAACATAATAATAATTAAAAATTATTTCTTAAATCTACATATTTTTTTTATTATCTTAAATACCATTTTAATATTTTATATTTAAAATATTAATATCATTTATTTTTTCAAAATATATACATAAATTCCTATATATATTAATAATATTATAACTTTGATAAATATAAAAAAATTAATAATAATATAAATAATTATAATGTAAAAACAAATATATATTATACATATAAATGCTTACATATTATATATATAAATAGTTATTGTTATGTATGTGATTATATATATATATATATATATATATATGAATGCATGTGGTGTATGTGTGTGTATGCATGAATGTATGGAAGATGCATATATATATATATATATATATATTTTGGAAATAAAATACGTGAGCTGGTCTGACGTTTTTTATTTAAAACTTATATCGTCATCCCAGCTGATGTTTTACCTATTTTTAAAAACTGTTTTAAATTATACCCATTTTGTAATTTTTTTTTAAAAGTTTTTTTTTTTTTGTAAAAAATCCCGATTTGGTACCACCAAATTAAGGAAACGTGGTAAATATTTAAAAAAAAATTATATTTTTCCTACAATTATTAAAATATCCTTACTAAGCTTTTACGGTCAATCGTAAAAGTTCTTTCTTCAATCGTAAAAACTCTTTCTTATATTGTCAATCTTCCTAAAAGCTCTTTTTTACCCACAATTACTAAAATATCCTTATTAAGCTTTCATGGTCAATCGTGAAAGTTCTTTCTTTCATGTTCACTCGTGAAAGCTCTTTTTTATGGTAAATCATGAAAGCTTTTTCAGGATAATCGTGAAAGCTATTTTCATAGTCAGCCGTGAAAGCTGGGTGAAGGAAAAGAGAGAAATCAAGTGACAGACTTTTACGAGAGAAAAGGAAGGAGATGAGGAAAAAGAGAGGAGAAAGAAAGATGAAGATGAATTTACAATTGGGAAGAAGATAGAGAGGAGAGAGTAAAGAAGAGATAAAAGAGGAAAAATAACTTTCACAAAAGGCAGAGAGAGGAGATATAAAGTAGAGAAGTGAGTTTCAGGATTGTTTATGTCCAATCATGAAGACTTCCACGACTAGAAAGGGAAGAGAGAGGAGAGAAAAAAGTAGAGAGATGAGGTTTTATGATTGTGTAAGTCCAATCATGAATCGTGAAAGCTCAATTTGAAAGTTACACAATGAATGTGAAGGTAAAGGAAAAAGCCAGAATAAAAAAGAGTCTTTCACGATTGAAAAGACAATCGTGAAAATTACACAGTGAATTGTGAAAAAGGAAGAAATAAGAGAAATACTTTCACAATTGAAAAGGCCAAAAAAGAGGAGAGAGAAAGTGAATGAGAGAGAAAGGAGGAAAAATATCATTGAGGAGAAGGTTAGGAAAAAGAGAGAGAGAAGAGGGAAAAATTGAGATATGTTTTGACTTTATCAGACAGAAAAAAGAATATGGTGTAAATTCATCTATAAATCATAAAATGTGTGTAAAAAAAATATTTTGTGTTTTTTGTCAGAAAAAAATTTAATTATTTTAAATTAGTACAGTAACATATTTTCTCGATAAGAAAAATGGTATAACTCAAATTAATGGACTAAATTAAGAAATTTTAAGGATATATTGTTTTCTTTTAAATTTGTGGGATGCCTTTAAAAATGAACTGCGTTGACAAAAGAATTTTTTTTATTATCTCAAAATATATGCATCTAGACAAGTACCAATATATATGTTTCTTATTGTGATAGATTCCCTAAATAATTATTTATCTAAAATAAATATTCTCCTTAAAAGATTCTATTAAGTTAAGATTTCAAGAGGTTCCAAATTGAGGCCCAATAGTATTGTAAATAGAGTTCCCAAGGTCCATAGTCAACCGAGGCCCAATAGTATTAGGTCCATAGTCGACTGAGGCCCAACAGTACTATAAATAGGTTTAATTATGTTTCAGTTAAAGGTGTGTCACTCATTTTGCTTCCCAACATTTTTGGTGCACCCTGCACCCTGCACCCTGCACCCTGCACCCTGCACCCTGCACCCTGCACCTCAACTCTATTTCTGTTTCTTCATTGACAAAAAATTGAAAAAAATTAAAAAAAAAAAAAATATATATATATATATATATATATATGATTTATTTGTTTATTTATTTTTGTTTGGCATGAGAAGAGAGTAACCTAGGTATGTGAAATATATAGAGGTCAATGGATAGAAGCAGTATGGGGCGAGTTGTCTTATTCACAAAGTCGGGGAACACAATCTTCTTCTTTCACACATCTCACTACACAACACAATCTCTGCTTTACCGCTTTTCTTTTTAGATTACTTCATTCAAATTTCTCTTTTTTTTTTCCAGTAAATTTTATGCTTTCAAAAGTCGTAAAATTTTGGTGCATCGAGTGCACCATACATCTCAATTTATAATATTATTTATTTAATTAAAAAATATTATTTATTACTTAAAAATATTTTTACTAACTTTTCATTTAAAAAAATATTTTTTTAAATAAAAAAGTAATATTATTTAATTAAAAAGGTAATATTGAACATCAAATATACGGTACACCCGATACACAAAATATAGTTAAGGATAATTTGGCCATATCCATTGTTTATTAATTGGGCTTTTCTATTTAATTGGATTTTGTATAATGTATGTGAAATAAATTATTAATTGCAGAGCACAAAATTTGTGTGAGACAGTTGTATTACTACCTACCGACGTTCATTCTCAAATGGCTACTTTTATATTATTTATAAAAGTAGCATTTCTTATTTTTAATATTATTATTATTTTCTTTTCCCCCACAAAATATGCAATTGCCACTATTATTTGTCTATTCCTATTATTATATTAATTGAGTTTCCAGTGCTAAAAATAGCTTCCCACCTTAACTTATGGAGGAGTCTAATAATAAAATCTGTTAATGTTTCCATACTTCCTTGCGCTTTTTGCTTTTCCCACAAAGGCTCAATTCTTTATATTATCTTAAATACGCAAAATTGGAGAAATTTGTTAAATTATGACAACAATTTTAGGAGTATGATATAAATAAATTTGTTTTTTATACGATGTTACTATGATTTTACAATAGACCAATCATGTTTTAAACATGATTAATATATATATTTTTAAAAAATCAAACATTTCTTGAAACACTTTCTTTATCATTTTATAATGTTTTCTATCAGCATTTTTTAGGTTAAAATAAATTTTACTTAAAAAATTATAATGATAGGGCCGCCGAAAAATATACACAACAAAACACGGTTCTTTCAAAAATACAATTAGTTTGAAATACAAAAAAAATTAAACTAATTTTTATGTTAATGAATATGAATTAATGCTATTTTATATTAAGTTTAACTTGACTCATGTTGCAAATAAAATTTATTTAGTTTTTCTTAATAATAGAATCATTAAAAATATGTGGCATTCAAAAGCAATTCTGAATTCTTACAAGTAATAACATCAATATGTCAGTTTACATAGTTATTTAAGATAAATATGCATATATTTAATAAATATTTTATTTTGTTTTTAAATTAAAGACAACTTTTGATAATATTTTTCATAATAAATACAAAAAATATTGTGACTATGACTATATTTCAACCTCCCTTTTTCTTAGATAGTTATTTTTATCGCAAAATAATCTTTAAAATTAACGAAAAACTTAAATTTAAACTATTTTATTCTAAAATTACAAAAATAAAAAATTTATTATTCTAATTTACACGTCGGAAACCATAAACGTCCTATTATTACTAGCTCCCTAATTTGCAAGCCCGAAATCAGTGAGAGTATAGCATGAACATGATCTTTTAGGCTGTAACAGCTCTTGGATATGTTAAAAAATTAAATATATATGGAGTGTGCATATATATATATATATATATATATATATATATAGAGAGAGAGAGAGAGAGAGAGAGAGAGAGAGAGAGAAGCAAGATCTGAGTGTCCATAAGAAGCTGGTAAAACATGTTTGTCCTGTAGTGCAATATAATTTGGACAATAATGCATGCACATTCATTTTATTAGTTAATATATGAGTTAGACTAATGTATGGTCAAAGTAATTCAATAATGGGACAATTTTGTCCCCCACATTATTGACCTAATTATGGGGATCCTTTAATTTAATCTTTAAGTTTATTTCATCTTTGCAACAATTTTGTTGTGCACACATGACACATGCATTTACCTCTCTTAAATGTGGTGCTTCATTTCTAAACAATTTCTCCAAATTGCTACCTACCTACTTACCTAATATCATTCATTCTTCTCTCCTTACTTCAATCTTTTTCTTTTCTATGAATCCAACCCTTACAATCATCATCTCAATCATAATAAAATGTAACACTGCATTTACACCTCATCCTACTAAGAATCCTTCGTCTAAATTTAAATCGAGAGATATTTAGATGAAAAATAGAACAGACTTATTTGAGTTTGTATAAGCTCTAGCTATGGTTCACTAATTAACCGATCAAATTGCTCGCTAGCTAATATGATTCATTGTTCCCTTCTTATTTTATTATCATTATTCTATTATGATTCATTTTTATTTTTTTAACGAGTTGAAGCAACTAAAATTCTATCGAACAATCATTATATGAATCATAATAATTGTAAGAGTACCTTTAAGAGTCATCCTAACAAAAACTCTCCACTCAAAATTAAATTGAGATGTATTTATATGTGAAAACAAAACAAATTCTATTTACCAAAATAAAATTGCATTTTTTTGGTAGAATGAGAACGTGAAGAAACTTGTAATTCTTTAGGTTAAAAATATCTGAAAGCATCATTCCTTCTTACGCATCAATGGTGTGTATATGTATCTACAGCAGCATATTACTCCATAATTATTAACAGTTCCAACTTCATATTCACAAGTTCCAGATAATAGTTCAACATCATATATAAAATTAAAATTGACGACTTCATTTGATAGTACAATCAAAACTAGGTGGGTAGAGAAATTTTAGTGGCCTCGATGGAACAACTTCAACTACTACTTCACTTTATAAATATATTCAGCAAATTCATCACCCACATGGCCGTTGAATCGGACTCTTCAACAATCCTGGTACCACCAATTTCATTAATCCACCTAATTAATCTTTAATCATCACTATCATTTTATTTTATTTTATTATTTTATTCTATAAATAAGAATATTTATAACGATATATATTGCACATGTCAGGAGAATACTAGTATTATATATCCAATATATTGATGTATCCAGCCTGAACACATGTTAATGTATTTATTACTGATTTGTCAAGATTATAAATAAATATTTTAGATTTATTATTAATATTAATTTTTTTAACATCGCATGCGATGTACATATATATATATATATATATATATATTAACATATGCCTCAATAGATAGGTAGCATAATGAATATAATTTGTAAAGGGACTCGGATACCAAAAGAAGACAAGCTAGAAAGGTATTTAACAGATTTGAATATTTTATTTTATTTAGTTTTTTATTTGTTATTTAAAAATAATTATTATACAGTACTATATATTATAACATCACTAATTAACACGTGATATTGAGTATTAGATATTTTGAAAAAAAAATATAACATAATGTTCCTCCAAAAGAAAAGAAAGAAGGTGAAAAGCTACTATCTGTTCCACAAAGGGAAGGGAAGGAGACCAAAATTATTCATCATTATTTTTCCTTTTTATTCTTTACTCCAAGGTTTTCTTTCATAATGCGATTTTGTTTTTAATTTTATTTCCTAGCTCATTACAAAATCACTTAATTAATAAAAAATATTTTGGACCCCCGGGCTTTTTGGAAATACATCTACAAATAAGGGTGGCAGAATCTTCTATTTAATTTATTTTTTTATTGTATCAAGCTCTCAAGGTAGCCGATACCAAAAACTGCCCGTTTCAATTCTAATTTTGGTTCAAAATATTTGATTTTGGTTCTAACCCAACAATTTTAAATATAGTATTTGAAGATAAAAATTGAGAACCTAGACAATTTCGATTCCACTAACAATACCAAAATAGAAATCAGAACGAGTGGAACCATGTCCTATCTATTTGCATGTAGTCTAATACATGAAGCTTAAAAAGTGCCTAAATAATGAAGCATGTGCTTGCCAAACAAAAATTACTAGATTGTGTAGTGTAAAACCTACCTTATTGCATTAATTATAGTTAAACACATGCACATACGAGATGGTTTTTCTTGTAGATTGCCCCCATCTCTATGCATCTACCATTGCCTTCTATCCATTTAAATTCAAGCATTTTAAATTTGTAATTTTGTGTGATTTTTTCAGTCCTTCATATGCAATTCTTTAATTCATTTTTACTTTTCATTAATACAAGCTTACTCAGAGCCGGACCTATCGTAATTTAGGTATGATTCAAGTTCTTAAGATGGATCCTTAAAATTATTGTCTATTGTTCTCACACACACACACACACCTATATATATATATATATTGTGAATAAGTTGTAATATTATAAATATTTATACTATTATATATAAATGAAGATAAACAAGTTAAAAATAATTAATTAAATATAATTTATTTCATGATTTTGATGGCAGAAATATTAATTAAGGTATATAAAAAACAGGAAGAAGGTACTCCACAACTCCCCTAGATTTGTGTGTGCATGTGTGTATAACTACAAAAAATAATTATAAATCCCTAAAAATATGCAAAATTTTTGGGATTGAGATGACGGACTCTTCCCACTAAAGGTCCGATATGAGCTTACTCAAGCTCAATATCTTTAATTCTTAAGGTATAAAGGATTGAATAATTTTTTCCATTATAGTATATTGTAAGTCATTGTTAAGTGTTTAACCAACCTAATTTAATAAAATAAATAAGTTAAATTTTAATATTTGTAACGTATTATCAACACCCATCAAATAGAATATAATTTTTTTATTTGAACAAGAATCCCTAAAATCAATTAAAAGGAAGTTTGTAAAGGGTAGAGACATGAATCGGATTCAGAAATCGGATGGGAAAGTTGTGACATAGTACTAGTATTTTTGTGAGGCTTTTAATGTTGTCGGTGCAATTAATTGTGGAGATGTGATATACGCCCACCATGCCACCCTATCTTTTAAATAAGGGCTTCTTTGCTTTTAATTGGTTGTTATTATTGGATATATATGTTTATTCGACATCTTCCATTTCATCCTATTCTTTTTCCTTTTCTTTTTCATTTTCTCTAGATGATGTGAACATACAATTTTATAAAATAAGTTTGTTTGGAGCAGATTTGGGTACGATTCTGTTGATTTTGATTTTAATTTTCAAAATTTTTGAATTGGGATCAAAATTGAATCTATATATAATCGATTTTTAAACTATGGTTCTACGATTTTGTGTTCTTGATTCTCAATCCCTTATTTTCCTTCAAATTTCATATTTACAACTGCCTATTCAAAACCATATTTCAAAAATTAATCTTATTTTATTGATCAAAGTCAATATATATATATGTATATGTTAAATTTCACAAATAAATTATATGCTATTAAATAAGTTAAATCAATGAATAAAAAAAATTATATACTTGTGAAATTATAATTTTAAAAAAATTGTATCTGTATCAATTAATAAAAATAAAAAATTGTACTCTTAAACAATATAAGCTCTTTTTTTTTTGGGTGGGGGTGGGGTGGGCGGGGGGGGGGGGGACCAAGGAAGTACCATTTATTTAGAAATTTTTATTTTATGTCTTATTAATTGTGGTCTTTTTCAATATATGACATCTCTTTTATAAAATATTAAAATTAACCTCTGACTTTTTTAAAAAAAAAATTGTTTTATTTATTTTTCCTTAATTTTGTTTAAGTTTGAAAATTTTAAAGAAAATTAGTGACGTGACATTTTTAATTTCATCTGTCATACATGCAATTTAATCGCCACACGTGGATAAAATAAAAAAAAAAATATTATTAAAAAATTATGTAATTAAATCAAATATTATATTGGATATAATCAAATTTAACGAGATAAATTATAATTTTCTATAAACATAATAAATATAAAATTGATGAAATAATAATATAAATTGGTTAAGTATAAAATTCATCTGCATAATATTTATTCGTTTAAAAGAAGAAAAAAAAAAAGTAAGACAAAGAATCTGATTAGCTAATAAGTACATAAGATTTGAAGTTGACAAAGAGAGTAATAATATCCCTAAGAAAAGGACAGTGTAACTAATCGTAATAGGGTTTGAGCTGAGGCGTGGACGAAGCCACCATTCAAAACAAATGATTGCCCTTTACATCGTTTGGTGGCCAAAAAGGTAAAAAAGCCACTTTTTCGTTTATTATAATAATAATTATTATTATAATAATTATTATTTTCAATTACGACTTTCAGTGCAAGGATATATTGCAGTATCAATGGTGATTTAAGAAGTGCATTTACCATTAAAAAGTGATCAATTCCGTAGAAGAAATGATTTAAATTGAAAGTTGGTAGCATTTAATTTTGATTCTAAAAAATAAAAAAATTGAAGTAAAATTTGATGAATGATATTTTTACTGAGAACTAATAAAAATTAAATGTAGTTTAAAGTAGGCAAGGTATTGCGCTCAATTTCTAATTATAAAACAATATGAAAAAACAAAAACAGATGAACCAAATAACTTTATATAATCCAAAAGCCTGAAATTGGGTTTTAAAGGATGTTGGAAGAAGGGCATATTTTAATACCCAAATTATAAAACTCATTTGACAAAATCAGTTAGCAAAAATGCAAATTAAAAAACAAAAAAAGAACAAATTTCACGGTCAATCTTTTTTCACTAAACAACAGTTCATTTGAGATTATGCTTGGACCAACGATAATTTATAAGCGACGCATTATAACTCTTTTTCAATTAAGACAATTTCACGCACAATCATGTCCAACCAACAATAATTCGTGTGGTACCTATTCCATGTCCCAACCAACCATATTTTGAGTGACTCGTCCCTGATCCTTTTTACAACTACCAACAATCGATTGCAATCCTATGCAACCTTGAACCCTTAATTTTAGTGTGAATCGGACACAAAACAATAATTAAAAGAATTTTATCGATTTTCCAAACATTTTAAGTTCAAATAGATATATTTTTTACACTTCCAACCACTAAAGACTTTATATTTTTAGTCGAGCATCCAAACTTCTAATTGACAAATCACTTATTATTCCAAATACTAATCCATTTTTATCATAACTCAATTTTTTTTTAAAAGGTATCAAAAGTATGAAAAAAAAATCATCTGTTAATTTTTTTCCTCTGTATCAGATTATTAAAGAGATTAAATGTAATTTTTACAGCTACATAAAACATTACCTCACAATGTCAAGTCCTAAGAAAAATTGGATAATCTCGGAACATCTATAATAACATGTTTATTAAGACTATTACATAGATAAAAAGAATTAAAATCTAAATTTTTTCTCAAAAAAATAACTTGATTTCTAAAAAAAGTCTCCAACTCTATCTTCTTATCGATCAATATGAGAAATGCACAATAAAAGCTTTCTTTTACAAAAATAGTTTTTATTTTTTATTTTTACTTTGGGCATACAAAATTGTAAAATTTTCAATTAATTTGTTATCTTTTATTATGAACGACAAAACATCAATTCTAACCATACTTGGTTAAATCTAGGATAATGCAATGCTTAAGAGCTTTAATAATAGCAAACAATTTAGGTGGAATGCTATTAGAATCACAGAAATAGTTGTATAAGTATGAGTTTTTAAGTACTAGGGTTTTCTTTTAATTTGCACAAAATTCTCAAATCGTTATGTTAACTGAAATTGTGTACACATCTATAACTGCGTTGTTTTAGTAATGTGAATGTGAATTGACTGACTATGACCCTCATAATGTGTCACTTTCTTTGAGGGTCATTAGCCCATTACCCTCAAAGTACACCCATATTATTATTAACCTCAACAATTTCTTGCATTTTAACCAATAATTATTGTACCTAATTTATAGTTCCCACCAAACACTATAAATTGATTTGAAAAGATTGAAATAGAAATCATTTGTGTGTTCGTGGATCGAATATTTTAAAGTAAAAGATGAAATATAAAATAAAATAAAATTTAAATTCAATTTGAAACAAGAGGGAAAAGAAATCAAAACTCAATTAATCTCTCTCTCCCCCTCCTTTTTGGCCCCGGCAGTTCTCATCCCTCCTTTTTACTTCAACCATCACATAGAACGTGACCTTCTTGAGAGAGAGAGAGAGAGAGACCTCTCCCCTTTAATAACTGCCACATGATTGTAGTGCACTTGCCAGTCTTACTTTTTCTGGGTAGCAAAAAAAGGAACCTCATCGCTTTTTCCTGACTAATCCTGTTTCAGTCTTTTGTCCCCTTCTTACATAAAGAAAGCAAAAGTCTGAGATTAATTTACAGAATCAAAAACTTAGATACACAAACATACAAACTTAAAGACAGTCTTTTCACTTCCACCTTAAACAGCATTTCAAATTTGAATTGTCACAGTATCAGACAAGCATATAGCTTTCAGGGTGGAAGTCCATTTCTTTTCCTTGTGCCCAGAAATTTCTTGCAAGAAGAAGGAAAAGAAAATGAAGCTTCTATTTTTGTTGCTTATACCCATCTGGGGTTTTAGTTTCCCTTCGTTTTCTGTTCCTCTCGATGTGAAGCCAGACCCCCCTGCTTCAGACCCTGTTCTTCCTACTGAAAAAGATCCCTTCTTCAAGAACTCTTCTGATCTGATAGCACATTCGCCAGGTAATTGCAGAATCTCCCCTGCATTGGCTTTGTTTATTTTGTGTTTGAAATTTGTGCTCTGAGAGAAATCCAAATTAGTTGTGGAGATTTCTTGAATGGTTTCAAAGTTTAGAAATCTAGATTAGATAAAAAATGTTCACATCTGGAATTGTTGTGGAGTGATAAGTCCTGTGTGCTTTTTTATTATCTTTCATTTTGTTGGCATTTCGCAGCTTTTCAAGAAAGGTCCTCTAAAGTATAATGGTTGAGTACTTTGAATTTATTTCTCTTATCTCCTATCTTTTCCATTCTTTATTTTAATTCCATTTTTTTTTGGCTGAGATTCTGGAAAAGCTAGGGGGTGGGGGTGGGGGTGGGCGAGCGATGATTCTATATCGGTTTCTTGTTCGATTTTTAATTGGTATATTTTGTTTTCTTTCATGTGATTTTAAAAGCTAATCTGTGTCCTCTTTTCATGGGATCAGAAGTTGCACCGGTGAAGGTAGTGCACCACCAGGATTTAAACAAGAAAATCCTTATTGCCCTTGTCGTCTCTTCATCTCTTCTCGGGGTAATATTGCTGCTGTTATCTTGTTTCTCGATCTACAGACTGAAAAAGTTGAAGAAATACAACACGAAAAGCGATCAAAATTCAGGTTTGTTTCCCCTAAATAGAGAAGTTCATTACTCTCCCTCCCTTTCTTTCGTTCTTTATTCGATCAGGCGGCTCCTCTTAATTTCTTACCAAACTTTACAATCATGTGTGTGTGTGTGTTTTTTTTTTTTTTTTTTTCAACTATGTGTACAGATGCTGCCAAGGGTATGGCCTTTGGTCCAATTTTGGACAAGTTCCCTTCTCTGAAAATTGGTGGGAAGAAGGGTTCAATTGCAGCAATTGAGTACCAGTTGTTGGTGAATGCTACAAACAATTTTGATGAAGCTAACATTTTAGGCGAAGGTGGGTTAGGGCGAGTATACAAAGCTCACTTCAATGACCAATTCCATGCGGCTGTTAAGAAAATATATGCTGGTGGGCAGGAAGCTGCAAGAGAATTCGAGGTAATTTAGGCATGTGGGGATTATTCTTTTGCAGACTTTATTTATTCTAGGAAAATGTTCATTATTGCTCATCTATCGTCTTTAAATCTTAGAATGAGATTGAGGCATTGAGCAAAATCCAGCATCAAAACATAGTGTCTCTTTTAGGATATTGTATACATGGTGAAGCGCGATACTTGGTTTATGAAATGATGGAGAATGGGTCTCTGGAAATTCACTTGCATGGTAACCTCTCTTTCTAGTCTTCCAATGTAAAAGATCAACTCTATGTATCTCTAAAGTCACTTTACTGAAAAATTCTTGAATAATTGCCTCAGGACCTTCTCATAGATCAAGGTTGACTTGGCATCTGAGAATGAAAATTGCTCTGGATGTTGCTAGGTAAAGTTATTATTTTAATGATTAATTTTACAAAATATTTGCAAATTCTCGTGCATTTCTTGATGTTGGCAATCTTCATTAATTATTATTCAGAGGATTAGAGTACCTGCATGAGCGCTGCAACCCTCCCGTGATCCATAGAGATCTCAAATCGTCTAATATTCTTCTAGATTCCAATTTCAATGCCAAGGTAACATTATTCAGAAAATGATCCCTGTGTCAATGAGTTTTATCCTATACTGATAATTTTTTATGAAAGTTTATGAATTTGCTAATGGATTTCCCATTTTTGTTTAGCTTTCGGATTTCGGCCTTGCTATTACTGGAGGGAACTCAAACAAGACCAACATCAAGCTTTCAGGAACTTTGGGTTATGTAGCCCCAGAGTACCTGCTGGATGGTAAGGACCATTTTCTCTCTCTGCAAAACCCTATGGCTTGAAATGAATAACTTGTGGTGTACCATAATCCTTGTGCTGTATTGAATTTGCTCTGAAGTCCCCCAAAACCTCATTTCTTTAAAAGTGGAAGCATTTAGTTGTTTAAAAGTTTTTCCAATAACTGTTTCCTTCTAAAAATAAGTGTTGATACCAATAAAAGCGCATTGCTTTCATGACGTTGAAAGCAAAATGTTCCTTTAGACAGATCCAATTTAAGACAATATGAAGTTTGAGTGAAGTTGCTGCATATGCTTGTTTAATTTGAGTAAAAGTTTGTGGTAATGCATTTTTATCCTCACTCATGAAGTTTGAATTCATGATATTCCGTTGACATGAGTTGGTGGTCTACGTGTTTTATTTATTTATGCTTTACACATAAATATGATCACCTTTTTGATTTCCCAAGTCCTTCGTTGTGATACTTCATATACTTAAGAAATATTTCACCTAGATGACCTCTATGCCTCATTGTGAATATAGAAAATCAAGAAGATGAACTTTATTCTGCTCTTCATTGTTGATTGCAGTCTTGGGAAATATTGAGAGTATATAGATGCTAATATGTTTCCTGAATTGGATTATATCAAAATAGTTCACCTAGATGACCTCTATGCCTCTTTGACAAGTTCTTACAATATATCAGGCAAGCTTACTGACAAAAGCGATGTGTATGCATTCGGCGTGATTCTTTTGGAGCTTTTGATGGGAAGAAGGCCTGTGGAGAGAGTTGCTGAAGCTCAGTGCCAATCTATAGTGACTTGGGTAAAAATCTTTGTCCACATTGGTTTATTTAATGAGGTTTCCAGTCTTGATATTGGTTCTTATTTCTCCACCTTCTTTATCGAGCAGGCCATGCCTCAGCTTACTGACAGATCAAAGCTTCCAAATATTGTTGATCCGGCCATCAGAAATACCATGGATTTGAAGCATTTGTATCAAGTGTGATTCTTGTTTAACATCTACCAGCGTTAAAAGTGTTTTGGATGGCATCTTTCTAATCTCTCTCTCTCTCTCTCCGTGAACAGGTGGCTGCTATAGCTGTGCTATGTGTGCAACCAGAGCCAAGTTACAGACCACTGATAACAGATGTGTTGCATTCTTTCATCCCGCTTGTGCCTGTTGATCTTGGAGGATCACTGAGAGTAACGGATTCT
Organism: Caryopteris x clandonensis; assembly: GCA_028749325.2. NCBI lineage: Eukaryota > Viridiplantae > Streptophyta > Magnoliopsida > Lamiales > Lamiaceae > Caryopteris > Caryopteris x clandonensis. Next base: position 9,880,479 of record JAPYKT020000003.1, read on the forward strand.
GCTCTACCTACCTGTGCATAGCTTGCATCTTCACTGTTTATTTCGAAGATTTTGAGATGGTATAATTTTTAATCGACTGAAATGAAAAGCTTGTTCACCTAAAGTACGTTTTTTCTGGGAACCAGATTAAAGAATTTGTATTGGGAAGAATTTTTTGGTGTTTGCTCATACAGCTTGTAAAGTTGACTTCAATTCGCAAACTTCCTTCATGTGTGTGTACATAAGAAATCTTCAATTACCAAAGCTTTATATTATGTAGGTATGTAAGCTAATTTGGATGAAGAAGATGAGGAATTTGGGAGTTTGGTTCTGTGTGACATTTTGTTGGAATGAAACAAGTTAGTATGCACACTTGTGAACGGTCATTTCGATAATTTCAGTCGTACTGACAGAAAATCTCCCAACATGTAACAACCATACGTATTGTGATGGATGTTGATTGTATGACTAATTCTCCAAACCGCCCCACAAATATTTAAACTAATTTCCAGAATTGGCAAAGCTTCGATCTTTCCTCCACTTCAATCTAAGTCAGCCAAATACACCAAGATCTTGCTACCCATACAAGAAAAGGAGATGAAAGACGAAATGAAATAGAGAATTCCACCCCATAAAAAGCCAAAAAATGCTCTGTGTCCAACTTCCATCCAAACATTATAAAACAAAACACAGTTATCACGTAATAGAACCACAAAATCTCATATTCTAATCACCAAATTAATTAGATCCATAGCCGGTCATAAAGAAAAGACTATATCATCCGCCTATATAAAAACACAGCCATTATCACTATATAAGATTTCTTAAAAACTCCAAACTTGCCTTATAATTCCTTGATCCCACTTTCTCATGTATTTCATTTCCAGATGGATTTGTACCAACAGCACCAAAAATTTGTTCGTCAAGATAGTTTATCCAGGTGGTCGTGTTGAGATATTCGACCGGCCAATTCTAGCTGCGGAGCTGCTTAAATGTAACCCTAAATGCTGCGTGGCCCACCCCACAGTGTTCCGCCACCCATACGCTGTAGTTTCACCCACCACCACCCTCGCGCTTGGCCGGAAATATTTTGTTGTGCCCATTGGTACGATAAGGAAACTCCAAATGAACTACTCAGCGTCACAAAGTAAGCAAGGCGATGTCCGATCAAATGATCAGAGAAAGGCTGGAACGGGATCGTTAGGTCACTGGCAGCCTGGTCTTGAAAGCATTATGGAGGAATAGTTAAAGATTTCGAGGTTGCAATGCGTGCTTTGTACGGTAAAAGGAATGTCCGTTTCAGGAACCAATCTTAATGTTTTTCATTTTATCTATATTTTGGATCTTCATCAAATTACAGAAGGTGGCAGCTCGTCATTCGATGGGTTCTTGTTCATATCACAGTAACTTCAGCTTGGTGAAATTCCGAGACAGTCCCTCCTTTTATGGTCAAGGGCATCATCAAGGCGGCCGAGAAGCCCGACAACGTGGGTGATTGGGGGGCTGTTAGAATATCTATCTGAGGAGTCCGACGATGTGGATATTTGGTAAATAGACAACTACGGAGCTATGAGTCAGAATAGTAAAATTATATATTTTTCAATAAAAGTTTTAATGAAATGCACATAATGATTTATATAGATTACATAATAAAAATGCATATTATATAATTTTTATATCACTAAAAAGAACTTTAAAGATACAAATATTCAAGTAATGTATATAACTTAATGCTCTCAATTCTAACTTTAAGTGGTTTCAACTCAAAATTATATTATCTTGTTTGAGTTCAAACATTATTCGACTCACCTTGTTATCACTTTAGGCTTGTGATATAAAATTGATTTCTGAAATGAGTTGTATAGGATTTAAGCTAAACAAAGTGCCATTTTGAAGATTTGAAATCCCTACAAGCTAAAAAGAAAAAAAGAAAAAAAAGAAAAGAATCAATGACCTTTGGGCTTCACTTGATCTATAAGTCATAACCCATATGTTTCAAGCACCAGAGTGCACCTTCTGCTGCATCATCTGCTGCTGCTTTCTTATTTGTTCCAGGGTTTCCAAAACACTCTAGTCTTGTGGATGTTCCTTCCATGGTAAGAACAACCTTGAAACTGAACCTAACACAAGTAACAATGGCACGAAACATCGTACGTTTATCCATGTTCAACGATCATATTTCTACCCATCAAATTACAGATGTTATAAGTAGGAAGCGAGTATTGAAAATTCTTACACCTTCAACAGAATTCTTACAGTTTCAAGATTTCATTATAGTTGAAAACAAGATTCTTGTTTGCAAAAGAGTTGAGCATTGTTTATTATTCAGACTTACTGTTTGTGATGAGGAGGGCCTTCATCTTTGAAGCACTCGTACACAGGCTGTAACCAGCGTTCCCTTGCGCACAATTGACGCAGTCGAGCTCTGCCCGATCCCTTCTTTAAATCATCTGATATCATTCATCATAGTCAACATCGATCTCAATATTCGGAAATCATATCAAGAGAACAAAATCCCTCGTTTATGATTTATGATAGTAATTAGAAAAACATGAAAGATATATTTTTCAAAATAGTGTTTCAACTTCGATTTTAATCATTGCTACATTGATGAATTATTATAACATACACCGAGCAAAAAAAGTAGGTGATTTGTAGGAAAGTTTTAGAAATCCAAGAGAACCACAATTATGGGACAATGCATCTGTCATAACTTGTGTAAATGATATAACTAATGACGGTCCTAAATTCTTGACATTCACTTATCCTTCTATATATGTGATACTTTTGTGTTCTCATTCTCCAACTCTTACATAAAAGTAACAATGTCTTATCTTTTTATTTTTTCTTTTAATTTATGTCTTTGGGATATACTCGAGTATGTGAAATTGACTAAGACGTTATTGAGTTTGGGTGTTGGTTGGAAGTTAGTCGATGATCCAATATCACTGTTAGAATATGAGGAGAACTGAACCATATGCTCTTTAAGTCGTTTTACGTGTCTCGACTCTAATACCTGGCACACATAACACATATTAAAGATTTAAATAAATAAATAAAATAGAAAATACTGTAAAATTTCTTAATTATTCCGTGAATATTTGGTGAGGTCTTTCAATTGTAAAAATATTTGTGCGCTCACCTACAAAATTTGTAAATTTTATTCCATGATGGAGTGTTAGTTTTTTTAATACAGTTAATCATCTGTTGTGGGTGGGCTGAGAAAATTATTGCCACATAAATTAAAACTGATATTTTCATTTGTTAATTCAAAACAAAATTATTGCAACGTAAGGACTTGCAAAATAACGTTGTTTTATTTTATTCTAAATCATCTACTTAAAAATTCAATTTTAATCTACGTGGCAATATTATGTCACCCGCACAGTAGATGATGCGTGCACTAAAAATCTAATAGTCCATAACAAAAATAAATAAAATCACCAAAATTATTTTTCAATAACTCAAAAATCTTTACAAATATTATTATAATTAAATACATATTTCTCTCCACTAAAGGAGTTACCCTTCTCATACTTCACTAAAATCCATTGATGTAAAAATTGGCTTAGTCGACCGTCTAAGCGCTAGCTGGTGTCTGGTCAATCCGATATATAAAAACGATAATTTTAGATATTTTCTGTATCAAAGCGGGCCAGGCAGGCGATTAGGCGGTCGATTAGTCGGGCTAAGCGGACACCTAGATGGTCCAAACACATAATTTTTAATTAATTTTTTCTAATTTTTTTAAAAAAAATCAATATAATGTTAAAATTATGTATTAATGGTACAATATTTTAAAAATATTAGAGATATGATATAAGAAAAAAATATTAAAACAATAAAAAAAATCTAGGCGGCCGCCTGATCGGCGTTTAGTTGGCCTAGACGCCAAGCGGCCCTAAAATACCCGACTATCACTTTTTGATTTCTGCAACCTTGTTAATATCCACATTTTCTTGTATCTAGAAACTTGTACTTAAGCAAATCAAATGTTAACCCATCTACAATTCTAAATAAAGCAAGAAATAAAATAATAATGTTGTGCTTTTGCAAGATATCTGAAAAAGAGGCTTCAGGAACTGCTAAGAATATAATAATAATAATAATAATAAAAAATAAACATAAAATGAGCAACAAATGGTATCTTTGGACAAACTGGTTTAGAATGAATGATTAATTCCTTTAAAAGTAGAATGATGGTAGCTTAATCTGTGTACCTGCGTGAACAGAAGCACAAATCCTGCTTTCTTCCGGCCTTGTGTGGTCAGTTGTGGTCACCCTTCGCCACTCTTGCCGGACGGGACCTAACATCTCACTGTTGGATGCTTACCTCTAAATCTCTTGTGTCTGAAAAAGAGCAAAAAAGATTGTGGGTGAGAGAGGGAGTTCTAGAGGCACAGCTGATTGGGACACGCTTGCATTTAGGAGGGGCTGAGTGTTGCACAATTAATGACATCATTAAAATACTCACCTAACAAATGAATAAGATAAAAACATAATCTGACCGTAAGATGGATAATTAAATGAGTTAAATATGATAAAAAGTACAATATCAATACTAAAGATGCACACACAATTTATGGATACGATAACCTAAGGTGACCCGCCCTAATGAGGCGGAGATTCCTTTTCTTCGTGGGAAATAGAGCGGATATAAAATTGATTTTCTTGTGTCGATAAAGACAAGAAACATAATAATAAGGCAAGTGTACACGCCCCGTTTCACCCAGATTATATATATAAATTAATTGTTTTGATTTTATATATATCACAGCAATTATTTTAATTCTATATATATCAATTACAGGGTATTTTTATATATTAAGTAAGGTTTTTCTATCAATTATGCTTAATACATTAGTTATGATTTGAGTAGATTTCTTGTGAATAAGTTGGATCCGGGCAAATCAACCATATTTTTTTTTTATTTTTTTTTGCATCTAATACACTCATAACTTGCATTCAATAGGCTCACAACTCGCACTAAATGATTATAAGTTTCTCGTTGGTACAAATAATATTTTTTAACTAATTCAATTATTATTTTTAGCTAAGCAAATAATATATTTCAATTTAATAACTAATATTGATCATTTTATTTTTTTTGTTAAATTTTTATTGATATTATACAAATATAATGACAATGTTGTCTAAAAAAATTATTTTATTGTCCATTCCTCGTCATTGACTAAAAATTACTTATTAAATATATTTTATTCTTTGTGTTGAAAGATATTACTTTTTGATTGTAAATATATTACCTTTTGTCTTGAAAGGTATTGCCACATAACTGTAAATGTATTACTTTTTGTATTAAAAATATATTGTTATTTAAGCGTAAATCTATTACTTCTTAACTATAAATATATTATTTTTTATACTGAAATGTATTACTTCTTAATCGTATATACATTATTGTTTAACCATAAATTATTTGTATTGAAAGATTTTTAAATGTGAAAGTATTACTCTTTGTCTTAAAATGTATTCCTACTTAACTATAAAGTGTATTATTGTCTAACCATGGAGATATTACTTTTTGTGTAAAAAGATACTACTATTTAAATATATATCTTTTTGTGTTGAAATTTAATATTATTTAACCGTAAATTTTGTTATTGCTTAACTGTAAACGTATTAGCCTTGGTGTTAAAATGCATTACTGTTTAACCATAAATGTATTAATCTTTGTGTTAAAAAATATTATTACTTAATTTGTATTATTATTTGTGTTGAAATGTATTGTTCTTTTTGTTAAAATGTGTTGTTACTTAATTGTAAACGTATTACCCTTTGAGTTGAAATATATTACTGATTTAACCGTAAATATTTTATTATTTGAATTATGAAGTTATTTTTTAACCATAGAAAAATACTATTTGTATTGGCAAATATTACCTATTAACTATAAATGTATTACCTCATATCGAAAACTATTAATCTCTTTATACTAAAATATATTATCTTTTGTGCTAAATTGTATTGATTCTTTAACTATGAATGTATTGCTATTTTAACCTATAACGTATTGCTACTTAACCGCAAATATCTTAATTGTTTTATCTAAAATGTAATTATATAACTTATTTATTTGAAAAGTAGGGTATCATATCATATGACATTTGAAATTTGAAGGAAGAAAGTTTTATAGAAATGAACATTATTCTATACCTATCAATAAAATAGATAAAAATATTCACAAATATATAAATTTATGAAGGTTTTTTACTAAATAGTACTCCTTTCGGTCCAATGAAAGAGTTCGATTTAAAAAACATTAATTATCACAAAAAAGTCATATTTTAAATTAAAATTAATGTTTCATTTTATTATTCAAAGTAAAAAGTACTTTTGTTTAGTTTAAAACAAGTTATATATGGTTGAATAAGTCAAATTATCAAATAAAAAATTTTGATAAGTGCGAATTTTTTGAGTCATGTTAGGTTCGTTCTGATTAAATTTATTAAATGATCAAAAAGAGTTTCTTGATTTTTCTAAAAAGAAATTCAAATTTAGTGATAATACATTATTAATTTTAACAATATCATATTGACTTCGTCTGTCTACAGGGTCTCGAGGGGTCGTTGGGGGTGGATATTGTTCAAGTATCTTTGTCTTTGGCATTTAAAATTAGATTGCCAAAGAAAGAAAAGAAGTTAGATCCATGTGCAATGCAGTCGTGCACAAAATGGCACCCCATTTGGATAAAACCAGAACTGTGGGCAAAAAGTCTTTGAGTAACATGCTTTTGTACCCTAAAATATATACCTCCACATGCTCAGGGAGAGAGCATGGGGAAATGCCCATATATAAATTTCCTTTTGGGATTTATGCATTTGACATTGCATCATAATTTCTTGGAGAGTACTATTTGTGAATTATTCTTAATATGGATTTGGCTTCCTGAGTCTCATATTGACCTGGCTTCGCCGATTTTGGTTCTAAAATCGTTGATTTTTGGAATTGAGAGGGAGGAATTGGAATCGAATTGGTAAATAGTCGATTTTGAAACCAACCACAATTCCGATTCTCGATTCCATTTTTTTCAAATTTCACGCTTGAAGCCGTCGGTTTGAAATTAGAACTGAAACCGACGGTTTGGAACCGCTAGTTCTCGAAAACGGCTACCCCAAAATTAAAACTGAAGCGATTTTTTTTTATTTCAGTTCGAAATTAAAATTGGGTCAATGAGTAAATCAAACCATTGACCAATGATTCGAACCACTAGTTCCTATTCAAAATTGGAACCATGCCATATCTAAGCTCATGTATTTTGTTTCTGGTCTAATCCAATCAGTCAAATACTAATGAAGATACTACCACACTTATTAGCTCAAAATTGTCTTTCATATACAATTTAAGAACATTGCACACCCAACAAATAAAAATTGATAAGATTGTAAGAAAAATAATAAGTTCGTTAGAATAGTTAGATTGAATGTTAATTCAACCTTTGCAGCGTATAATCTTATAATATCTCCATATGTATAAGTATATCTGGCGTTATCATAGTGCATTTGGTGTATTTATTTGTGAGATGATTCAAGCTAAGGTAGAGATTTGTTGGAATATGCTTTGAATTTGAGTTATTTGTACATCTCACATTGTTATGATGCAAGACCTCCTTTTGTTGAGAGAGGCTTTTATGGGTATCTGTTATATTGCGTGAAATAGTGTGTCATAAGCTAATGTTATATTAAGCGAAGGAGTTTGTCATAGGTCAATATTATATTGGGTAAATGAATCTGTTTTAGGTCAATGTTAAATTGGGTGGAGGAGTCTGTTCTGAGCAAATTTTATATTGGATGAAGGAGTCTTGTCATAAGTCAATGTTGCATTGGGTGAAGGAGTATGTCCTAGGCCAATGTTATATTGAGTGAAAGAGTATGTTCTGTGCCAATGTTGTATTAGTAAATGAGTATGGTCTGCATGAATGTTTAGACCATTCATATCTCTACTTTTTGGTAGTAGTATATATAGTAGTACTTACTTTGTTACCTAAGTGCTTGTATTCTGAATATTAGCTGTAGTTAATGTTGCAGTCTGTATTCTGAATATCCTTATAACAATAAAATTTTTCCTCTTCAGTGCCCGTAGATATAACCAATACATTATTTGTGAACTATCTATGTAAGCGTTCTTTACTTCAATTTTATACAAGATGAAGGAGTCTGCTATCCGTAATGTTATATCGGATGAAGGAGTATAACCTAGGCCAATGTTATATTGGGTGAAGGAGTTTGTTTGGTGCCAATGTTATATTGGTAAAAAAAGTATGGTTTGCATGAATGTCTAGGTCATTCACATCTCCACTTTTTGGTAGTATATATAGTAATGCTTATTTTATTACTTAGTTGTAGTTGCAGTTACAGTTGCCGTCTGTACTCTAAATATCATCAAAACAATAAAACTTTTCATCTCCTCTGCCCGTGGATGTAACCAACACATTGTTGGTGAACCATGTAAATCTATGAGTTCGTTCTTTACCTCAATTTTCTGTTTTTTTCTTACATCTGATTATAACATAGTACTCCTATAATACACACCATAATATCTTCTGTAAGTGACATTGATCGTCATGAAATCAAGTACAATTGAAGGAATGTGTGCATCAGATTTAAATAAAACATGTATGAATCTTTAATTTATGCATGTTCACATATTTAACTATCAATGTGAACAAATTCTAGAGTCTTGAATAAAGTTTTAAATTTGTTATTTTGAATGGATAATATGCTTTTAATCAAATAGAAGCAATGTCGATATGAACAAATAACTCTAATGACTTCGAAATTAAAATTCACTCTCAACTCAAATAGTAGAGATGAGAGAGGAAAAATAGCAACTGTAGACCTCCCTATAATATTTATTAGAAAGTATTAAAGTATTCATGTCCAACACTTTAGACTTGAAAGTCCAACACCTCATGCAATAACCATCATATTAATAGAGATAATACCAATTGATTTGATTTGATTTGATTTAGTTGTAAATATTGATTTGATTTGATTTGATTTGTGTCTATCCTGTATTTTAGGTATACCTTGACCATATCCTTTCCTTAATTATAGGATATTGTTGTAATTACACATACGTGTATATATATGTGAATATACTCTCACCAGTTCTTACGGTGATTTTTCCAATCTTCTCTCAATTCTCAATTATGTGCTGTACATATTCTGTCATGGTATCAGCCTAACTCATTCCTAAACCCTAAATTCTTCCACCGTCCTCCTTCTCTACCTCGCCGGTGTTTACATCCGGCTCTCCTCTTCTCTTGTTTCGGTGATATTGGTCGGTATCCGCCATCGCCAAATCTCAGTTTCGTCATCATCATGTCGAACTCTGCTAATGATCCTCTCCCTGTTACCACAATGATAAATATGATGCAAATTAAACTTGAAGCCTCCACATATTTGATGTGGCGCCGCCAAACAATACACATGGCTGAGTGTTTTGATATTTTGGGCCATCTCGATGGTACGACTCCAGCGCCGTCTTCCACGATCACGCCGGAGAGCGGCGCTGCCACTGCAAACCCGGCTTACACGACGTGGCGTTTGAAGGATAAACGCCTTCTCAGTGTCATATATACCTCTCTCTCTACCGACGCGGCCTCGGAGGTCATCGATTGCACATCCGCCAATCAAGCGTGGGAGGCGCTTGAGAGTGTCTATGCCTCTGCGTCCCGTTCTCATCAACTCCGAGAGGAGTTGTTATCACTTCGCCGAGGAGATCTGTCCGTTGAAGACTATGGCAAGAAGTTTAAACATCTCTATGATCAGCTGCAGGCCATCGGCCGTCCCATCGACGCCGACGATAAACGGCACTGGTTCCTCCACGGGTTAGGGGTTCAATTTGCAGGTTTTGCCGACACTAGGATGGCTATCTCTCCAGTTCCGCCTCTCCGTGATCTCCTCCACCAGGCTGTACAATTTGATATGATGCTTAAATCCATGGAGGGTTCGTCTCCCTCTCCTGCCTTCTCCGCCGTTCGTCAAAGTTTTCAGATTGCAGCCCCTAAGCCGTCGCCTCGACCATCGTCTCGCACCTTTCAGCAGTAGCACTCTTCTCGCTTAGGTGCTTCATTTAATTCTGGTCGTCGTGACAATTCTGGTGGAGGTGGGTTTCGTCATACGCCTAGATGCCAAATATGCCGTGGGAAGCACTACGCTGATAAGTGCTCTAAATACTTGAATGCTCTCAACTCCAACTCAGCTGCCCACCTTGCTCAGGCGTTCACGTCCACTTGCAATGTCTCGGATCAAACTCCTGATTGGTATGTTGATTCGGGCGCCTCGGCTCATATGACGAACCAACTTTCAGCTCTTGACACTCATGAGTCCTATTCTGGTAACGGTTCTGTTATAGTTGGTAATGGCAATGTTTTAAATATCTTGCATATTGGCAATACTAAAATTTCTGAGGATGTTAAATTGTTAGATGTACTTGTCGTCCCTCATATCACAAAGAACCTTCTGTCTATAAGTAAATTAACTGCGGATTATCCTGTGAATGTTATTTTTTCTGGTAAGTTCTTCGCCATTCAGAACCGGCTCACAAAGAAAATCCTGGCTCAGGGAAGGTGTAATCAGGGACTTTATTTACTTGATCGGGGTATTCCAGCTTTGGTTGCAGCTATTCGGGTCAAGAGGTTGAAAGCAAGCTTTGATTTGTGGCATTTACGCCTGGGGCATGTTCCATTTTCTGTTATTTCATTGTTAAATAAGCAGGGTTGTTTATCTGTTACTTCAGTTTTACCAAACCCTAGCCTCTGCTCTTCTTGCCAGTTGGCCAAGAGCAAGCGTCTACCATTTTCATTGACAAACGTGCTACTGCTGTTCTTGACTTAATTCATTGTGATTTGTGGGGTCCTGCACCCGTTTCCACTTCTGATGGGTTTAAATATTATGTGGCTTTTGTGGATGATTTTTCTCGATTTTCGTGGATATATCCTTTGCGTGCTAAGTCCAAGTTTTATGATGTATTTGTTCGGTTTCATGCTTTCGTCTGCAATCAATTTTCTCGAACTATTAAAATATTTCAGTCTGATGGGGGTACTGAGTTTATAAATGGAAGGGCTTGTGATTTTATGCATCTGCATGGTATACATCACCGGATTTCTTGTGCTTATACACCACAGCAAAATGGCAGGGCTGAACGTAAACATCGTCATATCTGTGAATCTGGTTTATCTATGTTATTTCATGCTCAGGCGCCAGCTTCCCTTTGGTTTGATGCTTTTGCCACTGCCGTTTATGTCATTAATAGGCTACCCTCTGTGATCTTGATAACATTTCTCCCTTTCAGGTGTTATTTGGTTATCCGCCTAGTTATGATACTTTTAAGCCCTTTGGTTGCCGTGTCTATCCGTATCTTCGTGACTATGCAGCTAATAAATTGGAACCTCGCAGTCGGCCTTGCATCTTTTTGGGTTATAGCAGCACGCAGAAGGGTTTTCGTTGTTTTGATCCGGACTCTTCTCGAGTTTTTATCACTCGCCATGCTCAGTTTGATGAGCTCCACTTTCCTTTCTCACGGGTACCGTCTGTTACGAAAGTCACTGATCTAGATATCTCGACGTCTCTCGATATCTCATCTGACTCTTCTCTGGCTCCTGTCTCGGCTCCTGTTCGTCCCCCACATCATTTTTTGGTTGATAACGATGCTCGTTCACCGTCTTTGGTTCTCGATGAACCTCCTTTGGAGCTGCCTACTATTGATCCTGTCGTGCTTTCTGTTCCCGACATTGAGCCTCCAGCTCCAGAACCACCCCAGGACATTGAGCCTCTAGCTCCAGAACCACCCCAGGCTCCTCAGCCCACTCATCATATAATCACTCGAGCTCGTGCTGGTATTTTCAAGCCGCGCTATCCGGTTGATTTAGCATCTTCTGCCCTTCTCTCAGCTCTTGTTGTCACCTCTGAGCCCCGTGGCTTCAAGTCTGCTGTTAAGCTTCCTTAGTGGCTTGCTGCCATGCAAGAAGAGATTGATGCTCTTCGCTCAAACTCGACTTGGGATTTAGTGCCTCGACCTTCTGGCACTAATATTGTTGGCTCCAAGTGGGTCTTTCGTACAAAGTTTCTTGCAGATGGGTCAATCGAACGTCACATAGCTAGTTTAGTGGCTCAGGGTTTTACTCAGGTTCCTGGTTTGGATTTCCATCATACATTCAGCCCTGTTGTGAAGGCGGCCACAGTTAGGGTTGTTCTGGCCTTATCTGTTCAGCGTGGCTGGCCTCTTCACCAGCTTGATGTTAAGAATGCCTTCCTGAATGGGGTTCTTCACAAGCCTGTCTTCATGGCCCAGCCCCCTGGTTTTGTTGATCCTCGGTACCCTGATCATGTATGTCGACTGAAGAAGGCACTTTATGGTCTTCGCCAGGCTCCCCTTGCCTGGTACCAGCGTTTCAGCTCGTTTCTCTTCAGTCTAGGTTTTTCACAGAGTCGTTCTGATTCGTCTCTATTTCATCTGCATCAGGGTAAGACCATTATATATCTTCTCTTATATGTTGACGATATTATTGTCACAGGCAATGATCTTGCTGCCCTTCGCCAGTTCATAGCTGATACTGGAGATGAGTTTGCCATCAAGGATCTGGGCTCCTTGAGCTATTTTCTTGGTCTTGAGGTCTCTCACACCGATACTGGGTTGTTTTGTTAGTCAGGCCAAGTATGCACTTGATATTCTTGAGCGTGCAGACTTGGTTGAGGCGAAACCTGTTTCCACCCCATTGGCGACAAGTGAATCTCTTGTCAGTACAGGTCCTGCTTTCAAGGACCCCACATTATACAGATCTCTGATTGGTGCTTTGCAGTACTTGACCATCACTAGACCAGATTTATCCTATGCTGTCAGCTCTGTTAGTCAGTTTCTTCAATCGCCTATTGAAGATCATTTTTTGGCTGTTAAGCGTATCCTTCGCTATGTGAAGGGTACTCTCCATTTTGGTCTCTCGTTCACTAAGCGTCCTGACTCTTCCATCTTGGGATACTCTGATGCGGATTGGGCTCGTTGTGTTGAGACCCGTCGCTCAACTTATGGGTACTCTATATTTCTTGGGGGTAATCTTGTTTCTTGGAGTGCAAAGAAACAACCAACTGTTGCTCGTTCCAGCTGTGAGTCTGAGTATCGGGCCCTGGCCAATGCAGCTGCTGAACTTGTTTGGGTTATTAATCTTCTTCGGGAATTGCGGGCTCTTCCTCCTACTCGGCCAGTTCTGTTGTGTGATAACAAGAGTGCCATTTTCTTGAGTCAGAATCCTGTTGCACACAAGCGAGCTAAACACATTGATTTGGATTATCACTTTGTTCGTGAATTGGTCTCATCTGGGCGCATTTCCACTGAGTTCGTTCCCTCTTATCTTCAGCTTGAGGATATTTTCACGAAGAGTCTTCCTCGTCCGGCCTTTGAGTTTCTACGGTCCAAGCTTTGCGTGTGTCTTCACCCCACGCAGCGCTTGACGGGGGGTAATAGAGATAATACCAATTGATTTGATTTGATTTGTGTCTATCTTGTATTTTAGGTATACCTTGACCATATCCTTTCCTTAATTATAGGATATTGTTGTAACTACACATACGTGTATATATATGTGAATATACTCTCACCAGTTCTTACGGTGATTTTTCCAATCTTCTCTCAATTCTCAATTATGTGCTGTACATATTCTGTCACATATAAACATCACGCATTAGTTCAAATTATTGATACTTCATAAAATGTTTAGCTACAAGTCAATAATAATAAATCTTTTCAAAATATAATTTTTTTCATCACATGAATATGCACAATTGCAAGATTAGCGATATTACCAACATCTACAATATTATACCATCTCCAACACTCTCCACAACTCTAATGCAGATTTTGCACTATTTTAATGCAAAATATGCATTTTTTTTAGCAGTTTGCACTACTTTTTACATTAAGAAAAAAATATTCCATAATATTATTTATATTCCTTACTAAATATTTGTTAAAACATTATATGTGTAATCTTATTTAACATAAAATTTTGATATAATATTTATTTCACTTTATATTCATAAAACTATCATATTTAAAAAATATGTAGGTGAAATTGAATGTCGGTAATATTATGTAATTTTATTTAAATTTGTGTATAATATTTTAAATCTCATATACTTGTTTAAATTATATTTTTATTATTATTTAAACTACACACCATGTGATTTTAAATAACTTGATTTAATTACAGTTGGAATAATTGAGATAAAATATTATTATATTCATTAGTAAATTATACATAATTATATAAAGAGAACAAAAAAAAAAGTTGCCCATAAAAAAATGTGCGCCAAAAGTGGTGCAAAAATTTCTCAATCTTCAACGTGGTACAAAAAATAGAATACTGCTGGAAGGACAAAAGTGACATCAACACTAGCAACTTCTTGCTGGAGAAGCTCCTAGAACTAGAGTAAGGTTAATAGGTGTCTATGATAGAAGGTGCTAGAGTCATATGCATAGATGCACTTGTTCTGCGATATTTGCAAACTTAGATGATGGATGACCAGCATATCACTCCTTGCTTGCATCAACATAATGCTCTTGCAGATGACATATTTGACAACGTGAAGGACGACGCTGACCATCACCACCTTGGGCCCGACCACAACCTCTAGAAAAATTAGAGGGGCTAGATTTTTTTGATAGTTATTGTAAAAGGCGACATTGGTAGAACTTGCATTGTCAAGATAGTCCTGAAAAATAGGGAAACTTGTCCATGTCATCAATAGGGCGACCAATCTCAGCAAGTTGATTACACAATGACTTGAATTGTCACCCATATTCAGTCACAGATCGAGAGCCTTTCTTCATTAAAAGCGGATCATCCTTCAACTATAACTCACGAGACTTGGTGTTTGTGACTAAAAGCGGCTTCAAGAGCTAGCCGAACTGCATGATAGGTTGTGTAACCAACAACCTCAACCATAGATTCTTCAATAAGAGAAGAGAGGAGAAGACTTTAAAGACGTTGATTCTGTATTCGCCATGTGTTGTAGGCCGGATTCGGAACTGAAGCACCAGTAGGTTGGTCATATTTTGAGATGATGCAGATTTAAAGCCATCAATATAACCAAGAAGATTTTGACAGATCAGGATAGAAGTAATCTGACTTTGCCACAATATGTAATTTGTGGAAGAAAGTTTGATCATAATTATGTGAATAGAGTAGCAAAGAGATTAACTTTGTTTAGGAATACCCAAACCACTTGTGTTTTACTGCACTTGAAGTATAGAACTATTTCTTACCGATAAAAGAAAAATAATATTACTATTGTGGCAAAATATGATAGAAATTGCCTTAGAAAAAGATTGGTATTGATCATTTTCTGATCAATTTCACTTTGATGTATCAATGAAGATAAATTATTTTCTTAAATTCAATTTCAAATGAATGATAAATTAATGCTGAAAGTTGGCAACTAAAACATGAAAATATTGAGGAGAAAAGATTTAAGGATGCGCGACCGATGTGTCAGATCGAATGAGTGTGTCCTTGTGCGAATAAGTATGATAGGTCTAGGTTTGAGCCAATGCTAACGAATGTGATCTATACCTCTTCAGCCTAAAAATGGTCCCGTTCAACAAGGAATGTGATTCACACCACTTCGGCCCAAAATACCTCTATTCGTGAATTGACACCACACCTCTTCACCACATATCTTCAAATATTTTATAATATTATAAATACATACTCAAATCATTCATTCAACACATTCCATAACAATTGCATAAAAAACATTCTAGCATTTGTAGTATTCTCTCTCTAAGTCTAAAAAAAGTTTTGAGTATCGTTGTGCTGCGATTCTTTAAATTCCTAGTCATTGTATCTTAGGAACAATTGCCGTAGACCATGAGCACTGATCCTTAAGTTCCTAGTCGTTGTATTTTGAGGACGTTTGTTGTAGACTTTGTCACTGAATATGGGACAATCTCATCTTACCCTTAAGTTCCTAGTCGTTGTATTTTGAGGACGTTTGTTGTAGACCTTGAGCACTGAATATGGGACAATCTTATCTTATGAAAAAAGAGTCAAACTCTTGCCTCGACTAAATAGTTATAGCTAGTTCAAATACACCGACACCAAACTTTGATCAACAAATAAAACTAATTATTAGTATTGTGTCATTTGAACGACTTTTATACCACCTGTTATCATATGCTAATATTGTTCTTTGGTACAGTGGGAATCACAACATGCATAATGAGTTAAAATCATGATGTCTCAAAATATTATCAACACACATAATAGTTTTATATATCTTTATCCTAGTTAGTGGTATTTCAATCTATGTTGTCAATCATTTAAATTTCATTCGAGTATAGGATTGCATGCATATTTGTGAAAATAGTGACATGAATAGGCGTGATTAATCACCCACCATAAACGGCTTTATCGACAATATCAAACCCAGAGAGTAGACATTGTCTTGTTTTGGAAACACAATAAGGTTCATTGATGATACTGCTGCGCCTCTCTGAGTCAAAAAGAGAAAAAGGCAGCACCCTGTTTTCTGATCATATATTAGACATAAAGCCAGTCAAGATAACTCTGCTTCCTATCAACCCTTCCCCCAATCATGACCCACTATTTTCTTCATCCCATTCACATCTATCATTTCCACTCCCAATCATATTTTTCACATTACTAGTTTTCTTTATACATTTGATAATTTAATATAGATTACTGGTTGTTTAATTAAAAAATATTATTTATTTTCTAAAAAATAAAACTACTAAGTAATGCTGGACAAAAAACATTTTTAGATCATGTTTTAAATTTTGTTTTGTTCTAATTTGACATGGCATTAAAATGTCCTTATTTTTAAATTACAGCCGTTAAAGCATCCTAAAGAAACAGGAGCATTAAGTGGGAATAGGATCCAGAATTGCTCGGACTTCTTATCCGCATCTTTAATGTATTGTGTCATTATTTATTGGACCCTCAAATCTTGAAATTATACGGCTCTGTTCGTCGTCTTGTAATTAGAGTTATATTTTTTTCGAATATAATTTTTTATTATTATTAATTTGATATATATAAATAATATTTTATTATAGAATGGGTGTAATTTATAGTTTATTTTCCGACCAATGGGATTCAGCGGTGCAACATTGTTCTTAACAAGAACCAAGAAATATGTGGAAGAAAATAACTTTAAATTAATTTTTATTTTTTTTGAGAGAGAGAGAGAACTAAAATTACAATAGTGATACAACTTCCAACTACATTGGTGAATTTTCCATGACAGAAGAAAGCTCAACTGAACTATAATCAAGCAGCTCCTGAATCATCTGTTCAATGTGATCATCCTCAAGAGACTTATATTGCTGTCCATTCTCGTACTTATTTGCATCCTTGTCATCGTAATCGTGTTCGATGACATTTCCTCTAGCTGAATCCGAAGCTTGTTCTGCCTTGTTCGAACCTGGTTTCTTCATCACTTTGGGAGATGCCATGTGGCATTTCTGCAGCTTAGCCATTAGCGTAGCTGAAAAAAGCTTAGCCGACGACGATTGTGGCTCGTTCGCGTTGTGGGCGAAGTTTGTACGCGCTCGCGGCCCGCACATGATCCTCGCAGCCTCGTCGTACGCCTTTGCTGCATCCTCTGCTGTCTCGAATGTGCCCAGCCATATTCTTGTTTTTCTGCATTTGCCAGATAGGAAATTATGTTAGAATCTTTGTTTCCCGTGCATTTTGTTTGAGATGAAACACAGTTTAGTAAAAAATAAATAATAATCAAGTAAGAATGAGTGAGAAAGAGATTTTACAGTAAAGGGTGGCGGATTTCAGAAACCCAAGATCCCCAGTGGCGTTGGCGGACGCCGCGGTAACGTTGCTGAGGTCTCGCCATTGTAGTTGTGGCCAAGTGAAGATTGGGAAGTGTTTGTGATATTGTCTGCGAGAGAAATGAGAACGTGAGGAGAGATAAGAGTGAAAAGGACTTGGAGTGGCAATACTTGAGGAACGGGATGTATATGTAAGCACACTTTGCGGCTTTCAGCTGGCAATTAATATAGAAATGGACCCCACAACAGTTTCCACACCCTAAATCATTCCTTTTCCAACGAAAGTAAGTAATCTCTATAACCAAAAAAGTATAATTTCATACATTTTTACAATACTAAAAAATAAATCAAATACTAATTATATTCTTAATTAAATGAAAGAAATATTAATGATCAGTAGTAAGATAATACATAAATTAAATTAATAAAATAATATTAATATTTACCTTGAAAATAATAAATCGTCACTTATTATGCAAAAATTTAAAACTTCTGGAATGTCGCTTATTTTGAATATAAGAAAGTATTTATTAAAAAATACGTTTTTTTTGTAAGAATAAAATAACCATCTCATTTATATATGATCTCTAAAAGGTTTATAATTCGATATTTGTACAAAATACAATAATAGAAATTTAGATAAAAAAAAAGCTCGATTTATCAAGAGTAATAAAATCTAAAAGTCTATCTCATTTATATATGATCTCTAAAAGGTTTATAATTCGATATTTGTACAAAATACAATAATAGAAATTTAGATAAAAAAAGAAGCTCGATTTATCAAAGAGTAATAAAATCTAAAAGTCCGTGACAAACTATTTATATTGAAAAATTATAGAAGGCTTCCTAGCTCAACATATTTATTAGTCAAGAAATCAACAACTTTGTTCCCTTTCCTAAAGATGTGAAATTATCAAATTTAGGGCAAATTTAATATTGTGTTATTAGATGCTGAAAACGTTGCCCACACACTTCGTTTCCAACATTTGATTAATTGATATTGCAATAGCCAAGTGTTCGTATAACCCAACTCAATACAAGCTACTAGACGTTCAATCAAATTTGATAATCTTATAACAATGTTATATAAAATACTTAAAACTATAAAAGTTATATTCAAATTCAAAGTCTTTATTACGAATCACCCTCAAATACCAATAAGACTTCGATTATCTTTGACAGCCCTATCAGTATTTTGTTTAATGAATTGAAATATCGATCAGTTTAACCATTACTAAATAACCAATTCACTATAATAGAATGTTACAATCATCAATCTTTGTAGCATTGACAATGTGACATCTACATTACAATCCCAACTTTTACAATTTAATAACAGACATGCATTTCATTACTATTTTCTAAAAAATCTCAATTTTAAGTTAAAAGTGTATTTTATGGATCCCACTTAAACATCATCCAAACAAACACTTACTTTCATTGAAATTATAATATTTATGTAAGAAATAACCAGATAAATCAATTAAATTACAAGGATGAGATAATTGAGACAGTTAAATATTCATAGGTTCATTAAAAGTAGATGAAATGTATCTTTCTGAAAATGAACATGGGGAATGAATGGCTTTGGCAAATTTATATGTAGAAAAGAGGAGAATGGAGAAAGAATATTTGGCAACAATATTTATAAATATTGAAGACAAAAGCATATGTAGGTGAGGTGATCACATAACATAGGAAAGCCTGCCCATGTGACTCACTGTAAGGTCAACATTATCTCTCTCCCTCCCTCTATGTACATTAACTTTTCTTGCATGTAGTAATGTAATGGTCTCCTCATGCTTTGTTGCCTTATGCCTGCAATTTTTGACCCTAATAGATTACACAATATCCAAGAGATTTTTTTTTATTTTTTTTTAGATTTCCAAAAATGTCTATCCTCCACCTTCATTCACTCCTTAGATTAAGCCACTCCCACATGGTTCTATCCACTAATTCACTTGCATGCGGAACCATCTAGATATGTTTGTATTGCCCCACTTGCTTTAAGACTACTACCACATTTCTTAGTGTTGCACAAATTATAACATATAATATTATAATTTATTATAAAAATAGTAATATACCTTACAATTTTTGTTTTGATTCTCTTATTATATGCAAAGATTTCTAAGTTGAAATTTATTTATTATTTTAAAACTGTATTTCAGTTCGTCCTTTATAATATCTCATATTCATGCTTGGCTATTAATGGAGTGTTAAGTAAGATTAAAATATAAAGAAAGGAAATTTAATAATTGTAGTAGAAGATGAAACATGACAATTTTATAATAAAAAATTAATTATTCTAGTGGAGGAATCTGAATATTGATTTAGGAATCAAGCCTACTTGAATTTTCACAATGTACCAAATTCAGGTAAATATGATATTGAAATTCGATAGTATTTTTTATATAATAAATTTCATTTTTTTGAAAAATTTAAAAATTGAACCATGTACTTTTATTAGAGCTACTCATATTCCATTTTTTGTTTTGTTTTTTTGTTTTATGATGATTAATATTGAAATTGGTTATGAATTTGAAAATTGTTACAACATCCCATACGTGCACATCTGGTTTGTTGGGCGGCCTCCGTCTATAAATATTTTTCAGCTTATACTCATGAAATAATTACCATCAAATAAAATGATTAGCGAAAACATATCTTTGTGTTTGGTAAGTATATATGACGTGTTTATAGTATTTTATTCAATTATAACATAAATTACTCATATTTAATAGTTAAAAATAATTTATTTGCCTAGTCTAAAATATTCTATACATTTCGAAGAAAGCTATATGTTTGATTCATATTCCAAATTTCATGACATGGCTTAAAATTTGAGTTTCGATATATATTGATGTGTATCTCGAATTTTATTAAATACTTTTTTATCGATATTTGTGAATTTTGATATATACTATTTTGATGTTACTGATAGTCTAACATCGTTCCAAATATGGAATAAAATTAACTTAAAAGTGAATAATATATCTCAAAATATGTGAGGTTAGAATATTTTGTCCAACTTCAAATTTGGTTAGAGATATAAAGAAATTTATATCTACTTACTTGTAAAACGCCTTAATATTCATAACATTATTAAATTTATGTAAAAAAAAAAAAATTATTAGTTTCAACTTTACTGCAAAATCTTTTGAATTTCTTTTTTTTTTTCTTTTTCAAAACTTTTATTTAAGTATCATAAAAAAATTCTCTAATAGTGAACTAAAGCTTTCAAGTTAGATTTAAATTAAGGTTTGATACAAAAATTTAATAGCTTTGGTTCTGATTGCGATGTTTCGGGAGTTATAAAATTTGGTTCGATTTCAGAATTTTCTAAATATTCAAAACGTATCATCATGTGTTCGCTAATAATATTATTTCTTATTGATGAAGTATGATCAAATATAAATATAAGATCCTGTATTCTCCAATCATGCAATATCTTGTTGCATGGGTGATGACTGATTGCTATTTATTAAAAATGAAGAACATTTCACAGAAATTAAATATGCACGAATAATAATCGTCCATTAATACAACAAAGGTACTTTACAAATCACAATTTCCTAATGGAATTAAGGGTTTCTTGTAAACTATGTCCTCTCTAATTAAATAATTAACACACAACTAATCTAGAAATGTTCAAACTAGATTTATTAGTTGTTTTTATTTTCACTTATGCTAGTAAATCTACTGCATATTTAAAACCCTGCCCCACACGTACAAACCAAAAAAAGAAAAGAAAAGAAAAAAAAGAGTCGTTGTATTGGGTGTATGATGCAATTCAATTTACAATATAATTTATTTAGTTAAAAAATATTATATTTGTTTAATACTATTTTGTTGAGATAACAATTCAATAATAATAGTTTTTATTAAACAAATAATATTATAAATTAAATTGTGCAATGCACCCGATGCATAAACCTATATTTATATAATAATAAACTGATTGTTTCTATATTTGTTATTATCATTTTTTCACCCATTTTTTTTCCACAAATTGAAAGATGATTTTTTAATAAAATATTGTCATATTGCTAATCAATAAGAATTTATTTTAATTTTTTATATTTTTATTTGTTAATATTGGTAATATTTCTAATTTTATAAAAACTAATAAAAAAATTCATATATATAATAATTACTTAATTTTAATAAATCAATTATGAATTTATGACAGATTTATTGCTATATATAATAATAAAAAATGTTCAAATTGATATACCAAATTTTATTCAATTTTCTTGATTTCAAAAGAAAATACTATACATTTGATAATTTGATAATTATATTTTATAAATAAAATTAATTCATGTTTACATATTATTTTATATAGAATATTTATATTCTTATTATAATCATTCTATATATCTAAATTATTGAATATAATTATATATTATTTTAAAAATTACTAATTATATATATTATAATATAATAATATATCCGTGCATCACACGGAAGAAGAGGACACTAGTTCTTTTTCAAAACAAACATAATTTGGTGAATAAATATAATTTATTCATTATGCAGTTGTTACACTTATTATTATCTTTACAAAAATAGATGACGTAGGTTACATCATGTATTTCTAGAAACTTGAACTGAAGTCGTGAGATTGTGGAAACTCATGGCTTATAATGAGGAACCAATAAATAACGTTTGCTTGCAGGGATCACCAAAATCACTCATTTTCATTTTATATTTAATTTCATTAATATAATTATTAATTAATATTTAATATATATTAATAAAATTAAAATATTAAATAAAATAAAGAATCCAACCCGTACTAAAACATTCCTTCAACAAGAATTTTGTCTTTCATTAATATTTTTTCAATAAATTGAGTCAATTAATTTTGTAGATGGATCTCCTTCTAATTTATCACATGGTTTTAACATATAAATTCTCGGAGTGAACTTAATACAATAAAATCGAAAATTTAATATAATAAAGTTGATAAACTACAACTCTATATGCTCGTTTTTTATATACAAATAAGTGTATACATCTTTTAAACCTAGTTTACAAATTGAATCAGAATATTTATTCGACAAAATTCATACAATCAAACAATTCATCTTGATACATATAGGAGTAGAATACAATTTCAACTTACAAATATGATTGCTCCTCTCTTGATAATAAATGTCAGAATAAATATACTCATGTGTTCAAATCTACAATCATAATCAAATATCTAAAAATAAAGATATACATAATTTTTTTAAATGTTAGTTTAATTAGACTTAAGTTATGTGAGCTTAATTTTTTAAACTTTACAATTAATCAATTATTTAATTATTAAAAGGTTATTTTAAAATAAATAAATATCACTTTTTCATAATCCACACGACCTAAAATTTTGTTAAAATACTGTAACGCACCTCTCTAATTTATGATAATCTAATTCATAAAGTTTTGGTTATTAAATAATACATCGGATTTAAGAAGAGTTGTAAATGGGAAAAAAAAGGTAATTATTACAATGTGGGTGTGTGCTCCAAATGATGTAAATTATTAATCTTTTACTTAATTGTAGGGTAAATTGTGGAAGTTGCGGGCCCAAACCAAAATGACGCTATTCTGCAACTCTGTACTCCATCATTAAGCTAAAATATATATATATATATATATATATATATATATATATGAAATGTACGCTGTACACCCAATGGATAATATATTATACGTAAATAAGTAATATTGTTAAAATATGGACAGTAATATGTAAAAATTAATAATAATCAGTACTATATATAAAAGTAGAAGAATGAGATTTTTTCTCTTCTTTTGACATGTGTGTTACAATTAATTGACACATGTCATTCATTTTTTTATTCAAATTTTAAAATTTAAATAATTTTTTCGTTTTAAATTTATTTTTAATATATGATATATCAAATTAGTATTTTTTTTTGTGATCATTTGACATCAATATTATATATATTGAAATAGATAATTATATTTAAAGTATGAAATATATTTTTTATGAATTTAATATAATTTTGTATGAATTGAATTATAATTTTTTTAATTTTGATATATGTGTTGGATTTGAATAAATAATATATTAATTTTTATATGAATTTAATATACAAAAATATACATAGTTTTTTATAAAAATAAAAAAGTTATATTATTAATTTATATAATATTATGATTTTTTGTTTAATCTCAATAGTTTTTAATAAGTAAAACTGTTTATATTTAGTTCAGGGATAGTAAAAATTTTACTTCAAAATATCGTACAATTTATTATTTAATCAAATTAATTTTAGAAAATTTAATTTAATATAAAAAATTATATTTTAAATTGAAATATAGTTTTATATATAAATATGATTGATATAATATAATATAATATATTATATATATTTTTATAATAAAATATATTACATTCTGTGTATTGCACGGCGGACAATAAGTATTTTAGAATAACAAGTAATATTTTTTTAAAATAATAAAAAATATATTTAACAATAATACTTTTTAAATAAATTTAATTAAATTAGATGGGATGGTATGGTACACTCAAGTTTTTGGTTATATATTTGTACAGAATCATATAATTGAAGAAGGAAGACACATGGTGAAAATATTTCTCAGGGCACTCCTTCTATAGATGGTAGATTACTAATCTTTAGGGATTAAGAAACTACATGGGCTAGAATATGGGCCCAATTGGCCCAATACTATGAACCCAAGAAGCAGTCATATTTAAACTTTAATATAGAAAAAGGGAGATTATGCCATATCTAAGTTAGTTAACCTTTTACAAGCCATACTACGAAAGGAAAAAAAAAAGTTAAAATAAATAAATAAATGTCATATATTTATTAATTAATTCAAAAATAAGTTGGATTATAATCCACAAATTACCAAACTGCAACATCAATTTCATTTATAACACAACACAAGTTATCAATCTCTAATAGAATTAAGTACACAAGGTGCCTCCTATATTAAATAATTAATGTGGGATGATATCATGAATTCAGATAATTAGTGTATGTCATTGTTATGACCAGTTTGGGTGTGAGCCAATTTTTATTTTTTTTGGTATCTAGTTCAATCCAAACAATCATTTATCTTATACAATTTCTCTATATCTAAAACAAGAGATCTATACTGGTCTTTAACCAAAAACGATAATATGTCTTTTTTTTTTTTTTTGACTTTGTGTTTGATTGTGATGCATATTTTTGTGTTAGAGAGTGACATTGGGGTTATTGGGCTTGAGTATTCGTTGAGATTGAATTACATCATTGTATCCCCAATATAAATAAAAAGAATCGAATCATAAATTTTATGAATCATTTATAGGACAAGCCTCTGATCGATACGTTTAGCCAACTTTATTTTATTAGTTAGGACATCTCAAAATGGAATTGTAGTAATTGTGAAACAAATATTATTTATTTGTACTTTATAGAAACCCTTAAAAGAATTTGTATGGGTGAACACGAAAGGTAAAAGAATGATTGCGCGTGCATGGAAGATAACAAGGATTAGATTAAGAAATTAAAATGTGTTCCCCCCTTTCTTCACATTTACTCAATGCAAGAGGGCCTCCTTTGTTCCTCACATTATTCATTCCCCATCCTGTTTTACTTGTTTCAGATTATGATTATTGTTGGGGAAATTGGTCTACATTCGATTTTGAAAATGTATTACCATTGTTTTACTTCCATTTTGAAAATGTATTCCATATAAAATGATCTTTTAACTAGATTATTAATTCTTTTTTTTTTTTTTTTCGTTTTCGTTCTATTATCTGCTATAGTAAGCTACTCAATAGATCACCACTTCTATAACGTGCAATATTTCTGTATATTGATAATTTTATGGTAAGTCACTTCAAGAGAATTATAAAATAGTAAAATAAAATGCAATTATTGTGGGGTTGAATATTTTTTTCCAACGAGAAGACAATTATGGGAGGTTGAATAACCATTTATTGTGTTACCGTCCAGACGAAGTTGTGAACGTCAAACGCAATATCTCATGGAAGGTTCACCGATGACACACAAGGTGCGCCTTCTACCAAATTTACATTTTAATTTTTCAGTGTATCAATGCAAAAACATTAATCATAATTGATTTGTGGTATGTCTCTTTCTTTTAATTACAAAACTATTAGATCTTAGAGAATTAGAGAAGATGGTTTAATTAAATTACTAAAAATGTGATATGATGCTTTATTTTTAGTTAATGATGATGACACTCCTAATGTGAATGTAATTATGATTTTTTAAAGGAATATAAGATTTATTTTGTCATATTTTTTATATTGGTGATGGAAATCAAGATATTGAAGTTAGTTTGGTTCAAATCAAACAACTTTAACATCCGAACTTATAAAACCTTGACCAATATTATAAGTTTATGATATTATAAATTTAAAAAAATGGAGCAATAGTCTTTAAAAAAAAGTAGAAAAATATCAATCTACTATTTTTTGGTGAACACAAATTTGATACCTCTAATAAACTTTTGAGATGGTGATCTCGAAGAGTATAATATCTTATTTTAACTATAATTATAAAAAAAATATTTGTATTTCTGACTCTTACCATATCGATGGAACAAACATTTAGTGAGGAAATAACATTTTGAATACTTGAAGGGGCAGAGTAAATGTTGAAAGTCTATAAAAGGAAAAAAAAAAAGGACAAAGACAAAAATAAGTAGTCCACCATTATAAGGGAATTTAACCACACCATTCTTCAATGTACGTTAGAAGGTAATAGAATTACATGAATTTTGATTCTTGGCTGTGAGAAAATGTAGACAATCTAATTCAAAAGTACAAACTTTATATAAAAAAAAAAATTAAATTTATTGGAAAAAAACTGCAAAATCGCAGCATAAGCAGCTCTATTACTGATGGTGAATCAATTGAAAAGAATGTATGAAAATGGATTGACCCGTCTCAAAAAATGTACAAAATGTAACCTCTCAATTGGTGTTACTCTAATGGAATTAGGTCCACCAAATTACCCTGGACCTTAACTATACTTTCCCTCCATTTTAACCTAATCACAGATCATCCTTCCACAGTACTAGTTAATCAATTAAATCAGGTGGTCCATGAGAATTTGCAGGTATTACACAAATAAACACACCCACTGCACCTAATAATGAGAAGTTAGTTTTTTTTTTTTTTTTTTTTTTTTAATCTTGAAAAGAGAAATACAATCACAGCAGCTTAGATTCCCACCAATCACCTGGCTCGTCTCTTTCTAGTAATTCCACTCCGCCAGAATTTTAGGCCCATTCCATACTGCGGCAATTTACATGCCGCCGCTGAGATATTCTCATCCTCCTTTCAAATTTTGAATTTTGAGTTTTTATTGTTTTTTTTTTCAGTTCAAATTTTCTTGAAACTGATCTGCACATTAATGGTTATGGCTACACATTAAAGAGTCTTCACCAGAAACCTTTCTTTCAGTCTTGTTTTTTTTGGGATTCCTTTTCCTTTAAGCAATTAACTGAATTTGATATATGATTCGCAATGTTATGCCGGAAAAGTTCAGTTAAAAGTAGGTGTGGATCGGTGCCTGTGCATCTTAATGTCTATGATCTTACACCCATTAATGGCTATGCTTACTGGCTTGGACTTGGCGTCTACCATTCTGGTGTTCAAGGTCAGCTCTCTCTCTCTCTCTCTCTCTCTCTCTCTTGTGAAATCACAAATCAGATCTGCATATGAAAGAGTAAAACCCAAGATTTGAACGCCCATTCCTTGATTAAATCTGACTGTACAAACTAGATTCAAGAAACAGTAATCACTGGACTGCCAATTAAGACGGTAGATGTTTTGGTAAATATAATGAAATGGGGATTGTGGCAGTTCATGGAGTAGAGTATGCATTTGGAGCTCACGAGTATCCGACAACTGGGATCTTCGAAGGGGAGCCAAAACAGTGCGAAGGGTTCAGTTTCAGGAAGTCAATTTTGATGGGCTGGAGCAATATGAGCGGAGGAGAGGTGAGAGAAGTGATGGAGGAGCTTGGCAAAAAATACAGGGGAGATGCTTACAATCTCATCACCAAGAATTGCAACCATTTCTGCAACGACGCTTCCATTAAACTCACCGGAAATCCCATCCCTAGCTGGGTTAATCGCCTCGCCCGCATCGGTAACTTCTCCTCTCACACCATTCTTTTTTTAATGCAAACTGCTAAATTGCACAAAATTGTTGATGTGGTGGTTGTCGGACCGAACTGCCAACGTCGCATGTGAAATTAAAAGTAACATATTATCAATTTTTAAGTTTTATAAAATCAAAAAATTAGAAGTCATTATTGAAAATAAATATTATATATTGAATATGACCAAAATTAATGAACGTCCAAAATTGGATTTATAGGTTCGGTTTGCCACTGCATCATTCCGGTGAGCTTAAATTCAACCAAGGTGGGACACCATAAAATAGAAGAGAAGGAGTATCAGGTGGAGCGGAAGAGGCTGAGAAGTCGCTCCCGCTCCCGTTCAAATAGGTTCTCTAATTCGTCGTCCAATTCCTCATCTTCGTCGTCCTCTCCTCCCTTGGCAGCAACCATCGCCAGTCGAGGCCCAAACTCTTCACCCGCGTCTCTGCCGTTGTTTCTTCATTCTGCTGCAAATTAAATTAGAGGTCTCAAAATGTTTAAGGGTGCAATTTTTGATTGTTTTTCTCGTATGCTAATAGTTTGGTATAGCAGCAGCAGCTCTGCAAAAACGTGTACATGTTACATGGTGAAACTTGAAATCCGATTTTCTTTTTCTTTATCTTTCTTTTGTGATTATGAGGGTGAATTGCCTCAAACTATATCACTCGTGGCTTAACGACAATTTGATCAAAAAAAATGTACGAGTTGACAATCCAAATAAAATTTCGGTTGCCATGAAAAATAAAATTGTCCGAAAATTTAAATTGAAACTATCGGAGAAATAAAAATAAAAGTATAGCACTCATTTTAAAATAAATTATAATTTAATATCCAATTAAATACAAGTGATATAATTTACTTCCTAATTAACTATGCACTTTTGTCGTGATATAAAAATCATAAATAGTTCCACATTTTTCTTTTAAAAACATTAAAGTTCAAACAAATAAGTAATTTTGATTTTTATTTTTTTTGGCCATAAAGTCTTCATGTATTCCTACCATGAAATATATGCATTGGCAGGTGAAGGTAGGAACCGACGATTGCTCCCTGTTATATGAATCGATAATTAGAGGGAAAAAAAAAATTAAAAAATTAAAAAATTAAATAAATAACTGCCTTTATCTCAAATCTTGAATTTCAAAATCAGACATTGTTAGTTGGAATCAAATTGAGAAAGTGGAATAAGTCTTGATAACTTTGATAGTATCTTAACAAATTTTTGGAACAACTGACGGACCATGAACAAGTTCTATGCTAGTTGTGCAGAAATTTAGTGTACTGATCGAATGTACCACATGTGATTTTAGCTATACATCTAATTTCACAAATAAACTGCCCAAGTTACATGAATTCCGCGAAAGGAAATAGAGAAAATTCTCCATTTTACTTTCATTACATTCATGATAACCGTGATTGGTGTAAAAACAAAATACAAATTCAACTTTTTTTATCTGTTATCTTACTATATATTATACATTTAATTTTGTATAGACACTGAATATGTTAATTTCTTAGTCCATGAATATATGGGACAAAAATTGTTGGAGAAAAATAATGAAAGCGGGGATTCTTTCATGATTAGAGAATATATTACTTTTTTTAAAAACATGTTGTATATGAAGTGCTTTAAGCTTAATGAGAGCAACTTTTTGTTGATTTACCAACTCTTTGATTATATTCCCTCTAAGATGTTCTTGTTTGGCCCATTAAAGTCCAATTGGACCCACTCTCGTTGCCAATCAATAACCTAATCCCTGTTTGCTTGTGGTGAAATCAACAGAAGCAGGCAAAGTGTGCAGTGGAGATCATTATGGAACTAAGAACACAACTCTCAATACAAGAATGTGTGTGAGGGAGTTTCCCAAAACACAGGCACTGGTATTGCCGAGGGTAAGTTGCATCAAGATCGATATGTGGTTTTAGAACAATACGAGACATTCATATGGTTTAATTAATTTTGCACACATTTTCTTTGCGCGAATAATAATTCACGACATTAACACCGAAATGAAAGGGGTTTGATATTCAAAAGAGGTGTGAATTGAAAAAGAGTAGGAAAATAAAAGAATTTGAGAGTAAAATAAAAAGTAAACAAAAGAAGTTAATAAGTTCATAAAGAGAAAGTGCGTGCAAATTTAATTAAATTATGTGAGAACTTCTGGTATAATTATGGTACTACATATAAATATACATTCTCTAGAGCTTTTTGGACGAGAGGTTTGAGTAAATTTAAAAATAAATAAATTAGACACATAGGATAATATCAGAATTCATGTGTAGCTTCCTCTGCCAAATTTAAGAAATGTAGAGAATCCATATATGCTCGGAAAGAGAGACGCATGTTTAGTTTGAGACTATTTCTTTGCTTTAAAGTCAAAAGAAAGGATCAATGGCAATTTTATTATAAAATTTGATATATGAATTTTATTTATTTATTTTGGATGCGCCCATTGTCTTGTGCATAAAAAAGCTACTGCGATTTTTTGTATGATTTTCTGTTTTTTTGAAATGCTCTAGTGTTTTGTGTATTGGATAAATGATACAACTCGATCTATAATTTAATTAAAAATTACTACTTATTTATTATTAAAATTATAATTTTTTTTATGTTAATAAATTAATAGTAATATTTTTTAAATAAACAAATAATTTTTAAATAAAATAAATAATACCATTATAGATCAAGTCGTACTTATCAAATGATAAGTAAGTCGTAAAAGTCCCTCAAATAGGACAATAAACATATATTCTCAAGTCTATACATAAAACAAAAAAATAAATAAAAAAGACAAAAATATGCCATTAAGACCATCTCCAGCAGTGCGCTGGAGAGGCGTGAAAGGAAAAAATGCAGGCTCCAGCAGTATTGTGAAGTTCTTTTTTTTTTAAATTATGTTTTATTACTTTCTTGTATTTAATAATAAATTTTTGTTTTATAATTAATTTAATTTAATTAATTTTAATTAAATATGATAAAAAATAAAAATATGTAATTTCAATTATAAATAAAAATAATACAATATTTTTTTTGTTTTTTAAATTAATTTTAAGATTATTTTAATTAAATATTATTAAAATAATAATAAAAAGTTGTAATTTCAATTATAAGTAAAAATAATACTATAAATTTTTTGTTTAATAATTAATTTAGTTTAGTTAATTTTAAGATTATTTTAACTAAATATGATTAAAAAATTAATAAAAAGAAGTAATTCTAATTATAAATAAAAATAATATAATAAAATTTTAAATACTACACATAAAATTATTATTCTACCATAAAAATAAAAAAATAGATAAAAATACAAATAGACAAAAGATACAATTACAACTAAAAATTATAAAGTTACATACAAAATATAAAATTACACAACATAATTAAAAACACAATTACTTAATAGAAAATAAACATGATACTAAATTAATAATCTAATTTCAATAATCAGAAAGACCACCTCCAGACCTTCCAATGTCCAGAAAAAAATTCCAAACACATTAAATGTATTCATAAGTGGATTTGCTGGCTCGGCTTGTATCCGCAGAATTTTTTGTTGCTCCAACCTCAAGTATTCACGTAGTGCAAGATCAACAACAGTGCCTAAATTCATCCTTAAAGTTGTGTTCTCCTCTTTAATCCTTTCCCATTCATTTCTTTCATTGTGCATCGCTATTTCACGATCTCAAAACTCAATTTCACGAGCTTTTAACTCATTCTCACAATCTTTTCTTGAGGCAGCGCCTGCTAATAATTCTCTGAGCGAGGCATTTTCTTGTTTTATCATTTGTACAAAATCATCATCATTTTCTTTTTTTTTCTTTTTAAGTTTTGACTTTATTTTATCCCCTCGGGTCTTTTCGACAAAGAACCACCAGCACTGCTAATGTTTTTGTCATTTAAATCAATAGAAAACGAAGACAAAAAAGGATTAGGGGAAAGAGGGGACTCTGAAAAGTTTTCTGCTGTTAGCTCTTGAACTTGCACAAACGATTTTAAAATCGGCCACGCATGATCGAATTTAAACCCAGCCTCATATCCTTTTACCGACCTCATAGACTCATCTGCACGCTCCAGCTGCGTAATTTAGAAATAATATTGAAATCAAAATATTCTATTTGACAAATGAAAAAGTAAAGTATAAATAACAACTTACAATTGTTTTTTCGCTTGCACACTAGGATTCAGCAACTCAATTTGTTGCAGACACCAGTTGAATTTCTCACATGTTTGAGTGGTCTGCATGCGACTTTGCAATGATTGTTTGTTACGATCTTGCATCCCGGTGCTTGGTTTATTGGAGTTGTATTTTTCTGTAACACGACTCCAAAATAGATCTTTTAACTAATTTATTCCTACAATTGGATCGTGTGAGATTTCGAGATAGACACCAACAAGATTTCGATCTTCAGCTGAAGTGTAGTTAGTGGTGCGTGGCTTAGATATTTAAGAGAAGAAAATAAAAGATGCTATAGATAAAAAGGAGTTGGAGAAGTTTGTGAGAAATGTTATGTGGTATGACGCATATTTATAGAAATTCGTAGAAAATCATATAATAATAGAATGGTTGTCGTTGAAAGCACACAGATTGTGCTTTCTGCAACTCTCTTTCCAATTCAGAAAAGTGGTTGAGGGTTGAGATTTAAAGATCAAAATAATCTAACGGTCGGAGTTGAATACACATGGATTGTGCTTGTTGCAACTCTCTATGATTTAAGACTTTGAATGAACGGCTCAGATTAAAAGTTGTTGTGGGTTATCAACGTCTAATATTGAAAGCACAAAGATTGTGCTTTCTGCAACTATGATTTTAATTCAGACACGTGGTGAATGGTTGAAATTTAAAGATGACAAGAATCTAATGGTCGTAGTTGGAAACACGGGGATTGTGCTTTTTGTGGCTTTTAAGACTTAAGTGGAGCGTTGAGATTAAAAGTCATAGTAGGATATCAATGACTATTGTTCTGAACATAACGATTGTGTTTTTTAGAATAACGTATAGATCATTATATAATGAGCACATACTCCACCCATTTTCTTCACATCAATATTTCCTATCCTCAATTCGTTTAGTCATTTTCTCCGTTAATAATATTTTTTCTGTTTTGTTGTGCTTGTCTCCAAAAAAAAAAAAAAAGAATTTTCACTCTGCTGGTCTTTCTGTTATTTCTTCTGTTCCTCCAAGTTAATCTGATGATGAACATCAACACTTGATTGATAGTGATTGTTCCAATGTGGGGCAACATGCGATCTTTCAACAAATATACAATAACAATCGTATGTTAGCTGCATATCGGCATCGAAGGGCTGAACCCATTCATGGAGGCTCAGTTTCGGGTTGTAGGACAACATATCGTGATCGTGAAGCAGCAGCTCAAAACCTTTTCAAAGACTACTTTTCTGAAACTTCAAGGTTTAATGAAGATCAGTTTCGTCGACGTTATCGAATGTCACGAAATCTCTTTCTCCGTATTGTTCATGCAGCAGAGAATCATGATGGATACTTCGTGCAACGAAGAAATGCAACTGGGCAGCTCGGTTTGTTTCACTCCAAAAAGTAACTGCAGCATTTTGAATGCTAGCATATGCAATTCCAGCGGATGCAACTGACGAGTATATCAAAATTGGAGAGTCTACTGCAATTGAATGTGTCAAAAAAATTTGTAGTGCCATTGTGGAGATATTTGGGGGAGAATACCTATGATTTCCTACCGCTAATGATGTTGCAAGGTTACTTCATATTGGTCAGCAACATGTGGCTTTCCAGGAATGTTGGGAAGTTTGGATTCTATGCATTGGAAGTGGAAAAATTGTCCAACGGCATGGGCAAGACGATATACTGGTTGAAGTGGATCTCTAACATTTATTCTTGAATTTGTGGCTGATTATGATTTATGGATCTAGCATGCTTATTTCGGGATGCCTGGATCCAACAATGATATTAGTGTGTTGGAGACGTCCCAGCTTTTCTCTAACCTTGATAAAGGTATTGCTCCTCCTGCACGTTATGTTAATCAAGGAAAGGAGTACAACATAGGGTATTATTTGGCTGATAGTATATATCCCAAATGTGCAACTCTTATGCAAACGATTCATGCACCAAATGATCCAAAAAAGAAATATTTTGCAAACAAACAAGAAGCGTGTAGAAAGGATGTGGAATGTGCATTAAGGAGTCCTCCAAAGTCGATTTGCAATAGTGGCAAATCCAGCACATTTTTGGAGTAAAATTGATTTGAAATATATTATGACTACATGCATAATAATGCATAATATGATAATTGAGGATGAACGAGAACTTGATGCTCCAATTGAAGAAGCAAGAGAAGTGCCAGCTCCGGAAGTCGAACTTGTTGAAGATGAAAACATGCATTTTCAAAATTTTCTAGCTCGATTTAGACAAATTAGAGATGCAGAAGCTCATTTCGCACTTCGAAATGCATTAATTGAGCATTTGTGGGTATAATATTCTAATTCGAAAATTTAATCTTGTAAACGTGTATTTTTATTGTACTATTATTATGAGCTCAATTTTAATTTTGCATTATTATTGCTTGATATAATATGTATTTTTTATATACAATTAATTTTATAAATAAAAAATTAAAATATTACATATAAAAAAATATTTTTAATATATTACGTATTATGTATTTAACAAATATGAAGTTTTTAAAATATAGATTAAAAATAAATAAATTATTAGGAATATTATTGGAATATTCTTTTTTAGTGTAGAAAATAGTATAGACTGCTGGAGATGGCCTAAGCATGCATCATTTTTTTTTTTTCAATTATTATTATTAAATAGTAACCTTCACTTTCATTTATAAATGTTAAGTCCTTATATTTTTAATATGATATTTATATTAGACAATATATAAAAGAGAGAGTTTTGTGCCTAATTTTATAATATTATTTGATTAACTAAAAAAATATTACTAAATTAAAAATATATAATTAATTTTGTAAGATACAAAATTAGCAGTAAATTTTTTTAAATAAACAAGTAATATTTTTAAATTAAAATAATAATATTTTAAATTAAACTATACGGTACACTTAATATATATAAATTATTGTCTATACAAAATTGTAGGGACCCAATTTCAATGTTATATATATACATACATATATATATATATATATGTATATATATGTATATTACTTAGCTTCTGTCCTTCATGTTAACTTGAGAATTTTGACAATTTATAGCTTTTTAAAAACAATTTAAAAATAATAGCGTTTTTTTAACTTTTAATATAATAAGTAAAGATGCCCATGCTGCGGGCGACTTACACTTTTTCAACCCAAGTTTTTTTTGTTTTTTTTAGGTCACCCATATTTAATTTTTTTTTAAATAAAATTTTAACCCACGAAAGAAAGAGGAAAAGGCGCCACTCGGACGTCTCACTCAGTTGAGTGATCACTTGAATGGCCGAGTGGTATTTGTGACTCAGCTGACCAAGTTCTAATGTCCACTCGGTTGGTACACTTGGTCAGCAATCCACTTAGGGGGCCGAGTGTTGAAAACTTTATGGAATTCTTTCAAATATCTGCACTCGGCCGGTCCACTAGATCAGAACTCCACTCGACTGGCCGAGTGGAGTTTCTCTTTTCTTCATCTTCTCGGTTTTTTGATCGTTCTCCCATTTTCGTCTCTTCTCTTGTTTCATCAGTTCGATCCATGAGTTTGTATATATCACAACAACTCTTTCTTCTTTTAATTTTTTTCTCGTGTGCTAGTCCAAGTTTTTGGTAAAAAGATAATAAGTTGACTAGTTGCTTAATTTATTGAGCTCAAACAAATAACAAGAATTACGGCTTACAAGGGAAAATTTCAAATGACGGATAAATTTGGGATTTGGCCTATGATCATTTCTAAGGGTCTTGTACAATTACAGTAATCCAACAGGTTCGAAACAAATTCTAGATATCAAAGATATGTCTAACGTACTAAGTGAGGCTCAAATATCGTAGTTAAAATAGTCATAACCAAGTTTTATACTACTCAAAATCAATAATAAAGTAAGCAGCTAACTCAAACAATTCATCCATATTTTCCACAAACATGCACTTCTTTCAAATCAAAACAATTTATTCTTAACAAGTAGTCATTTTCTCATACTCCTAGTTCATGCACTATCCTAGCAATGTGTAATCTCACAACTATTTTTACATTTGATTTTTCATATTCGAGGTGTGCTTTCCTCTACTCGATACTCACGCCTCGCTATACGAATTGAAAAGTCTTTCACCGTGGACTGCAAATTCTTCATATCTTTGAAAACCATCCCTCTTGTGAGCACCCATTCAGTATCTAAAATTTTTCGATAGATCAAATGAGTCCACAAGCATTTCATGTGACGATGCATTGAAGAACGGGATATTCGGATGCATGGAATATCTCTGAGGATTTGATGGAAGTGGTGGTTGTTGATTGAATGGTGGACTCTCTTGATTTGGGCAATACATAGTTTTAATATCACCAATATCCACCCTATCTTCATCTGATTCACTAGACAACTCGTCTACATCAGGTTCAGAATCTTCTAGTTCATTGACACCAAAATTGTCAATCAATGGATCATGTGGTTGATCATCTGTGTGAGCATTTTCTCTTTCAGTTGGAATATTGTCATTATTGGACCTTGACGTTCCACCAGTTTTTGTAAGGTCTTGCGTGACAAGTACTGAATTATTGATGTCATCACCTCTTAAGTAAGAAGCATATTGATAATACTCATTGCTTGGGAGAATATCTGGGAGAGCATTATCTTGCAATTTTTCCTGATCAATATGAAATTCTACATATTGATTATCTGCATCCAGTGCAAAGAAAAACCATAGATTATCATCGTTGTTGATTGATATACGATGATATCTATTGTTTGCATATAGTGAAGCGGATATGTTTAATTTATATTCATTGCTATCGATCCCTGTTCAAAGAATTTTGATACCAACCCAGAATATCCGATGTCGCGAGGTACTCTTGTGGCACAAACAGGTGGACCATCGCTACTATCCCCAACATAAACAACAATACCGACATTATTTGAAGTCTACATATCTTAAATAATAAAGATGTATTAATGAACTTAATATATGGAATTAACTAATTTTTTGCATGCAAGGTATTATTAAACAATACAATTACAAAGTATAATGAAATTAAATTCAACTAATAAATTAGTAAAATTCAAACCTGATATTGAAATGAAGCAATATCCCAATGCAAGGGCAACACTTTGATGGTCACGATAAATGCATGACAACAACAACAATTCCCAGAGTTCTTATTTCAAATAATGAGAAAATAAAATTATTAATGACAAATCTATAACAATTTATATATAATAGCAGAAAATTCAACAAAATCTATTGCACGTTGTATGAATTAAACCAGCCGACATACACACACCAGAATACACATAACACACACACACAAAACACAGCACACACACGCAAACATCACACAACCACACACACAACACACATCACAGCACACACACACCAGCACACACACATCACAAACACACAACACACACACACAACACACACACGCACACATCACACAACCACACACACACAAGCACATCACACAAGCGCACAACACCAGCACACACATCACACACAACACACACAAAAAACAGCACACACACACACCAGCACACACAACACACAACAACAGACACACCAGCACACACAAAAAATAGCACACACACACACACACCAGCACACAGACACACAACACACACAAAAAACAGCACATACCCACAACACACACAACACACACAAAATAGCACACAAACCCACCCACGCACAACACACACACACACCAACACACACACACATAACACACACAAAGCAGCACACAAACCCATCCACGCACAACACACACATACCAAAACACACACACACACACCAGCACACGCAAAACAGCGCACACGCAAAACAGCACAAAAAGAACCATGAAAAATAATTACCTGAACAAATTTCACACCAAGAAGAAATAACCGTGGAGAGAGAAAAATTGAAAAAAAAAATAGTGAGAGAAATAAGGAAGGGTAGTGAGAGAAATGAGAAGCTTATTTGGTTGAAATTGGACATTTTCAACCACTAATTTGCCTCACAAAGATACTAAAACTATATTTTTGTTTCACCAATAAACATTGGTTTTTCTTTCATTTTATTTAAAAAATTGCATATATTGTATTTCTTAGTTTTCTTATCATATTTAATTAATTTTTAACATGTGTTATAATGTGATTTATCAATTCTAATATATATTTGTATACATTTCAATACTGAATAATATAAATATATATAATTTGATTATATAAATATAAAATTTAGTTAAAAAAATAATGATTAATCGAATATACTTTTACATGTGAATTTTGCGGGTTTTGCAGCGGTGAGTGTAGTTAGGCCTTAATAGCCAGACAAAAGAAAAACGGAAAACAAAAATGAAAAAACAATTTTTAAGGTTGGAAGCACAAAACCCTCCTTAAACCCTCCCATCAAATTTGCGCCCAATTTCATTTCTGCATCAAATTAGTCGAAATGGCTCATCGTTTATTTCGAGGATTGCGAGGACATGTGAAAAATCTCGCTTTTCAACAACATGCGACACCCGTCAATCATTTTTACAAATCTTCGATCAGAAATTACGATTCTGAGGTTATGCGAAAATCGGCGTTCGAAGACAACCTTCTCCGGCGAATTCGAAACGAAATCCGGTACGAGATCGATCGTTCTCCGCCACTTGAGGTATTAGCTGCATTTAATTTCGTTTTACTGACGATGACCTTTTATTATTATTAATCTTAACTTATATATATATATATATATATATAATGCTGGTTGTCAATTCTGTTGCTCTTCAGCGGTTGTGGATATATGCTTATGAACTGGAACCCCTCTCACCCCCCTTTAGATGACTATCTGAGCGTTAGGAAGTTTGAAATTTTACTCATTGTGAATGATTTTACTTTTTAAATTTTTTCTAAATAAATTGGAGACTAAGGTGCGTTGGTAAAAGGGGGAATTTATGCGTTCTAATTCGTAGCTGTGCAAATGTTGTGTCACTGCCCTTTTTCGCCTTATTTATGCAGTGTCAACAAAAGGCTATGATTCATTACGGGGAAGTTACGGGATTATCGTTATGTTGGCTGTGGAGTACAGTAGGATTTTTTTCTGCGTGTAAATCTTCTACAGCTTATTAGTTCTGTTTATCATATGCTTGGCTGTGGGAGTGAGAGAAAATTCATTTAAAGGTTTTCAGTGAATCAACAGGTAAAATTCATTTCAATTTAGTTAAAAGGTGGAATTGTTAGAATTCTGATATACACGGTCTACTGTTTTGTGAAACATTACTTCGGTGTGATGAGAAGGGGAAATATTACTCTAATTGTTTCTTGGAGCTTGGATCTAAGGTTAAGGGTAGCTGAAAGGAATGATTGCTGAATTTGTAAATTAATGGATCAAGGCAACATTGAACACCATTTCACTTCATCTGACCAAATGAAGTCATGATATTCTACATTGTGATGGAAGGGGCAACAATGAATTTGTCCTGGCCCTGCATTTCTGCATGAGCTTGATGGCATAATTATACAACCTGAGTAAATCTTGACACGTGAAATGGGGAATTTTTTGTTCTGCTTTTTTTGAGGGATTTGTTTTCTCTTCTTCAGAGTTGGCTATCTTCTGTACTTTGCCCTTTGCGTATATGGCAAAACTTTTTCTCAATCAGAAATTTGAGTAATGCGTGCAAAAGATGAAGTCCAGTAGGGAAGTTGTGTGTGTGTTGTGTATTTTAAATACCCAAAAAAAAAAAAAAAAAAAAAAAAAAAAAAGGAAAACATGTTCTTCTCTCTTTTTATTGTCTTATTAGGTAACACCCATAGATCCATGATAATAAATAATGACCTTTTGATTGTGTCAAACCTGTCCACATCACTCCATGACCATTCATTTCTTTATACGTTGATTGTGTTACATGTGGTGTCAGTTGTGGTTAGAATGCTCGTGCAACTAATTAGGTGTGGACGCACTTAATCTTGGACATAATTTTTCAAAGGCAAGAACTCGCATATAGTGAAATGTCATATATTCGGAGGCAGGAGAAAGCATTGCTAATTGTGCAACTCTCTCATACTATAATCCTGTTCTTTATGTTAAGCATCCCACTGCATATTGTCTAGGAGTCGAGGATAAAGTTTTTTCCCCTTGCGAAAACAATTTCACTTTGTAGGATGTTAGTCATATCATAGTCTAAGCTTCATCATATACTTGAAATGATAGTACTTTTTCCTGTGGTAATTAGTGAAGTTCTTTGTTTCATCTTATTTTGTTGAATATTCTTTCTAACGAACTGGCATTGATGTAAACTGAACTAGTCGGCTTGAATAAGGATAATAGAAAAAATGGACTAGCTAAGAATGTGAATGCATGCAGCTTGCATCAGAGTTCAATTCATTCAAGGTTGATGAACGACCAGGAGAGAAGTGGATTCGATTAAACGGGAAATTCGGAGAGAATGAAGAGATCATAATCGAAGTGACTATGTTTGATGCAGCTGTTATGAAAGACACTGATGAGGATATCAAGCTTCGTGTTACTATGGTTGTTAATGTCTTCAAGGGGAAAGACAATGATGTGCTACAGTTTGTTTGCTCTGCATGGCCAGATAGTATTCAAATTCGCAATGTATTTACCCATGGGCATGATGGTAAAATAAAAGATCGGACATACAAGGGCCCCAGATTCAAGTATGTTAGTTATTCATTCCTGTTGACCTGTTTAATTATACTAAAATCATAAATAGGAGTGGGCAATGCATGCGTTTCATGGATATGAATCCTCTGTTGTGCATAAAACACTGGAATAGTACTGTAGTGTGGAACGAAACTTTTCACAAAGAACGCTGAGTTTGTCAGCTCATGTTAGTTTACAAGCTAATCGGTTTTTCCTATTTGCTAACACAACTTCAGTAAGGTTACTGGCTCAGCCAGCTTACAAGCTAACTTTAATTGATCTGAGTGAAACAGCATAGTTTCACATCACATTAGCTAATGTTGTGTGTCATCTTTTTCCCATTTTTATCTCCCGTGAAAATCGGATCATCTCCTTGTGATGTTCTTTTGCTATTGTTTAATTTCTTAAAAGTTTTGATTTGCAGGGAATTGGACGATGAACTACAGGACTCTCTCTATGATTTCTTAGAGGAAAGAGGTATAGACAATAATCTGGCTGAGTTTTTGCATAAGTACATGAATACCAAGGAAAAAACTGAGTCCCTACGCTGGATGGAAAATGTGACATGTTTTCTTCAGAAGAAGAATTAGAGAAAACAAGCAATCCATGTTTGTACTTATAAACCGAGGATTCTTACAATTGTATTGTTTAGGACATTACTTCATTCCTTTCTATCGATTGGTATGAGAAATATTCTCTTTGCAATCGGTGTTTTTATGCTGTTCATAATTACCGTGCTTCTATATTGCCTGCAGCGTTTGTTGTAGCGCCATCTTACATCTAACACTTTAGTTCCCAACGTAGTGTGAAGAAAGTTATATTTACATTTTTCAATTTTTTCTTTTCTTGTATGATCAAAATATATTGTAGAAGTTATTAATTAATGTGTTCCACATTTGATTTTGGGGTTGAAAGTGAAAGCAGGAGGGTGACATAACTTTCAAAAGTATAGATTAGAAATGGGCACGAATTTGTTGTTTTTTGATCATGTTGGATCAACAATTAAATTAAATTGTTGACTCACATTTCAAACGAACCATGCCCCTGTGTGTGTGTGTGGGGGGGGGGGGGGGGGTGGGGGAGTGTAGATATTATTGGTTCCAATGCGAGGCCAACTACACCGTCGAATATCCCTTTTCACATGAAGGGAGACAAAGACAGTGTTTATATAGCACGCCCCCCACCTGTACCCCACATTCCATTGCACCTATAATCATGAAAAATTAATGATGTGTGTTTTGTCTCTTAACAAATCATAATCCACCCTTACAATATCATGTTAGAATATGAGAATTAATGAAGTTTTTTTGTTTTTTTTGGAGTCAGCATAATTTACAGCCGAATGATACATGCCTTAAGAGGGCTAAGATTTTTCTATTCTTGATACTTAATAATTCGATTATTCTTTTTTTTTATATAAATATAATATTTCATTGAGATAAAAGACTAGTTACAAAAAAAATACATTTTTAGTCTCACAATTTTAGATATCGAACGGAATGTAGTCAAGTGGATCAAGACAATGGATTGTGAATCCATCATTCGTGGTTTCAATTTCTGTCGTTCGCCCATGATTGGCTACAAAAAGATTTTTTTAGCGAACATATCACATCTTACTCCTATTTTTCTTGTAAAAACAAACAAAGAAATTTTATTCTCTAGCCTATTTGCTACTGCAATTGAACAATTAAATTATCACTATATTTATTTCTTGTTCTACTTCTTCCTAGTGCAAGATAACCTAAGGGGTTGTGGTTTTTTCTTTTTTTTTTTTTTCTTTTTTTTTTTATATATATTTACCAATTGGGGCTCTAGCCCTTCACCCTCCCATCATGGGATGATCTACAGGGTTCATAACTACTTATCTTACTATGGGGTGCCTACAACGCCAATGCTTGGATATGGCTATACCCAAACTTTTTTGGTTTGCCCTAACATTTCTTACTTGTCCGACTATTGATGAGCAGTTTTTGGATGTCAAATGGACCTCTATATAAGGTAATTTTACTGTGGCCAATTTCTCCTCTTTTGCAATCAGTTACAGTTTTGCAATTTTAGTTCCATAATTTAAATATTACGTCATTCAAATCTCAATTTGATCGGATATTTATAATTTCGCTTAGATATTATATTCATATGTAGCAACTAATTAATCAAAGGAGTAGATATATCTTGAATTGATTTTAGTTGATTCGAGATTATGAATTCAATATTTCGTTTGTCCTATTGTTCAATTTCTTAATGCATTAACGAATTAAACCTAGAGAACATGTCCTAGATTGTTCAATTAAATAGCCCAATTAAGGAACACATTTTAGTTGGTTACAAGTAAGTGATAATTTAAATAAACAAAGCGTATTGTTAATTTTGAGATTTAGATTGTAAGATTTGATTAAAGATATGTTGCATAATTCTCAAGATAATTCAAGTATAGGTGATAAGGGTGATAATTGAACTAAGAACTAGAACTACATCATATATATAAAACATTAATTTTGTTATTTGCTTTATTTTATTTAACTATTTGAATTATGCATAGATAGATTAAAACCAAACTCTCCCTTGTTCTTGTGCATAAACTAATATAAAAAATACAAATAATTTATCTGTTTTCTATGTGATATACCCTTACTATCCACTCCTATTAGTTAGTAGAGAATGGGCGAGAAAAAATAATTAGTTTTATCATGTCTAAAAATAAATCCTTCCTAAGTTAGAGAAAAGAGCTTTCAAAGTCTGCATAGGACTCATATTTGGAGGAAAACACAATCAATATGATTGTTACACCAAGTTTAGGTTAAGAGGCATTTTGGTAATCTTGAATAAAAAGCTTAAGTTGTGAAGGACCCCTTAAGAAAGGTAGTTGAGAAACCTATTGTTGGGTCCTTGAAGAAAAGATTGACAGTCATGAGGCATATACAAAATTACCCCTGCATG
Source organism: Caryopteris x clandonensis (assembly GCA_028749325.2). Lineage (NCBI taxonomy): Eukaryota > Viridiplantae > Streptophyta > Magnoliopsida > Lamiales > Lamiaceae > Caryopteris > Caryopteris x clandonensis. The sequence continues at coordinate 9,924,150 of JAPYKT020000003.1, forward strand.
TTAGGGAAGAGAAGAGTTCAAGGAATACCCCACTTGTTTTTCCTTGAATAAGTCTAATGCATGCAAAAAGGCTACCACACAAGCACACATATGTGTCCTTACAAACAAACATTCTTAGAAACTTCTTATTTAATAAGCATTCTCTTGTGCTCGCCTTGATAAATAAAAAAAAAAAAAAAGCTTAGCAAACTACTTCATAGAAGGCTTTTATTAGTAGGCTTTCTTAGTTGAGAACATAGAAGTTTACTTTCTAGAAAGAAAGAAAAAAATGTCTGCTTAAGAAAAAACAAATCTAAACTCTATCCACCCCTCTTGTTCGGATCGTCCTGAAAAATAATCTTGTTCGGCAGCCCAAGTTGATAGTAGAGTGCTAGAAGCACTCAAAATGGTAACGGTACAAAGCAACAACTTGGGCAGAGCTTGAGTCGCTAATAATGTTATCCGAAAAATATATGGATGCATTTGTTCTCGAAAATCTAATAAACTAACTGTAAGTAACAATGTTATTATAAACATTAATGAGTAATGTTGTATCTCACAAGAATCATAATTAATTAATAAGTATTGTTATGCTTTGTAACCAACTTTATCTAGATGGTCGGAAGTCGAAAGGTGATTGTATCCTATTTAACTATGAAAATTAAAACTATTTGACAATGAAAACAACTTAAAAGTTATTTAACAAGCTAAGAGAATAAGAAGAATGGATATTAGGGTCATGCTTTCATTTATTCTTACAATATGTGATCATTACTTTTCTTCTTTACTAGACAATATGTGATAAAAAAAAAATTAAAAAAAAAAAAAAGATTTGTTTTGCATCAATTAAATGATTAATTAATCATAATAATCATTATTAAAATTTTTAAAATAATTGGGTAAGAGAGGAAGAATATGAAAAAATGAAAAAAAAAATAGTAGGCATCAATTTTTTAAAAAGAATAAATTGTAAATGAGTACACATATGAATACAAATATAAAATTTAATCGACACATCCTCACCTAAACGAATTAAAGATCAATACAAAAAAAACCCTGAGTACTTGGGCTACTGCACAAATAATCTTATGGACCATCAAGTGTGGAGATGAAAACTAAATTATATATATATACATATATATATATATATATATAAATGCTTAAAATATTGGGTTCCAATAATTTAGAATCCAATAATTTATAATTAGATTGTTAGCTTCAACTTCAAGCAGCCCAACATCAATTCAGGTGAATATAAATTAAGTTGTCTGCAAATTAAGAAAAAGCCAACTGGAAGATTAATAGATGTATCTATTAAATCAATCATAGGATAATGACATGCTTAGCATGAATAATTATGATTACCAATGCAATCAACATTTTTCTATTCTAAATGGAAACATTAATGATGAGATTTCAGAGCTCAAAGGGTCACAAATCATAATAATTAAATTTATAAAAAAAAAAAAAAAAAAAAAAAAAAAAAAAAAAGTAAAAAGAAAAAAAGAAAACTTAAATTTCCACATGAGTCCACTGGCTAGCCCATGGATCAAGATTGCTCAATAGATGGTCTATTTCTCCAACTGTTGTAAGGTCAAAGACTATCACTCACAAAGTAACATGTGTGTGTGTGTGTGTGTGTGTGTGTGTGTGTGTGTGTATAATGTTTGAGTGGGGATATAGCTATACCAATCTTAATTATAGATCTACAGTGATTTTTTTTTGTTTAATTAATCAATAATATTATTTTATAATTAGATTGACAGTAATATATAATAATCCAATATAATTTAAATGTGGTATGATTTTAATTTAAAATTAAAATCAAAATTGATGGTTTGAATTGTGGGTCAACAATTTTAAACATTGATTTGGTTCCAATTTAGAATTGAAATCAAAACAAAAACTTTGTGATATATTTCTAAATTTGAAGCCGGTGATTGCAGATATGAAATTTGAGATACGAGAAAACTATATTATAATAACATCTCATAATTTTGCATGATCTATCATGTGACTTAACTTTGTGATATATTCCTAAAATACGAGCTACGAGATAACTATATTATAATAACATCTCTTAATTTTGCATAATTTGAGGATAAATATCTCTATCACGTGACTTGTTTTTGTGATATATTTCTAAAATTTTGTCCCGAGTGATTTCAGCTTGAAAAACTTGGATCAGAATCCAATCAATCAGATTAAAATTGATTTGAAATAATAATAAAATAATTCAGAAACAAGCATGATTTAATTATATATATCAACAAGTACGGATTGATGAGTGAGTGCAACATTGTAATAAAAGCGACATTCTAAAGTTTTAAAATAAAATAAAATAAATTTCAACAGACTAAAAGATTGTAAGATCTATGTGACAAGAAAGGCACAATATTTAAAACATAGTTGCTTTTGGAATTCATGCCTAATTTCCTATAAATTCATTACAAGACAAAACTATCTTATTCATATTGCATCAGTCTGTGGATTAAATTATTTGTTGGAAAGGTCATATGCATTTATTATTTTATTCATTATTTCTCATATTTCAAACATTTCAAGATTTTAAACTAATTTATAGTTGACATTTATTGTAAGAAAAAAATTAGAGGAACATATTTTACTTCTTCTTGAAACTAGTATGATATCCCATGTGATGTAGAAATTATTTTTGTATATTTTTATTGTTAAAAATATATTATTTATTATTAAAAGTATAAGTAAAAGAAAATTATAAGTATACGTAATATCTAAGTTAATAATTTTCATATTTTATGTCGGATTTATTTAAAAATTCAAGTCAAATATCATCATATTATGAATTGAATTTTAGTATATCTACTTAAAATTTAAATTTGAACTGAATTTTTGTAGTAGATTAATAAAATCATAATTTGAAATTAAATAATTATATATCTGAAATATTTCATTAAAAATTAATATATGAAATTTAATATAATAATATTAATTAAAATTTATGCTAAAAGTAAATATTATATTTATATGAGGTTATTTGAGCACTTTTATTAGCATATTTGAAAATTAAATTATAACAAAAATAATTCAAAATAGGAACAAATTTTACTTCTTCTAGAAATGGTGAATTCTAATCTACATTCAGAAGAGCCAGAAGAAGAATTGCAGATCTTCCTGAGAGAAAGGCAACAAATGTAAAGATATCAAGAAAAGTAGAGAAAGGGCAAAAAAAAAATGCTAGAGTTTGAGAGATAAATCCAACTTTTTAAACTCTTCTTGATTGCTAGTCTTCAATTGTGAACTAGTTTCCCACCTAAATCCTCCAATTCCATCCACCGCCGGTGACATCAGCCTCCGACCACCGTCAAACCTAGCAGCTCCGCTACTTGATGACGGTAAAATCTGATGGTTCTCGGACGTCAGCCGCCCAACCGCCGGCTGCTGATCAAGAGGCTTCCGGGCCCACCCTAAATTCCCATATAAGGGTACCCCACCAACGTTATAACTAGGCTTATGGATCATAGAGTGAGCCTGAATTCCAAGAGACCTGTTGAAAGAACCATGCAAAGGGAGAGACGCCATGCTCGAGTAACCGCCGTGCACCGCTGCATCGTGGTGGCTGAATGAGGCGGTGGTGCCAAGGCGCTGCCCTCGCCTCGCGATCGTTCGCTCGCGTTTGTGGGCGTTTTGATGGCCCCCTAGAGCCTGCGAGCTGTAGAATTTCCTGTTGCAGTAGTTGCATGAGAAAACACGATTTTCGGATTCTGAATTTTGGGGCATCTTTGAAGTTTGATCTGAATCCTTGGTTGAAAGGTTTAGATCCAAAAGAGGGTTATAATTCTTGGATTTCTCTTCTTGTTTGATCTTGATTGAGTTTTGGAGGCATGATGATGGTGAGTTTGTGCTTGAATGTTTAGAATGATTGCATGGCTGATCTAACATTGTTACAGTTTGAACTTGTTCTTTTTTGGGCTTTCTTTTACCACTTTTGAAAGTGAGGAAATGTGGGGTTTAATATACTTAGGAAGCTTGTAAATGATAATTGATTACAAAATTAACGTTGTAGTACTATGTAAGGAAGGAGAATTTACAGTTACAAGACCTAATCATGGAAAGCAACAGCCAGGGAGTGGATTTTGGGGTGGGGTGGGGTGGGGGTGGGGGTGGGGGTGGGGGGGGGGGTCATGCTACCAATGTTCTTGATTGGAATTGAGGGGAAACATCTACTCCCTTTGTTGACATATATGCCCCCCTTCTTTTGTCATGTCGCAACATGTCATTTTTGACATATCTTGTCTCATGGGTTTTGCCCATTTTGGGCATATATACACACAAACACACACACACACACACACACACACACACTTGTGTAAAATTTGTGTTTCATAATTATCAAATTACTTTGTGAAAATCCAAGATAAGGGTCAACAACTTTTTCTTGCCTTACAACAAATTATTAGATCTTAAGAATAAAAAAGGACCCCCACCCCTATCTTAGAAAAGATGTAGAAAAACAATTGAATTTGATTGGATGAATACAAAAAAGAAATTGTATTAGAAGAGAAGTATAATTTGACATAATTAAAGGTGATGTGCAAATACTCACTTGGCTTGTTGTGATCGTGGAAGGCGTTACATCAATCATATACACAACATTGCCCTTATTACAAGATAAACCAAGAATTGTTGTTGAATAGTGAGCAAAAGAGAGGTAAACACAGACAATCACAATTTCGGTTTTGAATGAGAACCCGTGGTTTGAACTGATCAATAATTTGACTGATGACTCAATATCGATTAGGAATTGAAATAAAAAACTGATAGGTTCGAGTTTAATTCTAGGATAATCAGTTTTAAGAACCGTGGTTTCAATTCTAGTTTTGGTTCAATCCGCAAATTTTGTTTCTAAACTGACAGTTCCATGTGTGAAATTTGAAGAAAAAAAAAATCAATAACCAAAACCATTGAACTAGCAATTTTGAAACAAAATCGAAACAAGAACCAAAACATGCTATATACTAGTTTGGCTCTAGGTTCCAGCCACAACTCTGAAAACCAACACACAATTTTAATAACCGACAATTTCAAAATTAAAATTAAAACGGCATAACTGTTGTACCTCTAGATAAACATTCACATATTTAAAACAATATAAACAACAAAAATTTAATTATAATCACATAGATTTGACGATTTATATGTGTCTCATAGTGACATGTATATATACCTAAAGCAAAGAATATATTTCTTTCCGTGATTAAAGACACGAATAATTATAATTACAAAATAATTACAAGAAGGATTTTATTGTGGTTATATAATTACAAAATAATTACAAGAAGAATTTTATTGTGGTTATAGTTGCGTCATTGACTGTCAATATCCATAGTTTAAAAATACACATATACATATATATATATATACATAAATTGATTACATATATATATATATATATATGTGTGTGTGTGTGTGTGTGTGTGTGTGTGTGATGTATGGCGTTTTTGACCTTGTGATTTGAAAATGTTAGGCATGATTCCACTCAAGGAAGGTACACTACAATATGAAGAGTCAAATATGTAATCATTGGGGTGTGTGTGTGTGTGTGGGGGGGGGGGGCGGTAGGATATGATTGGTATAAACTTACAATACTAACTTAACTCCTCATATTTATTACATTTTCTTTAAAATATGATTATTTTTTCTTTATTACTATTATTATTATTATTAGTTTCAAAACAAATTCATGGATATTTTCTTATATAATTAAAGAAGAAGTCATTTATACCACCGACCACGGCAGAAAGGAAGAAAATATAAAATCAAGCATTAAGAAATATAAAATGTAAATTAATTAGGCAATAAGAAAATGAGTCAATTATGCTTTGTGATTTTAACCTTTTTTTATTGTAATTAATGAAATAAAAGTAATTTTTTGTGATGGAAAATACTACATTTCATTATCAAAAAAATATTTATTTTGAATAAAAATATTATGATCCGGAAATCTCTTGGGCCCGCACATTAGACAAATTTGCAAAATGTGCCAATTGGGTTGAATCAATGGGTTTGAATGTGAACTCGTAACCTTTTGAGACTGGGTTCATGAACTCAATTTCTGTTTGGAATTGAATGATTGTTCCACAAGAGAGAAGGTAGACTCATTTGGGTGTTGAATTTAGGTGGAAATATTGTGGTCCTATAACAAAGACTACACACTCTTGGAATAGGGTTGACATAATAAGTGTTGTTAGACCTCAATGCTTTGTAAGCAATGCGCTTGTGAGAGAGAGAGAGAGTCTTACTATATATATTACTTTCTTCGTTTCAAATAATATATATAATTTATTGTTCTTATTTTAAATATTCCAAATTTATAATTGTGTTACTATACTTAATATATATATATATATATATGTATATTGTGTTTCTAGGTTATAGAAGGCTCAATGCAAGAAACAACAAATTTGGCCACTTATGTCTGAAATTGAATGCATACAATAAAATATTTATCAGAAATTGGCTTAATAAATGTTGCCGTTTTTAACCTTGAACTAATTTTAATATTGTGTTTCATTTGGAAAAAATGAAAATATGTGTCTTATATGAAATTTACAATTTGAGTATACAAATTTAGAGTATTTATTTTCACAAATTTAATTTCAGATGAATAATAATAACTTAAACATGGAAAAGAATTAAAAGAGTTGTGGTACATGAAAAATTATATCCCACGTACTAAAAATTAGAAAAATTGGTTCACCTTATGAGTATGACGACTTTGATAAGAAGTAGCCAAATGTTTTCCTCTTACGGTATAATCTAGTGGTGTTTTAAGTTAGAACTGTGTATTTTATGTTGAGCGTAAAAGTTTTGATGGATCAAACATGGCTTAAAGACTCACACATGGACCAAGATGGACCGATTGGTCAGTACAAGAAGGCTCATGCGATGTGGCACGTGGATCCGTGCAACATAAGTTGGGTCAAACCCATAGTGCAACAATGCAAACAATACAAGAATCTATTCATGAGCAAATTGTGGGACTCATTGGAACAAGATAGAAGATAGTGGAAATAAGAAGATATTTTTAGAAGGTTTTTGGATAATACAACAATACAGAAGATAGTGGAAGAAAGAAAATATTATTAGGAGGTTCTTGGATAATATAACAATACAGTAATAGTGGGGAAAAAAACACTATTGTAAGGAGGTTTCTGGATTATCCAACGATATAATTTGGTTTGCACAGATATATTAGAATGAATTGCTTACAATTTACTAAAGCATTTTTATAATATATTAAAATGAATTGTTGTTTATTTAAGTTTTTAATATCATTTTATTTAAAATATTATATTTTATTATAACAGTGTGGGTAAAAAAAAAATTCACATCTAAACTATTGTCATTTTTTTTAGTTTATCATATGAACTGTTTTTTTTTTATGATTACCATGTAAACTATTCTAAATTTTGTCAGTTATCATTTAAAACAATTATAAATAAAGTACTCATTGTTAATTTCATTATATGTTTAAAGTGAATTTTATAAACTAAATCGTCTTTCACGCTGTAATAAGATCGATAAATAGATATTAATAATATTATTTACTATAATTAATTATCCTTTTTTTGTAAAAATAAATTATATTTTTCATGTTTGAAAATAAAAAATTTCACCCAAATATATGATTTTTAATATATAAAAATTAACTCAAAATTAGTTTAACAAATAAATATTGCTATTTGTTGACCATCACAATATTCAAACAGCAGAAAAATTATAGTTAGAGTTTTTTTTTTACATAAACTTAGTTAAACATCTCCTAAAATCATGAGTTAATCGAGCTCAGCTTATGTGAGGAGTGGCCGACAGTTATTCGTTAGTGGTAGCCTATAATAACTCACACTTTTATTTTCTTAAAAGCATCACATGTCCCATGTTTCTACCTTAAAAATAATTCTGTGAATATGAGTAGAAATAATTGGGCATAATGAAGCTGCCTGTCAACATCACTTTGTCAAAACTCAAATAAAAAAGAAAAGAAAAAACATGAAAGAAAGAACAGAGTAATTATGTCTTCATCACTTGTTTTTCCGGAAATAAAGTAGGAATGAATCACATCAGATTTTGTTGTCTGTATATCTTTTTGTAATCAGTTGTTTTCATGCAACTTTGAAGTAAACGATGTGGGTCAACCCTAAGTAAGACGTGCTGCGCTTCTGATTTCAAAGTCAAATCAAATTTAGTGGCTCGGTTTTGGTTTTAGAATTATTATTTTAGGAATTAGCAGTGTTGGTTTCAATTCTAAATGTAAAAATAAAAAGAAAAAATTAAAATTATAAATAATAATTTTAAAAATCAAAACTGACCATACCCGATTTAGTTCTAATTTCACCTCCTTGTAATTTTAAAATCAAAGTGAAAACCATCAAAATCATTCTGACGTCCATCCAAAGTATGATTTTCTCTCTCCTCTCTCGTCTCATCCATTTAAACAAAAACTCAATAACTCATAATTCCTGGACCCCACACTTTTTGACTTCTGTAATGTTAAGTTCCTGTCGCAAAGTGTTATGCCACAGAACTAAGTTGATATTGGAAGAATTCAAGCGTAACCATCCACAAACATACTTCTACATCATTATACAAAGTACAATTACAATTTTGCCCACAAACTGATATAATTCATAAATTATTATTAGTTGATAGTTTCATTGTGTAAAAATTATAATTTACCAGCAACAACCATCTGTAGGTGAAATTTTTCATCATACTCTAGATGTGGGTCACACATGCAACTTAAAGAGATGTTTGGATTAAACTGGAGGCCTCCGTAGCACAATCGGTTGTGGATAGTAAAGTTGTGTCACAATCAAATGTATAGTAAAGGGTAGTGTTTGTTTTGGGTTGTGATAAGGTAGATTGTTATTAATATGTCAAATCAATAGGTTTAGTAGAGTTTTGTTTGTATTATTATATTATAAAAAATAAATATTTGTGGATTTAATAATTGGTGATGAATTATTAGATATATATGCAAAATGGATGTCAAAATAAAGATCTTAAGAAGAGAATTAATATGATATAATTTTTATAAAAAATGGATTTGAAATAAAAAAGTTAAAAAAAATTGGGTGAAAAAATATATATTGAATAGTTTTCTTGGGAATGATGAGAGAAGAATGAGAAAAAGAGGTGTAGAGTGGGTAGGATTGTGGATAGAACAACCACAACCTCGTAAACAAACACGGGTTGGGTTGTGGCACAACCCACAACCGGTTGTGCAAAGGCGTGTCCAAACAAATACGGGTTGGGTTGAGGCACTTTAGTCAATTTTGAAAATAAAAATATTCTAAAAAGTATATTCTTAAAAAAAATTAAATCCAAAAATTAAAAAAAAAATTACAAAAATTAAATCCAAAACTTATAGATTTATAAATTATTTTGTTCCTTTTAATTGATATTTATACAATTACAAAAGTGTATATTAACCCAAAAAACTAATGATAAAATTGGTGATCAATAAAAAATATATTATAATAAGATCATTGATTCCTCGTATTTTTTTCGTACTCCATGGAACTTAATTACGATTTATATCAAGTTTAATGAATCAAATGAAGGTATAATTCTCTAAGCTAAAAAGTTGATGTAAACAAAATAATTACAATATATGCTAAAATTTCTAAAATAGAAACTATAAAATATATTTAAATTTGAAGTTACAATAAACATATAACTTATAAATCATGAAACAATTTCTTATGCACTACATTTATAGTAGTTCTACACTAAAAGTTATTGTCCTCACAGATCAAAATTTTCAATAAAGGTAATAAAAGATCATTGAGAAAAGAAAAACACATTCAATTACAACGTAATTTGATAAATTAAATTATAAAATTATATTACTATATGAAATACAATATTAAATTTTTACATTTCAAACCACCATTTTAATGTTTTCCTAAACCAAGAATCAGAAAAAGAACCCCCCCCCCACACACACACACACACATATATATATATATATATATGAAGTTGAAAGAAGTAAATTTAAAATTAAGATAACCCATAAATTCAAAATTATGAGAATAGTAATACTTAAGATAATAGCTCACTCTCCTAGTGTTAGGTTATTTCTTACATTGTTTTCATAATTGGATTGGAGATCGCACTGCTTCAACTATTGGGTGTTGGTTCAACCTGTCTTATTGACTAGACCGTGGAAAAATAAAAATAGTTTTTTTGTTATGCTACCACATATATTATATATTAACATCCACAAAAAAGCTAGTTGGCCAGTTGGACCGATTTTGACCGGTTCAACCACAAAAACAATTTTATTAATGTTTCAGACCAGTTCAGGCACCAGTTCTCAGTTTAACAGGCTGAACCGATTGATTCGGTCTGATTATGACAATATTGATTTCTTATATTAAGTACATTTACATTTCTCATAATGTACAACTACACAATCTGGCATCTCAATATCCTGCTTTATGAATATATTGCTTTCACATTTCGCATTGCTTTCTTTTATCAGTTTTCCAATTCTTTTATTAGGGGTCAATTACTGCACAAACAACTTCTTCTTCTTTTTGTTAGATGGTTATACTCTTTCCCAGCCAAGTATTGTTTAAATCTGCTGTGGGTTCTGTACATAGGAAAACAAAGACATCTCTTGATTACACGTAATTTATGTATGGTGGTGACCTGAATCCATGAAACGGATCATCTTCTGAAGCTATGTTCGCCCAACGGCTGGCTCATGGCCTTTGTCGTCTTCGTTGGGTAGCTTAACAGCTGAATAAATCCCCGCCCCGGCAAGAGCACCAAGGATAGGTGCGGTGAGGTAAATCCATATGCCTTCATAGTTGTTTGCAGCAATAGCCGGCCCCAATGTTCTTACTGGATTCATTGATGCTCCTGTACTTTTTCTGTAACACAAAGTTACGTAAAATGATCAAATATCAGTACTTATATCGTTGGATAAAATAGAACACAACAAGACAACAAAGTACCATTGAGACTAACTTTATAAAAATGCTATCCAGTAAGTGGGTTTTTATTATAAGAATGAGTGAGTTTCTTTGTGCATCGGGTGCACCATAAATTCTATTTATAATATTTTTTGTTTAACTAAAAAATTATTATCGAGCACTTTCCCTAATCATGTGCACCGCTAACTCTTGTGTTGCAATCTTTTTTCTTATAGACAACACTTTTGTCCAAAAATGCAATTTAGTGAGTTGGGTTTGCAACTTTTTCCTTCCACACAATTTGTCTACCATGAAGTTTTTCCTATCTTTAAAAGGCCATAGACAATGTTTGTGGAATTGAACCGGGTGACCAAATCAGATTGATCACCAATTTAAAATTCAATCAGAACGATTCGTTCAACTGATGATTTAATCAATACAAATAAATTTAACTATTACATTTTTTTAATCGTACCGTTTTATACAATGTATTATTTTAATCTACAAGTATTTTCAATAATTCAAATTCAAATTTTTAAAACAAGTTTGCAGCATAGACGAACGTAAACCACATATATATATATAGCAGTAATAGAATACCAAATTATAAATAGATTTTCTCCTAACAAAAAGCCCAAATGACAAAATATAATATTAGAAGTTTGCTCCCACGTTGAAAAATATTCAAAAGAAATCTTGTGGAATTGTAATACTCCATCCCTCAAAAAATAAGATTTAAATTTTTCAAGAACACAACTTTGGATATTTATAAATTAGATGAATGAAGATCTTGTAAAAAACAGTAACTTCTCATTTGTACAACTTATATTATTCGTTTATTTGATATATTTAATCACATTTAACTTATTTGTGAAATTAAAATTATCAAATTCTTACCTCATAGAACTTTTATTTTAAGACAAAAATAGTTTTGAAACATGATTTTTATTTTAGACCCAAGGGAGCATAAAGTTTTTGATTGATGGAGTTATCTTAGGCAAGTAAGTAATTAAAGGAGAATTGATCATCCACTACAAAAGATGTCGAACGTGTAAATCATATCACCAGTAAATTAAAACAAAAATAAAATATCCAAGATTCAACTTTTTTCTTTTTCCTGCAGTTTTTTACAGATTTGAACATTATTTATCGATTTATTCGGGTTCGTTCAACAGATCGGTTCCACAGATTGATCCTAGATACATCTCTACTATCAAGAATAGGCTGACCTTATTGCCTAGATCCAAAAGCTTAAACTTTAATGGCCGTTACCTCATATAATTGCACCCAAAACCTATTCTAAGATCACCACTATTTCTCCATTTTATTACAAGCAGTGTAGATATTTGTACTTGCTTTAATGTTCATCCATGTGCTATTTCAAAAATAAAAATAAAAATAATAATAAAGAGAGAGAGAGAGAGAGAGAGTTGAGAGTAATACCCGGCTATCAATATATTGAGCATGACAGTAGCTCCCACCGCAATCCCCGCAAGCTCCCCCACCTGTTTCTCTCAATATATATTTATATTAATTAATAAAATATTCTACTAGCTTGTGTGCACTTAACTTTACAACAAATTATTAAATAAAAAATTATCCATTGTGTGCGGAATCTCTCTTCGTTTCTTTTAAATATTCAAGACATAAATTTTCTTAATTTTTCTAAATTTGTCCATATTAAAATGCATCTTCAAAATGGGAAAAAAAAAATCATATGTATATATAATAAGAAATAGAGGAAAAGACACAATATTAAAAATAAACTTAAATAAGGACATATGGAAGAATCCTTAATCTGTATGTATATCTTTATTTTAAACTTGACACGGAGGGGATTTTTATGTCAAACTACCATCTCTTTGTTTTAGAGTTCTAAATTTGAATTTTACAATCCATTACAATTATATCTTAATACTATTAATTTATATTTGTTCTGAATTCTATTATGTATTAATATTCCTTTTTTTTCTTTCTTAAATTCTCTTTCTGTCTCTCCAGTGAATCTTTATTTTTCATTATTTCACAATTTTAAAATTCAAAATCGAAAATTTCCACAACCCATTAAGCCTAATCCAAACGTACTCTTGGTACTTTCAATTTTATTATTATTGACAGATAAAGAAGTGGCCTTTCACCGGTGGACTGGACTCTTTTCTTATAAATTAATATTGTCTTTGCAATTAATGGTCATGGAACTCTGTACTTCTAGTTGCCAACTTTTACCACCAGTCTCTTTTATTTATTTATTTTAACTTAAGAGTCCTTCAAAAAGATTTTTAAAAAATTAACTTAACTGAAATAGGAAGGGAAATATGTGCTTACTGCTCTAGTATCAGTGGCAACAGCAGTGACAACAAACATGAGATTGAAGGTGATGATGAACTCCAAAGCAAAAGCTTGAACATATTCAACTGCAGGAACTGTCACCCCACCTCCCATTATAGGCTGGAAAATTGCCTTCAGCATAAACGAGGCACATATGGATGCCATTACTTGTGCTCCGATGTACAGTGGAACCTGCAAAATTCAATTACAATTTCTCACACCATACTTCTATAAACATTTAAAGAAAAACCCCATCAATCATGATGTCTCTATTTACTTGCTTCCATGGGAAATGCCTGAGGGCAGCAAAGGCAATGGTGACAGAGGGATTGAGATGGGCCCCTGAGATGTGTCCGGTGGAGAGTATGACTATCATCACCGCCAGCCCAGTCGACGCCGCCAGTCCCAGCAGCGTCTCCGACCCCTCCGTCTTTTGGTTCACTATGGCTGTCGCTGTCCCTGCAAATATGAGGATCAGAGTTCCTATGAACTCAGCTCCCACCTATGATTAATCAAGAAGTGAAATAAATCAGTATTGAAAATGTGAAGACAAAAAACCCGTTACCATGGATACCTACGGCGAGCATATAAACAGGTGTATATTTAGGTGCAGCATAAGCAGGTGTTCGTAGGAGAATTTTCATACTACACAAACCTTTCTAGCAAGGGAGACGGGAGGAGGCGGCAATGCACAAGAGACAGGGGGGAGGGTGCCTTCTTCCAAGGACCAAGCTTCAACACTGAAGCATTTGCAGCTGCTGAGAAGAGATGATCTTCTTCCATTTCCACTTCTTTCGGTCCGGAATCCTCCGAAGAGAGGAGCGCCGGGAGTCCCAGGTGTCACCGGCGTTGACGGCGCAGACGCCCCGTCTTCGTTCTCCATTGGATGGCTGAATTGCTTTGTCGGAAAATGTAATCAAGATCAAATCTTGGTTGTTGTTATGCTTTCATGCAATGCATTTATACTGTTTTTGAAGAAGAGCTGACTTAGAGAATCCCAATGGATCCAAGAAAAAGGCAGTGGGGAAAGATATTTAGTGGAAAAAAGGGATCTAGTCGGTTTAGGAATGGATGGAGGGGCGTTAACCAAATCCTTTACATTAGGAACTTGAAAGGATCATTTGAACTTTTTAGACATTAGTCATGGTTTTGCTGTCTTTTCCACTTGATTTTGTTTTTTTCTTTCTGCACCTGCAATCTCAATTATGGAATCAACCACTCTCTCCAGCTCTCTCTCTCTCTCTCTCTCTCTCTCTCTCTCTCTCTCAAGAAGAGGGATTTGGCAAATGAGAGGTGCACGTGGATGCAGAGAAAGATGCAGTTAACCATGGTTGGTGAATCCAGTAGAAAGGTGATTATTTTAATCTTCTTCACTGTAAGTAATGGCATTGGGATCTGCCTTTCTAAGGACTTCCTTTCTTGGAGAAAATAATCAATCCTATTTTTGGAGTTTTCCAATTATTATTCAGACAAGTTAAGAAATATGCCGGGAGCTAAAGCTCAGGAAGCTACATAGCTTGGTAAACAGCGTAGCAAACAATGTCATTTGTAATTTCATCACATTTTCAAGCATCAACATCTCTTTTTCATATGTATATTGTACCGTCGTGATCCTTTATTTTACCGTCGTGATTCTTTATTATGCATTAATTAATAATATTATTAAATATCCGTAGGATATTTTAATAATTGTGAAATATAAAATTAAATACTTAATAAAATAAATGTGTCATTCATTTATGTTGTAAAAGCAAAATGTGTCTACCATATTCGGGCAACAGAAAACAAAAACAATATTAAATATAATCAGACAAGCCTAATGAACCACGATTGCTCGGGTTGACCTATGATTCAATGGGCTTCATAGGTCAAGCCGGGTAGGTCCGACTTTTCTTTCCCAGCCTATTTTTCAGGCTGTATGGGTTGCTGGGTTGGGCCAAGTTGACAGCCCTATCTCTTTCCAGTCTTTACTATTAACTAGTGTTCTAATTAATTAAGGTTATTGCTTTCTGTCATGTAGAGATCCAATGTTATTGCTTTTTGGGCAACCTTAAACTTGAGTCATTACAGGGTAAAGAACATTTTATTTCTTAGCCTGTCTGCAGTCTTTGCTTTTTACCAAAAACATAATTTAATAAATAAATAAATAGTTATAATTTTAAAAAATCGGGAAATAAAAAATTCACTGGGAAAGATAAATAGTTTATATATTAATTGTGACCATAAGAGGAATACAGAGCTAATCACAGTGACTAGTGTGGGAGTAAAAATATTTTAAGTTTATGGTTTTAAAGAAAAAATTATTGTTTGATAATAAAATCATATATGAAAAGTAGAAATTAATTATTAAGTTAAAAATTTCAGTGATACCCTTATGACTAAAATGTTTTAATAAAATGCAATTAAACCGAAAGATGTTGATTTGTCACAAGTTACACCAGTACTGTTTATGTAATTAAAAATATTATACGTTGCAGAAATATAAATATTTTTTTTGAGATGAGGGTATTATAATCAAAAGTTTTGAACGTGTCATGGTCCAGGTATAAATTAACCGCCCGCAATACTAAAAACAAAAGTAAGGTCATCGAATATAATTTCTAAGCTACATTGTTTAATATTTGATTCGATTTTGCTTCGCACATACACGACAAATCTTTCCATCACCATTTCTTGGAATATCGAGAAGTATACGACCAAATTGCTGTAAATGGCCATATATTCCAAACACTAAAACAGGATAATTCCTCAATGCTAAGAGAGGATAAATGTACAAACAACTATATGGGTCTTCTTCTTTACATATTTGACTAAAACAATAAGGAGGAAGTAAAATCAGCTTAAACCGGTCCCTGCAGAATCATTAACATTTCAGGGATAATGATTTTAAGATTGGAACAAATTCTGTCGAATATAATGTCCATACGTTTTCTTGTGTTGATTGTCACTTTTACTACAATTGATCATGGCTAGGATACCAACTTCTTTTAACTTCAAATATTCGTAAAACGTCGTTCTTGCCTGCTACTTATCCGTATAATTTTAGTAGCTCCTTTGAACTATATTTTTCTTTCGAAACAGATTCAATTCAAAAAAGTAGTCATGTTTGGAAATTTAAGTGACTTATTAGTTGTTACAAGTTGTACATTTATTTAATTGATTAAAAATAAAATATTGTATATTACAGAAGAAAAAAAATTCTTTTTTTTTTTTTTAGAGCGAAAAAAGTAAATAAATACTTCCAAAGCCATTGTTCTTTTGCATATGTCTCAAAACTTTAGGCACCATACATTTTAGTCCCAAACAATTACGAGTTTGCAGTTTCATTCCCATAATTTAAAGATTACGCCATTTATGTCTCAATTTTCTGGTGAGATTATGAATATCCGACCAAATTGAGACTTAAATTATGTAATTTTTAAAGTTGTGAAGTTGAAATTGCAAAATTATAATTAACTGAAACTAAAAATACAAGACAACTAATATTACGGAACTTAAAAGACACTTGTCCCAATTGTGGATTGGCATTCCTTTCATGGAGCATAGAACAAATTAAGCCATAACTCTGGAAACATAAGGATAGAAAGCTGCAAACATAACTTCAATTAGAAGGGATCATATGAAAATGGCTTCGGCAATTGGCATTATATTCTTCCTCATGCTTTGTGAAGACACTTTTCTCCAAAAGCATCTACTAGGCTATCTATCTTCCATTATTATCATCATCGTGCTTGGATAGTTGTGCTTGATAGCTTCATCAATGATGGTGACAATTACTCTCGATGAGTAAATCATCAGAAACTATAATTGTTTGTGGATGAACAAATCCAATCATCAACAAAGAGGTTCAACCTTTATAATAATTGAGGGGAAATCACTTCATCCTACAACTTCTTTTTTTATTTGTATATTTCAAAATATATTAATTTTTAGCTTTGTCTGATAAATTAAAAAATTGCTCAAGTTTAGACCAACTATCGTTGAAAATTGAAAATTTATCTAGAAATTAGCACGTGTACATGTGGGGCTTAGAATTGAGGTTGCGGATAAGTTTTAGTTATGTAGTAGTGAAATCATTCTAAAGAAACTACATTGTTCATCTTCTCATATTGTTAACGAAACAAAAATTGTAGAACACTATTAAACTTCTTCCTCTCCTAGCCTCCACCACCCGTCCCCCATTCCGCATCACCAAAACTAGCCCAAAAAAACTCTTTATTTTGAGCTTCATACACTTATACGTGCTAATTTTCTGTGAAATTTTCTATAATTTTGAGGTTTGAGCAATTTTTTTATTTGTGAAATGTAAAGTTATTTCCCCTAGTAACTGTATTAGTGTTGTGGTGGAAGGTTTATGGTTTATTTTAAAAATGTTTCTTTCCAAAAGTGCTTGCTATGTTTAATCAAGACACCCTGGCCTAATCTTTGAAGCGTTAATGTAAATTATGAACCTTCTTAGTATATCTGGTAGGTTACAACATGTGCAACTGTTAATTTCTGTAAAATTAGTATTTTATTTTTTTGGCGGTCCTAAATTATTCATGTATTTTTTTATTTTATCAATTTTATCTAATAATTTTAATACTCGATTTTCAATTTTATTTTTACAAAATTAATAATGTTGTCAGAAATAACATGTGTCTCTCACATGACCTCAAATAAATTGGAACTTTATAATATTTCGGCCAACTCAATTATGTGGCAGTGCCATCGTGGAATATCACACCACATCATACCAAATTTGAGGGCTTAAAATAACAAAAAACAATTTATCGATTTGTGCCAAACTCAGTTCTATGTGGTCTAGATTTGGAGGGATATATAGGGAATGCCTTATAGATTTGGCTTCGATCTGACCATTTCCTTCGTGCTAATCAATGGCGTTAAAAAAAATTCATAAAATTTGCGACTGGAAAATTTTTGTTTCTGTTTTTTTAAGCCCTCCAATCTAGTATGATGTGGCATGATATTCCACTCTAACCCTACCATGTAATCGAGCTAGCTGAAATATTATAAAGCCCAATTTATTTGAGATCACGTGAGAGGTGCATATTTTTACAACATTAGTAATTCTCGTAAAAAATAGAACTGAAATCGAGCATTAAAAAAGATACAAAACTATTTTTGAGTCGGCTCAAAATTCATGATGAGCCCACCAACTTCCTGGCAAAATGCCTACGGTTAAAAACCACTGACATGCCAAGATCCAAATTCGAATTGGTTCATAGTCCTGGTCAGAGATCACTGTGTTCGCACCGGCGTCCCAACAAAGAGGTGCAGTAGTGGTCTCTTTCTTTCCATTACGAACGACACGCTTCGCCTGCTCCCTCCCCGTGTCCACTAGCGCTCGTGTCCAGAGCGCACCGGCGAGTCCTTCTTCAGATTGAGAATCCAACCCTTGCTACATCCCTACTTCGGTGCTTCCCTTTGATT
Source organism: Caryopteris x clandonensis (assembly GCA_028749325.2). NCBI lineage: Eukaryota > Viridiplantae > Streptophyta > Magnoliopsida > Lamiales > Lamiaceae > Caryopteris > Caryopteris x clandonensis. The sequence goes on from JAPYKT020000003.1 coordinate 9,942,854, forward strand.
GCCTAGTTGAATTGAATCTAAGTAGATATAGAACGGCTTCCCTTCGCGGCTCCTCAGGAGCATCTGGAATTCTACTTTCACCCTACCCAATTGTAGCAATGGAGCGAGGACCTAATTGAATTTAGTGCAACGGAGATCCCCTAAGATATAGAACTAATTTTATAATTTTCTATAAAAACATATCTGATATCGAGTATTAAAAAAAATATAACTACTTTTAGAACTGTCCAAAAGTTATAGAACTAATTTTACAATTTTATCCGTAATTATAAACCCTTCTATTATATCTGGTACGTGAGAACATGTGCAATTGTTAATTTCTTACTTTAGTTCTTGAAACTAGTTTAACATTCAGTATGTAAATGAACTTTTCATTCTACCTTGTTAGATGTGTAAACAGTTTTGTGACAAATGAAAAGTTCTCGATCAATCTTCATTCACATGATAAGTCCAGCCAGACCATGGAACTTGTCAACTTCATTCACATTACTCAGATTCTTCTATTTTAGTACTAAATCTAATGTGGTGGGACCGACCTCTATCCCTTGTGCGGTAATCAATTGACCTAAAAATTTTGATTTAATTAGCTAAAAATCACACTTGCTAAATTTGATATATAATTTTCTACGCAAAACTTGAAAGACAACTCTGAAGTGTTCATTTTTTAGTATCTTTTGAATAAGCTAAGATATCATTTACGAACATAATGAAAATTTTACCCAAGTATACAGGAAAAACACAATTCATAATGTTCATAAATATTACTAGTGCATTGGCAACTCCAAAAGGCATTTACAATGAAATCATAATGATCATATCAGGTTTTAGACACGATCTTCATAATGTCGCATTTCTTGACCTTTAGGTAACCAGATTTAAGGCTAATCTTAGAAAACACACCTGCATTTTTTAATTAATCATACAAATCTTCAAATGTTTAGTAAAAAATACATCAAATCAAACAACGTACTTGATGGCTGTCGAGACCAACAAACAATAAAGCACTTGTTCTTAAAGATTTGTGATAGTGATGAACAAGGATCGCATCCACAAAGATTGGTAGTTTTTATTCTTTTGTTGTAACTAAAATTAGGGGTTTAAAATTTGGTGAATGACAATATGCAATTGAACGAGAACAATGTGTAATGTGAATGCAATTTCGTTTTAGTAAATTCAACCAAGGGTTAACTTCATAATATGTTTGTAGAATCGATCATGGATACAAAAATGGTTCTTTCATTCAATCATTAAATTGGTTATAGTTGCTGGTACGACCAAAACAACCTATTTCTCCTTAGTTGTTCGATAATCAGGGTACGACCTCTAATTATTTCCCTTATCAATAAACAATTCTAGATACGATCGTAGAATTTAATTTACCAATAGCATTAGGTAGAGAGAGACCACCAATTCTAGCCAACAAAAGCACATGTAGGTTTATTTAAGCTAGATCATACATCTCCATAACGGATTAGTTCAAATAATCATGTTATTGTACCACAAATATTAGAATGGTTAAACAATTACGGATTTAACAATCTAATTGACAACATATTGTTTCAACAGTCAAAAGATTGGCCACCTCATTCAATCATCAAAACAATAAGATTTATCACTCACATAAGATATATGAATAACGAAGAATGAAAGAACAAATAAAGACTAATTAGATCTCACAATTTGGACGAACATAGTCTTCTGTAATTCCCTTGGATTAAAAGATGAAGCTTAGCCTTCCATGGAGAATTGCAGCAAATTTCAAAGTCAAAAAAGTGTCTCCAAATTCTAGTTGTCCCTTCTCTCTATAACTCTCCAAAATATAAAGTCTTCCCTCATCCCCACTAATTCTAACAATAATTATCATTATAAATCAGAAGTAACTGCCATCACTTAGTGGAGAAAGAAGAATGGGCGGTTATGTTTATTTCCGTTGGTGGGCATTTCAAGCTAAGGTGTGCCCACGCCTTACGCGATTTTTCTTTGACTGTTTCGTCCGAAGGTAAGGCGTGCCCACGCCTTATGTAAAAACTTTGGCTGGTCCTTGCACATCTTCAAATCCACCATTTTATATTCAAGATGCATCAATCCATCCAATTACTCTACAAAACACAATCTTTAATCAAAAATCAAGAACTAAGCATGATTATAAACCAAAACCAAGGGAAATAAGATAAATAAATATAGATAAAATATATCATATAAGGCCATCTCCTGCAGTCAGCACAATTCTAGTGCAGATTTTGCACTATTTTACAGCAAAATCTGCATTCCATCTCCAGCAGTCTGCACTACTTTCTGCACTAAAAAAGAATATTCCAATAATATTCTTTATAAATTATTTATTTTTAATCTATATTTAAAAAACTTCATATTTGTTAAATACATAATACGTAATATATTAAAAATAATTTTTTATATGTAATATTTTAATTTTTTATCTATAAATTTAATTATATATAAAAAATACATATAATATCAAGCAATAATAATGCAAAATTAAAATTGAACTTCATAATAATAGTACAATAAAAATACACGTTTACAAGATTAAATTTCTGAATTAGAATATTATGCCCACAAATGCACAATTAATGCATTTTGAAGTGCGAAATGAGCTTCCGCATCTCTAATTTGTCTAAATTGAGCTAGAAAATTTTGAAAATGCATGTTTTCATTTTCAACAAGTTCGACTTTTGGAGCTGGCACTTCTCTTGCTTCTCCGATTGGAGCATCAAGTTCTCGTTCATCCTCAATTATCATATTATGCATTATTATGCACGCAGTCATAATATCTTTCAAATCAATTTTACTCCAAAAACGTGTTGGATTTGCCACTATTGCAAATCGACTTTGGAGGACTCCAAATGCACGTTCCACATCCTTTCTACATGCTTCTTGTTTCTTTGCAAAATATTTCTTTTTTGGACCATTTGGTGCATGAATTGTTTGCACAAGAGTTGCCCATTTTGGAATATATACTATCAGCCAAATAATACCCCATGTTGTACTCCTTTCCTTGAATAACATAACGTGCAGGAGGAGCAATACCTTTAGCAAGGTTAGAGAAAAGGTGGGACGTCTCCAACACATTAATATCATTGTTGGATCCTGACATCCCGAAATAAGCATGCCAGATCCACAAATCATAATCAGCCACAGCTTCAAGAATAATTGTTGGAGATCCACTTCGACCAGCATATCGTCCAGCCCATGCCGTCGGACAATTTTTCCACTTCCAATGTATACAATCCAAACTTCCCAACATTCCTAGAAAGCCACGTTGCTGACCAATATGAAGTAACCTTGCAACATCATTAGCGGTAGGAGATCTTAGATATTCTTCCCCAAATATCTCCACAATAGCACTGCAAAAACGATTGACATATTCAATTGCAGTAAACTCTCCAATTGTGATATACTCGTCAGTTGCATCTGGTGGAATTGCATATGCTAACATTCAGAATGTTGCAGTTGCTTTTTGGAGTGTAGACGAACCAAGGTGTCCAGCTGCATTTCTTCGCTGCACAAAGTATCCATCATTTTTTTTACTGCATGAACAATACGGAGAAATAGATTTTGTGACATTCGATAACGTCGACGAAACTGATCTTCATTAAACGTTGGAGTTTCAGAAAAGTAGTCTCTGAAAAGATTTTGAGTTGCTGCTTCACGATCACGATATATTGTCCTGCGACTCGGAACTGAGCCTCTATGAATGGGTTCAGCCCTTCGACGCCGATATGCAGCTAACATATGATTGTTACTATATATTTGTTGAACAATCGCATGTTGCTCCACGTCGGAACAATCACTATCAATCAATTGTTGATGTTCATTATCAGATGAACTTGAAGGAATAGAGGAAATAGCAGAAGGGCTAGCAAAGTGAAAATTCATTTTTTTTAGAGACAATCAGAGAGGAACAGAAAAAAATATTATTAACGAAGAAAATGACTAAACGAATTGAGTATACGAAAGATTGATGTGAAGAAAATGGGTGGAGTATGTGCTCATTATATAATGATCTGTATATTATTAAAAAAAAACACAATCTTTGTGTTCAGAACAATAGCCATTGATATCCTACTACAACATTTAATCTCAACCCTCCACTTAAGTCGTAAAAGCCACAAACAAGCACAATCCTCCTGTTTTTAACTACGACCGTTAGATTATTGTCATCTTTAAATCTCAACCATTCACCACTTGTTTGAATTGTAATCATAGTTGCAGAAACCACAATCTTTGTGCTTTCAATATTAGTCGTTGATAACTCACAACAACTTTTAATCTGAGTTGTTCATTCAAAGTCTTAAAACACAGAGAGTTGCAACAAGCACAATCCATATGTATTCAACTCCAACCGTTAGATTATTTTGATCTTTAAATCTCAACCGTCGGATTATTATCTTCTTTTCTACGAATTTCTATAAATTGGCGTCATACCACATAACATTTATCACAAACTTCTCCAACTCCTTTTCTCACAAACTTCTTCAACTCCTTCTTATCTACAACATCTTTTATTTTCTTCTCTCAAATGTCTAAGCCACGCACTACCAACTACACTTCAGCTGAAGATAGACACCTTGTTGGTGTCTATCTCAAAATCTCACAAGATCCAATTGTGGGAATAAACCAATCAAAAGATCTATTTTGGAGTCGTGTTACAAAAAAATACAACTCCGATAAACCAAGCACCGGGATGCAAGATCGTAACAAACGATCACTGCAATGTCGCATGCAGACCATTCTCAAACATGTGAGAAAATTCAATGGGTGTGTGCAACAAATTGAACTGCTGAATCCTAGTGGTGCAAGCAAAAAAACAATTGTAAGTTGTTATTTATACTTTATGTTTTTATTTGTCAAATAGAATATTTTGATTTCAATATTGTTTCTTTATTATGTAGTTGGAGCGTGCAAATGAGATTATGAGGTCGGTGAAAGGATATGAGGCTGGGTTCAAATTCGACCATGTGTGGTCGATTTTAAAACCGTTTGTGCAAGCTGAAGAGCTAACTGTAGAAAATTTTTCAGAGTCCCCTCTTTCCCCTAATCCTTCTTTGTCTTCGTTTTCTATTGATTTAAATGATGAAAATATTAGCAGTGCTGGTGATTTTTCGTCAAAAAGACCCAAGAGGGTAAAAAAATCAAAACTTAAAAAGAAACAAAAAGAAGATGATGATGATTTTGTACAAATGATAAAACAAGAAAATGCCTCACTTAGAGAATTATTAGCAAGCGCAGCCTCAAGAAAAGATCGTGAGAATGAGCTAAAAGCTCGTGAACTTGAGTTGAAAGATCGTGAGATAACGATGAACAATGAATGGGAAAGGATCAAAGAGAAGAACGCAACTTTAAGGATGAATTTAGACACTGTTGTTGATCCTGCACTACGTGAATACTTGAGGTTGGAGCAGCAAAAAATTCTGCAGAGAATGACACAAGCCGAGCCAGCAAATCCACTTCCGAATACATTTAATGTGTTTGGAATTTTTTTTCCGGACATTGGAGGGTCTGGAGGTGGTCTTTCTGATTATTGAACTTAGGTTATTAATTTAGTATCATGTGTATTTTCTATTTAGTAAGTAATTGTGTTTTTACTTATGTTGTGTAATTTTATATTTTGTATGTAACTTTATAATTTTTAGTTGTAATTGTATGTTTTGTCTATTAGTATTTTTATCTATTTTTTTAATTTTTATGGTAGAATAATAATTGCATGTGTAGTATTTAAAATTTTATTGTATGATTATTATTTATAATTAAAATTACATCTTTTTATTATTTTTTATCAAATTTAATTAAATTAATCTTAAAATTAATTAAACCAAATTAATTGTAAAAGAAAAAATTATTGTATTATTTTTATTTTTAATTGAAATTACATCTTTTTATTTTTTATCATATTTAATTAAAATATTCTTAAAATTAATTAAATTAAATTAATTATAAAATACAAATTTATTATTAAATACAGAAAATTAATAAAACAGAATAAAAAAAAGGAAAAGAAGTGACGCAGACTTCGGTCTGCGTCAATTATACAGCAAACAAATAAAAAAAAAATTATGCGGCACAATACCGCAGGCTCCAGCGCACTACAGGAGCCTGCTTTTGACAATTCTACTCCTCTCCAACGCACTGCTGGAGAGGCTCTAAGTATTTAAAAAAATCAACAATGTTCTTTATGCATTTGAAGGTGTTATACATAGAGGTTTCTAAATCTATGAATGATTTGGAGTTGTGAAGCCCTTGAATTAACATCATATTCAAATTTGAAGAAGATCTTAACGAAGATTCAACTTTAAATTCAAAAATCAAGTCAAGTTGTTAAAAAGAGAATAAGAGACTTGAAGTAGAGATTTTATATCTATTTTATTTTAATTCAATTAAAGATAATTTGTGTTCTAATTTTCGTGTTTATTTTAGTAGACACAAATTTTTTTGTTACAATTGCAATAGAAGTTGGGAATATACACATCAACAAACCAGCTTCAAATTATGAAAGTTGGGTTTCGAGAAAAAAAAAAAAAAAGGGCTCCATTGGGGCGTGCGCATGCCAATTGGGGGCGTTGCCTCGGTCTCGTCAGTCACTTGCGCACAACTTCCCTTTTTCTTTTTTAATTCTAAATTGACCATTGGATAGGTTATTGTTTAAATTTTTAGTGGTGGCAGCCAACAGTCACATGATAAATACTTTCTTTTTCAATTATTTAACTTTCACCATAAATATATGTATTGTAATTTATCAATTCTCCACAATCATATCTTCTATTTGTGAACCAAAAAAAAAAAAAAAAAAAAAAGTCTCTTCTTGTTGTTGTAATTGTTTACAACACCTTAAAATTCATTATCCTAAATGGATAAACTTATGTGGATTCCTCAAAAAAAAAAAAAAAAAAATTCAAACACACAAAAAAATACAAATTTTCAAAATTCTCAAATTCTAGTTCGTTCAAATCTACTGTCTTCTCAATTTTTTTATGTGCCACAATTTTCACAAAATCTCTCCAATAGTTCAAATGTTGTTCTTTATGTTCTTTATTTTATGTTTTTGTCCAATTGTTATGCTGCAATAGGTAGGCAGTTTATGATTCCATCACCTTCTCATGTGGTTTCTCCTCCACCACCACGAAGAATGTCATCAAATTCATTAAGACGATCGAGTGTGGAAGAGTTTGGATTCGATAAAGAGCCAATAACACTATTTTTTTTTCAGCTCTTAATTTCCACCACACTCTATGCAAATCATGCTGAATAATATTAACTTTAATGAGGATAGTGATGATAGAAAGAAAGTTAAGACAATATGGTTTGCCGAGGAGGAGACATGTCTTGCAAAAGTTTGGACCACAATTAGCAGTTGCTCAAAGGTTGACAATACACAAAAGACGAGTTTTGACAAAAAAATTGTCTGACACTATGATGAGAATCAACCTATGGAGACTCATCAAAGAGGATGTAATGTAATATAATCACATTACTATCATGTATATCACGATATTAAGTTATTTTTAAGATTATCTAATAATTTTTACGACAATTGAGCTAGTGACAATGACGTTCTAGCTTCTACAATTGCTCAATTAAATTGTGTGCACAAGAAGCAGTTCAACCACATACATATATGAGATTAATGAAAGAGTTAGAAAACTAGGTTCTCCAACAAGTTGAGTCTTATTTTATTTTTATTTATGTTATTTAGGGTGTAGTAGATTTGTAATTATGTAATTCAATTTTTAATTAGTAATGTATGATTATTGAGAATGAATAAATGAAACATTTATTTATGGAAACTCACCTCATCTGACAACAATAGTTATGGGCTCCACCCATGAATTGTGCAAGCCTTACTCCAAAACTGAGGTGAACTATATAATATGAAAAAACATCACCAACTTTGATCCGATCTAGTTAATTTCATCAAGAAATATTACATATGCAATTATTGAAGAACAAATTATTATTATTAATATTATTATTATTATTATTACTATTTAATTGATATATTGTTGATTTGATTGTAATGTTGTAATGTTAGTTCGATTGTAATATTACATTGCTTAATGATATACCACTTATTATTAAGTTAATGTGAATATTTTCATATAATAAATAATTTTTGGATTAAAAATTATATATTATTATTAAAATATATTATTAAATTAGATATATATAACATAAAAATTAGCTATAAATATAGTATTAATTATATAATTTTATTAAATATAATATATTATATAATGTTAATATTTTAATTTAATTAAATGAGATAGTCAGCATAGTTTATAATGTTTAAACACGTGGTAGGACCATAAAAGGTTGTTTTTGGGTTTGTGATTATGGAGATGAATTGGAGCCCAATTTGGTTGTGGTCTGGACTCTGGATGTTGCTCAGTCCCCCTTGAAAATTGAAAAATATATGTTGGAACTGAAAACAGGGGCCCACACTTCTTTCCCAACGACAACCAAATATCAGAAAAGCTGACACTCACTTAACACTAAATTATTTTCCCCCAATTCCACTCATTTCTCTCTCTAGGGTGGGTTTCCGGTTTCTGGATATCGCCGGCAACCTCTCTCTACGGCGGTGTTACCCGGAGGCAATCAAGCATTCCACTCCTTCGTGGTGAGAAGTAGATTTATCAAGCTTGTGTAGGATCATTTCGTACGAGTCGGAAAATGAGAGGAAACTTGGTTACATTTTGGTGTGTTTGTTTGTGTCGTGTGAAGTGACTGGACTTCTCCCTTGTTGATTTCACTCGGTTGTACCTGGTGGACTCGAGTATAACGAAGATTTACTCTTTCCGGAAATTTCCTCAGTCACCACCTAAACTTTCTCACTAAGCCCGGCTATTTTGTATCAGTTTGGGGCTGTGCATTAGCTTGTTCATTTGCAGAACTCATCAATTTTAAACTTTAGTACATGTTTATATATTTTATTCTAATTTCATGTTAGATTATTCGGCAACTTTCGTTTGATTGGAACTTATGAAATGGGGCAATGATGAGTGTGTGTGTGTGTGTATATATATATATTGTGTGTGTGTGTGTGTGTGTTATGGCAGAAAACCTGGTTGTTTGATGTAATGCCTCTTCGTCTTTCGGGGTTAAATTCGGTTCTATTATTACAGAACCAAACTTATAAAAAGAATGTTAACTTTGTTCCACCAAAATTGTTTGCTGAATTTCTGGTTGCGTTTACTGATTGTGACCCTTGGTAGCTGATAATGGTTTTCCTGTTTAGTTCACATAATGTGACAAGGCTTCTTACATCTCTTAGAAGAATGACATTTTTACAGACTAGTATTCTTAAGATCCGATTGTTGCATATATAAATGCTGTAATATGTGCATTTCTAAAGGTATTGAAATAAAACTTTGTATTTGAGCTCGTGGTACCTTGGTAATTGGAAAATCTCTTCTGCTGTTTATCATATGGGCTTCAATTCTATGCTCCTGCCAGGTTATAATTTTTGTTGATAAAATGAGTCTTCTTTTGTTACACTTGTTTCTTTTACGCACATTTCTTTCTTACAATTATATGAATGAAAATGTGAGTGATGATTCGTGAAAGCATGCTGTGTGCATCATGAGAGTGAGTTTTCACTATTCACTCATCTTAGGACTTGGGAATAACTCTGAGGATTGACTTCTTTGATTCTACATAATTATTGTAGCAGTATTAGGCTTGATAAACTCAATCTATACCTGGTATCTGATTGTTGTGCTTAATTATTTGAATATTTGTGATGCCTAATTATATAAATATTGTGATGCTTAATTATTTTAATGAGGCACACCTAGATCGAACCTATATATTCCGCTTCAATGGTGCCTCGCCAACTTTTTCACTAACTTTGATACTAAGAGATTCTGGTTCCTTGTAATCATTGTGTACCAGGAGAATCAAATTAGTACCATCCCACTTTCAATTTTTGGTGATCATTTATGGTCTGATCAACATCATTGTCCTTTCTAACTTTTTTTTTTTTTTTTTCTATTTCTTGTTCTGCTCACTTTTGCTAATTGTTTTCTCATTATTTATTATTTGTTGGGCAATTGTTGTTCAGATGGGAAGCAGCAGCTCGGATGAAGAATCAGACATCAGTGATTCAGAAATAAATGAGTATAAAGAGAAACCTTATGAGCTACTGAAGGATGGAACTTACAAAGTAAAGGGCCCAAATGGTTCCCTTAGATGCCCTTTCTGTGCTGGTAAGAAGAAACAAGATTACCAGTACAATCATCTTTATCAACATGCTATAGGAGCGGGGAAGGGCTCAGCCAACCGAAGTGCAAAGCAAAAAGCAAACCATCTTGCACTTGCTACGTTCTTAGAAACTGAACTGGCTAATGAGGCTGAGCCAATACCTCAATCTACAGTACCTCCACCTGTTGCTAAACGTGAGAAAAGTGAGTTGTATTGTTGGCCGTGGGTGGGGATTGTAGCTAACATACTTGATGATTCAAAGAATGGTGATTACTGGTTGAAGAAATTCTCCAAATGCAAGCCTACAGAAATTGAAATGTTCTGGGATGACTGCCAACGTACGGCACAAGCTGTTCTAAGATTTGATAGTAATTGGGCTGGGTTCAAGAATGCCATGGAGTTTGAAAAGTCTTTTGAAGCTGATGGCCAAAGTAAGAAAGAGTGGGCTGATCGTCGATCTTCTCCTGGTTCTAATATTTATGGTTGGTTTGCTCGAGAAGATGATTACAAGTTGGAAGGACATGTAGGAGATTATCTTCGCAGGACAGGGGAATTGAAAACAATATCCGACCTAGTCCAAGAAGCAACTAAAGATAGGAACAAGATTGTTGGTAATTTGGTCAATGAGATTGACTTGAAAAATGAAAATTTGGATCAGTTACAGATCAAGTACAATGAGAAGACATTGTCGTTGAGTAGGATGCTTGATGAGAAAGAGGAACTTCACCGCAACTTCTATGAAGGTCTGTTGTTTCCCATCTTCTCATTTTCCCTCATGTTCTTGTGTGACTTTGAACACACCATGAGTTCTCTTATCAGATAATCGTATGAGCTTGTTGTAACCTTATATGCAAAGCTTTGATTGTTCCAAATCTACTAAAGTCCTTTCTATACACTCATAACTTGAGATTCCAACTCTTTAAGTTGTATTGCTTTCAGAAGTTTGAATAGACCCCTCTGAGCTTACTGCAGAATTTTCATTCAACCAAAACTGTTGTATGCCTGCATGAGTTTGCTGATGCTAAGAAAAATCTTGTTTCTTTCAGAGACAAGAAAATTGCAACGCAGTGCCCGTGAGCACATTAAGAATATTTTGGAGGAACAGGAGAAGTTGAACTTGGAGTTGGAGAGTAAAAAGAAGAGACTTGATTCATGGGGCAGAGAACTGAACAAGCGCGAGGCATCGACTGAACGTGAGAGACAAAAGCTTGAAGAAGAGAAGAAAAAGGTACCACCATTTTTTTTTTATTATTATTTTTATTCTAGCTATTCTGGGAGATTATTTTGGGAGAATCTGTTATGTTTGTGGGATTACAAAATGTATTGATAGTCAAAATATGATTGGATAGTTTGTTGGGAAAAATAATGTAATGTATATTTGTGATTCACTTTTAATTGTAGATGTCTTGTTAATGTTGTTTTATTGTGATTTTCAACTGTAGATGTCCTGTAATTGTGTTTTGTTGCAGTTATTGGGGTAGATTAGGATATAGAACTAGTTGATTATCATACTGAATAACATTTAGGAGGTGAGAAATTCAGAATATTAATTTTAAGAATTAATAAATTCTTAGAACAAAACTGGCACTTCAATGCTGAGTTTATAGCATTGGTCTATACACAGTCTGGAATTGTTTGTGCTTATAAGTTAACCCCAAGTCTGTCCTGTCTTTTTGTATTGTAGTAGAAATTTCAGCTTCGTTTTGTCTTAACAACTTAGCTGGTTTTATTCATATTATACTGCTTTCATACTTTTTGGAATTCAAATTTTATTTGTCGCCTCTGATTGTTGTGTTCTAGTAGAATTAAATTGGTCTTGGTGTATGATGCTGTTATTCTCTGTCAGAATGATATGAGAAATAGTGCACTTCAATTGGCTTCTGAGGAGCAGAGGAAAGCTGATGAAAATGTCTTAAGGCTAGTCGAAGAACAAAAAGTATGATCCTTGACTTCGTTTCTTTTCCTACTTCCTCAACACCCATGATTCTATTGCTTCTCATATTTTATTATATCTACTGTGTATAATTCAGAGAGAGAAAGAAGAGGCTCTCAAGAAGGTTCTTGAGCTAGAAAGAAATTTAGATGAGAAACAAAAGTTGGAAATGGAGATTGAAGAACTTAAAGGAAAACTAGAGGTGATGAAACATATGGGAGGTGATGATGATGCAGCTGTTCAGCAAAAGATAAATGAGATGAAAGAATTATTGCTGGAGAAAAAAGATGATTTGGAAGGCCTTGAAGACTTGAATAAGCAATTACTTTCAAAAGAGCGCCAAAGTAATGATGAGCTGCAAGAGGCACGCCAAGAACTAATTGAGGTATGATATCTGTGATGTCTCATTTTAATGAAGTACAGAAAAGATGGATGTTAGGGAGTGATTATTCCAGCTTTACGTTGGTTAATCTGGTTGAAAGGAATAGTCAGTTTTTTTAGGATATAGAAGAGTCGATGACGGAAGTTTGGGATAAAATGAAATTCAGGGTAGCGTTGTGGGGTGTCTAGTCATAAAGAATTGAAAACTTTGTTTTTTTGACAGATATTTTAGAGATTGGATTTATTTTTAGTTTTGTCCCTTAGCGTGGATGCTGGAATGCCTCGTCCCTGGACTCTTTCTTTGTGCATCTTTGTTTTATTAATATAATTTCTTCTTCTTCATTATTATTATTATTATTATTATTATTATTATTATTATTATTATTATTATATACATAAAGATTTGTGCCCTTCATGCTTATTGTTATATTTATGAACATGCTGTGGCAAAGATCTCCTTATTCAACTTGATAAAAGATTTGGTACGAAATGTGAGTATAAAATGTTAATTTGGCAGCTCAGGTTTAACTCCTAAATTTCTGTGCTACCATAAGTAAATATTGTTATTGCCAGCGTTTTTTGATAAAATTATTACTGCACTAGTGTTGCTGCCAGTTCTCAGTTCAATCGGTTCAACTGGATGAATAAAATTAGTTATATTGATATGTCATACTTCACCTTTATATAGAGGATTAAAGGAGAATAAAAAATAATAGTTAATAGTAGAAATATCTTATTATTATTTTAACATATAATTTTCCGATTAGTTTTTGAAAAAAGAACATCTATTATTAATTTTTAACCAAAAATGTTGACAGTGGATAAAGATTAATTATAGATGACCTCTCACATTTATCTTGTGCACTGTTTTAATCCATTGCCATCCACTCGTCCCCCACCCTACCTTTATATTGCTCACAGAAATGGGAAAAAAAAGCAGAAAACACCTTATCATTTTTCAGCATATAAGGTTTAAATTAGATAAGTCCTAGATATTTGTTTTATGATATTGATGAATGTACAAATGTGATGATGCATGCTATTGGTTTATAAAAATGAAGCATAGAGTTTTTCAGTTTTTCAGCATTTGACAGTTGCTTCTTTGTAAATTATATTCGTATATTTTTAAAGGTTATAGATACACTGAGTATATTTAGTACTTCTGGAAATTAGTGTAAGGAGAGGAACAAATTGGAAAGTATCTCGCAACTCTTTCCCTACACCTAACTTGTTAGTACAACCCCGACTCTGTATGGTATTGCCTTTATGTTGTCATATTGACCAAAGTTCTCTCTCTAATATCAGGGTTTGAGAGATATGCTGAACAGCAACCGTGTAAATATTGGCATAAAAAGGATGGGTGAAATCGATGAGAAAGCCTTCAAGAATGCATGCAAGAAAAAATTTCCAGCTGATGAAGCTGAGATCCAGGCTGCACAACTGTGTTCCTTATGGCAAGAAAAACTGAAAAATCCTGAATGGCACCCTTTCCGGGTTGTTGAAGATGCCAGGGGGAATGCTGAGGTAGCTTGAATTGAAATGACTTGTTCTCATCTTTAGTGTTGCAGTTGAAATTCATCCCCTTTACATATCAACTATAGATACTGGGAGAGGACATGAAATGACTTCTTCCTACCATACTGTCCTTTCAGTTGACCATATGGTCTTATGAGCTTTGCAAAGTTTTTTGTCATTATGTCATTCGCAGAACCTCCTACATAATAAATGATGATTCGTAATGTAGAACATGCTCAAGGAGGATGATGAATTGCTAGTAGGCCTTAAGGAAGAATGGGGAGAGGAAGTCTATGATGCTGTAACTACAGCCTTGAAGGAAATCCAAGAGTACAACCCAAGTGGATGTTACGTGGTTCCGGAGCTGTGGAATTTCAAGGATAATAGGAAGGCCACTCTAAAGGAAGTTATTGCTTACATCTTCAATCAATTGAAGACGCTCAAGCGCAAGAGAACTTGAACAGGTCTACCTGCATCTTAATTTATTTTGTCACTTAGTAGTCTCTTTCCCTAAAAGAATGACTTAATGCAAGCATTTTCTTCTCCTTTTCTTCAAGTAATTTTTAGATTAACTTTCTTCTGTTGGAATACACATTACATGCAACGTTTAAATCTTTTGCTAGTGGTAGTAGTATACAAAATTCTGCCAAATTTTTTGCATAATCTTCAGTTCTTTGCAGACAATTTATTTTATTGGATTACTTGTTTTGAGCATTTAAGAATTAGAAGTGACTATTAGAGTTGACGCAAATTCTTCTAATTGTCTAAGGATCTTATAACTCTCTCGTAATAAACGACCTTATTTCTTTCGGAAGCATTAGTTTTGTTCTTTTAATATCGAATCACTAATGAGCTCCATGTTATTCATTTGTTTGCATTGGTTCAGCGTTTATGGTGGTTGCAACTGTTCTGCAATTGGGAACAACTGGCAAGGACTAGAAATTTGATTGTTGATAGTGAGATGAGAGTCTCCCTTTATGTGTTCTAGAATGATAATTTTAGAAATTAAAAAACTTGTATTTCATTTTCCGCCATGAATGTTATCTTATGACCAGAAATATGGAGCATTTGCTGGTGAGTTGTTTTAGTAATCAACATGTCACGTTTCTGTTATCTACGTAACGTTGCCCATTTATTTTTTTTATTTTTTTCTTCCTCTTTTGAGTATAAAGTATGGCACCTGAACATTAGTGTTGAAGCTAATTAGGAACTTTAATTTTGGCCAATGATCGACGTCAATACTATGATGTACTTAAAGTTTAGCCAAGAGATTTATTTCAAGGCTTAGTTCATTAGGCTCTTCCCTTAAATGGAGATCATCACCACTAAATGTAAGTTCAATTTAGTCACTCAAAAGTTTTGAGATTTTCAATTTGACCCTGGTCAACAAAATCCTCAAGAAATTTTAGTTCAGTCCCTGGTGCTATGTTGGTAAATTTGTATGATGGGAAAATCATATTTCATATTCATTCTAGTATACCATACAACCTAGAGGACCAAAATTTTAGTCAAGTGTTAACCCTTAGAAAGGGTTTTAAAAGAAAATATCTTATGAAACCGCAAAATAGACCGTATTTTATAGCCCATAGAATTGTATACGCCGTTTCCAGCATGCATGCATCATTCTAATTTGTTTGTTAGGATATATATATATATATATATATATATATTTAAATTTCTAGAATTTTTAAGGATTTTGCTGAGGCAATGACACCGGACCCAGTCCAAATTCCACCAGACCCAATCCAAATTCTAAGGATAGGAGGTGTTGACATTATGATTATCAAAAGTAGAATCTCTTTTTTCGAAGAAAGGATTAGAAAAATGAGGAAAATAAACTATGTTGTTTGAGAATTTTAGTCCACCAACCATTAATATTTGATAATCTAAAAATTAAATGCCGTGAAAGATGGAAAGAAGTGAAAGTTGCATTTGAGACTAAAGAGATTTAAAATTATCTTCTCTTACCAATTGCAGTGGTTTGCGGTGCATATGAAGGTGTGTTGGAATTGGTAGGGCATCAGGTATGTATCAGTGGCATTCCAAGGAAAGTCCCAGGAATCATAACTCTTAAGTATGATTTTTATGAAGAACAAGAACTTTAGGGTATATTTGGACTAAGTTGGCACGATCGATTGTTAGTTGTGTCATAATTGAGTCTGTGTTTGTTTACAGGTTTGTGGTTGTTCCACCGACAACCCTACTCACTCTATATCTATTTTTCCTCCTTCCTCTCTCATCATTTCCAAGAAAACTATTCAATATATATTTTTTTCACCCAAAATTGTTAATTACTTATAACATTATTATTTCAAATTCATTTTTTATAAAAAAAATATAATTAATTCTTTTCTTAAGATTTTTATTTTGACATCAATTAACATATATGCTAATATTTTTTTTTAAAATCAATAATTTTGTTAAGTTAATGGTAATGTTTTCTGATTTAAATTATATAAAATAAAAATACAAGATTATTAGATAAAAATATTTTTTGGAAAATAAGATTATTTAAATATTATAATGAATATATCACATTAATTTTCCATTTTAAGATTTTTATTTTGACATCCATTTTTCATATATAAAAATAAAATATTATTGTTTAAATATAAAATATTTTTGTTAAGTTGATGGTGATATAGTTTTTAACTTAAGATACTTTTATATAAAATAAAAATATGACATTATTTGATAAAAACAATTTTGGAAAAAAATTATTTAAATATTATAATAAATATATAATTTTATTTTTTCAATTTATATACTATTTTAAAATATAAATTTTAGAGATCATATTTACTTTTTATTTCTTATATTAATATTTTTTTTTCAGATAAGATTTTTTTTCAATTTTAAATTATTATCATTTTCAAATTTTTTATAAATTATTATTTTTTGCAATTTTTGTACTTTTCATAAATTATTATTATTTTCAATAATAATGATTTTATATTAAATATAAATTATATTAATATTATATATATTACACAATGCACACTTGGATTTGGATTATATACAACACATTTATATATATATATATATATATATATATATATATTACTTTTGTTTTCATGTATTATTGATATATTATTGAAGATTTATATATATCATTTACATATTTTCTATCATTTTTTTATATTACAAATATATTAATATAATAATATATTTATGTTATTTACATTTTTATATATTAAGAATATATATATATCCATAAATTAATCCATCACCAATTATTAAATCCATAAATTACTATTTTTCATAATATAATAATACAAAATAAACTCTACTAAATTTATTGATTTGACATGTACAGTAACAATTTACCTTATCACAATCCAAAACAAACACCATTTTTTTATTATATATTTAATTTTGACACAACCCACAATCGATTGTGCTGGAATATCTCCAACCTTATCCAAACGTTCCCTTATAGTAGTAAAAAAAAGGAAATGGAACCTTGTCTTTGATGGCCATCTAATTAAGGTTGAAATTGAATGACTAGTCAATTTTCAATACATATCAAGAAGTTACATATGACCAATATAAGTTTAAATATTTTGTAGCTTATATTGACTCCAAAACTTTAAGAATGTTTATCTATAATTGTATGTAAGAAATTTCAGAGAAAATTATTGTACTCAATCAAAAATATGAGAGGTCAAAATCATGATCGCAGTTGCATTTGGAATACCTTGGAGTCAACCTATCTATTTTCATGACATCAACTGATATTTTGTTAGGAATAATTTTATTCACACTTTTCCAAAATATGAGTAGGATAGCCATGCAAATCATTTAAACATTACTGTGGTGGTTTGATATAGGTTTTAATTTGAGAAGAGAGAACACGTTTAATCGAAATATATAAAAATTGTTTTACACGATATTTATTGTATGATGTAGAAAAATATGATATGTATGATATGATCGTAATAAATTATTCTCATTTTGCATTGATAGTATGATCAGATATTAAAATTAATTATGAATAAACTAAAAAATTAGTGGTGGAATATTTTAATAATGTTAAGAGTCTAAATAATTTTCTTACAGCTCTAGTTAGAAAAAATGTGTGCCATCTTATATGGGTGGATTAAAACTGGTCCCAAATTATAAGTAGTGAGCAAATGATTCAAACTACATTAATTATATGCACAATCAGAATAGCTACCACTACTAAACTAGAATCATGCAATGAACACATTTACAATTATAAAGAAAGTCTTTATTCATTGAAATTATTATTGTTTGCATATATAATGAGGGAAAAAACCAACTTGGAAGAAGTTGATGAAAAAAACCCTCGCCTAGAGATTACAACTCAGAAGACAAGACGACACGATAAGAACATGACATGACACAACAACGCAATAACAAACATAGATATAAATTACACTCACAAACAACACAAGAAAAGCAAAAGAAAGGAAGAACAACTTGGTACGCGGAACATCTTCACAGAGGTTCAGCTGGAAACTGCACAAAGTCGAAGTTGTAATAATTGACGCCTGTAAAAACACCATCAACATGTTCACTTCTAATGAAGCGGCCATCCATAGAGCTCTTGTCGCGTTGCATGTAGGAGAAGGGAACGTTGCATGTGCCCTCTGTTCCTACGTAATTAACTCTAACTCGAGTTTTTGCAGGTACACGAACGGTATATTGACACTCTGCTAATTTCTTCTTCAAGATAGTTTCTCCCCACTGAAGTGAACCGGTTACTTGAGCAGAGAACTCAACCTTTCCTTCAAATATGAATGGTATTTTAGTTACAAAGGTAGTTTTGATGCCTCCCATTACAGATATACCTTTGGTAAATGACTCAGTCCAAGTATCTTCATATGAAATCTTGATAGCTAAGGAAGAATCTGTGTCCGAGTGATTAGCAGCAACACCAATGCCTGCCACGAAAGATTTCTCATCAAATATTCGAGCATCCTCCATCCGATACCTAACGTTGTAGATATCTCTTTCGAGAACAAGTTCTTCCACTCCCAATTTGGCTTCTCTGGTAATGCTGGGAACTGTAGCACTAAGACAATCTTTCTTACCATCAGAAGAAGCAAGACGTCCACAAAAGTGGTCGTTCCCAGCACAACGCAGAGCCACAATACAATTATCAATTTTGACTGGCCAAAACAAAGTGTCTTTGTCTTCACCTCTATCATCACTTGAGTCGCTGTATATCCAGTTCGGACCACGCCTCCAAAACTTGCCAAAATGTTGCGACTTAATGCGAACATGTCCATCCGGATTCAGCTGAACCTCGTAGGCTGAATAGTCATCATTACCATCGTCTGACGAGCATTGCAGGTAGGGCTGTTCATCTACCTAGTAAGCCTTGAGGAACTTGCCATTGTCTCCTTTGAATGTGACATGCTTAGGAATAAAAACTAGTGTATCCAAATCAATAAAAGGGAATTCATGATAACCATCGTCGTAGTATATATCACCTACATAAATGTGAGGGCTGAGGACCTCGGTATGCACCTGCTTGTAACTCAAGAACCTTCCACTTTGTATGTGAATCAAAGAGAGTTCATCACGATAAACACGTGGCTCGAACAAGGTACACGACAATTTGGACTTGTCTTCCTCTGGCTGGTCGGAGTCAGCGTAAATGAAATGATCATCTGGACCGCGCCACGCCCAGTATTTGTTGCTGTGACAAAATCGTAGGTGAACGTAGTGGGTATCGCTTTTCGCGGGCTCAACTTCAATCCTGGTGAATGGATCAAACACGCTCTTTGATCCACAAAATACAGAAGCATGCCATAATTCATCTTTCTCGTAATATGCATATTTCCCAAAACATGATTTCATCGCAATCAACTTGGGAAGCCGATTTGCCATATTGGTCCCTATCTTTCCAAAAAAATAAACAAACGATATCAATGTGATCAAAATAGACCATGCATGCAAGGACCGGTTTGGATTGGATCCTTTATTTCATTAGTTCATGTTTCATTTTCTATTTCAGAATATTTAATGCACGAATTTTTAATTAGTGATGTCATTATATACATGTGGCGTATGATAATTATATACCTCACCATGATTTGTTTTTATTCTCGTAATATGCGTATTTTCCAAAATATGATTTCATCGCAATCAACCGGGGGAGCATATCAGCCATACTGACAATGTTTTTTAGAATCGGATCAGATCGAACAATTCAACTGGTGTCTAGACTCGTCCAGAAGAACCCTGTGAACTAATTTTAAGTTGAACCGGTCAAAACCAATTTTAACCGACTAACCGGCCTAAATTGTGTCTCTCCATTAAAAAAATAATTAATTAATTAAAACATTTTAAAGCTCATTACTTTAGTGGTTAGTATTTAAATTTGAAACTTATGGATTTTTGGATGTATTAAGTTATGAATATGGAGTATGGACTATCATGTATTAAGTTGTATACTAAAAAAAATATTTTTTGTGTGATTAATATATAATATATGTGATAACACAAAAAAAAAAAAAACTAAAAATAGGGTATTATATATTGTTTTTCGGTTGGGCCGCCGATGGTTGAACCGACATTCGATGGCTCAACCAATTCGATACTTGGTCAGGTTATAAAATTGCATACTGGTCCCTATCTTTCCAAAAAAGAAAAAAACAATATTAATATGATCAAAATATAACATGCAAGGACGGGGTTTGGATATCTATTCCATTTTTTATTACATCTTCTATTTCAAAATATCTAATACACAATATGTGTTAATTAGTGATGTCATTATATACTGGTGTCGTATGGTTACTATTTTAGAATAGAAGATGAAACACCAAATGAAATAGAAAATCTCAATTTGCATGCAAGGACATAGCTAAATGAATTAATGATATCATCATATACACGTATCATATGATGATTATTTTGAAATAGAAAATAAAACACCAAATGAAATAGAATATCTCAATTCGCATGCAAAGACGAAACATAATTGGGGATTGGATCTTCTATTTGATTTTGAATTTAATTTTATGTTCTAATATAATCGCCACACGCCACAAATATATAATGACATCATCAATAAGCAAATAGTGTATATTAAAAGCAACCGAATAAAAGATGAACCATGGAATCAAATAGATAATTGAATCCACTGAACTCAATGAAATTACAATATTTATAGGGTATTTTGTAAATTTTATAGTAACTTAAAATAATTAAAGTAGTTATTCTATGTTTTTTAAATTGGAATAACTATTTATTAAATTGTGGGTGTATGTTAAAATACTAGGAGGTAAGAAAATAAGGAATGAATAAAATAATGTAATTCTATTAAACTATTCATATATAAATTGGAGCTTGTGATGACCTGATCCTTACTATCCTCTATTTTGTTCTATATTTTATCACTTTTTTTTTCATATTTGTAATACACATTAAATATTAATTGGTAATATTATTATATACACATAATGTGTAGTAATTATTTATTATATAAAATAAAATACGAAATAAAATAAAATTATACTTGTAGCTCTGCCCCTTCAAATCAAGCTCTAAAATCATGCAATACCATCTCTTACAATAACTATCAAAATTCTTTTTTTTTTCTTCAATTTTCTTTGGGTTTTGCATCACTTCACTTCTTTTAATATTTTAATATAGATTATGCATAATTTCTTTAGCTATTTCTTAAATAAAATGGGATTAAAATATTATAAATGAAACTATTCATTTATGCACAGTTGATAAAAATGAAAGCTGTAATTTGATACTCTTTTATCCTTTTCCATTTTGTTATAATTTAAAAATAATATAGAAAGCAGAAAATAAGAGATACCAGAAACTTACAGTTGTTTGCTGAAGCAAAAGACAAGATTGTGAGAAATGGTTTTGAGTGTGTCGAAGGATGTGTTGGAACCTCTTATTTATAGATGAGGTTCAGGATCTCCACTTCTTCTATTTAATTGCATTATTTATTTTATTTTTTATTGTATCTTTTATTCTATTTCGTATTTTTTTTCCAACATAATATCATACGGCACATATATATAATAATATAAATAATTAACACATATCATATATTAAATATTTTAAAATAAAATATAAAATATAAAAAAATAGAGGATCAAAACCTACACAACAACACCAATCATACAAAATCTATTAAAATATTGAATAGTCATATACCCAAAAACACCAAACTACACCACATTCCACTTTTCCTCATTCTATTTGAGCCCCACATAAATAAGATAAAAAGAAAAAGTGCATACTAGTTTGTGGATAATAATAATAAATAAATAATTAAAATTTGAATTAGCAAATTGATTATTTGAATCTAATATCTTTTATCGTAGAAAATAATACTTTTATAATAAAAAGTTAATAAGATAGGAAGAAAAATTATCTCTTACATTTGTATTTTATTTTTCATTCATAAAGAATATTTTTGTAAATCTTCAATTTAACATTAATGGGTTGCTCAAAATACAAAATAAAACAAATGTATTAACTCAAAACATGACAATAAATTAAAATTTCAACTAAATTAAAAATATATGTTTAAAATAATCAATAACTATGAATGTACAAAGAAATTATAGATTAGTATACAGTAGATATAAAATAATTAATCCGTAATAAGAAATTTAGAATTATGAAATTAATAATATAATCTCCAACATCTTAGTAATACATTACATGTTAATAATAATTACTACTAATTATGTTCAAGGTTAGGGTCAAATGAGTATCCTGAAGTTGGTGTCATAAAACAAACTTTAAAATGAATAGTAAAAAAAATAAAAATAACCAAATTAAATTATTTTAATTGATAAATGTAGAATACTTTAAGAAAAATTAAAGTTAAACATAAGATAATTAATAAAAATAAAAATAATATTTAAGATTTATTTTACTGTATTAAATCTTATTTATTCCTGAAAATTTTGCCAAATTTAGTTCATTCGGCATTATTTTTCTGATTTCATCTATTTTATTTTCAGATAAAACCCAAACTACAAGATATTAATAGTCTCCAATGTTATTCACACCCAAATTTTGTTAGTATGATTCTAAACATAGCACAATTAACTAGGAAAATGAATAGTTACGACAATATATTATATGCTACCTTTTTATTTAGAAATTTGATGACACAAATCTTACAACTTATTTCTTCTAAGTATTTTTATATTCTAATACAATTTTCGTTTTCATTGAATAATTTAATAGGCTCGGGAAAATCCTAAGTTTCCAACTAAAATTAAAAAATAAACGAGTATTCGAAGAATTGATACTTGACTTTTTACCAGATAACATCAATAATTCAATCTTTCTCAATCCCAATTATCCCAATTTGTTAAAGAATTAAAAAAAACCGAAGAATAAAGAAAATTAAAGCATTAAAGATGGTTGAAGCACTTACTTTATTATTTATTATTATTTCTTTTGTGTCAATGAATAAAGGAAAATAAAGCACTAAAGATGGTTATTACTTGGAATTAAAGAAGCGAAAAAAAAAAAGAAAAAAAAATTGAAGAAGTATAGTACTTGGAAAGGAATAAAGGAAGCATACTTTGCTCAAACTCTAATTAAAGGATTTTTTTTATAGGAGTAAATTGTTGCTTGCAATAACTTATAAGCATTTCAGTAAGATTTGGTCTCTTATTCACCAATTACATAAAATTTTTATATGTAAATGAATTGATCCAATCCACAAAATCTCCCAAACATGAATTAAGACGTCTTTCCTCATCAAATTTCATCTGTATACACACAACATAAAACATTTTTGGAAAAATAGTATTTAAAAAAAAAAAACTTGATTTAAATTGTTAAAAAAATATTCTTGTTCATGATATACATATAACTTTGCACCATAAAAGTATAACTATTATTTTGCTAACTACAAAAAAATTTAGTTAAAAATTATAATACTTTTACCGCGAATAATAAGACTTATCTTAAGGGTATATTTAGACCCACCATCCAGTCCGTATTTATTTATAAGTTGTAGGTTGTGGTTGTTCCATTAACAATCTTATTCCGTTTACATCTATTTTCCTCCATTCTCTCTCATATTCCCATGAAAACCACACAATATATTTTTTTCTCCCAAAAGTTTAATGAGTTATAACTTTTTATTTCAAATCCATCTTTTATAAAAAATAAAATATCATATTGTGTTCTTTTTTTAAGATCTTTATTTTGACATCCATTTATCATATATACAAAAAAAATATTATTTTTTAAATATAAGATATTTTTGTTAAGTTAATGGTGATATATTTTTTTTATTTAAAATAGTTTATATAAAATAAATAAAGAGATTATTAGATAAAACTAATTTTTGAAAAAAAAATATTATCAAATATTTTAATAAATATAAATATGAATTCTTCATTTTAGGATCTTTAATTTGACATTCATTTATCATATATATAAATAAAATATAAAATACTTTTGTTAAACAGTGGTTATATTTTTTTACTTTAAATATTTTCTTGTATAAAATAAAAATATGACATTAATAAAAATAACTTTTGGTGAGAAAATAAGATTATTTAAATATTATAAGCATATAATTTCAATTTTTTTATTTATATACTATTTAAAAATATAAATTTTAGATAAAATATTTATATATTAATTTTCTAATATTATAATTTATTTTTTATTTTTCACAAATTATTCTTATTTTTCAATTTTAAATTATTATCATTTTCAATTTGTTTATTTTTTTAAATTATAATAATAATAATAATAATAATAATAATAATAATAATTATTATTATTATTATTATTATTATTATTATTATTATTATTATTATTATTCAGATTATGTACTTTTTCAAAATTATTATTATTTTCAAATAATAATGAATTTATTATGAAATATAAGTTATAATGATATTTCATATATATATAAACGCACACGAATTAAATATCGATGACGTACACTTTCAATTAAGACTATGTACAACATATACATATTTATATATTACTTTTGTTTTTCACTGTATTATTTATATATTTTTTAAAAAATTTATATATTTTTTATATATTATCTATCAATTTTTTTGTATATTAGAAATATATTAATATACTTATATTATTTAAAAAATATATATATATATTATTTATCATTTTTATATTTTTTATATATATGAAATATATATAATATGTATATGAACAATCAGTCATCAATTAATAAATTCACAAATTTATATTTCTCACAATATAATAATAAAAACAAAAAACACTAAACCTATTGATTTGACATGTACATTAACAATCTACCTTATGGCTATCCAAAATAAACATAATTTTTTATTATACATTTAATTGTGACATAACCTCACAACCCACATCTGTTGTGCCACGAAGTCCACCAGCCATGTCCCAACAACCTAAGAAAATGTAAGTTTTTCTAAAAAAATATTTCAACCCAAAACGCTTGCGCACATAATAAATATAGCATACAACAAGTGCCGAAAACATGCAAATAGACCTTTAATAAAAACAAATTTCAAATAAGCTAGGAGATTAAGAACAAAAGTTCCACTATAATATGTTTATAATTTATTTTACTTTTGAAAAAAATAAAGCAAGAAAAACTTGGAGTTATCTTTGAAACCAATTACACATGTTTCAACCTCATATTTTTTTGTATGTTGCACGATTTACAATATAATAATATAATAAATTATTATAAAAATAGAAATATAATTTTTAAAATAAAATACATAATTATGTAGAATATGTTTTGATAGAAATTGTTTAAAATAAAAATATCTAACAATATAAGAATATATTAAATATTAAAATATACCACAACTAATATATAAAAAAAGTATTTTATATTTAAAAATTAATATTTTATTATTATATGCAATATAAGATCATGAAAAAATAATTAATTTGATATATTTTTCATAAAAAACAAAGTCGAGATAAAAAAGTTACAAGCCATTAAAATTAGAGTGAAAAGGTAAAAAAAGAAAAAAATATGATAGGACATGATAGTTTCTAAAAATAAAAAATTAATTTTAGACAAAAAATTGATATTTATATAAATTAGTGACATTTATGTAAATTAGTCTATCTGTCCTATTTTTATATAAAGAGACAACAGCTGGATTAATAGCTGCAGAATGAGGTTGACTAAGCAAAAATCTCCGTCTCGAGGCCCTCGTGATAGATTACCTTAATGTATTTATACTATAAAGTAAAAACAAACATTTTTTTAAGATAGAGAACAATTATGCATTCCAAAAGTAATCAATTTTATTTAGAGATAGACAGGTTATAATTAATTATGAATATAATTGTACAATTATGGAAATTTACAACATTAGGACAACTTCACAGGTCTTACAAAAATAAGGTACTTTATTTTCTGACACTATATTATATACATTAATATAAACTTACATACTAACAATTTTAAATTTTTTTAATAAATACTATAAATTTAAATGATTATAAAAATATAAATTAATAGTATAATTAATTTATATGTTACGTTGATATTATTATAATATATTATAAAATATGTATATAAGTTTTTTAATTTTTTTATTATAATGTATTATGTATTAATATATAATTATATAATATACTATATCTATTATATGAATTTTTTATTTATACAAAAATAAACTATATATAATATCTATTAATAATCATAATATAATATAATAAAGTAATTACCTTAATGTTATTAAAAATAATATATTTTTGAGATGCTTTTACATTATTTAAATATATCTTGTACAATATATATATATATATATAATATTTCATGTATAAAAACAAATATGCCATATATAATATGTTTAATATATTAATATATATTTAAAGTATATTACATTATATATGAATGAATTTTTATAAAGTTATTATATATTAATATAAGTATGTAATATTTTCATATCTTATTTGTATATATAAACATATTATATAATAAATAATCTAATTAATATATATAATATTACTTGACAAGGGTATAATGACAATTTTGATTCATTGTTATAACTAAAGTTGAACTTAACCAAGCATTAATAATTCATTAATAATATCCATCGTGATTGATTTATGAATAATTTTGATTGTAATTCTCATTAAAGAGTTTTTTATCGAACACCTCGTAAGATTTTTATAGAGTTTTAAAAAACTAAAATTTTAATATGTAACAAGAAGAAGTGAGTTTAATAAAAAAATCTTAAATTTTGAATAAAAATGCGTTAACATTGAGTTCAAAGGGTTAATAAGGACAAATACTCGAGTATATTGGCTTTGTAACGGTACATGTTCAAATAATAAAGCCAATAGAAACAAGATCCACACATTTTCTCGCAAATACAAATAATGAAGCCTTTGATTCAATATGTTTACATATATTAATTGAATTATTTTATTGTAAAGTTGTTTATATTTGATGTAAGAAACAAAATAGACTACGATTGCTATTGTTAAAGAACTTATAATACTTGTGAACCATTAGTTACGATTAAGTGATTGAAGAGATATATAAAACTGAGAATTTGAGATATTTAACTTCAATTCAGTAAACCAACGAAATGATTACTTTTGAGCTATTTAATTATCGGAAGGTTGTTAGGTCAAAAATGATTATAATGAAACATTCTTGTTTAGAATTGGAAGTAAAAACATTAAAATAATAGTATAAAAGGGGGGAGGGGGAACATGGTTGGAACCAACCATCATAATATTTTTGTAATAAAGAATATAAAAGAAGGGTTTTCTTTTTTCTAAATGGATAGAAACTAATATATACTATCTTAAATGGGTACTTAACTTATCCCTATTATTAATTGCTTCCCCCCCGGCCACCCCCACCCCCACCCCCCCAAAAAGGTTAAAAAAATTAAAATATAGATAAAAATAGGGGCGCAGAATTTGAGATTTAAGAAGACAAGGGGTGAGAAATGCATATATCCCGAATCTTTGGGACTAAAAACAAACTTATTTTTTCAAATTTTGTGGTTTTCAAATCTTAGGGTTTTGTTGAAGGAGGAGGTTTTGCCTGTTCTCATAGAATTTGAATGATTTATTATCATTCTTGTTCAATTGCGTGAATCAATTTCCAAGTTCGTAAATTTCGAGAACTTTAATTTCGTCTGATATTTTTTTGTACAATTGTATTTCCTATAATCTGCTGAATTTCTTTCCAATTTTCTCTCACTCTCTCCATCTCTGTAAAACGCTCTCTATCTCTCTGTATTAATAGTGTATAAGATCTATACATCGGCTGATTGAAAGAATGGAGGCTATACTTACAGATTGTGTGCGAAACAGCCTCCAGCAACTAATGCACCGAAATGCCATTTTCTTGTGCGAGCGCCTCTGCGCTGAGTTTCCTTCTGAGGTCAGTGATGCATTCCTAGATAACAGACTGGAGTACTGCACTTTTAGATAGTTCAGTATGCTCTGGGAATCCCTCTTTCCTCTGTAATTATTCTTTTTAATTTTTAAATTTCTCTATTTCTCATAACACACACTCACAAAAGGGGGGGGGGGGGGGTAAGAAGTTCTTGGATAACATTAAAAATCAATTGCAGGTAGAAGGGTAAAATTAGATGTTATTTTGGAGTTGTTCCTCCTGGCTTGTGCTGAATGATTGAGAATGATACATCTCTTTCAGTTTGAGTGTTCTAGCTGCCTGCTAGCGAATATCATATGGTTTAATTCTAGTTTTTGAGTTCTGTAATTTAAGCCCCCACCCCCCAGACAGCTCCGTCGTAGGGTCAAATGTTTGTTATTTTACTTCTCCTTCATGTCAACCAATGTTCATGGCTATTATTTTTGTTGTCGTTGTTGATAAGAAACAATTGCAGTTATGATTTGGCGTTGTTGTATTTATGAGGTTTAATGTGTAACTTCTTGTTGTGTATAATGTATAGCATCGGTTTGTAGTAATTTTTTGAAAGAGAAGATGTTTAGTTGCTGTATAAAATTAAGTGACAGATGCATATTGAAAGTTGTACTTCAATATCCTCCTGTTCTTTTAATAGCTTAGCTTCCAACTTTTCACTGGATCTTAAGGATTACAAATTTTGGATTGTTTTTTTATTGGACCTAATTTGACCACTGTATCTATTTTCTTGATTTTTATTTTTTTGAGTGCAGAAAAATCTGCAGCTACTTGCTAACTGTTATTTGCAGAACAATGAGGCACACTGCGCTTACCACATTTTAAAGGGTATGTAGTTAACCAAGCGATCTTCTTTATATGAAAAGTGATGATTCTCCTCATGTTTGTGGGTTTTGGTTATTGTAAAGTGTATAAATTTTCCTGGAAATGCCTTATTTGATTAATTTTCTGGTGTCTTTGCTGTCAAGGAACGCATATGGCTGAATGCCGCTACTTGTTTGCACTGTCATGCTTCCAGATGGATCTTTTGAATGAAGCAGAAGCAGCATTATCCCCTAATGAATCTTCTGCAGAGGTATGCTCTGATTAACTTTACTGAGTAATCTAACTCCTATAACTTGCTATCACCTGGATTTGAGTTTCAAATTTGCTGCATAATGATTATAGTGCCCGTGTCTGTAGATATTATTTGTTGACACAATCCTTTTGAACCGATCTAGCAGTCAGCCGTTCTTACTTGTTGCAGGTTCCTAATGGAGCTGCCGGGCACTACCTTCTTGGGCTTGTATACAGGTTACGTGGGGTTTATTTAATTTTTTTTTGTCCCTTTTCGTTTCAATTTCATCAATTAACCTAGTCAGGATGGGTTGTATTTTCTTACAGGTGTCACTGTAATGTAACTATTAGCAATTTAATTTGTAAAGATAAAATATTACATGCGAAAAAGGTTGGCGCTCTATTTTAATATTGCAGTGTATATTGGCAGTTAAATCATGTGTTGCGATTTCTTTTGAATCTTTCAAAAAGCTAACCAATATTGTCTTGAATAACCTGATTATAGAAGCTTGAACTATTCTTCGACAATGGACTTCTGAAAATAGCATTTATTGTTGGAACAATATGAACCACATGCATTAACTGCTACAGATGTGCACAAAAGTTGGAATCAATTCACTTTGTAACTTCATTCTTCTTATAATTGGAGAATTGCACTCCCAAATTTACCTTAAATACTTTTTTCTGCGTATATATGGTGTTCCTCTTAACCCACCCTTGGATATCCTCAATTCCTCCCGCTATAAGTCGCACAGGAGCAAGGTTCTCATCTGATGGTTCCTGAAGTCTTATTTACTGGCAAGCGTGTCCTGATATATCTGTCTGTGAGACATCCATTCAAATAAAACAGGGAGAGATGGGTTTAATGGTGACTTGACATGTTGTTACTGCAGAAATTAGCGTTATCTAAGCATGATATCAGAAATGACTTTCTATATTATTCTTGATAGTATGAGTTAGTGCCTGTGCAACCTTGGCTGGAGAATTAGCAACTTGTAGAAAGCAGGGTTAGCTTATGCTGTAGGGTGCAGAAATAGCTAGACAAGAGTATCGACTAGCTGAAAGTACCAAGACTGCACCTCTCATGTTATTTAATTCAGTCTTTTGTGTTTGTTACCAATATTTAATCATTTTGTGAAATGATGAATTTATAGCTACTTTGTACACTAATGTATCATTTTGTGTTGAATATTTTGTTTGTGTACTTCAAGATGATAAATTGTTATCATTTTATTATAATTGTTTCAGGTATACAGATAGAAAGCAGAGTGCTATCAATCATTTCAATCAGGCTTTATCAATGGATCCATTATTATGGGCTGCTTATGAGGAACTTTGTATATTAGGTATGAGTAAAGAATATTCATTTGATATATTTAAAATTCGACGATGATTTTTGACCCCATCCGGTATGGAGGATAGTATTTTAAAAAATCTTTCTTAGTGCTTCTGTCTTTCTTATGTCCAGCTACCGTCTTGGGCTAAAGCTAAGAATAAAAAGGCTTGGCTGTTGCTTATGTTTGGTACATTTAAGTCAAATAGTTGGAAATGAATGATTATGAACATCTGTTACATTGGATAGTTTCTAATAGATATGTTTGGATGATAACCTCCATGTATCACATGTACCACATATATGTACTACACATAATTATGACAAACATAATAATATGGATTTTATGTACGTAATACTCCTATATTTTTCTTTGTCCTTTTCGGGCAGCCCACAAATTATTTCCTATTATTTTAAGTGATAATTTTATTTCCATATTGAGTTTGATAAATTTGAAGTCATAATGAATATATTTAGCGGCTCAGTTTGAAGAGCAGTATTGAGTTTTTGCACAGTAAGGATAGACCTCATATATTTTACTTTCTAATTTCCACTCTTTGAGGTGATCCAGGAAGTACATTGTTGAACATAGGTTATGCTTGACTTGTTAAAAGTTGAACCGATACAAGCTCTTAGTACTGAAATTTAGTTTCCTCTTTTCAAATGTTCCTGCAAATCTTTTACTATATTATGTGTTGTACTTAATCTGTTTGTCATGAATCTATGAATCAGTTTATTCATATTGCAATACTTATGAATTATGATCTGGTTATCGTGTCATGTTCAAGAACTATACTTGGTTATAACTGATTTGTATTGTGACCACCTATTCATGAAGTTGTTGACTCATTGTTTCCATTAGAAGAGAAGGGAATATAGGCCAAATGTAATTCAGGAAGGAACCTGATTATGACAGTGTAGTTGATCAAATATATATGGCCTATAGGCCTTGCTTCTGGAAACCTTCCTTCACTTTTTGGCAAGCACTTCTGTTTTTGGGATCAGTGTTGTGCTGTTTTCCTTAGGCTAATGTGGGCATTAGAAAAGTTGGCCAAAAGCTATAAAGAAATATGCTCCTCAGCCATAATCTTGCAAACCTACTATCGTTCTCTTTCCCTCTGTATCAATAGGTTTAAGAGTTCTCTTCCAGAATCCAACTACTGAGATAATGAGAGGTGTATGTTATCATATCTTGTTTTCGTGATGTTACTACATGGCTGCTCAAGTAAATCTGTGGATTATTTGACATTTGTATAATCGATAAGGTTCTGAATGCAGCAACTAATCCTTATTTGTCACATTGCTCATGGATCATTCCTTGACATATGTTGCTCCCATTTTCAATTCTTTTTTGCCAATTCTTTTATCTCTAATTGTTAATTTACTAACCGTAAAAATTTGGCATCATTTCAGGTGCTGCTGAAGAAGCAGCTTTAGTTTTTGATGAAGGAGCTTCTTTGTGCATTCAAAAACAATACCTACACTGTGGTTTGGCTTCCCAGAGTTCACACACAACAAATGAGGAGCATGACATTGCTTCAAACAGAATGCTGGGCCCTGAGGATGTTAGTCCAAGGAAATCAAAGCACATACATGGCGGTAATTTACGAGATATGTCTGGGATTTGTCATGGAATAACTTCCAATCAGCCCCTGAATGGTGGTCCAACTAATTTGCCATTTTATAACACTCCTTCCCCTATGGCTACACAGTCACAGGTACAATCATGTACGCAATTTGATGCTTCTCTTTTGGGCTTAGTTATAGTTGGTTGCGTTTTTCTTTTACCTTTTCTCTTCTCCAATTTTTTTCTTTTGGAATGTTGCACCAGCCTCAAACTGATGCAATCATTGTCCTTATCTGAGCCACCATCGCTGTGGATAATTTATTTTTCCTTTTTTCTTTTATAATCAAGCTGATTGCTTTGAGATGTCATTTATTCATTTTGAAATTCTCCTTTGTTGAAATTTTCTTATGGAGTGCTATCTACACACAAGCGCAAACACACACACACACACACACACTATATATATATATATATTTGTTTTTTCTGTGTCTGTGTATTACTGAATACTGTCTCTCTTTATTTGCAGTGACTTTAATTCCCTACTCATTTTAAGTCATTGTAATGGATGTGTTGGTCAATCATATTTATCTGCCATTAAGTTCAGCCTCTCTTTTTTTTTCCTCGGCAAACATGTTAAGTCTGAATTCATTGAAAAATTGGGTCAGCTTTGCTTGGGTGGTGTCTATATGTGTTTCCCTTTCTTTTCCCCTTTTCTTTAAGCTCAGCTGAGGTTGATTCTCTTTTCAAGAATGAAGTAAGTGTCATTCAGTTATGAATGCGAAAAAAATCAATGTTTTATTTTTCTTCTCTTCTTTTATATTAATGAATGTTATGTTTGTTTTTGAACTACCGTGTGTCTTGCAGTTATCAGGTGTTGCTCCTCCTCCAGTATGCAGAAATGTACCAGCAAATGGTCCAAACATGAGAACATATGGAGTGGATAATTCTCAACGAGCAACAGTGAACTCTGCCATTGGAGGCCCTAGAAGAAAATTTGTTGATGAGGGTAAACTCAGAAAGGTGAACTCATGCTTCCCTTTGTATTTCTGCCACAATCATCACTTATTGTCTGCTTTTCTTCTATTTGGTAATTGGTTGCCCATTTGTCCTACATAATTTTCGTATTTGTTATATGTGATCTCTCAGTAATAGTTCTGTATACGGCACATCTATTTCATTATATACACATATGTATAAATTATACATATATGTGTGTGTGTGTGTGTTTTTCTTTTTTGTTTTTTCTTCTCACTTCCACAAACTTGCATATGAGCACATACATTGCATGTGAAACTACGTTGTTTACATCTGCCTACCTTTTTTTGTGCTGCTTGTGTTTATTATTCCTAGTTATCAAGTAAGAGATTAAAGTCCAAAGTATTCATGACTGTTCTTTGACAGTATAGGTTATTGTTTTAGCCATTATAGATGTATTCGTTGAATTTTCTTTGACATTTTTGAAGTATTGCTTTCAAATTTGGTAACAATTAGATGAAAAATGACCCTGAAAGCCTGTCCACAATTTAGTTTCTGCAAATGGCTCTTGCATATTTGCTTTTCCTGTGATAGTTGACTTGCTGACACTTCAAACTCTACCGTATTTTTTCTCATTTCCAAGCTTTCCCTTTTGCAAGCAATTGATTTCTCAACCTCATGCCAGTAAAGTTTGCTTATTCCAGAATCTTGCTAATCGTTGTCTTCTTCTTCTTCTTTTTTTTTTTTTTTTTTTTCATATTCTTCCTTGTCTTCTATTGCAATGTTTTATGCGCACTCTTGATTCTACATCATTGGAAATTAATCTGCTCTAGTCAACAATTACTGTCCTGTATTTCTGCTAAAAGTTGGTTCATTCCTCAAGCCTGATCTATTTAGAAGTTTCTATTCTTTTATTTTTCTATTATTTTTTTCTTCTCTTTTCTTTTTTTGGGCTAAGAGTTGTCAATCCATGTGCATGCAGGTTTCTGAGAGGCTATTTTCTGATTCTGGACAACGGAGAAGCATGAGACTTGCTGGAGAATCTGTAAACACAAATTCGAGTACATCCATAGTTTCGGGGAATGGAACAAACCACTCTTCGAAATATCTTGGAGGTTCTAAGTTAAACTCGGTGGTTTCACGTTCTTTGACAATTCGAAAGGGTCAGTCTTGTGCTAGTGAAAACACAGATGAAGGTATTAACACTTGCTTAAAATTTTCGTCATATTAATCCCTTTGGCCTTTGACTTTCAATTGGAGTATCTATTGAGCTATATGCATAAGGACATCATGCAGAAGGGACCTTATCTCTAATATGATATTTGGATTATTTCACACCATTGCACCTCACAATTATGGAGTGTATATGTGTTTTTAAATTGTTTTCGACTTTCATCTGTCAGCAGTTCTTCATAATCTTTTACCAAATGATAGTTGAACTAATCCATTCCTTTGTTTCCTTGCTCATGATGTGTGGTCGGGTGGTAAAATTAATCTCTGAAGTTTCTTAACCTTTAATGCTTTAAAACTGAGCTGAACATAAGCTTGACTAGCTGTGGATGCTGTCCAATTAGTTAATGTGGTTTAAACTCAGAGACCCATTGCAATTCATAAGATCTTAATTCTTTACTTTTCGATGCTATATTTATGATTTCAGTTACCTTTGACAATGATGAAGTTTCACGACATTGGTTGGAACATCTTAATTGATAAAACTGTGTAACTAATCAATTAATCAGGGAATGATCACAAAGGAAAAGAGAGCTAAATTAAAAGAGTCCTGACTGCTTTTTTTCTCTTCATCTTTTATTTAACAATCTCAAGGTTTTGTATTATCTAATTAAAAGATAATTTTCTATTATACTAATATGATCTTTTCTCACATAAATTTCTGATTTAGTGATAACTTGTTTTCTTAGGGAACAATCATGATGTATATGATGAATCTAGATCAAACGTCACTAGTTCGAGCTCTTCCCCATATGGCGATAATAGGTCTCTTGAACCAGAAGGAACAACCAGATCTTCAGGTGCAATAGCTTTGTGCAGCTCTAGAATCTTAGATGGTGCTTCCGATATTTTGAGTCTCCTAAGGCTTCTTGGGGAAGGCTTCAGACTTTCCTGTCTTTCCAGATGCCAGGTAATAGTTCACTTCTTGAAGAACATTTCTCTAGCATTGATTCACTGACCATCTAAATTAGAATCTTGCTTGTCATGGAGCAGGATGCACTGAATATCTATATCAAACTTCCACAAAAACATTATAATACTGGATGGGTGCTTACTCAGGTAGTCTGTTTGTTTTCACATTGTTAGCAGATATAGCACATCTTCCTAATTGTTATACCTAGGTTTTTACACAAGATAGATTCTCTTATCGTAACTTAAATTATACTCAAATAGTCTTGATATTTCAAAAGCTAGCCTATTTATTTACTCATGTTTATCATCTCTATTTTCTTGCTCTATCTTATATGTAAATTCAACCTCAACTTCTTTTCTCAAATAAATAAAATAAAGTGAAACAGTAATCTTTGTCTGCCAAAATTATGGGGGACACTGGGCTCTACCTGAAGCCATACTTGTCAATGGGTGGTTAACTGTGCCATCAGAATTCATTGAATTTTAGCTTTCTTAATATTTTGGCAATTCAATTGCAACTTTGCTTTCTTCATTGTGTGGTAATTTATGCCCTATTCTGTTTGACTGTTTCGTTTCATAAACTTGTCCTAATGCAGAAGTTCTTCCCAAATACAACTTAAGAACTATAGAAGAGAGCTTAATGCACTGATATCATGTCTCCGTATTTTCATTCTCAACTTAAAATAACATGATCTTCTCTACATTTTCCATCTCAACTTCAGTCTGGAACATATATATTTGTGTTGTAATCCTACTCCAGTATGAATGTATATCTAGTTTGGGGCCTTTACACTTATATTCTGATCATGTGGCGTCATATATGATCTCATTCAAGCACAGGTTGGAAAAGCATATTTTGAAATGGTTGATTATCTTGAAGCTGATCGTGCCTTCAGTCTTGCACGCATTGCCTCTCCTTACAGTTTAGAGGGAATGGATCTATACTCCACAGTCTTATATGTGAGTTTTACTTCACCCCCCCCCCCCCCCAACACACACACACACACTTTATGACAAGACTCTTAAACCGTTTTTTAAGATCTCATTTGGTCCCATCATATTTTGCCAAATATAAAGGATGCTGCTTTTTCAAAATTTGTTTTTTTCCCTCTTGTAGTGCCAATCTATGGTCTGTCATTTCTTGTTTTTCATAAATGATCGTCTTTTGTTCTTATTAGTTGCTCTTTTAGCTCAATCAATACATTCCATTTATTGTTGAGTCAATTCATGTTCATCTTGTAGCATTTGAAAGAAGACATGAAATTGAGTTACTTGGCCCAGGAGTTGATATCGACTGACCGTTTAGCTCCTCAATCCTGGTATCTTCACCTGCACTTACTTTTTTTTTGCTTTATGCTGTAGATAATAAAATTATGGCTTTGCTTTTGCTTGTGTTGGTTAGCTTCTCACACACAAGATGCTCAGTGTGTTAGTGAACCCTCTCGATCAATGTTTACACATTGTGTATGTTGTAGGTGTGCAATGGGAAATTGCTATAGTTTACAGAAAGACCATGAAACTGCTCTCAAGAATTTCCAGCGATCTGTTCAATTAAATCCAAGATTTGCATATGCCCACACCTTGTGTGGTCACGAGTATGGATCACAATTTTATCCCCTTTTTACTAGATGTATAAAATTCCTAACCGTTACTTGTTTGACCTGGATATTGTGTTTTTGTTCACAGATATGTGGCCTTGGAGGATTATGAAAGTGGTATTAAGAGCTACCAAAGTGCTCTTCGGGTAGACTCCAGACATTATAATGCTTGGTATGGACTTGGAATGATATATCTCCGACAAGAGAAGTTTGAGTTCTCAGAGCATCATTTCCGGATGGCCTACCAAATCAATCCTCTTTCCTCTGTTATATTGTCATATCTTGGAACTTCTTTGCATGCACTGAAGGTGAGATCAATTAATGGCCTAGAATTGGTTTTGTCCACTTATTAAATTTATCTCTGAAATTCCAACAGAGAAATGATGAAGCTCTGGAGATGATAGAAAGGGCTGTTTTGGCTGATAAGAAGAACCCTCTCCCTCTGTATCAGAAGGCCAACATACTTGTGAGCATGGAAAATCTTGATGGGGCTTTAGCAGTTCTTGAGGAGCTCAAAGAGTATGCCCCAAGCGAAAGTAGTGTTTATGCATTAATGGGTAGTATCTACAAGCGGAGGAATATGTATGATAAAGCCATGCTTCATTTTGGATTAGCATTGGATATGAAACCTTCTGCAACTGATGTTGCTGCTATTAAGGTAATAAGTTTGCTACTGCCCATCTTGTTCGTTGAAGATATAATGCTTCTTATATTACGTTGTTATCACTTGTTAGATTGTATAATCCATGGAATAGTATGAAAAGATTTTAGTTTTAGACACATGTTCTCATTTACATTTGACATGTCTTTTTTAATAGTTTCTTTTCAGTTCATTTAGGTGGAACTGCATCTCTTTTGTAATTTGAGATAATAACTGTCTTCTGTACTTCATACTGGGTCATCTAAAGGTCTCTTGTGCACATTCCTGAACGATTTGAAGAGTGTTTCTCTAATTTTCTCATCTGGTGCTACCCCCTCCCCCGCTTTATTTCTTATGCATTCATGTCTTGTTCCGTTTAACATAGTGTCTACACATCCTCCTTAACATTCTCATTTCCGCTACTCATTTTTTGATCATGTTCATGCTCCTTAAATTTAATCCCGGTTCATTCTCATTAATCTTTCCCTCCCTTGTTTCTGAGGTTTACCTTCTCTGTTGTGCCATATTTTGAACAGGCTGCGATTGAAAAGTTGCATGTACCAGATGAGATAGAGGACATTTGTGAATCTATCGATTGAATTGCTAATAGTGCTAAGGTTAAATTGACTTAAATGGTTCATGGTGATCCTCTACAAATGACCGGCTAGCGCTTTCGGTTGGATGCTCAACGAACTTATCTTTCCCCTTGTTGCACATAGAACATCGAGATTTGGTTGGTTGCAATCGGCAAATAATTGGTAATCGACTCGTGTAATTGTGTTTCATTTTGTTGAGAAGAAAGCTGATCATTGAATATGGATTCAACTAGCCATGCACACAGCCTGAAGTGGGATGCCTCAACACTTTGCCGGAATTCCTTCACATATAGCTCCATTTGAAGTCCATGTATCGAGAACTGAAGCTGTAGTTAAGACTGTTTCTTTAGTAGTTTGATATTTATTGTGTATCTTACGATTTGCAAACTAATGAACAAAATTAGTCAGTATATGCAATCACCTCTTAATACACATTGGCAAGCTGCAAAAAGAATTTCGAGATACTTGGCAGGATCTATAAATCATGGAATACATATTACCTCTTCTACATTAAATCTCAGAAGCCTTTTGTGACTCAAATTGGGCCTCAGACTTGGATTTTATATGATGAACTTCTGGCTTTTGTGTCTATTTAGGAAGAAATTGTGTATCTTGGAGCTCTATCAAACAACGTCGTGGGCGGAGAAGGTAGAGCTGTCAAAATGGGCCAGGTTCGTCAAGCTAGTCCGTCCCGCCCCGCAAAATAAGTGGGTTAGGCTATAAATTTAATAGCCCGCCAACTGGCAAGCCTGCAGTGGGCTGGTCCACGTGGGCCGAGGGTTGAAATGGGTTTGGGGTGGGTTGTTAAATTATTTTTTATTTAAAATATAATTAATCATAACACTCCGTTCTCACCTATAACCCACCTATCTTTCCATAACCCATCTACCCTCCCTATCCCATAAGTCATAAAAGTGACGACTGAAAGTTTAAACCCTCAATTCAGTAATAATTTATTGTCCTCCTAATTTCCAAATTTCTCGGATGCCCAAACCCCTCTAAATCCCAATCACAAGACTCACGACCATAGCCCACAATCACCCTCCCCCACCCCACCTTCCCCCACCCCCAATTCCGACGGCCCATGGGTTGGCCCGCCAAGCTTATAACCTGTTGGTGGGTTGACTGGGTTGGAGTTTTAGCAGCCCGTCTTTTTTCTGGCGCGGTGAGCTTGGTGGGTTTGGCCCACCCACCCTGCGAGCCCATCTTGACACCTCTAGGGGAAGGCTTTCCAAAAGGCTCCTTCGCCACTCACCAATGTTGATTAACGTGTTTGGGTCTACTGCTATAACATTTGATTTTTCTACCTTTAAATAAAATATGTATTTTACAAATAAGCACACTAACATATATTTCACGAACTATTTTATTTAAGCATTGCTAAAATTAAGTCGTTAAAAAGAAACTATATAGGCATATCAATCATTTTATTCACAAAACTAAAACACTTACAAGCTTAATTTCATACTATTTTAAATCAATCTAACATGTTGTTCTTTAATTTTAACCTAAGAAAATAATATTACAAAACATGTCATAAAGTAACAATATAAATAATCATCTAGTCAGGCTCATTAAATTTAAACAAAAATTCAATAATTTTCATCTTTACAAATCATAACTGAAATAATTTACTATAATTCAAATATATATTTAAATCTCTAAAAATCCTCAGTTATATTAGTAATCAAGGCAACAATATAATTATAACACTTATGTAGACAATTTACTGAACTAACAATAAGCATCCTAAAAATGATAATTAATTAAGACCCTTAGTAAGTAGTTTGAAATTTAAAAAAAAAAAAGAAAACCTAATCATCATGAACCACAAAAGACTTAACATATTCAAATAATTTTAATAATCACTCGAATTAAATACAAATAAATTATAAAAAGGTAGCAGGTTGCACATGAAACTTATTTCAAACCTGTTTAAGCTAATACATACCAAATACTTCATGAATTAATTAAATTAAATATCATAATTAAAGTGAAGTAGTAGGAAATTCTTATTTCAACTATATCATAACAATTTTACCACTGGCTCCATTAAACCTAAAATGTTTAATAAAGGTTGAGGCCACTTCTTTAAGTTCAGAGAAATCATACATGTCAATATTAATTGTATAAATAAAGATATGAACAATCAATTATAAGTTAAACTTATAAATTATGACATGTAGCACCTAAACTTATAAATATTGATCAATAACTTGAAACTTAGAACTTATAATATAAAAGATATTACATATGTAGTTCAAATAATATAATTAAATTAACAAATAAGAATTCTCACTTTAGTTTTGATGCTTGAATGGGCTTTTGAAATTTTCGTGCAATGAACCTAGGCCTCGTTTTCTTGATCCTTGCTTTCTACAAATATAAAGGCATGTGTCTTAATATTATTGCTACTAAATCTTATTAATGGAATTAAGATAATGAATTTAAAGTATTAAAAAAATATTTGGCTTAGCGTTGAGTTGGAAACTTGACACAAATGAAGTTTATTATAGCGACATGGTGGTAGCTAGCAGCAGTGGAACCCACAGGTAGTGGAGAACAATGAGGATGATCAATCGGCCGTCAATTATTCTTGAATTTGCTTGTTTGTTACACTTTCAACATGGAGAAGAAGAGATATATGAGGCCGAATTCTCTATATTTGAGGAAATAGAAACGATGGTGATTCAGTTGAGGCAATGACAGACATACCCCTACCGTGGAATGAAAGATGTTGGTGATTTTGATGATTTGAATAGAAATTTAGAGTTTTTTATGTTTTGGTTTGAAAATTGGGGATGGATGGATACAGAATGGTAATTTTTGGTGATATAATAGTGAATTTGGATTATTGCCCTAGGTTATCATCAACAGTTCTTGTCTGTAACTACTGAAATGAAATGACCAAAATTTCTTAACTGTAGAATTGTAGCAGGAAAATATTATAAATTTTTTATTTTGCAATAAAAAAAAGAATGAACATATAAAGTTGATGTAAAATTAGGATTTGTGTTTGTGTATTGTATAACTTTTTTCTTCTTCTTTTTAGTTGGTTGTTCCTCTATAATGAAGAATATTATACTCTTTTTAGTAACCCACTAACATTTACCACTATCACTCCACTCTTTCCACGAACCAACTAACATTTCACTCTCTTTACTAACGCTACGCTCTCCTCAGTCCTCACTAACACTCCACTTTAAAAATTATCTAGATCTTAAGTTCGTGGGCTCAAAGTTTGGGCCCTGCTTTCAGTTAGGTTTGAGATATTGAACTCAACGTAAAATTAAGCTTACAAAAACTAGTTATGATGCATAAATGAGCTTGAATTTCTATACTAGACATAATAATGATAATGATATCACATAATGAGTTTGAGACATGGAGAATCAACTTAAGACTTGAACTCTTGAATAATTCAGGCCTAAAAAAATATAATAGGCCAGGCCAACTTGACGCATATTGGGCCGTAGGACCAGAAATTTATTTAATTTAAATTATAAAATGTGGGGTGTTACAAATACGGAGGCAGAGTATAGGAGCCATGCAAATTTGGTGTGTGGTTGAGAAATTTATTACAAAAATTAAGGATGAAACAAGTAAGCTACGGTGGTTTAGGTTGATAATGTTGGAGTCATTTCTCTACCTTCAAATCATGTGTTTCACTCTTGAACATTACAATTGGAATTGGATTTACATTTCATAAGAGATAAATTGTTGTACAAAGCAATATTGGTTCAACATATCTCTTCTTACATCAAGTAGCACATGGCTTAACTAAGCCTTTCACTGGACACTTCTTCATTGGGATTCGAAATCAACTCACTGTTGCTGTGATATATTCCCTTGAACTTGAGGGGCATATAAAGATGGTGGGCATAGGTGCATGCAAAGGAGAAAGAACATGCTCTACACAACGAGGTGGGGGAATCTTAGTTGTAGTTGCACCATCTATAACTATATAAAACTTTTCTATTAATAAGTGTCGAAGAAAAAAAATAACTTATACAATGGAAGTAGAATGGTTTGCAGAAATTTTTAAAATAATGTTACTGATCAAGATATTGCATTCAAAACAATATACTGAAAAGTGCTTTTGTATTCCTAAAATTCCACTTTCATCCGCTGAAAATAAAAGTATCCATTTTGATTTAGAAGAAAATAACTCCCTGTTAGACTTTGTTTTTGCTATGACAATCAATAAATCTCAATTAGTATTTTTTCAGAGCCAGTTATATGTGGCACTTGCGAGGAACTTTAATTTTACCGTTAAAATATTAATTACCTCATTTAAAAAAAAATTAAATCTTTGAGCTTTGGACTAACTCCACAACAAAAACAACGTTGAATTGAGCGTACAGGCATTGCTGAGATTTGTTATAAAAATACTACAACTATCAACGAAAGATGAAAATATATTCAAGAAATGAAGATTATGCAAAAAATAAAAGCTCACATGCAATGCACGTGTTTCCTATTAGTGCGCACACATATATATATATATAT
This sequence comes from Caryopteris x clandonensis, assembly GCA_028749325.2. NCBI lineage: Eukaryota > Viridiplantae > Streptophyta > Magnoliopsida > Lamiales > Lamiaceae > Caryopteris > Caryopteris x clandonensis. The sequence continues at coordinate 9,985,682 of JAPYKT020000003.1, forward strand.
ATATATATATATATATATATATATTTGGTTGGATTTTGAAGAAATCTTATATTATTTTTTTCTATCATATTTTTATATGCAAGTAATACTTTTTAAATAAATAAATAATATTTTTTAATTAAATAAATTATACTGTAAATTAGATACTACGATACACCCATATATATATATATTTGCAAAATAATATATGTCTTTGTATAGGTATATGAATGTTATGTCGATTTCAAATTAATAAAATCATTACAAATCAATAAATTATCAATAATATTTAAATAGTCATGTATGACACGGATGAATTACTAATTTTTATATAAATAAGAAAAAGAAAAAAAAACACTAGTTATTTAAATAATTAAGAAAATATTTTGTAAAGAGCCGTATTATTATGAGTATCCTAAACCATACAAAACACCAGCATACTTTTGTAAGGAACCACTGAAGAAATTGTCCTTGAGCTTGATGAAGGTACAGCACGTGAGCAAGCTGTCGGAGCCCGCCTGATGGCACACTCCCACCCTCTCCACCTCCAGCAGCTCCGCCAGCTTATTCAGGCCGCCGTGCAAGCTGTTGCAGAACTTCATCAGATGCTTTATATCATACACCACCGGAAAGTACAAATTTATCAGCGTGAAGAAATCCACCTGTTCGTCCGGCAACCTCTGGCAGGTCAGCACCTTCAGCAGGTACCCGAAATCGTACCCGCTGTGGAACGTCACCCAGTAAACGCTGTCGTTTAGCACGATCCCCGATGACATCAGCAGCTCCCCAAACCGCCGCGATTCGATGCCGCTCTCGTTGTTCTTCACGAGATCGATGCCGCTCTGACTCAGCAGCTCGATGGAATCATTCGCAAAGACGTCTTTATTGGGGTTGAATTCGCGGAAGTTGAATTGCCAGATGCATGATTTGTCGGTTCCGCAGGTGGGGAGGTTCCCCTCTTCGTCGGAGAATGTGAGGCCTAATTGGATTAATTTCAACAGATTCACGTTCTCCTTCAGTGTTTGGTAGTGGTAATCGTTGGCGTTCTTGAAATTACCGACAGATCGAAGTACGATTCCAGGAAACTCGGTGTCCATGGCGATGTATGGGTATTCATCGATGATTTCACGAATCAAAGTGAATTCTTCGTCCAAATTGAATGCCCAAACCTCCCGAATTTGAATCGAATCGCTTTTGGGCAATAGAGACATCGCCCCAGAATCAAAATCTAATTCTCAATTACAGGAGGCTCACCTTGTGATTGATGAAGACCGGATTGAATAGGTTTCCGAACCAAACCCTGCCTCAGATTATACATGCATATGCATACGCATATAGATATAGAAAAGGTTGTGGTGGTTGGGTAAGGAGAATGATAATGAATGTAAGGTGGCAATGAGAGGAGCCAAAGATGAAGGTTGGGATTGCAGCTCAGATAAGAATATTCTTGCGAAACTTCTTCCCCTTTTTCTTTTTTGGTTTTTTGTGTAATTGAATGCAAGAATAAAGAGTAGAGAGAGAAAGGGACAGGTACAACAGGGAAGCAGGAGAGAGAAGATGAACGCGGATGGGGCACCCTTTTCCTCTGTTCACCTTGGAAAGAAAAGAAAAGGGAACGCTTTGATTTAATAAAATATTAAGATCCGGATAACAAACACCTCATCAAAAACATTAAGATAAAATAATAAATTAAATCATTTTTTTTTAAAAACTAGGGTTTTCTTATTTAAATAATTTTATTTTTTTAATTAAAACAATTAATCCATTAATTTTATATTTTATAACATAAGTTCGCTACAAATAGGTCCATCTATCATTATTAAATTTAATTCAAATATTTATATCTATTGGACAACTATTCTAAATTTTAGAATCATTAAGATATAATTGAAGTTTCAAGTTTCAAATTGAAAAATAGAATATTTACATATTTGAAATTTTAATTAATTTTTTATGAATTTAAAATTTTTTCCACAAATCTAATATTTTTTAAATTTATAATAATTCTCATGTATATACAAATCATTTAATAGTACACCAATACAACACACATGTTTGTTACACACACAAGCAAGTACATTAACTGCAGGGACACCACACACACATTACACAGTAGATACACTTCTCATGGCGCCAGCGCACCCACACACGTATACTGCACATTTCAAACAAAACAAACTGAAACATCTAAACAAAAAATTTGAAATGAGTAGATTTTTTAATTTAAGTTTAATAAGTTTTAGAAAAAATAAATTCCTAAAAAACTACAAATTTAGAGGAGAATTATAATCTATCAATATAAGTTTTGTTCCAAATAAATTGAATGAATTTAATTATATATTTAAATTCACTACAAAATTTGTAGTCAAACTCAATTTTCTTTTAAACGCCTGAATTTTAAATGAAAGTCCCAACTCCCTTTAAAAATATTATATATATATATATGTATGTGTGTGTGTGTGTGTATATGTGTGTGTGTGTGTGTGTGTGTATATATATATATATATATATATATAGAGAGAGAGAGAGAGAATTTTATAGGTAAGTTTCACTTTACCAAGTTTTGGGCTAGGCCATAGTGGCCCAAATAGATTGGGCCTACATAAATTTGGTAGTAGAGTAAATTAGCATGAGCTAGGCCCCTGGGTATTAGGGTTTTATTGTTTTTTTACCTGATACATATATAAACTCGAAAATGAACGACCCAGACCTTGATTACAGTTGCTGCCTCTAGATTTGCCTTGCCACCTCGCTCAATTCTTTTCTTTGCAGGTGCATACTCTTTCTATCTATATTGTTTACTCCGTTTTAATCAATACGAATCTGTTCGTTTTTGTATATGTTTATGCTGTTTGTATCGAAATTAATCAAAACTTTGTCGAGAAAATAATCTTAGCATTTTGAAAATGTTGAATTTTGGATAATGTATGGATTGGTATTTCTTAAATTGCTGCTTCAATTTGCACAAATTCGTTGGCATTTCTTACTAGATTCTAAATCTACGATTAAATAAATTGTGTTCAGTTATTGTTCGTTTTTGCCACGATTCTCAGCATTTGATGCTTATATTCAAGTGACAATATTTTTCTTTTCAGATTGATTGGTTAAAATGCGTCATGCTTAATTTAAATTCTTTTTCTTTATGTATAAATGTCCGATAAGCTGATTGTTTTCTGCATCCTTGCTTTATGGCAGTTTGTAATCAGAGGTCGTATTAGCCTGAAGGAAAAATGTCTGGGTAAGAAATTTCTACTTTTTAATGATTTATTTTAGAACATTAGTGATACGTATATAAAATCCCGTTTATAACTATTAAGTCTTTTTATGATTTCAAATGTGACGCCTAGCCATTTTAATGTTATGTTATCTGAGTAACCTATTGGGGATTTTTCTTTAAAGGCAGTCAACATTAACCTTTAATTTAAAAATCTTTAACTATGCACACAAGATTTAATTTTTATATAAAAAATCTGCCCCTTCTCAGATAATATTGCTGTGTACATGTTCACTGCTTAAATTCTTCCATTGATGTTTTTCTCAGTGAAGAGGCTGTTGTTGCTGATGTGCCAGATCCCACGCCTGCTCCCGCACTTGGTGAGCCTATGGATATTATGACTGCCTTGCAACTTGTGCTCAAGAAGTCATTGGCTCATGGAGGTTTGGTTCGGGGCCTTCATGAGGGTGCAAAAATAATTGAGAAGCATGCTGCACAGCTTTGTGTGTTGGCAGAGGACTGCAACCAACCTGACTACCTTAAGCTAGTCAAAGCATTGTGTGCTGATCACAATGTCAACCTTGTAACTGTTCCAAGTGCCAAGACTCTCGGTGAATGGGCTGGTGTAAGTGCATTCTCCTATTTTTCCATTTTGATACACATGATTTTTACTCGTAAAACAGTAATTTTAACTGTCCTTTGCCTTTTAAAATCTCATGGATTCCACCTTGCCCGCGCACTCACCCATGTAAACGTTTATTGGTGCTGTGATTGTGTGTGACATGTAATCACTTTTACAACCAGTGGAGTGCACTGGATGTATGATTGAATACATCAGTGGTAAACTATATTTATTTATTTTTACCATCAGTTTTCTGATGTAAGTTCTGGCAGACGCAGCAAATCTTTTGATGTGTTTAGACAACTGTGGTGATGACGGATGATCTTGAGCCGGTTGTCACTTTTGTTGCATCGGACACATTGATATATTATGTGATTGTAGTGTTGAATGTTGCTTGTGTAGTTGTGCAAAATTGATTCTGAAGGGAACGCCCGGAAGGTTGTCGGGGCCTCTTGCGTTGTGGTGAAGGTAACATTGCAAAACCAATGGTTCCCATGTTAATTGGCTAAATTATTGTTTATCAGAATCTGAACTGGAATTTGTCATCATATAGGATTTTGGTGAGGAAAGTGAAGGTCTCCACATCGTGCAGGAGTATGTCAAGTCTCACTGAGACTAGCAGTGCGGACAATTGTCCGAAATGAGTGTAGGGAGTTTAGATTTAGAAGCTCTCCTTTTATTATGCTTTACTTCAATATTTTTCCTTTGTTTGGATTAATTTTGTGAACTTTTTTAGTCCAATGGGTTCTGTGTTACAGTTTGCATTGGATGTTAATGTAATTCAAGGAAAATTTTGTGATTTTATTTATTGTTAATGTTGTGATATGGTGAATGAGTCCTACACTATTCAGTCAATTGTATCCTTACACTTGTATTCGTTTTTTTAGATTGGGAATGCTTTTTTCATGTCAAATGAATTATGCCTTCCCAGCTATGGAAAAACTTGCGTGAGATTAATATTATCACTTTTGTTTTAAAGTGTTGCTAATGAGATTAGCTTTTGTTAAAAAATATAATATATTCAGGAAGGTGTTATATTTTTATCTTTTGAATTGATCAGTAGTAATTTTTCCAAAAAAATTTTACTTTTTGTCTAGGAAGAGTTACTTTTGTTTTGAATAATAATTAACTTCACAAAAGTATTCATTTTAAACTTCAAAAAATTACATAAATGTTAAAAATGAAAGTGTTTTTTTTTTTTTTTAATTTTGTATTCAATTTTAGACGACTGATTTAAAATTTTGTCAATTTAATACTTGGAATTTTTTTCATATTTATATTTTTTGGAAAAACAAAATTATCTTTTTTATTGAAAAAGTATAATTATTTTCTCAAAAAAAAAAGAAAAAAAGAAAGGAAAGTTTTCTAAAAGATAAGTAGTTATCTTCAATTCAAAAGTTTGATAACTTGATTCAATCGGTTCCTAAGCACTAGGTGGTGGTAACTGGTACAAGTTTTGATTTTGCAAGTCTATCCCCGTCACCTTGCCGTTGTGGTTCCGCCGCTGGTCCTTGTATAGTTGTATATGTGCTGTGGGTTGATTGTGAAATCAACTTTCTTCTTCTCAATGCCCAGTTCCACGCACAAATTTCAGGAAGAGGAGCCATGTAAATTACTCATTACCCTAAAAGTTAACGAGCTTTAAGCTCTTACAAAGAATTCCATCCGAAATAAAACACTAACCATGGGCAATTTATTTACACAATTAATATTACACAGATGGAAAGAAAAAGAAAAAAAGAAATGGCTGAATAGTCTACATCTAGGTCGTCTAAGTGCTAGGCGATCATACTTTGCCGGACTATGATCAACTATGAAATACTATGGTCTAGAATATTTTTAACTTAATTAGCTATGAAATATTTTATAATTGAATCCAAAAGTATTCTATATTTAAAAATTATTATTTTATTATTATATATGAAATATGAATATTAAATTAAATATAAATAAAAAATAATTAATTTAATATATATTTTTATGAGAAATAGAGTTGAGATTAAAAAATTATAAGTCTTTTAAAATTAGAGTGAAGAAAAAAAAAACTAGTTATCATAATTTAAAAAAAAGAGAGAACTAATTTTAAAGGAGACATTTTTGTAAATTAGTGTAGCTATCTTGTTTTTAGGTGGTTATAGATTTGTTTTAGTTGGTTGGCCAAAAAGGTCATGGGCCCTAATAATCAAAGCCGAAGCCAAGATTATCAATTTAGGTGGTTATAGATTTGTTTTGCATATACGTTAAGAAATAACACCCAAAAAAGAAAAACTATATATATTGTAAGGTGGGCCAGTGTATTGGCTGAGTTGGCAGGTGATGTCTGAATCTAAGTTGCACTTCCATGTGAAGATACTCCAAGACAATACGGGCCCCGGGTGGATCGAGTTTGGATCTCCTTCTGGTCGGTCTGCCTTGGCCCATGTCTGCAAGCTCAAATCATCTTACGAAATATACTTTATGAAATAGACTTAAATTTATTTTATTTTTTCAGTTTTTCAGTTCTTTAAATATATTTTATTAGAAAAAATAAGTTTATTTATACGAATTAATCAACATACTAATGAACATTTCAAATATCAAGTTTAGACAATAAAAAAATACAAACAATAATGGTTTGGTAATATTCTATTTCAAAAAACTTTAACAAATTTTCAAAAACTTCTTACAAACCACAATAGTGCTTTTGCAATAAATCTTCACATATTTGTTGGTGCACAAATTTATTAGTGCGAAGCCCGTTAACAGGGTTTTAGGAAAAAAAAAAAAACTAAATTTTTTTAATAGATAATTTTAATAAAATAAAATATTAAGTACCACTTATTTTTCCAAAAGAAAAATCACTAAATTATACGTGTGTGTGTGTTTGAATGAGGGATAAAAAGTATTTATTCATTATTTTTTATATAACATATCGCATCATTTTGTAATTAAATACATGATAATTTGATTATATATTATTTGTGTAACACGAAATTTTTGATTTTTTTATACATAATAATATAAATTAAGTCAGTAAAAATATAGATTAAGTCAATAAAAATATAAACAATAACACAGGTGAAACTTAATTAGCTATGAAATTAAAATGAACATCATGACCCGTACATACTATTCATGCAAGTTTGTGCTCAAACTGCAGCTTATACAAACTTGATGTGTAAAACTCGTCTACACCAAGCTTCACCAAATAAACAATCTCATATTATCTCTTATCCATTATAATTATTTTACTGCTTTATTTATATTTTTGTTCAACATATAAAGTCAGAAGCAAAATGATTTTTATTTTATTTAGAACGGAATAGCTATTAAAATAAATTTAATGACGTCCCATTTGCGAATTAAAATCTTCTATTCCATTCAGTGTTCTATCTTTTGTTCCAAAATATTTAATATACGACATATATTAATTAGTAATATCATTATACACTCGTATTGTATGATGATTATTTTGGAATAAAAGATACAACACAAAATGGAATAGAAGATCTCGATCATCTATTTACGTGATCAGAAGCCAAATTTATCGTGAATGAAAAACAATAAAAGCATAACAAAATGAAGATGTAAGTTGAAAATAGTTCTCTCTACAAGAAAATTACATGACACTATTTGCAAAACTGTAGAGGGTCTACAAACTTCACTTCAATAAAAGCATAAAGCTACGTTGTGTAATGGGAGTGAAGGGAAAAAGGTGCTATTAGTAACAGAAAACAACCAGTTTAGGAGACTTTCACTTGCTTTCACCAGCGGGAAGATATACACCCTCAGCTGCCAACCAAATGTTATCGGCCCGCTTTTCACGAACGCCACAAACCTGCAATGATTTCAATGTTGGAGCTTTTTAGTGAAGCATCATGCCCTATCATAATTTCAGTTGGGGATAATTAAACAAAAAACACAAATTGTGAATTGCAAATTGCACCTCTTGCTGACCCCCAGCTATACGTGTGTATTTCTTGTCGTGACTGTGAAGGTATCCACCGGTATCTACATGCCGAAGCCTGACTCTTTGATCTTGCCTCCACGTCTTTCCACTTCCTTCAATTTCAAGTCTGAAGCACAAGAAAGAAAGACTTATGAATAACAGATCTTGTTTGAAAACATAATGGCAGAATCCACAAGGTTTATCATAACCAAACTTCTCACCTCCAATAATCCCCAGTGTCGGACACTCCATCACTGCCAAAGCAACTCACCTGTGTGGGTTTGTTGAAGAATTTAAGTTAGCAAGGCAGTAAAATAAATCCCAACTAGGATAGTGCAGCTTTCACTTTTTAGGCGATTATCAAATATGTGGAGCTATAAGCATCTAACGATTGAAGACACAAAATCTTTAAGGTTGAATTTGGATTGAACAATTTGAGGATCATTTTGAAATCCATATAAGCAAATCCATTGGTCAATTTCACTTTTTAATTCTTTTTAAAGGATTTGGGTGGATGTGAAATCCACTCTAACCCTCAATCTAAAGCAACCATAGTTGATTGCTGGTCTGAGAAGTTCAGCACTGCTTATGCTGCATCACATAAGAACGAACAATGTAGCATAGAACTTAAGACTCTTCATATATCAGTCTAGATGGATCTGGTAAACTACCCTGGCAGAATATGTACCATGAAAAAAGTTACAAATCTTCTGAAAGTTCCATCTTGTTCAAAACTATAACCATTTTTACAACAGAGAAAAAATGTGCCATTCACACACTTGGTGAAAAAAAAGACAGGCACAAAAGTATGCCTCTGCATGGAATTTCAAGACCAACTAGCACATAAAACATAATTTGAAAATTCTGCACTTTCAGGAGCTACTAATGAAGCAGAGATTAGTCAATCTGGACAAATGAATACACACATTGTATCATGGCTTAAGCTATACTTCATGCAATAAAGCTTTAAGTAGAAAAAAATTGAGATTGGTTACTCAGAAAGCTGTAGGTAGCCTAAACTTTAAAGACTGTGGAGTTAACAAGGCTAAAGGCAATGAGGAAATCGGAGAAATAATTTAAGAATACTGCATCGTCAATGATGATGAGTACCAAAACTAGTAAGCTTGCATGCTTAAAACTCATCCAGGGCTACCATTGATAAAAATGTGATAAGCTGACCCCTCTCTTTCTATAAACTGCTTTAAGTGGGAAGAACATGATGACAAAATTCTGTAGATAATTGTTAAAGGAGCTCATTGAGGCACGGGAAAGTCACTCACCTCTTGCTTGTAGAGGTGCTACAGCCAGCACCATAATCAAGCACCTTCTGCACCCAAGGCCTTCCCCCCACAACAACAATGTTTTTAAGGAAATTTTAAGATTACTAGAAATATCTTATTCTTGAGCAAAACATAAGACTGGCCAGAACTTCATTTTGAGAGGGAAAAATGCTTCGGAACATAGGGTTTACACAATAAACACAAATAAAAATCAATCTGCCGTCCAGATCTCAATTACACAGGCTAATCCGACACCCCCAACCTACACCACCAGTATTCCAACAGCCACAGCTGGCATCGTAGCATGGCCGCATCTACAACTCTACTGTTTAGATTTTAATGTTGAAGCCTAAACCTTTTAAACTATTATTAACTTTAGTTGGTGTTGTGTTGCTTATTCTAGCTACTGGTTAGATTATATTGTTAAAGATTGAAACTTTGAAACTTCTATTAACTTTAGTGGGTTTTGTTGCTTATTCTATCCAGTGAGGTTGCCAGTATTCCAACTAAGAAGTTTCTAACTTTTCTACTTTATTTATTTATTTTTGCACCTCATATTCAAGGTGGGCGCATCTCGCCTCGGGCGATAGAAAGCCCTTTGAACCTGTGTACACATTCGCCTCTGACAACTGCAGTAGATTGCCAACAGAAGCTAAACCTTGATTATGGGTCAGTTTGATTTTATCCACTTAACCATCATATGCTTCATGGATTTATACCACAGAACATGTTTGAGCATCATATGAATGTACCATCATTGCACAAGAATCATGGAGTTCAGCACAGCGCAACAGGGAAAGTGAAAATGCGATTCTCTCTTTCACAGCCAGAAATGCACACAGTATATCAATTAAAAGATGTCATGCAACAGAAAGGATGGGTCCCATATGAACATATCAACACTGACCTCCAAATTGCCTGATATGGGGGAGGCATGCAAGTGGCTATGCAGCCATTTCCGAGTTCTCATATGCTGCAACCTAATAAGGGTTCCACTTTTGATTGTTTCTCCTTGCTTTGCAGATGAATCAGATGTAGGCTTGACAATCTGAGAAATAAAATTACTCCTTTTCAAAACCAGAAAAACTATGGTTCATATAAAAGCTACTCCATGAAGCTGACAGACAGACAGACAAAACATAAATCAAACGGTGTAGCATTAACATACCCAGTAGCTGTTGGAATCATCAACATTTGGAAAACCAGTAACTGACTGCTGCCCACTACCAGAGCCATAAGGAACATCATGCGAGTGCAGTCTGAATTTTGTCCTCTCATGCATCAGCTTGATGACAGAACCATATGTTATCTATAGAAACTCAAGAATCATGTAAGTCTGGGCACACAGAGAAGTAAAACACAAATCAAACAAAAATGTATACTACAAATTACTTCAGCCAATCAGCGTTGAACTTAATAAAGCTGAAGTAAGTAACAAAAGCAGTTAAATTAGTCATCAACTTTTGAAGTGTCTATGATTCTAAGAAGTTTTATTGCTTGTTAATACCGAAACCAGAGGCCAGATTTTTTCCAGTTACTGTGTACAATCACAATTTCCTTCTTATTTGGTTTCCAGGAAAGCCTTACATATACAACACCATCCAGAATTAAAACAAAACCCCAATTCAAGTTCTTAATAAACAGATAAGAAGTATACTGAACTAGCCTTCATCTTAGTGTTCAGAGGTGAAACATCGTTCAACAAAAACACGTCCAGTCAAGGTGGATAATTCTACAATACATTATCTCTTCCATTTGTCAATCCCTAATTAAGCATACTCTGGAACCAACCTAGCACCTCGGAAGCATAACAGCTTCCTTCAAAAATAAACCATGAAAGAAAATTTTCCTTAAAGTTCGAGTTCCTTCTCCTCAAATTAAACAACCATAAGCAATACCAAAAAGCTCTCCCAATCAACCTATGAACACAAACATGATTCATCCATTCCAAAAGATAACAATAAAAAATACTCCACTATTCACACACTGAAAGTGGAAAATAAAAACTAGGAAATTACTTGCCTGAACGCCTTCGGAGGCAGCGGAAACAGGAGCTGACGCATAATCGGAGTCTAGTGTCAGAAGCAGGAATATCGCGAGGCCAAAAAACGAGACCGCCATCCCTAGCAACAGCACTATAAACCAAGTCTTCTGCCAAAACGGCAGATTCAGATCCGAATCGGACGAAGTGGACTCCCTGTATACTATTCGGGTCGGGCCCGACGAGGACGCGGCGGGGAAGGCGGACGCCGGCGCGGATTTTCTGCGGGTGAGGTTGCTGTGTTGATGATGCTGTGGAGCGGGAGGAGCCACGATTGGAGCTTCTACGCGGCGCCGGAGCTCCGACGAAAATTCGATTTGAAAAAAAAAAAAAAAACAACAACAACAACAGTTCGATCACAGAATTAACTCTTTGTATTCTACTCTCAATCAAGCTACGAGAAAATGTGCAGTACTTCGTGGGAGTACTTAATTATGTGGGGTTTCTAAGTGAGGTTAGAGTTTTGGGATCGCCACGTAAGATTAACCCAGACTGCGAATCAGACCCTTCCACGTGGTCACTTTACAACGTGGAGTAATTCTATTGGATATTGCATTGCACAGGTGCGGCTCGCTCTCCTCAAGCATTCCTCAGTAAATGACATCCCACTTAACCTTGTTCAAAACTTCTTATAAGCTCTAATTTCTCCTAAGATATTTTTGAAGTTTATAAGATATAATATCTTGTTTAAAAAAAAAATTGTTCGAGTATTTAGTTATAAAATATAAAATTTTAATATATTCAGCTGTGATGATCATTGACAAAACTATCATGAGCACATTATTAACATTTGTCGAAAATAATTACAATTTTACAAGATTAGGGTTTCATTACAATTGTTTTTTACAAGAATAGGGTTTCATTATAATTGTTTTTGCAATTTTCATTTGATAATGTTAGCACAAATAAAGCTAATTTACCATCAATTTTTTCATTTGTCAACTTGATAAATAAATGTTTGCATATTAAAATTATGTATCATTGTTTAAATTGTTATGTATTTTTTGCTTGAAAAAAAAAATTATGTATTCAAGATTGTTAGACTAATTTAAAAAATCATTCGCCCTCCTAAAAATTTCACATTATATGTGACACACCGTTTAATTCCACTTATAAGTTGTCAAGTTGCTATGTAAAAATATACGAAAATAAAGAAATTCTCAAGGCTAACTGTGGTGAAAAATAATTGTTACAAGAAACTGCAAATAAAAAGGGATGAAACGTGTTGATTCATAGGAATGTGTTACAATACACCACGAGGAAAGGTGGTGGGTGTCAATCCACCAAAAATAAATTCCTACTATCAAAATTTTGTAAGGAGCAAAAATAAATTCTACTATAAAAAACATGGATTAAAATCCTTACATGTAACTAATTAAACAGAGCCTTTTGAAGCACCAGATGCTTTCGACTCTGGAGGTCGTGTAAGATTTGATAATGGTAGAGAGTTTATATTAGAAGTATTTGATGATTATTACACGTATTTCTGTCCTAACATGTAGAACACAAGAGAAGTTAATGGTCTCTGTCAAAGTACAACAAAGTACCTAAAAACATGTTCCATGTCAAGTTTTGAGTCACTCCATGTGCAACAGTAGCAACTCTGGACAAATACAACCCACCAAGACTATTATCCCTGCGCCATTGTATTGAGATTGTAACTGGCCGCAAAAAGACCATGCGGCAATCTGAATATCTTTGGAGACTCAGTTGGGATGACACTATAAATGCCACAACCAACAGCATAAATTCAACTCTTTTAACAACTTGTCCCGGGTAGCATCAGAACAGTAGCCTTTGTACAAGAGTTACATATATCGTTCCCAGATGCATCATGAGGGTCTGTCAGCAAGCTAACCACACAGAAGCTCCCATGATTACACCAATGAAGCTACGAGACAGTTGATTACTCAGAATTGTAATAACTACAATGGTGTATCTATGGAAGGTATCCATCTAACGTCAGCTCACACTGATACTTTGCATACTGGATTCCTATTGCAAGGCAAGGTTCCCAGTCTTCTGTTAGGATTACAAGGGAACAGATCAAAAAGAAAGAGTAATAATCTGGAAAATCTTGCCCACGCCAAGAATGGCTGAAAATCTAAGAACAATATCCAACACGCCAAAGTAATCCCAATTACAATCTTTATATAATACTTAGACTAGTGGTCTAGTATAACATATAAAACATTAACCAAACACAATTAATATCATAAGGTTGAATAATAATAACCTTAATAACTGAAGTTTGAAAGGCTATGGACTCTTGCGCTTCTTGTGTTTCTCATGAACAATATTTGTAACATAGTCTGGGTCAAGTATCAAGCAAAGTGAACTGACAACTGGAAACATTTTTTGAGCTCTTCTAATATCACACACATAACATATGCCAAATTCCTATAAACTGTTGATTGCATTATAAAGACAATATAGAGAATAAAATAGACTCTTTACTTTTATCACTAAAAAATTGCATAAATTGCAATTTTATGAATGGAAGATAACACATTCGAGAGCAAAGAATGATATTCAGCAGAAGCAAGCTTATAAATTGCAATTTTATCAATGGAAGATAACACATTCGAGAAGTCTATGCATCCCATTTCTATATCACCTTATCTATTAACATAATAACAAATGATACATAATACAGCAACCAAACCATAAGAGATCTAGATTAAAACCGCTCCAAAATCAATTCTACAAGTATCTAAGGCTGCAAGAACAGTGTAACAGTAAGAACAAGCGCAACACATACCAAAAAGAGCGACCTAGAATACAACTTATACAAGTTCAAGGGGCACTGACTCTTTCTATGACCTCATGCTACAAGAACGCGCCAGTCGAACTGTAAAGCTCCCTCCGTTCAATGTTGCCTCTCCCTCAACAGGGCCACGATTATACTGCTTCCTGCAGCCCGGACAACGTGCATCTTCCTCAAGAATTCTCTTGTGACAGAAAAGGCAGAGCCTGAACCCACACAGACAGGGGATAAAGCTTGAATCTGTGAAATCAAAATCCTCATAGCATATGGGACATGATGTGGGAACTGGCCCTAAATTCTTGCCCCAAACAGATCCTCCTGGGCCAAAATGGCGCTCCGAATTTAATGGGAAACTATACTGTTTTGATAAATTGGGCAAGCTCTGAGGCCGACAGGCATCATCTGGTCTCCAAGCCTGGCAATTTCTCTGCACAGATTTTCCTCCACTCTCTTGCTTTGGATCTGAAATATCATTACCGCAAGATGGCCGATTTTTCATACTCAACTGAGAATCACATTGTGCAGAATTTCCATGATTCTCCAGAGGTACGACAAATCCTAAGTTAGGGGTATGATCTTGCTTCTTGTCTTCTGTGGCAGCTAAGGCATCAGCCATAGCCTCCCAATCATCCAAGCAGCCATCAGCACCAATGTCCCCTTCATCTTCCTCACTCATGCTACTCGAAAAGCAAACATTGGTACTACAGCTACTGCTTCGACCACTGCTGCTATCACTTCGGCTGCTTTCAGTAAAATTTCCACCCGAATCATTGCTCCCCAATATGCTACTACTGGGGCTGTTTGAGGGTGAGGACTCAGAATCGCTAAAATGGTGCATGGACAAGCCATCTATATATATCTCCTCCTCCACTCTCGGCTTTATCTCCAGCTTCTCTATAGGCATGCTCCTCTTTTTATCCAAGCCCCTTGGACCTTCACATGCACCCCTTTCATCATTCAACTCCTCCTTACACCCACCCTTACCTTTTACTGGAAACATTAGACATGCATTAACATAACATCATCAAGTATAACAAAGCAATTAGAGAACGAGAAAAAAATAAGTTCGACAACAAATACACAAGGGGTTAGCAAATATAATAAAATAAAAAGATGATATAAATGAAAAAGAAACAATATACTCAGCACAAAGGAAATTTTGCTGTGATGCAAACGAGAGATCGTTCCAAACCTTGAGAAAGCCACTGTTCCCGGCGAGCATCAAGCTTGCACTGCTTCAACTTGGCGGAGCGGTTAGCCTGAATTCCAAATATATTAATTAAAAAAAAAGTATGTCCAGGAAGCTGACTTTAAGAAAACATGGAATTATAAACCCGAGGAGAAATTGAAAAATACCGAAATCGCAAATTGATAAAAACTAAGCTTCATACAAAAAGAAAACATGGAATTATAAACCTCAGGAGAAATTGAAAATTCCTGAAATTGCAAAATGAAAAAAACTAAACTTCATACAAAAATCATAAGACAAGTAGAAAAAATTAAGGGGAAAAAATCCTAAAAACAAAATAGCAACCAAATCAAATCTTTCTAACAAAATATAAACAACAAAAAACAACACAGAAGCACATGTAGCATAGAATGCATGCATAAACTTATTAAGGTAATTAACTAGCAGAAAACTCACCCTTTTCTTCTTAGCAAAATCTTTAGGGTTAGATGAGGCCAGAGCAATAGATGCGTTGGGGATCGAATCAGAAATCATGGTTGAGTCGACTGGGTTAAGAATAGGAAAAACCCTAAATTGATCGTAAATAGGCGTCGATTAGAGAAAATGAGAGATAGAGAGAGAAAGAGTGAGTGATAGATATTATAGATAACAGTAAACAGAAACTCCTCTGCGTCGTCTTAACCCTTATGACAATCTTTTTTCGAACTGTACAAACAAAAAGCGTGGTGCAACAAGTAGCGGCGAATAAATGGTCTTTTTAAGACAATCTTGCCCTTTCCTCGTGATATGCGAATATAACAAAGAATTTGTTTTAAATAAAAGAATAATAGAGAATTTGAGGGGCAGCTTTGTAAAACCGAAGGGCATGGTTCGGTTGATGCTAAACTGCGAGTCTGCAACTCTCAACTCCTGCATTATCATTGGTGTGAGATGCTCCACCGGGTAATGATATGATTGAAAATATATAGTACATCATGCAATGGGCATGTAATCTTAAACACAACTAATGGGCCGGTGATCTCAGTTATCAAGTTTGATTTGTGTTCGACTTAAAGTAAATTTTAATTTTTTTGTATTGTTTTTGAATATGTTAAAATATATGAAGATAGTTTAGCAAAAGTTTATCACAATTAATTTAATCATGTTTATTTTTTATTGATATGAATTTTTTTCAATAATTTATTAAGTTTTGATCGTATTCTTATTATTATAATGTAACCTGCGTGACAAAAAATATATATTTATATCTTAAATTTTATTTTTTGGATTCAACTAATAATTGATAATAATATGA
Organism: Caryopteris x clandonensis; assembly: GCA_028749325.2. NCBI lineage: Eukaryota > Viridiplantae > Streptophyta > Magnoliopsida > Lamiales > Lamiaceae > Caryopteris > Caryopteris x clandonensis. The sequence goes on from JAPYKT020000003.1 coordinate 10,001,996, forward strand.
ATTCTTCCCCACTTTGACTCAATTCATCATTTATTTTACCAAAAATGAGCTTTAAAAAAAAATACAATAGTTAGATGGTGGATATGTATAAATCACATATTTTGTCTTATTCATCAAAGTCATTAATTTTGAAAAACAATTGGAATATATTTTGATCAGCAGATTCTCTTTCTTTTATTTTTTTATTTTATTTTTTGAATTTTGGGGTCGCCACCACTACAATAGTCCAAGGACAAATGTCTTGAAGCACATTTATATTTTTCTGGTGCTAAAATTGAAATAGAACTTTTACTTTGCATGTGTAGATTATAATTTCAATATCTTGTATTCATTTATTATATTATCAATCCAGATACGGATAATGTTTATACAGAAAAGATGAAATAGCTACATAAAAATTTTAATATATTAAGGCCAAAAAATTTAATATAAAATAAGTTTATGGAATTTTCAAACAATTTTTATAATTTGTATCAAATAAAAGAAAAAATAAATTGTCAATGTTCAAAATATTACCTATAATAAGAGTTTATTTATATTTTTTAGATATGTATTTCTTTATATATAATTATATCTATCAATTATTTCTTACAAAATAATTATTACTTACAAAGTACTTCTTTATTTCAACATATATAAGAGATTAAATTATAACTTATTTATTTGTGACTTTAAGTGATATAACATATAAAATATTAAAAAAATTCCAAAATATTAAAAGTCTACACCCCAAAAAAAGTCCACTATCCCAAAAAATATCTAAAAATTACTAACTTACTATAGAAGATGGGGTATTCTGGTGTATCGATAGTCCTAGAGCACCACAAAAGACATTAGAAATATAATAGAGAATTAAAAAATGCATAATAATTTCACTGTAGTTGTCATGTGTGTAGTGGACGTTATGCAATATTTAAAGATGACTTCATTTATCCAAAGATGCTAATCTTTTGTAAGATAATAGATCTCTGGAGAACTCTTCCGGAACTTTGCCCTGGGTAGACGGGTCTACCAGCTACAACCATGAAGCGGAGGTCATCGTGTTGGAAGGTCTTCTTCCAAGGTGGATTTATTATTCTTAACAGCGGACTCCCCGGCTATATTTACTCAGCCGACAGATGATGCCTGTGTCGCAACTACGGAGCTAGCGGCTACTGCCCATGCGGTTTTCGGAACTCTTTCTGTGTCAGCTCCCTCTGGAGCCCTTATGCCTCATGAAATATATTATATTTTCATAATATTTTTGTTGGTTCTTATTTAAGTAGTTTGTTATTTCACTTTTGTAAATTCAACATCGTTGAAAGCTCACACATAAGAGGTGTTATTAGATAGTAGGTTAGGAAATGATGGGGTGATTGTAATAATGCAATGTTGCTTGAATGTTATTAATAGAGTATTTCATTTACAATCATTCAAGTAGTTCGGACATGTGACATGTTTCATCATGAAAAAGTAGTATTCAATATTTCTTTTCAAAGATTGAAACAAAAAAGTTGTTTTAACTAGACAATTTTTTTAGTTTTTAACTGATAAAATTAACTCGATATTTCATAAATGTGTCTTCAAGACAATTGAAAAGTTGTTGATCTTTCTTGTTGTTGTCGTATTGTACTTCTGAGGGAAGGGACGACCTAACATTGTGGTTTGAATTGGAAACAATTTTGCAGGTGATGAATTAAGAGGATTTAAGTGCGTGTTACCTTTGTATATGGAAAACACTAGGAAATTCTCATATAGTTTTATGTAGAGTTTGTAATTGTGTTATTAATAAATGATGAAGTTTAACATATTATACGTGTGATTACAACATAAATATTGAATTAATTTTATATAATAATTTTTATTATATATGATGCAAAAAACTAATGAGCTCATGGCGTAAATGAAAGTCAATGTTCAATATGCACAATTCCTATACTAAAATGAATATGGGCTTGAGCATGGGCTAAAGAAAGTTGAGCTCTTATAATTCCATTAGACTTGTAAAACAAATAATGCAATGAATTATTAAATAAATCATTAGTCTAAAATTATTGGGCTAAAATGAATATGAGCTTGGGTTAAAGACAATTGGGCTTTTATATTTTCATTGGACTTGTAAAACAAATAATGCAGTGAGGTCTTAAAATAAATCATTAATCCAAAATTGTTGGACTAAAATTTATATGGGCATGGGTTTGGGTTAAACAAAATTGGACTCATATAATTACATGGAACCTTGTAATAAAAAGAAAACAAATGATGTCCTAAAATAAATTATGATTGGGCTAATTTGAAAATAAATATTATGCCAAATTATTTTATTTATAACACCAAATATATGTTGACATTGGATTCTCATACAATAACATGTCTCTTATTTCATTTGTGCAATATATGATAAATGATGCCTACATGTCATTTATAATTACATAATATATGTGTGTGTCTACTAGAATTAAACTAGAGTTTTGAAAGTTATAATTTGTGTGTCTACTAGAATTAAACTAGAGTTTTGAAAGTTATAATTTGTTCAGTTCTTAAACCACTCCTAAAGATAGAATCTCACTTAATCCTTCAGGGAACAAATGTGTTTGGAAGAAACTGATTAAAGATGAGTCTTAAAAGATTAAATACATTTACTGACTATTAATTATAAGAAAATTAGAACATGATTTACCAAGTATATAATACACACACGCGTTATTACTATTTTAATGTAAGTATTATCAATAAACAAGAAGTAATTCATTTTGATGTATACAACATTATGAAAATAGACCTCAACAAATTAAAACATTTTCTTATTTATATTTAAAATATTTGCATATTGTCCTCAACAAAAATAAAACAAAATTAAACAAAATATAGTAAAACACTTAAGTAAAGTCGAAAGGAACATTTGTAACACATGTGCAGAATACATGCAACGGACGTGCATATAATTAGTGTTTTTAAAACTCTATTTGTGCAGGGTAAAATGAAGTATTTGACCAACTTCTTACTTAATTTGTTTAGTCAGTTACCTTAAATTGTAAAATTGGTATCTCAATTTTTTAAGAATTCAAATGTCACTAAAAAGTTGTAATGGGCGATGACATGGATTACTTTGTTATATATGAGCTCTTATATACACAAATTACATAATTTTCTCAACTTTCAATTCTTTTTAGCTTTTTCTTTCCCATTTTCTAATAAAAAAAGAAAAGAAAAAAAGACCAAAAAAGTTGCATAAGCACCGTGAGTTTTATGGTTTCCAAAATCGTGGCATCATATTTTAGGACAATTTTAGAAGCAATAGAAGCATTCCCCAATAATTATCTGTCAAAAAAGTGCATCATTATTTGGGGAGGAGTACCCGGAGATGGTAAAGTAGGTATCCACAAGAACAATCTCATTTTGATGGGAAAAGGAATTAAAAAGGAAAATTATCATCTCAAATACAAGTATATATGTATTTGAAGATAGATATGTGAAGTGTAACATTATGTAAGTATTCATATATTTTTCATTTCCACTTGATTGCTCGTAATTTCAATAATTTTTTTTCATCGCTTCGTTCTTAAATAATGTGTAGGGGTTATTGGGATAAATTTTATGGCTCAAAATTTGACAATCTCAAATATAGCCGGAGATGGAATTGTTGAAGATAATTGGTCCTCAAATGCGGTGTTCTATAAGTGCAATCTTAGCAGGGGGAATAAGACTTTACTTGTGAATGTGGTTACACAATTTCATCATGATTTTAATTATTTATGATAAAACTTATTTGTTGGTGCGTACTCATATTTCCAAGGCTGCACATTCTTTTGTGAGAGACTATATGAGAACAAAGAGGTTAATTTTGTTAGCCAATTCGACAGCTTGTCACCGACAAAGCTGGCTTGATATTTCACATATTTACATTCAAGACCATCCACAACTTCCAAAAGAATGTTACAAAAGGTTTTCCTAAGCGATCCATCATAAGATGTTGTGCATATTGTAGTGATGCAGTCTTCTTTAGGTGCACCACTCACAGGCTATCTCATAAATAGTTCTGCAGCAAACACTATATAATTTGCAATCTTCAGAAATTCTGAACTTGATGCAGTTGCAATCACTACACCACCATTTATCCATGTGTTACGAAAGGAAGAAACCTCACATCTCACTATGTGCATTCTTAGATAGAGATACTCGGATACCATAAGGTGGAAATAGATTTGGATTTGGTTACTTGATTTTTATTAGCTTAACCAAATAAATTTCGAAATGATCACATATTTTGCTTGTTCTAAAATGGGAATTGTGGCTCATAGGAATTCTAAAAACTAACATATTGTAGAAGGCCACTCAGGCCCATAATGCCGAAAAACATAAACATCATTATACAAGCCCATTTTTAATTTTTTTTCTCTTTTCGTATAAAACTATTTATGGATCTCTTTATTTTGGTAATAATAGTAATAAAATATGACTAGAACTTTTCTTATTTGTATTAGATGAAATCAAATAGACTATCAAATTAATTTGTACACTGATGGTTGCAATATATATTGACCGGATAACATCCATATCTTGAAATCTTTTCTTATTTGTATTATAAATATTTCCATATTGACATCAACAAAAATTAGAAAATAAAAATAAACAAAAATAAGTAAATCCCTTTAGAAAAATCAAAAGGAACACGTGCAACACATGTGCAAAATACGTGCAGAACATGTGCAACATACGTGCCCATAACCATTGTATTTAAAAACTTCATTTGCCCAGGATAAAAGTAGAAGTATTTTACCGGATTTTTACGTAATTTGTTTAGTTTGTTACCTTGAATTATAAATTTGGTCTCTCAATTATAAGAATTCAAATGTCACTAATAAAGTTTTAATGGGCGATAGACATGAATTACTTGTTTTATATGAGCTCTTATGTAAAAATATTGTATGATTTTCTCTATTTTCAAATTTTTATGATATTTGTTTTCTCATTTCTGCATTACAAAAAAAAAAAAAAAAAAAAGACCTGGAGCATCAAAGTTTCAGGACAATTTTAGAAGCAATAGAAGCATCCCTCAACAATTAATCATCTAACTTTGTAAAGATGACCACCGGTGCAATACTAATAATTTACATAATTAAATAAAAAGGGGTGAGGACATAAAAATTAGGTGAAAAAAAAACTCATGGGTAACATGTTATAACAGATAAAACAATACAAACAATATAATTACATAAAAAGGGTTGAGGACATAAAAATTATAAAATTTCTCATATACTATTTATAAATATATAATATGTGCGGTAGTGTATGAAAGGAATTGATTAAAGACGATTTTTAAAAGATTTAAAGCATTTAGTAACTACTTATTAAAATCTTTTTGAACATAAGTATATAATACACACATAAGGCACCCAGTCTTATTATCAACAAACACAATTAATTTGTTTGGTTGTATACAATGTTACCTACTTTATTAATAGTATCTTCACCAAATAATTTTTTTAAATGGTCACACCATTTCCCCCATTTCCAAATAAGTATATATAGATGTTTTGATTTCAATTCCCACTATATTTTATAGAACCGGCGGTTACAAGATCTTGCATATTATGCTCATATGGATACAATTTGAAGATTAGAGGTTTTGTATTTTGTGGGGTATTTTTTTTTTTCTTCATGTGCGAACATTTCAATTTTCATTTAGATATAGAGAGTAATTTGATCATTTTGTTGACCACAATGTTCTATTGTGTGTTGATTTTAAATTGGTTGACGATTTGACTTATATTTGTGCATTTATCGTTGATTACACTATATTTCTCAGTTAGCGAAAACTAAAATTCCTATTTCACAAAAAAATATTTATATTGAAATTGAACTATATCAAAAAAATTAAAATACTTTTATTAAAAAAACAATCACATAATTTACATTTCTTTATTTTAAACTATAGAGTATTTAAATTGAATTATAATTATTTTTTATAAAGTAATATATTACAAATTGTATATTGGGAAAATTCTAATTAGTTGAATAATAAATTAAAGAAGATCTTATAACGAAGACGTCTCGATACATAACACTTTAGGAAACACAAATTAAGTTTCTTGGATCATATTTTAATTAGAGTTCTAGAAATTTAGGATTGAACCGAAATAACTTAACTAAATCGACCGAACTAATAATGTAGGATCAATTTTAGTTTTTTCCGCTGATTTCAATTTAAAAAACAAATTCAAATAATTGAACTGAAAGAAATATAAATAATATATATATATATAATATTAAAATTAGGAGCTCTAAACAGTAAGAAGGAAATATAAATAATATGTATAATATTAAAATTAGGAGCCCTAAAGAGTAAGAAATAACCGTCTTTGGCCCATTCTTCCTTTCTCACTGAGATATCAAATATATATCTTTTGTAATCACATATGTCAAGGGCAATTTCACTTTGCCCCATTTCATACTTTCATTTGCTCGTCTAATTTGTGATAAGTCTAAATATGGTGTTGGCGTGTTGCAACATTGCAGCCTTTTAGATTTACTAACTTTCTATTGAAGATATTGCACAATTTTTTTTACACATTCAATTAATTTTACATATTTTAACTTCAATATGAATATTTTAGTAAACGATCGAACTGAATGAAAATTCTAATACAATTTTGGGCCTAGCAAATTTCAGTTTTATTCTTTTTGTACATAAAATTAGTTTCAATCATTTTTATTATTTCAATGAGTTTTAATAACTTAACCCACAAATGCACACTCCTAATGCTTATAATAATTCTTGTCTAGTAACTAAAGGTGAATAGAAATGTTAATTTTACCTACTTATATATGTGTGTATATTAGATATTATATGTAATTTTTATTTATAACATATATTCTATATATGACATATTATAAATTATTCTAAAATTTTAAAATATATTTTTAATAACTCGATTATCTATGGTGTATTATATGAATCCTCCCCACCCGTTTACACGGAAAAACAATCAAATCATATCAAAGTTGATTTGGTTTGCTGCAAATGACATCAATTTCAAGAATAGTTTTAAAATCGAGGATTCTATTCTTAATTTTCTCAAAACAATTACCTTGTAATTTTCTATATCAAACATGTTTTAAATATGGGTATGATAACATACCAATCTTGAAACCCCTTTTTTTTATTATAAAAAGTCTTTCATAAATTAAAATTTGATCAACACATCCATGGCTCGGTCCAATTTTTTTTCATACATCTACATCTTGAATATGCTCTTCATCAGCACGGGTCAAGTAGTCCATAGAAGTGTCGGGTCGGTTCTCCAGTAAGTGTGCAGCAAGGCCAATGATCCTCGTTCGTGCACCTCGATCCTCAGCTCGAATCCTCGTACACAGAATGCAGGTCTAATTGATCTTGGGAAGATTATGGTAGACAAGGGGTTCTACAGCGCGATTGGAACAAAAGTAAAGATTCATGATTTGATTTTATCTGCAAAAGATCCAGGGCTCAAGAATTCTCTGTTTTTTTGTGCGGCAATAATTACGGTGCTGTTCTAAACAGTCTGAAATTAGCATCGAATGTTGTTAATGTAGGAAAGTCAAAGAATTTTAACACAGCAGGAGCCAATGTTCGAAGCCAAGGTAATTTCTGCGAAAAATCCTTCCGAAACCCACCATCTCCAATTGCCAATGAGAATAACTACTTGCAGAGTATTGGCGACATCATTGTAACTATTGCAAATATTCCTTGGACATAAATATAGGGTTCACATCATATATATATATATATATAATTTTTTTTCCTCACAACTTTGTTTAGTTAAAAATTTTAACTAGTCTAATGTCTCAAAATAAAAGTTATCCTCTAAAAATAAAGTGTGCAAATTTAAAATTGAACCGAAATAACTGATCACATTAAAATTTTAGAATTAGTATAATATTAAATTAATTGAAAAGTTGCATTTTTTAATAATAAAATTTAATTAATCGAGCCCGCTAATTCTAAAAATTTGCTCGCTCCCAACCTCCCTAAACACTAAAGAGAGGACATTTTTCCTCTTTCAAAGTTTTGTGGGCCTCAAAATAGTTTTGTGAGTTATTCTTGGGAACACAATAATTTTATTGCAATGAAAACAAGATTTATTGTCCAAACTGCTTCAAGTAAGGCATTATTTGCCAAAATAAATAATAAAATATAACACTTTAGGATATTCAACTAAATCAAATCGAAATTTTGGTTTGGATAAGTTTAATTAGTTTGGATAACTGAATCGGTCCTACGAAAAATTGAAGTCTTGTTAAATCTTTTAAATTAAAAATTTAGAATTTTTTAATTAACAAATAAATTATATATTTTTAAAATCAAATCAACAAATAAGAAAATGGTTTAAACAGAAAGTGGTAATTTTGGTGAGATCGATCTCTAGGAAATTGATAAAAGTATAAAATTACATTTCTGAAAAACATAACTTTCCTTTTGTGACATGGAGGGAGATACATCTCAAATTTGTTCATCTTTTATTCTTTCTTAAAATTTATCCATTTTTTGTAAGTTCTTTAAAAGACATGCATCAGATGACGAAGATTTATCATTAAAATGGTCTGTTTAACTGCGAACCCATTTAGTTTCTGCATACTTGTTTTAATGTACATGTTAAATAGTATATGCACACATTCACACGACACACTTTTGATAATATTTTTTATTATAAACATTTCTTATAGTCAACTACTATTGGATTACTAAAAACTCGATGTTATGCTTCCTCAATATGTGGAGACTAATTGCATATGTGGTTAATCTATTATTACTCGGGAGGAAGTAATTGGTTAACGAATTACGAATACATAATATATTATATTTTATCATATACTTAATTTATAATAAAATTATGTTATTATTATTAAAAAAATGTATGTAACATTTTTTGATATCAATATTATTTAATTTAAAATATAATTTGTTATATAAATTGCATTTTCATTTTTTAAGTTAGCATTACTAAATAATAAATTGTACAGTATTTTAAAAGGAATTCTGAATGTTCAAAACATAATATAAATATTTTAATTTTCTAAAACATTGAAGTTAAACAATAAATTATAATATTATATAAATTAATAGTATAATATTTTTATTTTTGTAAAAAAATTATTTATATGTTTTAGCTTAAAATCCATATAAAATTTCGATATACTATTTATTCAAATCCATCACATATAACAAATTTTATAATTGATAATTCAATGCATAAAAAATAATATTCCATCCATAAAAACTATATTCTATAATTTGTATGTAATTATTTATTTCAATGTATACAATATTGGCGTTATGTTAAATGTCATAAAAATAAGATAAATTTAATATATCTTATATTAAAGATAGACCTTAAAAAAAAGTTATTTAAATTTTAAATTTTAGTAAAAAATAAAAATAGAAAAAAAAAGAGTGCGATTGTGTGAAAACATTGTCGACTAATTATAAAGATACACATACAAAGAAGAGAAAAACTCTAAATGTTCTTCTTTTATATTACATAAGCATTGCATTAGTAAAATCTATTTTCCAGATTAATCTTAAATGATTGGGGTGGGTCACAATGGGACAGGGCAGGTGGGCTAAGGACCGTGGCAGCTCTCACTGTAAATTAATGTACTATTATTGTATTTAATTAGATGTTCGCCATGCGATGTGATGCAAGAAATAAAATATTATATTAATAATATATTATCAAAAATTATTATTATTATATAGAATTATAAAATATATAAGTGGTATGAAACTATTTTTAAAATATACAATTATACAAAAAAATAAGATATCACGAAGCTAATAAAATACTTATGAAATATAAAATATAAAAAAATAATAAATTTTGCATGTTACTTATACATATTTGTAAATAATATTTTAATTGATACAAAAAATATTAAAATACCGTATTTTCTAAAAATATTTTATATGTATTTGTTTTACTTTATAATTAAAAAAATTATTTATATAATCAAATATCAAATAGCATTCTCAATATGCAGTAAATATAAGAACCTAAAAATCTTAAATTTTCAGTCAAGTCAATTTAAAGTATAATTTCATATGTATAGTTAAGCTCATTCTCTCAAAAGTTTCTCTATTAAAGAAAAAATAAAAATTATATAACGAAGGGAATTTTGTAATTTAAACTTAATACAATCTACTATAATTTCTCAAAGTCAATACAAATGTTTAAAACTAGTAAAAAAAATATTAAAATGAAACAACTAAATATATACTTGAATAATATAATATTTTAATTTATGAAAATATTTTTTATTATTATTGTACTATACAAATATAAAAGAATAATATTTTTTTATTTGTTTAAAATTCATATAAGAATTTATCCTTTTTTATTCAAACTTAACCCATATTTCAAATAAAATTAAATAATTTAAGTCATTAAAAAATATTTTATATTTTTAATATAATAGTTTATTTTAATACATACAATATTGGTATCAAATTAAAGATTATAAAACAACAATTAATTTGACGTATCACACGTCAAAAATGAAATTGTAACAAAAAATTTATATATATTTTAAAAATTTAGTTAAAAAAAAACTAACTTTTATTCACATAAAACTACTTTTTCTTACTATATTTTTAAGTTAAAAATAGATTCTTACTTTTCAACGTTTCCAAGGCTCTTACAGTCAGTTTTTTAAATAATTGTAAAAAATGCAAATATATTTCAATCATAACCTTAATATATTTTACTTTCTTTAATTTTTATTTTATATTTCAAAAGAAATGATGATAGATCTTTACAATAATAGGGCTAAATATGTATTAAATTTCCGTATATCTTTAGATATTATGTGAATTCACATATTTTTTTTTATAAATATGTTGGAATCCGACATTATTTAGATGTATATATTTGTAAAACAAAATAAAATTAAAAATATTATTTTTTCATTTATCCGTCTAAAGTCATTTCTACTATGAAAATGTTGAGATTTTTTATTAAATTTATATTTTATGTTTCGTTGATGTAGTTGATATTTGATAATTGTTAATTGATATTTTCCTGAATTTTCTGCTTATTTTTAGGAATTAATTTGTTTTGAACATTACAAATATATAATGTAGTCAATTTCGATTTTATATACTTGTGGCTAATAATTCTCAATCTCATCCATTTTCCAATTTATGTTGTACGTTTACTTCTATTGAATATGATTAATTAATTTATTATATTAGGTTTTAATTTTAATTTTAATTTTAAAATACTATATCTATATTAATATAAGTAAAAACATGATTAATTACATAAAAATAATCAACTATTTTATTTTAATAATAAAGAGTATGGGATTATTTAAATGAAAAACTAAATTTGGAAAACCTTATTCAGTTTTTCTTTTATTATTTTATCTTAATTTTTTTGTAAGTTGTGTGTTACTTAGATATTTGTGTTTGTTTAATTAATAAGATGGGGTTGAAAATGAAAAAAAAAAATGAAAGTTAGATGAAAAATATATATATATATAATATGGTGAATTATTTTTTTGTTGTGGCATGCTACATAACTGCTGAGCATATAAAATGGTGTCCACTGACATTACCATTTGTAGCTACTGCAGCATATGTGGTTGTTTACATATTTTAGAAACAGTATATGTGATTCTTTACATATTTTAGAAATGGTACAAAGTGTTTTTGAGTTTCAAATAAGAATTATATAATTTTAAAAATAAATATTTTTGTTATAATTAATATTTTTCTAATTATTTATTTGTAAAGAATAATTATATATTTAACATGTGTATTGCACGAGAAATAATTGTAAAGTAATCTAAAAAATAATTTTTTGCCTATTTTTAATTCCTAAAAGTTACTTTAAAAAAAATATATACGTTGTGTCAGCCTTTGTTTAGTTTAATTTTATTTTTCTTTATTTTAGAAATCTTTTTCAATGTCTTCAAAATACAAGAAAAAGAAAATAAAAGAATATATATATATATATACATATTTAATACTTTTTTAACATAATATAATTTTAACAATCTTTCATTTTACACTCATATCACGCATATTAAAATGTGATATTAGATTCAAAAAATATAATTATTTTTTGTTGATTATTTTGATTTTACATAAATATTTATTATTTATTTGATTATTTGTCTTAAATTTATATTATAAATAAATATTAACTAATAAAAGTATTAAATAGTTTAAATCTAATAAAATTAATCATCAATTTATTATAGAAACAAAATTTATTTTAATGTAGAGAGAATAATAGTTTTTTATATAGAGCTATACTTTTTCATGCACTTATTAGTAAAATAATCAATTACTTCAAATCGTCTTAAATATTAATTTATTTAAAATTATATTATATATATTTTGAGTAAATTGGGCATTGCACAAGACATTTATAAAAATACTATAGAGACAACTATCATCACTTAAGGGAAATTTTAACAAAATCTAAAAAGAAACATATATTGCGGGTGCCTCTACAGTGCACAACATTTGGCCCTGGAAGTTGCTAGTACTATACATTAAATTTGATCTAATAAAAAAAATTATGATATTTTATTTTGTGGATAATCAAATGGTGCCATTAAAAAGTATTATATGAAATATTAATTTAAATTATTGATTTGTAGATAAATAATTAATATTTTAATATATATATATATATATATATATATATATAAATTTATTGGCCAATCAAGTATTTTTACACGTCTAATATTTATTTTTCAAACAATTAAAGTCATATCATGGAAACGTGAGAGTGAATACCTAAATTTTGCTAATAAAATCAAATCAAATTATGTCTTTCAATTGAAAGTAAGAAAGTATCATCAAATTTTGAATCGCCAATCAAATTGCGTAGTTTCAATAAGTGCATATGTATGGACCTCATATCCTACAATTATAAATAGTGGTCTATTAACCACCATAATTCATACCACAACTAAATTTATAAGATATAGAGTCAAAGGTGAAATTATGTCGAGTATTTTTCTATCAAACCTTTAAATTAATGTTATACAAGTTAAATCAATTGCTCTTCATAAATAAGTGCTCGTAATTCAATATTGACTCTCGGACCATTATGTTACTAATTTATTTATTTATCCGTATGGATTAGTTATTGATTTAATTATTTATGAATCATTTTAGGAATTATGCTTATTTATTCCGCTGCTTAGTAGATTTTTAATTGTGCCGAAAATTATTTAATTAGTGGCATGACTAGGTTGATTTTAATTACGAACTTATTTTAGAGTGAATAGTATTTTATTTATTTATCCGTATGGATTAGTTATTGATTTAATTATTTATGAATCATTTTAGGAATTATGCTTATTTATTCCGCTGATTAGTAGATTTTTAATTGTGCCAAAAATTATTTAATTAGTGGCATGACTAGGTTGATTTTAATTACAAACTTATTTTAGAGTGAATACTATTTTATTTATTTATCCGTATGGATTAGTTATTGATTTAATTATTTATGAATCGTTTTAGGAATTATGTTTATCTATTTCGCTGCTTAGTAGATTTTTAATTGTACTGGAAATTATTTAATTAGTGGCATGACTAGGTTGATTTTAATTACGAACTCATTTTAGAATGAATACTATTTTATTTATTTATCCGTATGGGTTAAATTGTTTGTTGGGTTAATAGGCATGAAAAATCAATTTCTTGTTGTTTAGGTCTTTATGCTACTACTTATTATTTGATTTTGTTTCCGAAAATATATTATTGGTTATAATTATTTGAGGTTACGACATACAAAAATGTAGTATTATGAAATCTAGTAATTCATTTTTAGTGCTTGGATAAAATTTATACCATATGGTTCTCTTTTAACGGCCTGATTTTAGAAATATTAATTTTACCAAAGTATATATTATGTGTCTACTTGTTTATAACTGTAATTTACTATTTAATTATATGTTATAAATTTGCTGAAATTCACCTTGAAAAATGTATGTTTCCTTTTTAAGTAACATTTCATTCTTTTTTTTCTTCCTTTTTCTTCATTCAGCTCCCCCATTCCCTTGGTATGGATGCCAAATTTTTCTTGCACTACGAAAGCAACGAATTCTTTCATCTCCTCCTGCATACTTGTTCGGAGAGGAATACTGAGGATACTCATATAGGAGCTGTAAGTGATCTGTTATAAAACAAAAAAATTTAATTTTTTTTTGTTTATAATAGAGTTGTGTGGTAAGTTCAGTGTTCTTTCTTTCTGTTCATACTGGCACAGGTGCTTCTCACTCCCCTTACAGGCTGAACCGAGTAGGGAGTTACCAAAAGGGAGAAAATTTTATGGAAGCAGTAGGACTTCCTCATCCTTCTCCCCTTCTTCCCCAACTTTTTTTTTCTCCGATTGCTACCAAATGATTTCAATATTTTTGCTGTTAAATCGAAACTCGTCAAGCTTGGTTTGGTTAGCTTATGATATTCCACTTTTGTGTTTCTTTATTTCTTAGCTGAAGCATGGCTACTTTGTTTTGCTCTTCATTTGTTCATTTCTGATGCTCATTTGTTTAATGGCTGAATAGGAGTGAGGGCTTTGCCTCTTTCTCTTACAGAGAAATAGAGAATAATCCCGAATTTTTGGTTCTTTTCGCCTACGTTTTGTGCTTATATATGTTAATTGAGACCAAAACTTGAGCTGGATTTGGGCTCAAGTCTTCTTGTATGGATATATACTTGGAAATCCATTGGTTAGAAAATCCCCACACAAGATAGTATGGGTAACAATAAGGGATTTAGTTGTACATGAGTTTTTTTTCTGTGGATTTTATAAAAGAAGAAAAATGAGCTTTTGATATTTCACTCTTTTCTGTAAGGCTGTAGTTCTAATTTGTTGGCGACAATGTCATAAAAATAAAAGTATTTCATCTAGTTTCTATTCTTCAGTAATATAAATTCGACATTCATTCATTAATATGATGCAGCACATGGATGAGCAAAACATGTTTTCATCCATTGCTCCATCACCATCATCCACTATTTCTCTTCCTTTGACACGTGACATCATGGTGGACTTTGAGGAACCAATTCGACATGTAGTGACATCATGGTGTACACTGATGGTTGCAATAAATATTGACCGGATAAGATTCATATCTTGAAACCTTTTCTTATTTATATTATAAATATTTGCATATTGACATCAACAAAAATTAAAAAATAAAAATAAACAAAAATAAGTAAATCACTTTAGAAAAATCAAAAGGAACACGTGCAGCACATGTGCAAAATACGTGCAGAACATGTGTAACATACGTGCACATAACTATTGTATTTAAAAACTTCATTTGCCCAGGATAAAAGGAGTAGAAGTATTTTACTGGATTTTTACGTAATTTGTTTAGTTTGTTACCTTGAATTATAAATTTGGTCTCTCAATTATAAGAATTCAAATGTCACTAATAAAGTTTTAATGGGCGATAGACATGAATTACTTGTTTTATATGAGCTCTTATGTAAAAATATTGTATGATTTTCTCTGTTTTCAAATTTTTATGATATTTGTTTTCTCATTTCTGCATTACAAAAAAAAGACCAAGAAGATGCATGAAGCACCATGAGTTTTGGTCTCCAAAACTGGAGCATCAAAGTTTCAGGACAATTTTAGAAGCAATAGAAGCATCCCTCGACAATTAATCATCTAAATTTGTAAAGATGACCATTGGTGCAATACTAACAATTTACATAATTAAATAAAAAAGGGCGAGGACATAAAAATTAGGTAAAAAAGAAAAAAAAGACTCATGGGTAACCTGTTATAATAGATAAAATAATATAAACAATATAAACAATATAATTACATAAAAAGGGGTGAGGACATAAAAATTATTAAATTTCTCATATACTATTTAAAAATATATAATATGTGCGGTAGTGTATGAAAGGGATTGATTAAAAACGATTTCTAAGATATTTAAAGCATATACTAACTACTTATTAAAATCTTTTTGAACATAAGTATATAATACACACATAAGGCACCGAGTCTTATTATCAACAAACACAATTAATTTGTTTGGTTGTATACAATGTTACCTACTTTATTAATAGTATCTTCACCAAATAATTTTTTTAAATGGTCACACCATTTCCCCCATTTCCAAATAAGTATATATAGATGTTTTGATTTCAATTCCCACTATATTTTATAGAACCGGCGGTTCCAAGATCTTGCATATTATGTTCATATGGATACAATTTGAAGATTAGAGGTTTTGTATTTTGTGGGGTTTTTTTTTTTTTTTTTTTTTTTCATGTGTGAACATTTCAATTTTCATTTATGTATGCAGAGTAATTTGATCATTTTGTTGACCACAATGTTCTATTGTGTGTTGATTTTAAATTGGTTGACTATTTGACTTATATTTGTGCATTTATCGTCGATTAGGCTATATTTCTCGGTTAGCGAAAACTCAAATTCCTATTTCACAAAAAAATATTTATATTGAAATTGAACTATATCAAAAAAATTAAAATACTTTTATTAAAAAAACAATCACATATTTACATTTCTTTATTTTAAAATATAAAATATTTAAATTGAATTATTTTTATTATAATTATTTTTTATAAAGTAATATATTACAAATTGTATATTGGGAAAATTCTAATTAGCTGAATAATAAATTAAAGAAGATCTTATAATGAAGACGTCTCGATAAATACCACTTTACGAAACACAAATTAAGTTGATCATATTTTAATTAGAGGTCTTGAAATTTAGGATTGAACCGAAATAACTGAACTAAATCGACCGAACTAATAATGTAGGATCAATTTTAGTTTTTTCCGCTGATTTCAATTTAAAAAACAAATTCAATTAATTGAACTGAAAGAAATATAAATAATATATATAATATTAAAATTAGGAGCTCTAAACAGTAAGAAGGAAATATAAATAATATGTATAATATTAAAATTAGGAGCCCTAAAGAGTAAGAAATAACCGTCTTTCGTCCATTCTTCCTTTTTCACTGAGATATCAAATGTATAACTTTTGTAATCACATATGTCAAGGGCAATTTCACTTTGCCTAATTTCATAGTTTCATTTGCTCGTCTAATTTGTGATAAGTCTAAATATGGTGTTGGCGTGTTGCAACAATGCAGCCTTGTAGATTTACTAACTTTCTATTGAAGATATTGCACAAGTTTTTTACTCATTCAATTAATTTTACAAATTTTAACTTCAATATGAATATTTTAGTTAACGGATCGAACTGAATTAAAATTTGATACAATTTTGGGCCTTGCAAATTTCAATTTTATTCTTTTTGTACATAAAATTAGTTTCAATAATTTTTATTATTTCAATGAGTTTTAATAACTTAACCCACAAATGCACACTCCTAATGCTTAAAATACTTCTTGTCTAGTAACTAATGTTAGAGCACATATGATTAGAATAATTTTTATTTCTCTTACTTATATATAAAGGTGAACAGAAATGTTAATTTTACCTACTTATATATGTGTGTATATTAGATACTATATGTAATTTTTATTTATAATATATATTCTATATATAACATATTATAAATTATTCAAAAATTTTAAAATACATTTCTAATAACTCGATTATCTATGGTGTATTATATGAATCCTCCCCACCCATTTACACGGAAAAACAATCAAATCATATCAAAGTTGATTTGGTTTGCTGCAAATGACATCAATTTCAAGAATAGTTTTATAACTGCGGATTCTATTCTTAATTTTCTCAAAACAATTACCTTGTAATTTTCTATATCAAACATGTTTTAAATATGGATATGATAACATACCAATCCTGAAACCCCTTTTTTTATTATAAAAAGTCTTTCATAAATTAAAAGTTGATCAACACATCCATGGCTCGGTCCAATTTTTTTTCATACATCTACATCTTGCATCTGTTCTTCATCGGCACGGGTCAAGTACTCCATACAAGTGTCGGGTTGGTTCTCCAGCAAGTGTGCAACAAGGCCAATGATCCTCGTTCGTGCACCTCGATCCTCGGCTCGAATCCTCGTACGCATAATGCAGGTCTAATTGATCTTGGGAAGATTACGGTAGACAAGGGGTTCTACAGCGCGACTGGAACAAAAGTAAAGATTCATGATTTGATTTTATCTGCAAAATATCCAGGGCTCAAGAATTCTGTATTTTTTTGTGCGACAATAAATACGGTGCTGCTCTAAACAGTCTGAAATTAACATCGAATGCTGTTAATACAGGAAAGTCAGAGAATTTTAACACAGCAGGAGCCAATGTTCGAAGCCAAGGTAATTTCTGCGAAAAATCCTTCCGAAACCCACCATCTCGAATTGCCAATGAGAATAACTACTTGCAGAGTATTGACGACATCTTTGGACATAAATATAGGGTCCACATCATATATATATAGATATATATATAATTTTTTCCCCTCACAACTTTGTTTAGTTAAAAATTTTAACTAGTCTAACGTCTCAAAATAAAAGTTATCCTCTAAAAAATAAGTGTATAAATTTAAAATTGAACCGAAATAAATGATCACATTAAAATTTTAGAATTAATATAATATTAAATTAATCGATCAGTTGCATTTTTTAAAAATAAAATTTAATTAATTGAGCCCGCTAATTCTAAAATTTTGCTCACTCCCAACCTCCCTAAACACTAAAGAGAGGATATTTTTCCTCTTTCAAAGTTTTGTGGGCCTCAAAGTAGTTTTGTGCGTTATTCTTGGGAACACAATAATTTTACTGCAATGAAAACAAAATTTATTGTCCAAACTGCTTCAAGTAAGGCATTATTTGCCAAAATAAATAATAAAATGTAACAATTTAGGATAATCAACTAAATCAAATCGAAATTTTGGTTTGGATAAGTTCAATTAGTTTGGATAACCGAATCGGTCCTACAAAAAATTGAAGTCTTGTTAAATCTTTTAAATAAAAAATTTAGAATTTTTTAATTAACAAATAAATTATATATTTTTAAAATCAAATCAACAAATAAGAAAATGGTTTAAACACGAAGTGGTAATTTTGGTGAGATTGATCTCTAGAAAATTGATAAAAGTATAAATTTACATTTCTGAAAAACATAACTTTCCTTTTGTGACACGGAGGAAGATACGGCTCAAATTTGTTCATCTTTTATTCTTTCTTAAAATTTATCCATTTTTTGTAAGTTCTTTAAAAGACATGCATCAAATGACGAAGATTTATCATTAAAATGGTTTGTTTAACTGCGAGTCCATTTAGTTTCTACATACTTGTTTTAATGTACATGTTAAATAGTATATGCACACATTCACACAACACACTTTTGTTAATATTTTTTTATTAAAAGTTTCTTATAGCCAACTACTATTGGATTACTAAAAACTCGATGTTATGCTTCCTCAATATGTGGAGACTAATTGCATATGTGGTTAATCTATTATTACTCAGGAGGAAGTAATTGGTTAACGGATTAGGAATACATAATATATTATATTTTATCATATACTTAATTTATAATAAAATTATGTTATTATTATTAAAAAAATGTATGTAACCTTTTTTGATATCAATATTATTTAATTTAAAATATAATTTGTTATATAAATTGCATTTTCATTTTTTTAAGTTAGCATTACTAAATAATAAATTGTACAGTATTTTAAAAGGAATTTTGAATGTTCAAAACATAATATAAATATTTTAATTTGCTAAAACATTGAAGTTAAAAAATAAATTATAATATTATATAAATTAATAGTATAATATTTTTATTTTTGTAAGAAAATTATTTATATGTTTTAGCTTAAAATCCATATAAAATTTTGATATACTATTTATTCAAATCCATCACATATAACAAATTTTATAATTGATAATTCAATGCATAAAAAATAATATTCCATCCATAAAAACTATATTCTATAATTTGTATGTAATTATTTATTTCAATGTATACAATATTGGCGTTATGTTAAATGTCATAAAAATAAGATAAATTTAATATATCTTATATTAAAGATAGACTTTAAAAAAAAGTTATTTAAATTTTAAATTTTAGTAAAAAATAAAAATAGAAAAAAAAAAGAGTGCGATTGTGTGAAAACATTGTCGACTAATTATAAAGATACACATACAAAGAAGAGAAAAACTCTAAATGTTCTTCTTTTATATTACATAAGCATTGCATTAGTAAAATCTATTTTCCAGATTAATCTTAAATGATTGGGGTGGGTCACAATGGGACAGGGCAGGTGGGCTAAGGACCGTGGCAGCTCTCACTGTAAATTAATGTCCTATTATTGTATTTAATTAGATGTTCGCCATGCGATGTGATGCAAGAAATAAAATATTATATTAATAATATATTATCAAAAATTATTATTATTATATAGAATTATAAAATATATAAGTGGTATGAAACTATTTTTAAAATATACAATTATACAAAAAAATAAGATATCACGAAGCTAATAAAATACTTATGAAATATAAAATATAAAAAAATAATAAATTTTGCATGTTACTTATACATATTTGTAAATAATATTTTAATTGATACAAAAAATATTAAAATACCGTATTTTCTAAAAATATTTTATATGTATTTGTTTTACTTTATAATTAAAAAAATTATTTATATAATCAAATATCAAATAGCATTCTCAATATGCAGTAAATATAAGAACCTAAAAATCTTAAATTTTCAGTCAAGTCAATTTAAAGTATAATTTCATATGTATAGTTAAGCTCATTCTCTCAAAAGTTTCTCTATTAAAGAAAAAATAAAAATTATATAACGAAGGGAATTTTGTAATTTAAACTTAATACAATCTACTATAATTTCTCAAAGTCAATACAAATGTTTAAAACTAGTAAAAAAAAAATTAAAATGAAACAACTAAATATATACTTGAATAATATAATATTTTAATTTATGAAAATATTTTTTATTATTATTGTACTATACAAATATAAAAGAATAATATTTTTTTATTTGTTTAAAATTCATATAAGAATTTACCCTTTTTTTATTCAAACTTAACCCATATTTCAAATAAAATTAAATAATTTAAGTCATTAAAAAATATTTTATATTTTTAATATAATAGTTTATTTTAATACATACAATATTGGTATCATATTAAATATTATAAAACGACAATTAATTTGATGTAGCACATGTAAAAAATGAAATTGTAACAAAAAATTTATATATTTTTTAAAATTTTAGTTAAAAAAAAAAAACAAACTTTTATTCACATAAAACTAATTTTTCTTACTATATTTGTAAGTTAAAAATACAGATTCTTACTTTTCAACGTTTCCAAGGCTCTTACGGTCAGTTTTTTAAATAATTGTAAAAAATGCAATTATATTTCAATCATAACCTTAATATATTTTACTTTCTTTAAATTTTATTTTATATTTCAAAAGAAATAATGATAGATCTTTACAATAATAGGGCTAAATATGTATTAAATTTCCGTATATCTTTAGATATTATGTGAATTCACATTTTTTTTTATAAATATGTTGGAATCCGACATTATTTAGATGTATATATTTGTAAAACAAAATAAAACTAAAAATATTATTTTTTTCATTTATCCGTCTAAAGTCATTTCTACTATGAAAATGTTGAGATTTTTTATTAAATTTATATTTTATGTTTCGTTGATATAGTTGATATTTGATAATTCTTAATTGATATTTTCCTGATTTTTCTGCTTATTTTTAGGAATTAATTGATAGGAACATTACAAATATATAATGTAGTCAATTTTGATTTTTTATATACTTGATAATTGGTATTACCGTCAGCTCGCTTGCATACTTGTTGCTAATAGTTCTCAATCTCATCCATTTTCCAATTTATGTTGTACGTTTACTTCTACTAAATATGATTAATTAATTTATTATATTAGGTTTTAATGTAATTTTAATTTTAAAATACTATATCTATATTAATATAAGTAAAAACATGATTAATTACATAAAAATAATCAACTATTTTATTTTAATAATAAAGAGTATGAGATTATTTTAATGAAACACTAAATTTGGAAAACCTTATTCAGGTTTTCTTTTATTATTTTATCTTAATTTTTTTGTAAGTTGTGTGTTACTTAGATATTTGGGTTGGTTTAATTAATAAAATCTATTTTTTAATTAATAAGATGGGGTTGAAAATAAAAATTAAAAAATCATGAAAGTTAGATAAAAAAAATATATATAATATAGTGAATTATTTTTTTGTTGTGGCATGCTACATAAGTGCTGAGCATATGTGGGTGTTTACATATTTTAGAAATGGTACAAAGTGCTTTTGAGTTTCAAACAAGAATTATATAATTTTAAAAATAAATATTTTTGTTATAATTAATATTTTTCTAATTATTTATTTGTAAAGAATAATTATATATTTAACATGTGCATTGTACGAAAAATAATAGTAAAATAATCTAAAAGATAATTTTTTGCTTATTTTTAATTTCTAAAAGTGACTTTAAAAAAAATATATACGAGCCTTTGTTTAGTTTAACTTTATTTTTCTTCATTTTAGAAATCTTTTTCAATGTCTTCAAAATACAAGAAAAAGAAAAGAAAAGAAAAGAAATATATATATATATATATATATATATATATATTTAATACTTTTTAAAAATAATATAATTTTAACAATCTTTCATTTTACATTCATATCATGTATATTAAAATATAATATTAGATTCAAAAAATATAATTATTTTTTGTTGATTATTTTGGTTTTACATAAATATTTATTATTTATTTGATTATTTGTCTTAAATTTATATTATAAATAAATATTAACTAATAAAAATATTAAATAGTTTAGATCTAATAAAATTAATCATCAATTTATTATAGAAACAAAATTTATTTTAGTGTAGAGAGAATAATCTTTTTTTCATACAGAGCTATACTTTTTTTCATGCACTTATTAGTAAAATAATCAATTACTTCAAATTGTCTTAAATATTAATTTATTTAAAATTATATTATATATATTTTGAGTAAACTGGGCATTGCACAAGACATTTATAAAAATACCATAGAGACAACTATTATCACTTAAGGGAAATTTTAACAAAATCTAAAAAGAAACATATATTGCGGGTGCCTCTACAGTGCACAACATTTGGCCCCGGAAGTTGCTAGTACTATACATTAAATTTGATCTAATAAAAAAAAATTATGATATTTTATTTTGTGGATAATCGAATGGTGCCATTAAGAAGTATTATATGAAATATTAATTTAAATTATTGATTTGTAGATAAATAATTGATATTTTAATATATATATATATATATATATATAAATTTATTGGCCAATCAAATATTTTTACATGTCTAATATTTATTTTTCAGACAATTAAAGTCATATCATGCAAACGTGGGAGTGAATACCTAAAGTTTGCTAATAAAAAAAATCAAATTGTGTCTTTCAATTGAAAGTAAGAAAGTATCATCAAATAGCTAAATTTTAATAAGTGCATATGCATGGACCTCATATCCTACAATTATAAATAGTGGTCTATTAACTACCATAATTCACACCACAACTAAATTTATAAGATTATAAAACAAAGGTGAAATTATGTCGAGTATTTTTTCTATCAAACCTCTAAATTAACGTTATACAAGTTAAATCAAATGCTCTTCATAAATTTAAAGGCATTTTTTGTTGAGATTATCATATAACTTTCATTTGAAATCAATCTATCAAGGATTCACATTCACCTAATATAAATTAATCTTTTTGAGGAGAGATCAAGTTATATATACATTTAATTGTAATCTACAAATATTCTTTTAATCAAATAAATTCGATTTGCACTATTTTTATTATTGATCAAATACAACGGGACAATACTATTATTATTATTATTATTATTATTATTATTATTATTATTATTATTATTATTATTATTATTTAATGGAAGACAATAAATTTAATACATTATTTTGAATAGATAGACTATACAATTAAATCTTCTAGAAATATAAATAGGATTTAACCACACAAATAAGTATGTATCTATCTGTAATTCAAATGTTATGGAATGGAAATATACATAGTTTCGACTTTATGTAATATAATTGGTTGCGGATTTGGGCTTTGGGGATTTTATATTGGGCCTATTTATATAATTTATATATTAGGTAATTTAGTCCTTTTGGGCTGAGAAATTTAATGTAGGGTCGGATATTTGGGCAGTATTTGATAATTGGACTTTTCTTTTGTGTAATGCTATATTTAAATTAAAACCATTTACCTAGTTATATTTTAGGAAATAATCCAAATTACTTTTATTTTATAGGATAGTTATTAATTTCTTATTTATTTTATAATTGTTAGTGCATTTATATTTGAATTATTAATTCATATTAAACTATTAAAAATATCTATGTAATATAAATATTTATATTATATTAAAAAATATAAACAATAAGCTTATTAAACTATAAATAAATATAATAATATTTTAATATAAATACATTGTTTATATTTTAAATTAAAAATAAAAATTATACAATATTATATAAAAAATATATTTTTAAATATTTGTATATTAAAAATCGTGCAACGCACGGGTGCAATACTAATAAAGTTAATATATATTATTCTTTTGAATTTTTTTTTTTTAGTTTTATAATTGACATGCTTTCAAATTAAATTACATTAGACCTTTACAATATGATAGGGCTAAAAATATGTATTAATTTTTCAAAAATATTTAAATATTCCACGAATATCACATTGTTTTAATTATTTTGTCATATTGAAATTATCTAAATTAAAGCTAATTTTGACTTTCAAAACTTTAGTTTTTTATAGACAAATTTTTTGAAAAAATCATTTTTCTTTATTTTTGACAGTGCAAATATTTTTTCTAATTTTCACGCCAATAATTACTCACAAAGAAAATAAATGGAAGTTTTTATTGTTATTCTTAATTTTATTTTTGAGAAACGAAAAGAAATGGCAAATTAAAAGAGATAATGTGGGAGGGGACTTAGATTCTCTATTTTATTTAGTATATGTGTTATTTTAATATATATAATAAAAAATATGTGTTAATTAATATTGTTATTATATACATAGCATTTGATAATTATTTTAAAATAAAATAAAATATATAATAAAATAGAAGATACAAAATCTGAGTTACCGACGGGGAGTGCTGTTGAGATTATTTATTCCATTTCATATCTTCTATTTTAATCACCATATGTATATAATCACAATGAAAATGAATGATGAAATACAGAGGATCCAGACGGGAAAGCTTTAAAGCCTGTGATTTCTACTTCAGGTCTTTCCCCCACACCTTCCACTCTCTGTCTCTCTCTTTCTGTAAACATACTATATTTTTTCTGTATCTAACTTTATTTTGTGCATACTCAAAATGACTAAATCACCCTTAATAACCCTATTCATACTAATGTACTAATGTTATATTAGACTTTATATTTTATTAATACGTGGCATTTTACATTTTCTTTTTCTTAATAGTTCAAATCCTTTGACAATAAAAAATGTCCCCCTTTTTTTTCTGACATTTATAATTGGTGATCGGTCGTCTTTGTATTTAGTGAACAGCTGAATCTTGTTTTATGTATTTTATTTTTCTTTCTGTGGATAGGGGAAATATATTTTAAGTAATATTATAAACATATGAATATATTAATTTAATCACATTAGTTTTTTTTCTTTTTAAATTGAGTAACTTGCTACACGTGAACGTATAATGGATTAGTTGACTTTCTTTGTATATTTTTGCCCCCTACATTTTCACTTTTTTTTTCTCTTTTTATATATTTATTTTCACACATTAGAAATCACAACTCAAATAAAAATATAGGGGCAAAATTGAAAATAAATAAAAATATAAGGGGTATAAAACACAAGATAAATGAAAATATATGAAAAACGTGCATACATCATTGTAACTATTGCAAATATTCCTTGGATGTAAATATAGGTTCCCGCTATTCATATCCTCGGTCCTCTAAATACACTCCAAATTAATTTTAACAAAACTAAATACAGTTAAATTAACTAAAACATCCTTATTATATTTAATTAATTTGAAAATCAAAGAAAATTGAATTTTGAGAAATGAAAAGAAATGGCAAATTGAAAGAGAGAAGGTGGGAGGGGACTTAAATTCTCTATTTTATTTAGTATATGTGTTATATAATAAAAGATACGTATTAATTAATATTATTATTATATACATATGGGATTCAATATATTAGTATATACAGCTTATATATATATATATCCTTTAAATAATCATCTTAATTTTCCTAAAAACTTATGCGGATTAATTTATAATATTATATATTTATTTAAAAAATAATATTTTAAATAAACTGCACGATATATCTAATGTATAAAAACCTTTTTTTTTTTTAAATTTTAATTTAATGTTTAGGATTGTTTGGGTATTTTCCACCGTAGTATTTTTTATTGTCTTTCGTGTTAAAATTTAATGTTTTTTTTTTCATATGTACGATAATAAACGGATTTATGAATATATGATTTAAATAGATATAAATTTCTTCTTCTTCGTCTTCTTCCCCCCGTGACTCCCCCACCCTCACCCCCACCAGCAGTAATACCAGATACATTTACAGACGATTATTATAGTAAATGGTAATAATTGTTTTTCTAGCTGTCTATCATATGCTAATAAATATCCAAACCTAACATTTCTTTTTTCTTTCTGTAATTTCCCATCACTCTCAATTTACCTGCTGCTATCCCCATATCTGAAAACACCATCCCACAAGCATACATTTCTTCTTCTCCATTTCCCCACCCAAACTACCATCATTTCCATTTAAAATACTCCCTCAAAAAATAATAAAACCACAAAACCATTTAAAATACTACCTCCCATATCAGTTGCCAATGGAATGCCATTATTGTACTCGATATCCTTATCCCCGTACCATATGAATATTTACAACAAAAACCCAACTAATTGATTACACCTCCCATACTGAAAAGGCTTTCCCATATCCTTAGATACTTTGCTGTATCGACTAAACACTGAGATCCCGTTTCCGAGACTGTAAAGGAACTAGACCCTCTCGCGCCACTTTGCCGTCTAACCGGAGAAGCTTATCCTAGCTAAGTCAAGTAGTCTAATTGTTTGCACTTGTTCTTTCTGATGAATCGAACTATTTCGTGCGAGAGGATAACACAGGAGTAGAAGACAGAAGAGAGTCTTTCGAATCGGACGAAGAAAGGGTCCTCGGAACGTATCTAAAGAGGCCATGGCCTGGAAGCAGGTAACAATATAGTTAAATTCGACATTCATTCATTAATATGATGCAGCACATGGATGAGCCAAACATGTTTTCATCCATTGCTCCATCATCATCATCCACTCTTCCTCTTCCTTTGACACGTGATATCCCGGTGGACTTTGAGGAACCAATTCGACATGTAGTGGCAGCACCAGAACCAGACCCACCCCTTCATGCTAGCCCTGATCAATTGCCAGTAGGCCCAGTACATCCGAATGGACTTGGTGTGCAGCATCATTGTCCAAGAATCTTTAAGGTGTTGGGAGTTCTCGTAGCAATTCTATTAGTTGTTCTGTTAATCACCATTTTCACCATACCAAAAAAGACCACAAAGATGCATGAGTGCGCCATGAGCTTCTCGGTCTCCAAAACTGGGGCATCGAATTTTAGGACAATTTCAGAAGCGATAGATGCGTCCCCTAGTAACTATCCATCGAAAATTTGTGTTCTTATTCGGGAAGGGGAGTACCACGAGATGGTAAAAGTTGGCGCCGACAAGACTAATCTGATTTTAATGGGAGAAGGAACTGAGAAGACTACTATCCTCTCAAATGCAAGTAAGGATGGGTTTGATGTTGATGATTGGCGAAATGCAACACTATGTAAGCATTTATTTATTATTTATTATTATTTTCACTTGATTATTTGTAATGTAGAAATTTTTTTCACCTCAAAATTTCTTAATATGTAGGGGTTATTGGAACAAATTTTATGGTTCAAGATTTGACAATTTCAAATGTAGCAAGAGATGGAACTGCTGTGGATAATTGGTCGTCCAATGCGGTGTTCCATAGATGCAATCTTAGGGGAGGCAACATGACTTTGCTCATCAACGGGGGTAAACAGTTTTACCGTAATTGTAGCATCTACGGTAAAAAATATCTAGTGATTGGTAATGCATACTCATATTTCCAAGGTTGCACATTCTTTAGTGATGTAGTCAATGAGGACAAGGAGGTTGTTTTTGTTGGGCAAACTCGCCAGTTTTTGTCCGACAAAACTGGTTTGATATGTCACCTATGTGCATTCAAGACCCCTGAAAATTCCAAAAACATGGTACAAAAGGTTTTTCTAGGTTGTCCACTAGGAGACGCTGCACTTATCGTAGTGATGCAGTCCTCTTTGGGCACATCACTGGCAGGCTATCTCACCGATAGTTTTGTAGCTAACACGACTTACTTTGCAATCTTTGGGAATTATGGGCCTGGTGCAGCTATGATCACCCCGTCACCATTCGTTCATGAATTACGAGAGGAGAAAGCTGAGTCCGACTTTTCATTGAGAGCATTCCTAGATGGAGATACGTGGATACCATCAGAGGTGGAAGTAGATTTGGATTTGGCTAAATGATTCGCAGTATCTTCAAAAACTTCACTAGTTCAAGGTAAAAAAACACTTCTATTTTTTAAAAATTTTTTTGAACTCGCACTTTTCACATCATGAATCCTTACTATCTTTGTTTCTTGGTAGATGACAACGGAACCTGAGTTAACTGGTTCTATCGGCGACCGTAATTTGTCAACAGTAAAATGATGGCGAGAGCTCCAGCGAAAACAAGAGCTACCATTCTTTTTTCTAGTTGTTGTTGTATTGTATTTCCGAGGGGAGGGATGACCGACTACGGTTCAAATTGATCTTCTGTAGAATTTCACTAATAGTTAGCGAAAAATTGTCTATTGCCCAATGCATAATGTGGAATGTTGTTATGTACCCACAATTTAAAAAAATAATTGAAAATATATATTTGTTACCATCTTATCCAAGTTTATACATATTTTGAAGTTGGACAACATAATTTAAAATTATGAATTTTAAAATATGTTACTTATTCATACATATACTTAGGGTTAAAAATTTATGACAGGATCAGAAGTATGGGAACATTATAAACATATATCGAATTTGAAAATTTTTGTCATCCCGAATTTGATTCTAGAGATGTTTTCGCACAACTTGTGGACTTTTCTTACTTCCTTAGACTTAAGACAGTATTGACAAATTCTAATATAGTGGGCTTTGTAGCCCACAACAATGGAAGGTAAAGGTAATGGGCTTCAAGCCCAAAACATCGATTGACATTTTGCTTTTGTTTTTTTTTTTTTTTGAAGAAAATATACTTTTCTTATAAATTATTTAAATTAGCCAACTTTAATTGACAAACAAAAAAATCAAGCTGAAGCAGGTAGGGTGGGCATTGGTCGGTTCGATTGATTCGATCAATTGAACTGATCGAATTATCGAAACTGAAATAATTGATTACTTAAAAATTAATTATTAAAGTAATTGAAATTTTACTTAGAATCGAATCTTAATTAAATCGGTCAGTTTTGCAATTAATCAAAATATTCTAATTTTAACTGAAAAAATATAATTATTTTCATTTTTTTGAAAGTTAAGCAATATACAATCTTTTTATTATGTTGACTAAAGAATAAAGTACTGTAACTAGAAGCCAAATAAATTGAGTTAAATTTAACAAACAATATTAAATGAATTAAGAGCTTCATGTAATGGAATAATTTAGTCTGATTAGTTATTTTGAATATTTTATTTAAAAATATTAAAATCAATCAAAATAACCAAAGTTTTAAAAATTAAAATCAAACCCAAAGTTTACCATATAAAAATTGAACGTATTTACAAATTGATCGATTAATTCAATTTCAACAATATTTGTATACTCTAAAAAATTAAAAAATCAGAATATTATATTATTTTAGAAAATCAGAATGTTATATTATTTTGAGCCATTAATCATTGCTTATACAGTATTTAAATATAATACAAACCATACATGACATCTAGCAATACTAATCTACAAAAAAATAAATATGATCGGCTCTTGGTAGCCGTATTGACATCGCCTCACCCTTCTATATCGTAAGGTTCGCTCCGATTCTCACTAAAAGTAAAAAATTAACAATAAAGAACACTGGTAAATTATTAGACTTATATTTTATTTTGTGCTTTTATTAAACATTTTATTTTATTAATGCATGGCATTTTACATTTTTTTTTCTTAACAGTTCAAATCCTTTGACAAAAAAAAAAAAAAAATCCCTGTGGATAGGGGAAATATATTTTAAGACTATTCTTTATAACCCTATTCATACTAATATACTAATGTTATATTAGACTTTATATTTTATTAATACGTGGCATTTTACATTTTCTTTTTCTTAATAGTTCAAATCCTTTGACAATAAAAAATGTCCCCCTTTTTTTTCTGACATTTATAATTGGTGATCGGTCGTCTTTGTATTTAGTGAACAGCTGAATCTTGTTTTATGTATTTTATTTTTCTTTCTGTGGATAGGGGAAATATATTTTAAGTAATATTATAAACATATGAATATATTAATTTAATCACATTAGTTTTTTTTCTTTTTAAATTGAGTAACTTGCTACACGTGAACGTATAATGGATTAGTTGACTTTCTTTGTATATTTTTGTCCCCTACATTTTCACTTTTTCTTTTTTCTCTATTTATATATTTATTTTCACACATTAGAAATCACAACTAACATAAAACTATAGGGGCAAAATTGAAAATAAATAAAAATATAAGGGGTATAAAACGCAAGATAAATGAAAATATATGATAACGTGCATACATAGTTTTAGTACAATTATATGACACCCATCGTGTGAGATTAAATTTCCTAAAAAGGTTATAAAAAAATTCACAATAACTACACCCAATATATTGTCATTAAAAGAGGGTTTTACAATAATTAATATATCATTCAAACAAAAAACTTACAAAGCTTTACACAAAAACATATACAAAAATTTATAAAATTAATGAATAAAATCAACACGTCTATCTCGCAAAACACCCCAACACTAACAGAGCCCAGATTATTTTTAATCATCCCATCAATATTCAATTGAATGAAATTATCATTTGAGGTAACCAACTAACAACTATAGAATTAGATGGTCTTCTTTTATCAACTAAGAGACTCCATTTTCTGGCTACATGACCACACCCCTTCAAAATCCAAATAGTAACATAATAGAACTTAATGGCAATTTAATTCTATTCAAACTAATAATTTTATGAAACCCTAAGAAACTGAAACTAAAAAGTTGAAAAGAGAAACTCTGGACAACTTAAAAATGGAGAACTCTAAAAAGTTTCCTTAAGAAAAAGAATAATCAAAACCGATCTTATAAAAATATATTATGTAAGACGATCTCAAACAATAAATTTTTGCATTCTTCTAAAAGAAAAAGTGTTTCAATAATTCCAATAATTTCAATAATTTCCATTAATTTGGCATAGACCAGCATCTAAAGGATGATTAAAGGCCAAGAGCCAATTAGTGAGATATGAGTCAAGACATGATTTTATTACTATGAGTAAAATCTTGAAATAATTTATTTTACAGACAAGTTGTATATGATTAAATAAGTTAAATCAACTAATAAAAAAATTATATAAGTACAAATTTATAGAATGTATAATATTTAACCTTCATTTTATTGATAAAAAATAATAATAATAATTTATTTTTATTGAATAATATTGTTGAACTCATTTTTTTTCTAACTCATACTCTCCTTTATGAGATCACTATGAACTTTTTGATAAAGACCACAGGGATTTCCGATTATGGCTCTTACTATTATCCTAATAGTCGACATATTCCATCACAAACATAGATTCACTCACTTTAATTTCCACAAAAGAATGACAATAGTGGAAGTGTAAGGAAAACACTTGTAAAACTGAACAAGGAAGATATAGTAGGTTCTTACTTTTGTTTGGGTGGAAGGTCACATAAATAGGCTTTGGGCTTAAGTAACTAGGTGGGCTCCAAATAGGGCCCAACCCAACATTCTTAAAAACAAAACTTTACTTTAAAAAAAAAAAAAAAAGAGAGAAAGAATCACACACACACACACTCACACAAAATGAAGGAAGACATAATATAATATGTATGTGTGTGTGTAATTAATATTTGGCACACGCACATATGCATGATTGTTCATCAGAAATGAATTCAAAAGACAGAAGCATGAATGCCCACTTGCTTGCTTGTGAAATTATGAGGGTTTTCATGATTATATATACAAAACTACAAATAGATTTATATAGTCTCGTTTCTCTATTATTTAAAGAATTTCTTTTTCAATATTGCTCATGTCTATTTGGCATTTTTCTTTTTCGAATAGTTGAATAGTTGAATTTTTCAATATGCTTGCATGCCCACTGGAAGAATGTGTGTGGCTATAAGTGAGAGAAAGATGAATGTGTGTGAGAGAGAGGGAGAGAGAAAGAAGATAAGAATGCCAAGTCTCTAAAACCCTAATCACATGATCTTTGTCCTCTTCAATTGCCTCATTTGTTTGGATCAAGAACTTAGTGTTGCTCCATGTTGTGTGCCTGGCTACATGCAAGAAAACTGCACATGGGTAATGTTCTAATCTTGGAGTAATGTGCACATGTTATTACATTGGCTTGTAGACCTAGCTATATATATATATATATATATATATATATATATAGTTGTATGTATATCTTATATTATAATTGGATATGTGAGTGTGCTAACTTAATCTGTAGTGGGACCCAAATGTATGGTACTAGTGGATGGATTCTGTCTTTGTACTATGTATCAAATTGTTACATTGGCCATGCCCATATATTCATGGGACAGGGCAAGTGATTTTCTTGGACATAAGTTTTCTCTTATATCTAATAATCATGAATCTCTAAAATAGATCGAGTGATGGATTTCTTGACGAGGGAGGACATACCACGTTTGTTGATATTCTTTTTTTTTCTCTATTTTTTTTTTAAAAGCCTCGTTCATTTTTAACAATTCCTGCGTTGCAACAAAATTGACATGAAAGAGTATTATAATATGTTCATGTATCGTGAGCTTTATCCTTATTATGCAAATATACAAAACACAATTATGAAAAAAAAATAAAAATATGATATTTGATTATCCAATTTGTTACAATTTATAAATAAGTAAGGGCGCTATCAAGTCAAGTTTTTTTTTTTCAATTATAGTGAAAAGAAAAATGAATACCCTAATTTGTAGCTCATATGTTCATATAGCCCACATGGTCTCTTGGCCCAATGTCAGAAAAAATTCGATGTTGAGTTGGATTTGTAATCATGTTTTAGAGTACAATACCTTCATGATCCAAAACATAACAATACTGGTCATCGAGTCTTATAGATCTTGTTGATTATAGTAGCCTTATAACAATTATTTTTTACGAGTGTGAGTGTGAGAACTATTAAGGAATGAAATTATTTTAGTGCTTAATGAAAAATAATATATAATAAAAAATATTGAATCCAAAAAGGTAAGAAAAAACCCAATTTTCCTTGTTTTATGTTTTAAATGTGTGTAGCTTAATTGGTAATTACAAATCCAAGTAAAATACATCATATGTTACAATTAACCTCCAACACTTAAAACATATATGCCAAACATATCCTATCAATTTTCATTAATTGATGGGAATGAGCCATGGCTTGAGTACCTTGGAAATGGCAACACAAAAGATGGACATTTATTGTATTTGTATACTTTCCCTCTAAGATGTCCTCTTCATTGCATTTGTTTCACACCTCTTCATCGAGTATCATCCCATCAAACCTTAACTATTTCCCAATCTAAAAAATATCAAATTATTAATTATAAATAGTCAAAAAAAAAGAAATTTATATATATATATATATATATATATTAATAAAAAATTATCAAATAATAACTCTTAGGAATACTTTGCAACACTTGGTATTTCTCTGGTGTAGTTATATATAGTTAGAAGTGTTCGATATCACCTAGTAAGTATACAAATGATGATTATATCTTCCAATATATAGTTAGAAGTGCCCAATATCACCTAGTAAGTATCACCTAGAAGGAGCCAATGTTCGAAGCCAAGGTAATTTCTGCGAAAAATCCATCCGAAACCCACTATCTCCGATTGCCAATGAGAATAACTACTTGGAGAGTATTGGCGACATCATTGTAACTATTGCAAATATTCCTTGGATGTAAATATAGGTTCCCGCTATTCATATCCTCGGTCCTCTAAATACACTCCAAATTAATTTTAACAAAACTAAATACAGTTAAATTAACTAAAACATCCTTATTATATTTAATTAATTTGAAAATCAAAGAAAATTGAATTTTGAGAAATGAAAAGAAATGGCAAATTGAAAGAGAGAAGGTGGGAGGGGACTTAAATTCTCTATTTTATTTAGTATATGTGTTATATAATAAAAGATACGTATTAATTAATATTATTATTATATACATATGGGATTCAATATATTAGTATATACAGCTTATATATATATATATATATATCCTTTAAATAATCATCTTAATCTTCAGAAGTCATGCATTAGATGACGAAGATTTAAAATTAAAATGGTATGTTTAACTGTGAATTCATTTAGTTTCTACATACTTGTTTTAATGTACATATTAAATAGTATACTTACACGTTAACATGACACAATTTTGTTCATATTTTTTATTAAAAGTTTCTTATAGTCAACTACTATTGGATTACTAAAAACTCGATGTTATACTTCCTCAATATGTGGAGACTAAATGCATATGTAGTTAATCTATCATTACTCGGGAGGGAGTAATTGGTTACGGATTATGAATACATAATATATTATATTTTACCATATAATTAATTTATAATAAAATTATGTTATTATTATTAAAAAATGTATCTAAACTTTTTTATACCAATATTTTTCAATTTAAAATATAATTTGATATATACATTGCATTCTCATTTTTTAAAGTTAGCATTACTAAATAATAAATTGTACAGTATTTTGAAACGAATTTTGAATGTTCAAAACATAATATAAATATTTTAATTTGCTAAAACATTGAAGTTAAACAATAAATTATAATATTATATAAATTAATAGTATAATATTTTATTTTAGTAAAAAAATTATTTATATATTTTAGATTAAAATTCATATAAAATTTTGATATACTATTTATTCAAATCCATCACATATAACAAAATTTTATAATTAATAATTCAAATGCATAAAAATAATATTCCATAATTTGTATGTAATTATTTATTTCAATACATATAATATTGGCGTTATATTAAATGTCATATAAATAAGATAAATTCAATATATCTTATATTAAAAACAGACTTAAGAAAATTATTTGAATTTTAAATTTTAGTAAAAAAATAAAAATAGAAGAAAAAAATAAAACTCTTTGAAAACATTGTCGATTAATTATAAAGATACACATAAAAAAAAAAGAAAAACTCTAAATGTTCGTCTTTTATATTACATAAGCATTGCATTACAATAATAGGGCTAAATATGTATTAAATTTCCGTATATCTTTAGATATTATGTGAATTCACATATATATATATATATATATATTTAAAAATATGTTGGAATCCGACATTATTTAGATGTATATATTTGTAAAACAAAATAAAACTAAAAATATTATTTTTTTCATTTATCCGTCTAAAGTCATTTCTACTATGAAAATGCTGAGATTTTTTATTAAATTTATATTTTATGTTTCGTTGATATAGTTGATATTTGATAATTCTTAATTGATATTTTCCTGATTTTTCTGCTTATTTTTAGGAATTAATTTGTTTTGAACATTACAAATATATAATGTAGTCAATTTCGATTTTTTATATACTTGATAATTGGTAATTATTTATTTTGTAAATTTATGTCCATAATTGTCCTTTTTTTTCCCAATATTCTTTTTTTTTTTTAATTTATGCAGCACGCTTGCCTACTTGCTGCTAATAGTTCTCAATCTCATCCAGTCCAATTTGTGTTGTATGTTTACTTCTACTGAATATGATTAATTAATTTATTATATTAGGTTAATCTTAATTTTAATTTTAAAATAAATCTATATCTATATTAATATATGTAAAAACATGATTAATTACATACAAATAATAAACTATTTTGTTTTAATAATAAAGAGTACGAGATTATTTAAATAAAAAACTAAATTTGGAAAACATTATTCAGTTTTTCTTTTATTATTTTATTTTTATTTTTTTGTAAGTTGTGTGTTACTTAGATATTTGTGTTGGTTTAATTAATAAAACCTATTTTTTAATTAATAAGATGGGGTTGAAAATGAAAAATAAAAAAATATAAAAGTTATATGAAAAAATAAAAATATTTAATATGATAGAATTATTTTGTTGATGTAGCACGTCTGCTGAGCATATAAATTGGAGTCCACTAAAATTACCATTTGTAGCTACTGCACTATATGCGGTTGTTTACATATTTTAGAAATGGTACAAAGTGCCACAAGTGTGTTTGAGTTTTAAATAAGAATTATAAATTTTTTAAAATAAATATTTTTATTATAATTAATATTTTTTCTAATTATTTATTTGTAAAGAATAATTATATATTTAACATGTGCATTGCACGAGAAATAATAGTAAAATAATCTAAAAAGCCTATTTTTAATTTTTAAAAGTGACTTAAAAAAATATACGATGTGTCTGCCTTTGTTCAGTTTAATTTTGTTTTTCTTCTTTTTAGGAATTTTTTTCAATGTATTCAAAATACAAGAAAAAGAAAAGAAATATATATATATATATATATTATTTTAAATACATTTTTAACATATAATATAGTTTTAACAATCTTTTATTTTACATTCATATCACATATATTACAATGTGATATTAAATTCAAAAAATATAATTATTCTAAAATTTTAAAATATATTTCTAATAACTCAATTATCTATGGTGTGTTATATGAATCCTCCCATTTACACGGAAAAACAATCAAATCATATCAAAGTTGATTTGGTTTGCTACAAATGACATCAATGTCAAGAATAGTATTAAAGTCGCCGATTGCATTCTTAATTTTCTCAAAACAATTACCTTGTAATTTTTGATATCAAACATGTTTTAAATATGGATATGATAACATACCAATCCTAAAACCCCTTCTTTTATTATAAAAAGTCTCTCATAAATTAAAAGTTGATCAACCCATCCATGGCTCGGTCCAATTTTTTTTCATATATCTACATCTTGCATCTGTTCTTCATCAGCACGGGTCAAGTACTCCATACAAATGCCGGGTCGATTCTCCAGCAAGTGTGCAGCAAGGCCAATGATCCTCGTTCGTGCACCTCGATCCTCGGCTCGGATCCTCGTACGCAGAATGCCGGTCTAATTGATCTTGGGAAGATTACGGTAGACAAGGGGTTCTACAGCGCAACTGGAACAAAAGTAAAGATTCATGATTTGATTTTATCTGCAAAAGATCCAGGGCTCAAGAATTCTCTGCTTTTTTGCGACAATAATTACGGTGTTGTTCTAAACAATCTGAAATTAGCATCGGATGCTATTAATGCACAAAAGTCGGGGAATTTTAACACGGCAGGAGCCAATGTTCGAAGCCAAAGTAATTTCTGCAAAAAATCCTTCCGAAACGCACCATCTCCGATTGCCAATGAGAATAACTACTTGGAGAGTATTGGCGACATCATTGTAACTATTGCAAATATTCCTTGGATGTAAATTTAGGTTCCCGCTATTCATATCCTCGGTCCTCTAAATACACTCCAAATTAATTTTAACAAAACTAAATACAGTTAAATTAACTAAAACATCCTTATTATATTTAATTAATTTGAAAATCAAAGAAAATTGAATTTTGAGAAATGAAAAGAAATGGCAAATTGAAAGAGAGAAGGTGGGAGGGGACTTAAATTCTCTATTTTATTTAGTATATGTGTTATATAATAAAAGATACGTATTAATTAATATTATTATTATATACATATGGGATTCAATATATTAGTATATACAGCTTATATATATATATATATCCTTTAAATAATCATCTTAATTTTCCTAAAAACTTATGCGGATTAATTTATAATATTATATATTTATTTAAAAAATAATATTTTAAATAAACTGCACGATATATCTAATGTATAAAAACCTTTTTTTTTTTTTTAATTTTAATTTAATGTTTAGGATTGTTTGGGTATTTTCCACCGTAGTATTTTTTATTGTCTTTCGTGTTAAAATTTAATGTTTTTTTTTTCATATGTACGATAATAAACGGATTTATGAATATATGATTTAAATAGATATAAATTTCTTCTTCTTCGTCTTCTTCCCCCCGTGACTCCCCCACCCTCACCCCCACCAGCAGTAATACCAGATACATTTACAGACGATTATTATAGTAAATGGTAATAATTGTTTTTCTAGCTGTCTATCATATGCTAATAAATATCCAAACCTAACATTTCTTTTTTCTTTCTGTAATTTCCCATCACTCTCAATTTACCTGCTGCTATCCCCATATCTGAAAACACCATCCCACAAGCATACATTTCTTCTTCTCCATTTCCCCACCCAAACTACCATCATTTCCATTTAAAATACTCCCTCAAAAAATAATAAAACCACAAAACCATTTAAAATACTACCTCCCATATCAGTTGCCTTATTGTACTCGATATCGTTGTCCCCGTAACATATGAATATTTACAACAAAAACCCAACTAATTACCAACTCCATTATTTTTCTTGTGAAAGAGATGCTTTTCTGGGTTTTGCGGAATCTGCAACTTCACTGGCGCAGCAGACTGCTGAGAGGTTCAGACATACCGGAGCTGCGGTTCTTATTTGCCTTTTTGAAGGGGATGGTGGAGAATTTAGAGTTATTCTCGGTAAGAAATCATCAAAGCTTTCTACTCATTCTGGTTCGTTTTGATTCGTTTTTCTTAAATTCGTGGTTTTGTCTAGGTGATCTTGGTTGTTGATGATGATAATCCTGTTTTTCTTCGTCGTAATTTGATTTTTTTTGCGCAATTGAGTACTTGATCTTGGTAATTCAGTAAAAAATTAGTATTTTGGACATAATGTATGTGCTGATTTGGGTTTTCTGAATTCGTCATCAATGTATTAGGGTTTTCGAGATTCTTTGCCAATGTATTCAGAATTTTGAAATCGAGGGACATGGAATCATGATCTAAATGTTATCAGAATCCGAGATAAAAAAATTGATAGAGATGTAGGAAATTCAGTATGGTTTGACATAATCAGTTGTGTTGATTAATTTGCAATTCATTTACCATCTCACATGTAAATGTAGTTCTTTTATTGATGTTTTTTTCCTTCCATTTTTTGGGATTTCCTTAGTGGGCTGTGTGTTGCATTTGAATTGTAAGACATCTGAACACAGGTGAAGTTTCATTGCCTGGAGGGAAATCAGAGGAGACAGATGTGGATGATGCTGACACAGCGACAAGGGAAGCAAAGGAGGACATAGGATTGGATCCTACAGTTGTAAATGTTGTGACTTGAGCCATTCTTGTCAAAGGTATGCACACCGTCCTCACATATGATGTTACTCTTCCCTGCGACAAGTCTCAAGCATGACATTAACACTGTATTAAGGGAGAAAATTTTACCGCCTTCTCCATCCTTTTTAATGGGTTGTCATGCTGATGTGTGATAAGGTGGAGCCCCCAATGCCAAATCAGCTTAAACAAAAGATGTTAACTTAATATTTGGACGGAGGTGTCTATTTATTTGAAATTTAGAATATTTATTTAAAATTTAGAATATTTATTTGAAATTTATTAATTAAGGGGTTTATTTGTCCTAATTCAAAAATTCAAGTATATTATTGGACAAAAAAAATTGTTCAGGTGTTGATTTGAGCCTGTAACATAAGTTGGAGGGTCTATTTGTACTTTTTCCATAAAAAAAAATTGATTAATTCCATATTTATGCTGTAGTTACAATCACACCTAGAACATGCTAAGGAAATCTTTTGAACATTTTTTTGGAGTTATGGTGGTCTTGAATGTACAATATGGCAAAAGATCAAGCCAGCTTTGTTAGTTAAAAGCTGATGAGATTGTCCAGTGAAAATAACCTCTTTGTCCTCATACACTCTCTCACTAAAGAATGTGCAGCTATGAATATATGAGTATGTATTATCGGTCACCAAATAAGTTTTACCGTAAATACTACCATCACGATAGAATTGCTTAACTCCATTCATAAGCAGAGTCTTGTTGCTCCCTCTAAGATTACACCTATAAAACACTGCATTTGATGACCAATTATACACAATAGTTCTATCTTTTGTTAGATTTGAAATTATTAAATCTTGAGTTATAAAATTTATTCTAATGACCCATGCACATTATTTAGGAAGTACTGATGATTTTTTTTTTAAATTACAAACAATCAAGTGAAAATGGAAAATATATAAATAGTTACATAGTGTTCACTTCGTCTGTCATCAAATCCATCTGTACTTGTATTTGAGATGATCTTTGTCTTTTCAATTCCTTCTCCAATCAAAAACAAGATTGCTCTTGTCGACATCAATTTTTACAATCTCGTGGTACTCTCCTCCCCGGATAAGGATGCAAATTTTTTATGGAGAATTTTTGGGAGACGCTTCTATTGTTTCAGATTCTTGGACGATTTCAGAAGCAATAGAAGTGTGCCCATTAATTTTTTATAAAAAATTTGCATCCTTATCTGGGGAAGAGAGTACCACGAGATTGTAAAAGTTGATATCCGCAAAAGCAATCTGTTTTTGATTGGAGAAAGAACTCAAAAGACACTGATTATCTCAAATACAAGTACAGATGGATCTGATGATGATGATATGCAAAGTGCAACACTATCTAAGTATTTATATATTTTCCATTTTCATTTGATTGCTTGTAATTTCAAGAATTTTTTTCGTCACGTACTTCCTAAATAATGTGCAGGTATCATCGGAATAGATTTTATGACTCAAGATTTGACAATTTAAAATCTAATAAAAGATGGAACTGTTGTGGATAATTGGTAGTCAAATGCGGTGTTTTATAGGTGTAATTTTAGAGGAGGCAACAAGACTCTACTTATGAATGGAGTTAAGCAATTCAATCGTGATTGTAGTATCTGTGGTAAAACTTATTTGGTAGCTGGTAATGCATACTCATGTATTTAAAGCTGCACTTTCTTTTGAATGGGTGTGTATAATGATAAAGAGGTTATTTTCGCTGAATAATCTTGTCAGCTTTTAAGTGACAAAGTTGGCTTTTGATATTTCACCTTTGTACATTCAAGACCATTCATAACTCTAAAAAAAGGTCTCCTTAGGCGGTCCATTAAGAGATGCTGCACTTATCGTAGTGATGCAGTCTTTATTGGATGCATCACTGACGAATGAGCTATCTCACTGATAGCTTTGTAGCAAATAATTTGCGATCTTCGGAAATTATGGGCCTGGTGCAGCTGTGATCACTACACCACCATTTGTCCATGTATCACGAGAGGAATAAGTCGAGCCTGACTTCTCACTGAGATCGTTCCTAGATGGTGATATGTGGCTACCGTCAGAGTTGTATATAGATTTGGATTTGACTAAATGATCAATTCCTCAATATTTTTAAAAATTCAACCGGTGTAAGGTAAAAAAACCATTTTCTCTTTGTTTCCCCATTCTTTTGGTCCACACACCCACACTTTTTTACCACCGTGAATCCTTCCCTTTTTTTTTGGGAGATGGCAATGGAACCTTAATCAACTGGGCAGATCCGCGGTTATAACTTATTAATGGAGTGGGCAGTGGTGGCGAGAGCTCCGATGAAAATGAGAGTTGCTCTTTCTTCTGCTCCTGTTGTTAGTACTTTTAAGGGGATGGATGACTTACTGTGGTGGTTCGAATAGAAACGAGTTTGTAAGTGATGAATTGAGAAGATGTAATCGAGGTGCTGTCTTTGTACATGAAAAACAGTAGGAAATTATCAGATTTTTCCCATAAGTTTGTATTTTTGAATGATTAATAGATGATGAAATTTAGCATGTTATAGGTGTGATTTGTAAATACTGCAATATGGAATTAAT
Source organism: Caryopteris x clandonensis (assembly GCA_028749325.2). Taxonomy (NCBI): domain Eukaryota; kingdom Viridiplantae; phylum Streptophyta; class Magnoliopsida; order Lamiales; family Lamiaceae; genus Caryopteris; species Caryopteris x clandonensis. The sequence continues at coordinate 10,044,268 of JAPYKT020000003.1, forward strand.
CAATTTTTTATATCATGGTTTTCATGGCTTATGATTATATATATATATATATATTGGGAAAAAAAAAAAAAACCTACATGAAGGTGATAAAACCCTACATTGGGCTCATACAATTTCATTAGACTTGTAATAAAACAAATAACAATACAAAATTAGAGCATTTCAATTCTGTCCACCAACTACATTCAACAATTAATTTAAGTCATACAAATATTTACATGTCATCATTTCATGTAATAATTAAATCAGTTATATATAAATGGTATATTATTAATTAATATAACAAAATACCACTAACTGTGGGATTTTATAACAGTGAATAATTTAATAACATTTAATTATGAAAGATTTATTGAGAAAGTATTACTGATAATTTTTTTATTAAACTAATATTTTAAAAGAAATTCAATCTATCTATAGTAATATGCTAGTATTCCATATTTTATTAAATATTTATATTTTTTGTTTTATCTGTTAAATAAATTATGTTGCTATTAATTTTATAATTTTATTTAATTTTATATCACTTCTTTTAGAGTGCAATTATTCACACCTCCAAATTTTTTAAATATTTCTTAAATTTTTTATATGATTAAATACTATTAACATTACTAAAATATGCTTATATTCAATATGTTCAAAGATCGTTCAAAACATTTAGACGAACAAGTAAAATAGTATTCACAAATGTTGTCGAACATTACTTTAGTTGTACGTTAGGATATTCCAAACAAGCCTCAAGCCAACAGGTCCGTTCTTGTTCGACAAATGAGTTTCAAACATGAGTACTGTTCGACATGTTGAACAAAATATATGTTCGACAGATCAGATTCGAACACATACAAGGCGTGGAACAAATTCAAATCAAAACATTAAAAAAGTAAACAAAAAATGTATTGATTTGAATAATTTAAAAAAAAAAAAGGTATAATTATCATAAATAAAATATATTTAGTTAATGAATTGTATTTAAAAAATTAGGGTGGCTAACAACATCACTTTCTTTTTTATGTTAAAAAATTTAATTTGTATTTTTGAATATATCGTCTTTATTACTTTGGGAAGTCAAGTGATTTTTATTATTTACTTATTTATTATTATTATTTTAAGGGAAATAACGACGACGGAATCACCTCCATAAACTGAAAAATGACATCTTTTTCGTGAGACATGCAATTTACGACGGAAATTTACACTTGCCATCTTAACATCAAAATCATCCAAGAATCGCCCTATTTTCGCCAAGGAAAGAATTCCCATTTCATTGGAAACGGAATCATCTATCACTAGAAACAATGAGGAATGCCCCACATCCCCCGCCAAAGCCCTCTGCGCCGTCGCCGGAATCAGGGGAGGGCGGTAGAGGAGAGCCCCTCCTCCGCCCAACAACTGGCGGAGCTGGCGGGCTTCGTAAGAAGGGTGCGTCGGTCCGGGCGTGGCTGGTGGTGGATCCAACGGGGCAAGCCCACGTGGTGGAGGTCGGCAAGCATGAAATCATGCGGAGAACGGGCCTCCCGGCACGCGATCTCCGGATTCTAGACCCTGTTTTGTCGTACCCCTCCACGGTTTTGGGCCGCGAGCGGGCCGTCGTGGTTAATCTGGAGCACATAAAGGCAATAATCACGGCTCACGAAGTGCTTTTTCTGAATTCCAGAGACCCCTTAGTCACCCCTTTCGTTAAGAAGATTCGAGGAATCTTTCGCCATCGTCAAGCTTTCATGTCACCTCAGGTTCCCTTCTCTCTCTCTCCCACACACGTTATCATCTACATGCGTATATGAACAATGCCATTTGATTCTTGTATATTGAAGGTGTAATTTTGGTGTTGAAATACATAATTTGGGGTTTCCGAGTTATTTCCAGTTTACACTGGCATTCAAATTGATTTTATTTGTTCCCAATATAATTAATGTCTGCAGACCCCACAATTTCGTTTGGAAGTGTTGTTTAATTCTGCTAATTTTCACCCTCTTCTGAATTGTGGTTAAATTTTTTGCTAGGCTAGATTCTTTAGGCTTGTTGTATGATAGTATAGGAAATTTGAATGATTTTTTATGAGATGGTGTAATGGTATTTAAGGAAGCTGGAGGTAATGACGACGATAAGGCGTGGGAGAATATGTATAACTCGGAAGAGTCACAACCAACAGCTGTTAGTCCTCACCAATTTGATAGTGGAAGTTTCCAGAATAAGAATGAAGAGGGCAATACAGATGGCGAGCAACAAGTTGGGGAGAATGCACACGGCTTGAAGCTTCTCCCGTTTGAATTTGTTGCGCTCGAGGCATGTCTTGAGGCTGCTTGCAGTAGCTTGGAGAATGAGGTATGAACATCTTGTACTAAAGTTCCAATTAGTAAAGTTTATTTGGCTTATCTTTTGTTTTCGTTTTAAAATTAATTTTGGATGTTTTCTTTATAAAATTTTAACCAGGCAAGAAGACTAGAGCAAGAAGCCCACCCAGCATTGGATAAGCTGACATCGAAGATCAGCACTCTCAATTTAGAACGCGTGAGACAAATTAAAAGTCGCTTGGTTGCTATAACAGGGCGTGTTCAAAAGGTCGGGTTTTTCTTTCTTTTTTTGAAGTTTCTGTATTTTCGTCTTTGTATAAGTTTTTGGCTAACTGAAGTTTGTCTAGTGATTGAAAACGTTTTCTTTTGTTTTTTTAGACGAATGTATCTGTTTACATGTCCTGGTAAATTGTCCACTTCATAATCCATTTCTACTGCAGTTTCCTTCTTACGATATTACATCTGCATTTTGTTGTCTGGCAATTTTGATTTGAGGTATCAAGGAAGCTGATGTAATTTAGAGAAGATGAAATTGCAAATAGTCTTAGAACTTGAAGTTTAGTATTATAATAGGAAGCTGGAAATGTTCGATATATATGACTGTAATTGCTACTTTCATGTTTGCATCTAATCACATTGAATGCAGTCAACTGGTTTCTTCTTTAAAAATTTCACACCCTTTTTTCATAAATTTGGCTAAAATTCTGTAATGATGTTTTAAAACTTTTTTTATGGAGTGTTCGCAATTATGGACTGCTGCAGATTGGTTAGAAATATACCAACACTTCGGTTATCTATATCTTAACATTTAATATTAGAAGATTCTTGCTGAAATTAAAGATTTTAAATGAGTTGTAAACATTTCGGTTAAAAAATATTGAGTGTCGAACAATTCTTGGATTCATATTTTATATATTATTAGTTTCTTCTAAATATATATTAAAAACTATACTTACCTGTTATAGCAATCTAAAATGGACGAGAAAATGCACTGAATACTAAAAGTACTTTGTATTTTGCTTTATATATATATATATAGATATAGATAGTAATTTTTTTAAATAAATAAATAATATTATTTTAATTAAATAAATACTATTCTGAATTAAGTGCTTAGTGCAAATTATTTGGAGAGAATATATGATTAGATTCTGATAAAGTACGAAATCTTAATTATAAATAAATAAATCTTAATTATAATTGACAATTCTTCTTTATTAATTTTATTGTCGTACTCCATTATTTTGAATCAGTTCAAAGAATCTATTAATTTTATTGTCGTACTCCTATTTTTTTGCTACTTTTGATCTGTATATATCTCTAATCTATACCGGAACCAATAAGATAAATTATACGAAGAACTAATCCAAGATTCTGCAATCATAAGAAGTTCAATTTTTGGTTCTACACAAAGATTGAATCCAATGATTCCGCCACCGAAAGAGTCACCGCCGCCGCTGGAGTCAGGGGAAGGCGGCGTAGGAGAGCCGCCTGTCCGGCCAACAACCGGTGGAGCAGTCGGGCATCGGAAGAAGAGTGCGTGGGTGCGATCATGGCTGAAGGTGGACTCCTCCGGCGAAGCACAGGTGGTGGAGATCGGCAAGCATGCTATCATGAGGAGGACGGGCCTCCCGGCCCGCGACCTTCGGATACTGGACCCTGTTTTATCACACCCGTCCACAATTTTGGGCCGAGAGCGGGCCGTCGTGGTCAGTTTGGAGCACATAAAAGCCGTAATCACGGCCCATGAAATCCTGTGTCTGAATGCCAGAGACCCCTTTGTCATCTCTTTTGTTGCGAAGCTTCAGGGAATCTTCTGCCATCGCCAAGCTGTAAAGTCCACACAGGTCTCTCTCTCTCTCACACAAACACACACACACACGCACGCACACATTCGCGCACATCATCCACATGAGTTTATATGATTTCTGTCTTACCAATTGCGCTTCATTTACACTCTTTTCATTGATTTGTGCAATTACATAAATTTCTTTTGCAATGTGATCTAATTAATGTTACTACAACTCAATTTCTTTCTAAACTTTGATTTCATCGTAGTTGAATAGGTTCTTTAGCATTGTTGTAACGATAGTACAGATATCAAGAGTTTCGAATTCAATTGATGAGATGGTTGTAATGGTATTCAAGGAAACTGGAGCAGAATGTAACAATGCAGCACGGGAAGATCTTTATAATCCCGAAGATGGAGGGGGCAATGCAGATGGAGAACGAAGAGTCGAAGAAAATGCACTCAGCCTGAAGATTCTTCCGTTTGAATTCGTCGCTCTCGAGGCATGTCTTGAGGCTGCTTGCACCAGCTTGGATGATGAAGTATGGATTATTTCTTGCACTACATTTTTCTATCAGTACAGTGTTATATTTTGCATGTATGATCCTCTTTTCAAATTGAATCGTTTGTTTTCCTCTTATAATTGGTTATGGTTGTTTTCTGTATCAATTTTATGAATAGGCGAGAAGGCTGGAACAAGAAGCACATCCGGCATTGGATAGGCTGACTTCAAAGATCAGCACTCTCAATTTAGAACGCGTGCGACAAATTAAGAGCCGCTTGGTTGCTATAACCGGCCGTGTGCAAAAGGTCGATTGCCTCTTTTTCTTTTGTTATGCAATCTTTTCTGAAGTGTTGTATGATGTTGGAACCTTGTGGTTTCGGCTTTGCATAAACCTTTGATCGAGTCTGTCTAGTTGTTGGAACTGCTTTCGTTCTTTTTTTCACTGTTTTTCCATAGATGACCTTCTGTCTTTCATTCCTTCTCATTTCTCGTCCAATATAGTGTATTCGATCTGAAGCACAAAGGAATCTGATGTATGAAACTCTGCAAATAATTATAGTAGTAGTTTGTAAAATATGCTGCTTCTGTCTGCAACTTACGTAATCAGTGCATAAATTGAAATATTATGCAGCACACTGGTCTTTTTGTCACCATCTATACATCTTCGTCTGGGGTAAAAGAACATGGTTTTGCAGGTGAGGGACGAACTAGAGAATTTGCTTGATGACGATGGAGATATGGCCGAGATGTATTTGACTGAAAATTTTGAGACAGAGCAGCTTGAGAGTTCTTTTGATTCTTCTGTAAACAGGCTGGATGTCGTAGATGAAGAAGCTGATCCGGACGATAGGCCTGTGAAAGCCCCTCTATTTCTAACAGTAGAATTGTTCATATTTGTTTTTTGACTTGCCATTATAACTCTGCTCTATTTGTGGGATTTGATAGGAGTTCCATTGATTCTGATGCTGGGATCCTGGAAATCGACAATGAGCTGACGATCAGTGGACCTAATTCTCGTAGAAGAGACAGCCACGAAACAAGAACTCATAGCGCTGCTACGAAGCATCTTGATGTGGAGGAGCTTGAAATGATCTTGGAAGCATATTTTGTTCAGATTGAAGGCACATTGAACAAACTATCCACTGTAAGAGCTGTTTCAACTCATACTTTAGCTTCTCGTATCTTCTTGTCAGGCATCCTGACATTTCATCTTTGTGTAACTGACAATGTTGTTGTTCCGATGTTGTGGAAAGCTGAGGGAGTACGTGGACGATACGGAAGATTACCTAAACATAATGCTGGATGACAAGCAGAACCATCTGCTGCAAATGGGAGTCATGCTAACTACAGCAACAGTCGTGGCAAACTATTTTATCGCCTTATCGGGTGTCTTTGGTATGAACATCGCCATTGAGTTGTACGACAGCAAAAAAAGCGGGGATGCCCGATTTCCTTTGGACTGTTGGAGGAGGCACGGTGGCTTGTGTTATCTTGTACGCAGCTGCCATTGCCTGGTACAAACACAAACGCCTACTGAGCTGAGTGAGTGCTGGACACATATTTATGTAGTGGCATAGACTTTCGAATGCAGTTATCTAAAGGCAGAATTCATACTTTTAGTTATGTGGTTTTTAGACGATGTAAATAGCTCTTAAAGGCCCCAATGCATAATGTGGAATGTTATTATATACCCACGACTTAAAAAAATAATTGAAAATATATATTTGTTTCCATCTTATCAAAGACTTTATACATATTTTGAAGTTGGACAACATAATTTAAAATTATGAATTTTAAAATATGTTACTTATTTATACATATACTTAGGGTTAAAATTTTATGACAGGATCAGAAGCATGGGGACATTATAAACATATATCGAATTTGATTCTAGAGATGTTTTGACACAAGTTGTGGATTTTGTTATTTTCTTAAACTTAAAACATGTTTGACAAATTCTATTATAGTGGGCTTTGTAGCCCACAACAATGAAAGGTAAAGATAATGGGCTTCAAACCCAAAACATCGATTGACATTTTGCCTTTATTTATTTTTTCTTTTTTGAAGAAAATATACTTTTCTTATAAATTATTTAAATTAGCCAACATTAATTGACAAACGAAAAAATCTAGGGTGGGCATTGGTCGGTTCGATTGATTCGATCAATTGAACTGATCGAATTATCGAAACTGAAATAATTGATTACTTAAAATATAACAATTAGATTGATCGAAAATTTACTTAAAATTGAAACCTATTTACAAATCGATCAATTAATTCAATTTCAAAAATATTTGTATACTCTAAAAAAATTAGAAAATCAGAATATTATATTATTTTAGAAATCAGAATGTTATATTATGTTGAGCCATTAATCATTGCTTATACAGTATTTGAATAGGAAAATTGGTGCTCAAATTCTAATTTTAAATTGAGAAATAATGTTTCCATGTGGGTAAACCATTATTTTCAATGAATTCAAAGAATCTTGCAAATTATTGAAAATGTTATATAGAAGATTTGGTCAGCAGCTGCGGTGTCCCCTTCTTTCTTATTATTTTTATCTGTATCTAACTTTATTTTGTGCATACTCAAAATGACTAAATCACCCTTTATAACCTTATTCATACTAATTTACGAATGAATATTCTAAATATAAAAAAAATTGTTTTGGATAAGTTCAGTTAGTTTGGATAACCGAATCGGTCCTACGAAAAATTGAAATCTTGTCAAATCTTTTAAATTAAAAATTTATAATTTTTTTAATTAAAAAATAACTCAAAATATATTTTTAAAATCAAATCAACAAATAAAAAAAATGGTTTAAACACAAAGTGGTAATTTTGGTGAGATTGAGCTCTAGGAAATTGATAAAAGTATAAAATTACATTTTTGAAAAACATAACTTCCTTTTGTGACATGGAGGGAGATACGGTTCAAATTTGTTCATCTTTTATTCTTTCTTAAAATTTATCTATTTTTTGTAAGTTCTTCAGAAGTCATGCATTAGATGACGAAGATTTAAAATTAAAATGGTATGTTTAACTGTGAATTCATTTAGTTTCTACATACTTGTTTTAATGTACATATTAAATAGTATACTTACACGTTAACATGACACAATTTTGTTCATATTTTTTATTAAAAGTTTCTTATAGTCAACTACTATTGGATTACTAAAAACTCGATGTTATACTTCCTCAATATGTGGAGACTAAATGCATATGTAGTTAATCTATCATTACTCGGGAGGGAGTAATTGGTTACGGATTATGAATACATAATATATTATATTTTACCATATAATTAATTTATAATAAAATTATGTTATTATTATTAAAAAATGTATCTAAACTTTTTTATACCAATATTTTTCAATTTAAAATATAATTTGATATATACATTGCATTCTCATTTTTTAAAGTTAGCATTACTAAATAATAAATTGTACAGTATTTTGAAACGAATTTTGAATGTTCAAAACATAATATAAATATTTTAATTTGCTAAAACATTGAAGTTAAACAATAAATTATAATATTATATAAATTAATAGTATAATATTTTATTTTAGTAAAAAAATTATTTATATATTTTAGATTAAAATTCATATAAAATTTTGATATACTATTTATTCAAATCCATCACATATAACAAAATTTTATAATTAATAATTCAAATGCATAAAAATAATATTCCATAATTTGTATGTAATTATTTATTTCAATACATATAATATTGGCGTTATATTAAATGTCATATAAATAAGATAAATTCAATATATCTTATATTAAAAACAGACTTAAGAAAATTATTTGAATTTTAAATTTTAGTAAAAAAATAAAAATAGAAGAAAAAAATAAAACTCTTTGAAAACATTGTCGATTAATTATAAAGATACACATAAAAAAAAAAAAGAAAAACTCTAAATGTTCGTCTTTTATATTACATAAGCATTGCATTACAATAATAGGGCTAAATATGTATTAAATTTCCGTATATCTTTAGATATTATGTGAATTCACATATATATATATATATATATATATATATTTTTAAAAATATGTTGGAATCCGACATTATTTAGATGTATATATTTGTAAAACAAAATAAAACTAAAAATATTATTTTTTTCATTTATCCGTCTAAAGTCATTTCTACTATGAAAATGCTGAGATTTTTTATTAAATTTATATTTTATGTTTCGTTGATATAGTTGATATTTGATAATTCTTAATTGATATTTTCCTGATTTTTCTGCTTATTTTTAGGAATTAATTTGTTTTGAACATTACAAATATATAATGTAGTCAATTTCGATTTTTTATATACTTGATAATTGGTAATTATTTATTTTGTAAATTTATGTCCATAATTGTCCTTTTTTTTCCCAATATTCTTTTTTTTTTTTTTAATTTATGCAGCACGCTTGCCTACTTGCTGCTAATAGTTCTCAATCTCATCCAGTCCAATTTGTGTTGTATGTTTACTTCTACTGAATATGATTAATTAATTTATTATATTAGGTTAATCTTAATTTTAATTTTAAAATAAATCTATATCTATATTTATATATTTAAAAACATGATTAATTACATACAAATAATAAACTATTTTGTTTTAATAATAAAGAGTACGAGATTATTTAAATAAAAAACTAAATTTGGAAAACATTATTCAGTTTTTCTTTTATTATTTTATTTTTATTTTTTTGTAAGTTGTGTGTTACTTAGATATTTGTGTTGGTTTAATTAATAAAACCTATTTTTTAATTAATAAGATGGGGTTGAAAATGAAAAATAAAAAAATATAAAAGTTATATGAAAAAATAAAAATATTTAATATGATAGAATTATTTTGTTGATGTAGCACGTCTGCTGAGCATATAAATTGGAGTCCACTAAAATTACCATTTGTAGCTACTGCACTATATGCGGTTGTTTACATATTTTAGAAATGGTACAAAGTGCCACAAGTGTGTTTGAGTTTTAAATAAGAATTATAAATTTTTTAAAATAAATATTTTTATTATAATTAATATTTTTTCTAATTATTTATTTGTAAAGAATAATTATATATTTAACATGTGCATTGCACGAGAAATAATAGTAAAATAATCTAAAAAGCCTATTTTTAATTTTTAAAAGTGACTTAAAAAAATATACGATGTGTCTGCCTTTGTTCAGTTTAATTTTGTTTTTCTTCTTTTTAGGAATTTTTTTCAATGTATTCAAAATACAAGAAAAAGAAAAGAAATATATATATATATATATATTATTTTAAATACATTTTTAACATATAATATAGTTTTAACAATCTTTTATTTTACATTCATATCACATATATTACAATGTGATATTAAATTCAAAAAATATAATTATTCTAAAATTTTAAAATATATTTCTAATAACTCAATTATCTATGGTGTGTTATATGAATCCTCCCATTTACACGGAAAAACAATCAAATCATATCAAAGTTGATTTGGTTTGCTACAAATGACATCAATGTCAAGAATAGTATTAAAGTCGCCGATTGCATTCTTAATTTTCTCAAAACAATTACCTTGTAATTTTTGATATCAAACATGTTTTAAATATGGATATGATAACATACCAATCCTAAAACCCCTTCTTTTATTATAAAAAGTCTCTCATAAATTAAAAGTTGATCAACCCATCCATGGCTCGGTCCAATTTTTTTTCATATATCTACATCTTGCATCTGTTCTTCATCAGCACGGGTCAAGTACTCCATACAAATGCCGGGTCGATTCTCCAGCAAGTGTGCAGCAAGGCCAATGATCCTCGTTCGTGCACCTCGATCCTCGGCTCGGATCCTCGTACGCAGAATGCCGGTCTAATTGATCTTGGGAAGATTACGGTAGACAAGGGGTTCTACAGCGCAACTGGAACAAAAGTAAAGATTCATGATTTGATTTTATCTGCAAAAGATCCAGGGCTCAAGAATTCTCTGCTTTTTTGCGACAATAATTACGGTGTTGTTCTAAACAATCTGAAATTAGCATCGGATGCTATTAATGCACAAAAGTCGGGGAATTTTAACACGGCAGGAGCCAATGTTCGAAGCCAAAGTAATTTCTGCAAAAAATCCTTCCGAAACGCACCATCTCCGATTGCCAATGAGAATAACTACTTGGAGAGTATTGGCGACATCATTGTAACTATTGCAAATATTCCTTGGATGTAAATTTAGGTTCCCGCTATTCATATCCTCGGTCCTCTAAATACACTCCAACTTAATTTTAACAAAACTAAATACAGTTAAATTAACTAAAACATCCTTATTATATTTAATTAATTTGAAAATCAACAAAAAATTGAATTTTGAGAAATGAAAAGAAATGGCAAATTGAAAGAGAGAAGGTGGGAGGGGACTTAAATTCTCTATTTTATTTAGTATATGTGTTATATAATAAAAGATACGTATTAATTAATATTATTATTATATACATGTGGGATTCAATGATTATGTTAAAATAAAATAAAATATAGAATAAAATAGAAAGATATAAATCCGAGATACCCAGTACATGTGGGAGTGCTATTAATTTTTTTTATTCCATTTCATATCTTCTATTTTAGATCACCATATGTATATAATCACAATGAAAATGAAAGATGAAATACAGAGGATCCAGACGGAAAAGCTTTAAAGCATTTCTACTTCAGGCCAAACCCATTTCTCTTTCCCCCACACCTTCCACTCTCTCTCTCTCTCTTTCTGTAAACATACTATATTTTTTCTGTATCTAACTTTATTTTGTGCATACTCAAAATGACTAAATCACCCTTAATAACCCTATTCTATACTAATGTACTAATGTTATATTAGAATTTATATTTTATTAATACTTGGCATTTTACATTTTCTTTTTCTTAATAGTTCAAATCCTTTGACAATAAAAAATGTCCCCCTTTTTTTTCTGACATTTATAATTGGTGATCGGTCGTCTTTGTATTTAGTGAACAGCTGAATCTTGTTTTATGTATTTTATTTTTCTTTCTGTGGATAGGGGAAATATATTTTAAGTAATATTATAAACATATGAATATATTAATTTAATCACATTAGTTTTTTTTCTTTTTAAATTGAGTAACTTGCTACACGTGAACGTATAATGGATTAGTTGACTTTCTTTGTATATTTTTGCCCCCTACATTTTCACTTTTTTTTTTCTCTTTTTATATATTTATTTTCACACATTAGAAATCACAACTCAAATAAAAATATAGGGGCAAAATTGAAAATAAATAAAAATATAAGGGGTATAAAACACAAGATAAATGAAAATATATGAAAAACGTGCATACATCATTGTAACTATTGCAAATATTCCTTGGATGTAAATATAGGTTCCCGCTATTCATATCCTCGGTCCTCTAAATACACTCCAAATTAATTTTAACAAAACTAAATACAGTTAAATTAACTAAAACATCCTTATTATATTTAATTAATTTGAAAATCAAAGAAAATTGAATTTTGAGAAATGAAAAGAAATGGCAAATTGAAAGAGAGAAGGTGGGAGGGGACTTAAATTCTCTATTTTATTTAGTATATGTGTTATATAATAAAAGATACGTATTAATTAATATTATTATTATATACATATGGGATTCAATATATTAGTATATACAGCTTATATATATATATATATCCTTTAAATAATCATCTTAATTTTCCTAAAAACTTATGCGGATTAATTTATAATATTATATATTTATTTAAAAAATAATATTTTAAATAAACTGCACGATATATCTAATGTATAAAAACCTTTTTTTTTTTTTTAATTTTAATTTAATGTTTAGGATTGTTTGGGTATTTTCCACCGTAGTATTTTTTATTGTCTTTCGTGTTAAAATTTAATGTTTTTTTTTTCATATGTACGATAATAAACGGATTTATGAATATATGATTTAAATAGATATAAATTTCTTCTTCTTCGTCTTCTTCCCCCCGTGACTCCCCCACCCTCACCCCCACCAGCAGTAATACCAGATACATTTACAGACGATTATTATAGTAAATGGTAATAATTGTTTTTCTAGCTGTCTATCATATGCTAATAAATATCCAAACCTAACATTTCTTTTTTCTTTCTGTAATTTCCCATCACTCTCAATTTACCTGCTGCTATCCCCATATCTGAAAACACCATCCCACAAGCATACATTTCTTCTTCTCCATTTCCCCACCCAAACTACCATCATTTCCATTTAAAATACTCCCTCAAAAAATAATAAAACCACAAAACCATTTAAAATACTACCTCCCATATCAGTTGCCTTATTGTACTCGATATCGTTGTCCCCGTAACATATGAATATTTACAACAAAAACCCAACTAATTACCAACTCCATTATTTTTCTTGTGAAAGAGATGCTTTTCTGGGTTTTGCGGAATCTGCAACTTCACTGGCGCAGCAGACTGCTGAGAGGTTCAGACATACCGGAGCTGCGGTTCTTATTTGCCTTTTTGAAGGGGATGGTGGAGAATTTAGAGTTATTCTCGGTAAGAAATCATCAAAGCTTTCTACTCATTCTGGTTCGTTTTGATTCGTTTTTCTTAAATTCGTGGTTTTGTCTAGGTGATCTTGGTTGTTGATGATGATAATCCTGTTTTTCTTCGTCGTAATTTGATTTTTTTTGCGCAATTGAGTACTTGATCTTGGTAATTCAGTAAAAAATTAGTATTTTGGACATAATGTATGTGCTGATTTGGGTTTTCTGAATTCGTCATCAATGTATTAGGGTTTTCGAGATTCTTTGCCAATGTATTCAGAATTTTGAAATCGAGGGACATGGAATCATGATCTAAATGTTATCAGAATCCGAGATAAAAAAATTGATAGAGATGTAGGAAATTCAGTATGGTTTGACATAATCAGTTGTGTTGATTAATTTGCAATTCATTTACCATCTCACATGTAAATGTAGTTCTTTTATTGATGTTTTTTTCCTTCCATTTTTTGGGATTTCCTTAGTGGGCTGTGTGTTGCATTTGAATTGTAAGACATCTGAACACAGGTGAAGTTTCATTGCCTGGAGGGAAATCAGAGGAGACAGATGTGGATGATGCTGACACAGCGACAAGGGAAGCAAAGGAGGACATAGGATTGGATCCTACAGTTGTAAATGTTGTGACTTGAGCCATTCTTGTCAAAGGTATGCACACCGTCCTCACATATGATGTTACTCTTCCCTGCGACAAGTCTCAAGCATGACATTAACACTGTATTAAGGGAGAAAATTTTACCGCCTTCTCCATCCTTTTTAATGGGTTGTCATGCTGATGTGTGATAAGGTGGAGCCCCCAATGCCAAATCAGCTTAAACAAAAGATGTTAACTTAATATTTGGACGGAGGTGTCTATTTATTTGAAATTTAGAATATTTATTTAAAATTTAGAATATTTATTTGAAATTTATTAATTAAGGGGTTTATTTGTCCTAATTCAAAAATTCAAGTATATTATTGGACAAAAAAAATTGTTCAGGTGTTGATTTGAGCCTGTAACATAAGTTGGAGGGTCTATTTGTACTTTTTCCATAAAAAAAAATTGATTAATTCCATATTTATGCTGTAGTTACAATCACACCTAGAACATGCTAAGGAAATCTTTTGAACATTTTTTTGGAGTTATGGTGGTCTTGAATGTACAATATGGCAAAAGATCAAGCCAGCTTTGTTAGTTAAAAGCTGATGAGATTGTCCAGTGAAAATAACCTCTTTGTCCTCATACACTCTCTCACTAAAGAATGTGCAGCTATGAATATATGAGTATGTATTATCGGTCACCAAATAAGTTTTACCGTAAATACTACCATCACGATAGAATTGCTTAACTCCATTCATAAGCAGAGTCTTGTTGCTCCCTCTAAGATTACACCTATAAAACACTGCATTTGATGACCAATTATACACAATAGTTCTATCTTTTGTTAGATTTGAAATTATTAAATCTTGAGTTATAAAATTTATTCTAATGACCCATGCACATTATTTAGGAAGTACTGATGATTTTTTTTTTAAATTACAAACAATCAAGTGAAAATGGAAAATATATAAATAGTTACATAGTGTTCACTTCGTCTGTCATCAAATCCATCTGTACTTGTATTTGAGATGATCTTTGTCTTTTCAATTCCTTCTCCAATCAAAAACAAGATTGCTCTTGTCGACATCAATTTTTACAATCTCGTGGTACTCTCCTCCCCGGATAAGGATGCAAATTTTTTATGGAGAATTTTTGGGAGACGCTTCTATTGTTTCAGATTCTTGGACGATTTCAGAAGCAATAGAAGTGTGCCCATTAATTTTTTATAAAAAATTTGCATCCTTATCTGGGGAAGAGAGTACCACGAGATTGTAAAAGTTGATATCCGCAAAAGCAATCTGTTTTTGATTGGAGAAAGAACTCAAAAGACACTGATTATCTCAAATACAAGTACAGATGGATCTGATGATGATGATATGCAAAGTGCAACACTATCTAAGTATTTATATATTTTCCATTTTCATTTGATTGCTTGTAATTTCAAGAATTTTTTTCGTCACGTACTTCCTAAATAATGTGCAGGTATCATCGGAATAGATTTTATGACTCAAGATTTGACAATTTAAAATCTAATAAAAGATGGAACTGTTGTGGATAATTGGTAGTCAAATGCGGTGTTTTATAGGTGTAATTTTAGAGGAGGCAACAAGACTCTACTTATGAATGGAGTTAAGCAATTCAATCGTGATTGTAGTATCTGTGGTAAAACTTATTTGGTAGCTGGTAATGCATACTCATGTATTTAAAGCTGCACTTTCTTTTGAATGGGTGTGTATAATGATAAAGAGGTTATTTTCGCTGAATAATCTTGTCAGCTTTTAAGTGACAAAGTTGGCTTTTGATATTTCACCTTTGTACATTCAAGACCATTCATAACTCTAAAAAAAGGTCTCCTTAGGCGGTCCATTAAGAGATGCTGCACTTATCGTAGTGATGCAGTCTTTATTGGATGCATCACTGACGAATGAGCTATCTCACTGATAGCTTTGTAGCAAATAATTTGCGATCTTCGGAAATTATGGGCCTGGTGCAGCTGTGATCACTACACCACCATTTGTCCATGTATCACGAGAGGAATAAGTCGAGCCTGACTTCTCACTGAGATCGTTCCTAGATGGTGATATGTGGCTACCGTCAGAGTTGTATATAGATTTGGATTTGACTAAATGATCAATTCCTCAATATTTTTAAAAATTCAACCGGTGTAAGGTAAAAAAACCATTTTCTCTTTGTTTCCCCATTCTTTTGGTCCACACACCCACACTTTTTTACCACCGTGAATCCTTCCCTTTTTTTTTGGGAGATGGCAATGGAACCTTAATCAACTGGGCAGATCCGCGGTTATAACTTATTAATGGAGTGGGCAGTGGTGGCGAGAGCTCCGATGAAAATGAGAGTTGCTCTTTCTTCTGCTCCTGTTGTTAGTACTTTTAAGGGGATGGATGACTTACTGTGGTGGTTCGAATAGAAACGAGTTTGTAAGTGATGAATTGAGAAGATGTAATCGAGGTGCTGTCTTTGTACATGAAAAACAGTAGGAAATTATCAGATTTTTCCCATAAGTTTGTATTTTTGAATGATTAATAGATGATGAAATTTAGCATGTTATAGGTGTGATTTGTAAATACTGCAATATGGAATTAATCAATTTTTTATATCATGGTTTTCATGGCTTATGATTATATATATATATATATATTGGGAAAAAAAAAAAAAACCTACATGAAGGTGATAAAACCCTACATTGGGCTCATACAATTTCATTAGACTTGTAATAAAACAAATAACAATACAAAATTAGAGCATTTCAATTCTGTCCACCAACTACATTCAACAATTAATTTAAGTCATACAAATATTTACATGTCATCATTTCATGTAATAATTAAATCAGTTATATATAAATGGTATATTATTAATTAATATAACAAAATACCACTAACTGTGGGATTTTATAACAGTGAATAATTTAATAACATTTAATTATGAAAGATTTATTGAGAAAGTATTACTGATAATTTTTTTATTAAACTAATATTTTAAAAGAAATTCAATCTATCTATAGTAATATGCTAGTATTCCATATTTTATTAAATATTTATATTTTTTGTTTTATCTGTTAAATAAATTATGTTGCTATTAATTTTATAATTTTATTTAATTTTATATCACTTCTTTTAGAGTGCAATTATTCACACCTCCAAATTTTTTAAATATTTCTTAAATTTTTTATATGATTAAATACTATTAACATTACTAAAATATGCTTATATTCAATATGTTCAAAGATCGTTCAAAACATTTAGACGAACAAGTAAAATAGTATTCACAAATGTTGTCGAACATTACTTTAGTTGTACGTTAGGATATTCCAAACAAGCCTCAAGCCAACAGGTCCGTTCTTGTTCGACAAATGAGTTTCAAACATGAGTACTGTTCGACATGTTGAACAAAATATATGTTCGACAGATCAGATTCGAACACATACAAGGCGTGGAACAAATTCAAATCAAAACATTAAAAAAGTAAACAAAAAATGTATTGATTTGAATAATTTAAAAAAAAAAAAGGTATAATTATCATAAATAAAATATATTTAGTTAATGAATTGTATTTAAAAAATTAGGGTGGCTAACAACATCACTTTCTTTTTTATGTTAAAAAATTTAATTTGTATTTTTGAATATATCGTCTTTATTACTTTGGGAAGTCAAGTGATTTTTATTATTTACTTATTTATTATTATTATTTTAAGGGAAATAACGACGACGGAATCACCTCCATAAACTGAAAAATGACATCTTTTTCGTGAGACATGCAATTTACGACGGAAATTTACACTTGCCATCTTAACATCAAAATCATCCAAGAATCGCCCTATTTTCGCCAAGGAAAGAATTCCCATTTCATTGGAAACGGAATCATCTATCACTAGAAACAATGAGGAATGCCCCACATCCCCCGCCAAAGCCCTCTGCGCCGTCGCCGGAATCAGGGGAGGGCGGTAGAGGAGAGCCCCTCCTCCGCCCAACAACTGGCGGAGCTGGCGGGCTTCGTAAGAAGGGTGCGTCGGTCCGGGCGTGGCTGGTGGTGGATCCAACGGGGCAAGCCCACGTGGTGGAGGTCGGCAAGCATGAAATCATGCGGAGAACGGGCCTCCCGGCACGCGATCTCCGGATTCTAGACCCTGTTTTGTCGTACCCCTCCACGGTTTTGGGCCGCGAGCGGGCCGTCGTGGTTAATCTGGAGCACATAAAGGCAATAATCACGGCTCACGAAGTGCTTTTTCTGAATTCCAGAGACCCCTTAGTCACCCCTTTCGTTAAGAAGATTCGAGGAATCTTTCGCCATCGTCAAGCTTTCATGTCACCTCAGGTTCCCTTCTCTCTCTCTCCCACACACGTTATCATCTACATGCGTATATGAACAATGCCATTTGATTCTTGTATATTGAAGGTGTAATTTTGGTGTTGAAATACATAATTTGGGGTTTCCGAGTTATTTCCAGTTTACACTGGCATTCAAATTGATTTTATTTGTTCCCAATATAATTAATGTCTGCAGACCCCACAATTTCGTTTGGAAGTGTTGTTTAATTCTGCTAATTTTCACCCTCTTCTGAATTGTGGTTAAATTTTTTGCTAGGCTAGATTCTTTAGGCTTGTTGTATGATAGTATAGGAAATTTGAATGATTTTTTATGAGATGGTGTAATGGTATTTAAGGAAGCTGGAGGTAATGACGACGATAAGGCGTGGGAGAATATGTATAACTCGGAAGAGTCACAACCAACAGCTGTTAGTCCTCACCAATTTGATAGTGGAAGTTTCCAGAATAAGAATGAAGAGGGCAATACAGATGGCGAGCAACAAGTTGGGGAGAATGCACACGGCTTGAAGCTTCTCCCGTTTGAATTTGTTGCGCTCGAGGCATGTCTTGAGGCTGCTTGCAGTAGCTTGGAGAATGAGGTATGAACATCTTGTACTAAAGTTCCAATTAGTAAAGTTTATTTGGCTTATCTTTTGTTTTCGTTTTAAAATTAATTTTGGATGTTTTCTTTATAAAATTTTAACCAGGCAAGAAGACTAGAGCAAGAAGCCCACCCAGCATTGGATAAGCTGACATCGAAGATCAGCACTCTCAATTTAGAACGCGTGAGACAAATTAAAAGTCGCTTGGTTGCTATAACAGGGCGTGTTCAAAAGGTCGGGTTTTTCTTTCTTTTTTTGAAGTTTCTGTATTTTCGTCTTTGTATAAGTTTTTGGCTAACTGAAGTTTGTCTAGTGATTGAAAACGTTTTCTTTTGTTTTTTTAGACGAATGTATCTGTTTACATGTCCTGGTAAATTGTCCACTTCATAATCCATTTCTACTGCAGTTTCCTTCTTACGATATTACATCTGCATTTTGTTGTCTGGCAATTTTGATTTGAGGTATCAAGGAAGCTGATGTAATTTAGAGAAGATGAAATTGCAAATAGTCTTAGAACTTGAAGTTTAGTATTATAATAGGAAGCTGGAAATGTTCGATATATATGACTGTAATTGCTACTTTCATGTTTGCATCTAATCACATTGAATGCAGTCAACTGGTTTCTTCTTTAAAAATTTCACACCCTTTTTTCATAAATTTGGCTAAAATTCTGTAATGATGTTTTAAAACTTTTTTTATGGAGTGTTCGCAATTATGGACTGCTGCAGATTGGTTAGAAATATACCAACACTTCGGTTATCTATATCTTAACATTTAATATTAGAAGATTCTTGCTGAAATTAAAGATTTTAAATGAGTTGTAAACATTTCGGTTAAAAAATATTGAGTGTCGAACAATTCTTGGATTCATATTTTATATATTATTAGTTTCTTCTAAATATATATTAAAAACTATACTTACCTGTTATAGCAATCTAAAATGGACGAGAAAATGCACTGAATACTAAAAGTACTTTGTATTTTGCTTTATATATATATATATATAGATATAGATAGTAATTTTTTTAAATAAATAAATAATATTATTTTAATTAAATAAATACTATTCTGAATTAAGTGCTTAGTGCAAATTATTTGGAGAGAATATATGATTAGATTCTGATAAAGTACGAAATCTTAATTATAAATAAATAAATCTTAATTATAATTGACAATTCTTCTTTATTAATTTTATTGTCGTACTCCATTATTTTGAATCAGTTCAAAGAATCTATTAATTTTATTGTCGTACTCCTATTTTTTTGCTACTTTTGATCTGTATATATCTCTAATCTATACCGGAACCAATAAGATAAATTATACGAAGAACTAATCCAAGATTCTGCAATCATAAGAAGTTCAATTTTTGGTTCTACACAAAGATTGAATCCAATGATTCCGCCACCGAAAGAGTCACCGCCGCCGCTGGAGTCAGGGGAAGGCGGCGTAGGAGAGCCGCCTGTCCGGCCAACAACCGGTGGAGCAGTCGGGCATCGGAAGAAGAGTGCGTGGGTGCGATCATGGCTGAAGGTGGACTCCTCCGGCGAAGCACAGGTGGTGGAGATCGGCAAGCATGCTATCATGAGGAGGACGGGCCTCCCGGCCCGCGACCTTCGGATACTGGACCCTGTTTTATCACACCCGTCCACAATTTTGGGCCGAGAGCGGGCCGTCGTGGTCAGTTTGGAGCACATAAAAGCCGTAATCACGGCCCATGAAATCCTGTGTCTGAATGCCAGAGACCCCTTTGTCATCTCTTTTGTTGCGAAGCTTCAGGGAATCTTCTGCCATCGCCAAGCTGTAAAGTCCACACAGGTCTCTCTCTCTCTCACACAAACACACACACACACGCACGCACACATTCGCGCACATCATCCACATGAGTTTATATGATTTCTGTCTTACCAATTGCGCTTCATTTACACTCTTTTCATTGATTTGTGCAATTACATAAATTTCTTTTGCAATGTGATCTAATTAATGTTACTACAACTCAATTTCTTTCTAAACTTTGATTTCATCGTAGTTGAATAGGTTCTTTAGCATTGTTGTAACGATAGTACAGATATCAAGAGTTTCGAATTCAATTGATGAGATGGTTGTAATGGTATTCAAGGAAACTGGAGCAGAATGTAACAATGCAGCACGGGAAGATCTTTATAATCCCGAAGATGGAGGGGGCAATGCAGATGGAGAACGAAGAGTCGAAGAAAATGCACTCAGCCTGAAGATTCTTCCGTTTGAATTCGTCGCTCTCGAGGCATGTCTTGAAGCTGCTTGCACCAGCTTGGATGATGAAGTATGGATTATTTCTTGCACTACATTTTTCTATCAGTACAGTGTTATATTTTGCATGTATGATCCTCTTTTCAAATTGAATCGTTTGTTTTCCTCTTATAATTGGTTATGGTTGTTTTCTGTATCAATTTTATGAATAGGCAAGAAGGCTGGAACAAGAAGCACATCCGGCATTGGATAGGCTGACTTCAAAGATCAGCACTCTCAATTTAGAACGTGTGCGACAAATTAAGAGCCGCTTGGTTGCTATAACCGGCCATGTGCAAAAGGTCGATTGCCTCTTTTTCTTTTGTTATGCAATCTTTTCTGAAGTGTTGCATGATGTTGGAACCTTGTGGTTTCGGCTTTGCATAAACCTTTGATCGAGTCTGTCTAGTTGTTGGAACTGCTTTCGTTCGTTTTTTCACTATTTTTCCATAGATGACCATCTGTCTTTCATTCCTTCTCATTTCTCGTCCAATAAAGTGTATTCGATCCGAAGCACAAAGGAATCTGATGTAAGGAACTCTGCAAATAATTATAGTAGTAGTTTGTAAAATATGCTGCTTCTGACTGCACCTTACGTAATCAGTGCATAAATTGAAATATTATGCAGCACACTGGTCTTTTTGTCACCATCTATACATCTTCGTCTGGTGTAAACGAACATGGTTTTGCAGGTGAGGGACGAACTAGAGAATTTGCTTGATGACGATGGAGATATGGCTGAGATGTATTTGACTGAAAAATTTGAGACAGAGCAGCTTGAGAGTTCTTTTGATTCTTCTGTAAACAGGCTGGATGTCGTAGATGAAGAAGCTGATCCGGTCGATAGGCCTGTGAAAGCCCCTGTATTTCTAACAGTAGAATTGTTCATATTTGTTTTTGAGTTGCCATTATAACTCTGCTCTATTTGTGGGATTTGATAGGAGTTCCATTGATTCTGATGCTGGGATCCTGGAAATCGACAATGAGCGGACGATCAGTGGACCTAATTCTCGTAGAAGAGACAGCCACGAAACAAGAACTCATAGCGCTGCTACGAAGCATCTTGATGTGGAGGAGCTTGAAATGATCTTGGAAGCATATTTTGTTCAGATTGAAGGCACATTGAACAAACTATCCACTGTAAGAGCTGTTTCCACTCATACTTTAGCTTCTCGTATCTTGTTGTCAGGCATCCTGACACTTCATCTTTGTGTAACTGACAATGTTGTTGTACCGATGTTGTGGAAAGCTGAGGGAGTACGTGGACGATACGGAAGATTACCTAAACATAATGCTGGATGACAAACAGAACCATCTGCTGCAAATGGGAGTCATGCTAACTACAGCAACAGTCGTGGCAAACTATTTTATCGCCTTATCGGGTGTCTTTGGTATGAACATCGCCATTGAGTTGTACGACAGCAAAAAAAGCGGGGATGCCCGATTTCCTTTGGACTGTTGGAGGAGGCACGGTGGCTTGTGTTATCTTGTACGCAGCTGCCATTGCCTGGTACAAACACAAACGCCTACTGAGCTGAGTGAGTGCTGGACACATATTTATGTAGTGGCATAGACTTTCGAATGCAGTTATCTAAAGGCAGAATTCATACTTTTAGTTATGTGGTTTTTAGACGATGTAAATAGCTCTTAAAGGCCCCAATGCATAATGTGGAATGTTATTATATACCCACGACTTAAAAAAATAATTGAAAATATATATTTGTTTCCATCTTATCAAAGACTTTATACATATTTTGAAGTTGGACAACATAATTTAAAATTATGAATTTTAAAATATGTTACTTATTTATACATATACTTAGGGTTAAAATTTTATGACAGGATCAGAAGCATGGGGACATTATAAACATATATCGAATTTGATTCTAGAGATGTTTTGACACAAGTTGTGGATTTTGTTATTTTCTTAAACTTAAAACATGTTTGACAAATTCTATTATAGTGGGCTTTGTAGCCCACAACAATGAAAGGTAAAGATAATGGGCTTCAAACCCAAAACATCGATTGACATTTTGCCTTTATTTATTTTTTCTTTTTTGAAGAAAATATACTTTTCTTATAAATTATTTAAATTAGCCAACATTAATTGACAAACGAAAAAATCTAGGGTGGGCATTGGTCGGTTCGATTGATTCGATCAATTGAACTGATCGAATTATCGAAACTGAAATAATTGATTACTTAAAATATAACAATTAGATTGATCGAAAATTTACTTAAAATTGAAACCTATTTACAAATCGATCAATTAATTCAATTTCAAAAATATTTGTATACTCTAAAAAAATTAGAAAATCAGAATATTATATTATTTTAGAAATCAGAATGTTATATTATGTTGAGCCATTAATCATTGCTTATACAGTATTTGAATAGGAAAATTGGTGCTCAAATTCTAATTTTAAATTGAGAAATAATGTTTCCATGTGGGTAAACCATTATTTTCAATGAATTCAAAGAATCTTGCAAATTATTGAAAATGTTATATAGAAGATTTGGTCAGCAGCTGCGGTGTCCCCTTCTTTCTTATTATTTTTATCTGTATCTAACTTTATTTTGTGCATACTCAAAATGACTAAATCACCCTTTATAACCTTATTCATACTAATTTACGAATGAATATTCTAAATATAAAAAAAATTGTTTTGGATAAGTTCAGTTAGTTTGGATAACCGAATCGGTCCTACGAAAAATTGAAATCTTGTCAAATCTTTTAAATTAAAAATTTATAATTTTTTTAATTAAAAAATAACTCAAAATATATTTTTAAAATCAAATCAACAAATAAAAAAAATGGTTTAAACACAAAGTGGTAATTTTGGTGAGATTGAGCTCTAGGAAATTGATAAAAGTATAAAATTACATTTTTGAAAAACATAACTTCCTTTTGTGACATGGAGGGAGATACGGTTCAAATTTGTTCATCTTTTATTCTTTCTTAAAATTTATCTATTTTTTGTAAGTTCTTCAGAAGTCATGCATTAGATGACGAAGATTTAAAATTAAAATGGTATGTTTAACTGTGAATTCATTTAGTTTCTACATACTTGTTTTAATGTACATATTAAATAGTATACTTACACGTTAACATGACACAATTTTGTTCATATTTTTTATTAAAAGTTTCTTATAGTCAACTACTATTGGATTACTAAAAACTCGATGTTATACTTCCTCAATATGTGGAGACTAAATGCATATGTAGTTAATCTATCATTACTCGGGAGGGAGTAATTGGTTACGGATTATGAATACATAATATATTATATTTTACCATATAATTAATTTATAATAAAATTATGTTATTATTATTAAAAAATGTATCTAAACTTTTTTATACCAATATTTTTCAATTTAAAATATAATTTGATATATACATTGCATTCTCATTTTTTAAAGTTAGCATTACTAAATAATAAATTGTACAGTATTTTGAAACGAATTTTGAATGTTCAAAACATAATATAAATATTTTAATTTGCTAAAACATTGAAGTTAAACAATAAATTATAATATTATATAAATTAATAGTATAATATTTTATTTTAGTAAAAAAATTATTTATATATTTTAGATTAAAATTCATATAAAATTTTGATATACTATTTATTCAAATCCATCACATATAACAAAATTTTATAATTAATAATTCAAATGCATAAAAATAATATTCCATAATTTGTATGTAATTATTTATTTCAATACATATAATATTGGCGTTATATTAAATGTCATATAAATAAGATAAATTCAATATATCTTATATTAAAAATAGACTTAAGAAAATTATTTGAATTTTAAATTTTAGTAAAAAAATAAAAATAGAAGAAAAAAATAAAACTCTTTGAAAACATTGTCGATTAATTATAAAGATACACATAAAAAAAAAAGAAAAACTCTAAATGTTCGTCTTTTATATTACATAAGCATTGCATTACAATAATAGGGCTAAATATGTATTAAATTTCCGTATATCTTTAGATATTATGTGAATTCACATATATATATATATATATATATATATATATATTTAAAAATATGTTGGAATCCGACATTATTTAGATGTATATATTTGTAAAACAAAATAAAACTAAAAATATTATTTTTTTCATTTATCCGTCTAAAGTCATTTCTACTATGAAAATGCTGAGATTTTTTATTAAATTTATATTTTATGTTTCGTTGATATAGTTGATATTTGATAATTCTTAATTGATATTTTCCTGATTTTTCTGCTTATTTTTAGGAATTAATTTGTTTTGAACATTACAAATATATAATGTAGTCAATTTCGATTTTTTATATACTTGATAATTGGTAATTATTTATTTTGTAAATTTATGTCCATAATTGTCCTTTTTTTTCCCAATATTCTTTTTTTTTTTAATTTATGCAGCACGCTTGCCTACTTGCTGCTAATAGTTCTCAATCTCATCCAGTCCAATTTGTGTTGTATGTTTACTTCTACTGAATATGATTAATTAATTTATTATATTAGGTTAATCTTAATTTTAATTTTAAAATAAATCTATATCTATATTAATATATGTAAAAACATGATTAATTACATACAAATAATAAACTATTTTGTTTTAATAATAAAGAGTACGAGATTATTTAAATAAAAAACTAAATTTGGAAAACATTATTCAGTTTTTCTTTTATTATTTTATTTTTATTTTTTTGTAAGTTGTGTGTTACTTAGATATTTGTGTTGGTTTAATTAATAAAACCTATTTTTTAATTAATAAGATGGGGTTGAAAATGAAAAATAAAAAAATATAAAAGTTATATGAAAAAATAAAAATATTTAATATGATAGAATTATTTTGTTGATGTAGCACGTCTGCTGAGCATATAAATTGGAGTCCACTAAAATTACCATTTGTAGCTACTGCACTATATGCGGTTGTTTACATATTTTAGAAATGGTACAAAGTGCCACAAGTGTGTTTGAGTTTTAAATAAGAATTATAAATTTTTTAAAATAAATATTTTTATTATAATTAATATTTTTTCTAATTATTTATTTGTAAAGAATAATTATATATTTAACATGTGCATTGCACGAGAAATAATAGTAAAATAATCTAAAAAGCCTATTTTTAATTTTTAAAAGTGACTTAAAAAAATATACGATGTGTCTGCCTTTGTTCAGTTTAATTTTGTTTTTCTTCTTTTTAGGAATTTTTTTCAATGTATTCAAAATACAAGAAAAAGAAAAGAAATATATATATATATATATATATATTATTTTAAATACATTTTTAACATATAATATAGTTTTAACAATCTTTTATTTTACATTCATATCACATATATTACAATGTGATATTAAATTCAAAAAATATAATTATTCTAAAATTTTAAAATATATTTCTAATAACTCAATTATCTATGGTGTGTTATATGAATCCTCCCATTTACACGGAAAAACAATCAAATCATATCAAAGTTGATTTGGTTTGCTACAAATGACATCAATGTCAAGAATAGTATTAAAGTCGCCGATTGCATTCTTAATTTTCTCAAAACAATTACCTTGTAATTTTTGATATCAAACATGTTTTAAATATGGATATGATAACATACCAATCCTAAAACCCCTTCTTTTATTATAAAAAGTCTCTCATAAATTAAAAGTTGATCAACCCATCCATGGCTCGGTCCAATTTTTTTTCATATATCTACATCTTGCATCTGTTCTTCATCAGCACGGGTCAAGTACTCCATACAAATGCCGGGTCGATTCTCCAGCAAGTGTGCAGCAAGGCCAATGATCCTCGTTCGTGCACCTCGATCCTCGGCTCGGATCCTCGTACGCAGAATGCCGGTCTAATTGATCTTGGGAAGATTACGGTAGACAAGGGGTTCTACAGCGCAACTGGAACAAAAGTAAAGATTCATGATTTGATTTTATCTGCAAAAGATCCAGGGCTCAAGAATTCTCTGCTTTTTTGCGACAATAATTACGGTGTTGTTCTAAACAATCTGAAATTAGCATCGGATGCTATTAATGCACAAAAGTCGGGGAATTTTAACACGGCAGGAGCCAATGTTCGAAGCCAAAGTAATTTCTGCAAAAAATCCTTCCGAAACGCACCATCTCCGATTGCCAATGAGAATAACTACTTGGAGAGTATTGGCGACATCATTGTAACTATTGCAAATATTCCTTGGATGTAAATTTAGGTTCCCGCTATTCATATCCTCGGTCCTCTAAATACACTCCAACTTAATTTTAACAAAACTAAATACAGTTAAATTAACTAAAACATCCTTATTATATTTAATTAATTTGAAAATCAACAAAAAATTGAATTTTGAGAAATGAAAAGAAATGGCAAATTGAAAGAGAGAAGGTGGGAGGGGACTTAAATTCTCTATTTTATTTAGTATATGTGTTATATAATAAAAGATACGTATTAATTAATATTATTATTATATACATGTGGGATTCAATGATTATGTTAAAATAAAATAAAATATAGAATAAAATAGAAAGATATAAATCCGAGATACCCAGTACATGTGGGAGTGCTATTAATTTTTTTTATTCCATTTCATATCTTCTATTTTAGATCACCATATGTATATAATCACAATGAAAATGAAAGATGAAATACAGAGGATCCAGACGGAAAAGCTTTAAAGCATTTCTACTTCAGGCCAAACCCATTTCTCTTTCCCCCACACCTTCCACTCTCTCTCTCTCTCTTTCTGTAAACATACTATATTTTTTCTGTATCTAACTTTATTTTGTGCATACTCAAAATGACTAAATCACCCTTAATAACCCTATTCTATACTAATGTACTAATGTTATATTAGAATTTATATTTTATTAATACTTGGCATTTTACATTTTCTTTTTCTTAATAGTTCAAATCCTTTGACAATAAAAAATGTCCCCCTTTTTTTTCTGACATTTATAATTGGTGATCGGTCGTCTTTGTATTTAGTGAACAGCTGAATCTTGTTTTATGTATTTTATTTTTCTTTCTGTGGATAGGGGAAATATATTTTAAGTAATATTATAAACATATGAATATATTAATTTAATCACATTAGTTTTTTTTCTTTTTAAATTGAGTAACTTGCTACACGTGAACGTATAATGGATTAGTTGACTTTCTTTGTATATTTTTGCCCCCTACATTTTCACTTTTTTTTTTCTCTTTTTATATATTTATTTTCACACATTAGAAATCACAACTCAAATAAAAATATAGGGGCAAAATTGAAAATAAATAAAAATATAAGGGGTATAAAACACAAGATAAATGAAAATATATGAAAAACGTGCATACATCATTGTAACTATTGCAAATATTCCTTGGATGTAAATATAGGTTCCCGCTATTCATATCCTCGGTCCTCTAAATACACTCCAAATTAATTTTAACAAAACTAAATACAGTTAAATTAACTAAAACATCCTTATTATATTTAATTAATTTGAAAATCAAAGAAAATTGAATTTTGAGAAATGAAAAGAAATGGCAAATTGAAAGAGAGAAGGTGGGAGGGGACTTAAATTCTCTATTTTATTTAGTATATGTGTTATATAATAAAAGATACGTATTAATTAATATTATTATTATATACATATGGGATTCAATATATTAGTATATACAGCTTATATATATATATATCCTTTAAATAATCATCTTAATTTTCCTAAAAACTTATGCGGATTAATTTATAATATTATATATTTATTTAAAAAATAATATTTTAAATAAACTGCACGATATATCTAATGTATAAAAACCTTTTTTTTTTTTTTAATTTTAATTTAATGTTTAGGATTGTTTGGGTATTTTCCACCGTAGTATTTTTTATTGTCTTTCGTGTTAAAATTTAATGTTTTTTTTTTCATATGTACGATAATAAACGGATTTATGAATATATGATTTAAATAGATATAAATTTCTTCTTCTTCGTCTTCTTCCCCCCGTGACTCCCCCACCCTCACCCCCACCAGCAGTAATACCAGATACATTTACAGACGATTATTATAGTAAATGGTAATAATTGTTTTTCTAGCTGTCTATCATATGCTAATAAATATCCAAACCTAACATTTCTTTTTTCTTTCTGTAATTTCCCATCACTCTCAATTTACCTGCTGCTATCCCCATATCTGAAAACACCATCCCACAAGCATACATTTCTTCTTCTCCATTTCCCCACCCAAACTACCATCATTTCCATTTAAAATACTCCCTCAAAAAATAATAAAACCACAAAACCATTTAAAATACTACCTCCCATATCAGTTGCCTTATTGTACTCGATATCGTTGTCCCCGTAACATATGAATATTTACAACAAAAACCCAACTAATTACCAACTCCATTATTTTTCTTGTGAAAGAGATGCTTTTCTGGGTTTTGCGGAATCTGCAACTTCACTGGCGCAGCAGACTGCTGAGAGGTTCAGACATACCGGAGCTGCGGTTCTTATTTGCCTTTTTGAAGGGGATGGTGGAGAATTTAGAGTTATTCTCGGTAAGAAATCATCAAAGCTTTCTACTCATTCTGGTTCGTTTTGATTCGTTTTTCTTAAATTCGTGGTTTTGTCTAGGTGATCTTGGTTGTTGATGATGATAATCCTGTTTTTCTTCGTCGTAATTTGATTTTTTTTGCGCAATTGAGTACTTGATCTTGGTAATTCAGTAAAAAATTAGTATTTTGGACATAATGTATGTGCTGATTTGGGTTTTCTGAATTCGTCATCAATGTATTAGGGTTTTCGAGATTCTTTGCCAATGTATTCAGAATTTTGAAATCGAGGGACATGGAATCATGATCTAAATGTTATCAGAATCCGAGATAAAAAAATTGATAGAGATGTAGGAAATTCAGTATGGTTTGACATAATCAGTTGTGTTGATTAATTTGCAATTCATTTACCATCTCACATGTAAATGTAGTTCTTTTATTGATGTTTTTTTCCTTCCATTTTTTGGGATTTCCTTAGTGGGCTGTGTGTTGCATTTGAATTGTAAGACATCTGAACACAGGTGAAGTTTCATTGCCTGGAGGGAAATCAGAGGAGACAGATGTGGATGATGCTGACACAGCGACAAGGGAAGCAAAGGAGGACATAGGATTGGATCCTACAGTTGTAAATGTTGTGACTTGAGCCATTCTTGTCAAAGGTATGCACACCGTCCTCACATATGATGTTACTCTTCCCTGCGACAAGTCTCAAGCATGACATTAACACTGTATTAAGGGAGAAAATTTTACCGCCTTCTCCATCCTTTTTAATGGGTTGTCATGCTGATGTGTGATAAGGTGGAGCCCCCAATGCCAAATCAGCTTAAACAAAAGATGTTAACTTAATATTTGGACGGAGGTGTCTATTTATTTGAAATTTAGAATATTTATTTAAAATTTAGAATATTTATTTGAAATTTATTAATTAAGGGGTTTATTTGTCCTAATTCAAAAATTCAAGTATATTATTGGACAAAAAAAATTGTTCAGGTGTTGATTTGAGCCTGTAACATAAGTTGGAGGGTCTATTTGTACTTTTTCCATAAAAAAAATTGATTAATTCCATATTTATGCTGTAGTTACAATCACACCTAGAACATGCTAAGGATATCTTTTGAACATTTTTTTGGAGTTATGGTGGTCTTGAATGTACAATATGGCAAAAGATCAAGCCAGCTTTGTTAGTTAAAAGCTGATGAGATTGTCCAGTGAAAATAACCTCTTTGTCCTCATACACTCTCTCACTAAAGAATGTGCAGCTATGAATATATGAGTATGTATTATCGGTCACCAAATAAGTTTTACCGTAAATACTACCATCACGATAGAATTGCTTAACTCCATTCATAAGCAGAGTCTTGTTGCTCCCTCTAAGATTACACCTATAAAACACTGCATTTGATGACCAATTATACACAATAGTTCTATCTTTTGTTAGATTTGAAATTATTAAATCTTGAGTTATAAAATTTATTCTAATGACCCATGCACATTATTTAGGAAGTACTGATGATTTTTTTTTAAATTACAAACAATCAAGTGAAAATGGAAAATATATAAATAGTTACATAGTGTTCACTTCGTCTGTCATCAAATCCATCTGTACTTGTATTTGAGATGATCTTTGTCTTTTCAATTCCTTCTCCAATCAAAAACAAGATTGCTCTTGTCGACATCAATTTTTACAATCTCGTGGTACTCTCCTCCCCGGATAAGGATGCAAATTTTTTATGGAGAATTTTTGGGAGACGCTTCTATTGTTTCAGATTCTTGGACGATTTCAGAAGCAATAGAAGTGTGCCCATTAATTTTTTATAAAAAATTTGCATCCTTATCTGGGGAAGAGAGTACCACGAGATTGTAAAAGTTGATATCCGCAAAAGCAATCTGTTTTTGATTGGAGAAAGAACTCAAAAGACACTGATTATCTCAAATACAAGTACAGATGGATCTGATGATGATGATATGCAAAGTGCAACACTATCTAAGTATTTATATATTTTCCATTTTCATTTGATTGCTTGTAATTTCAAGAATTTTTTTCGTCACGTACTTCCTAAATAATGTGCAGGTATCATCGGAATAGATTTTATGACTCAAGATTTGACAATTTAAAATCTAATAAAAGATGGAACTGTTGTGGATAATTGGTAGTCAAATGCGGTGTTTTATAGGTGTAATTTTAGAGGAGGCAACAAGACTCTACTTATGAATGGAGTTAAGCAATTCAATCGTGATTGTAGTATCTGTGGTAAAACTTATTTGGTAGCTGGTAATGCATACTCATGTATTTAAAGCTGCACTTTCTTTTGAATGGGTGTGTATAATGATAAAGAGGTTATTTTCGCTGAATAATCTTGTCAGCTTTTAAGTGACAAAGTTGGCTTTTGATATTTCACCTTTGTACATTCAAGACCATTCATAACTCTAAAAAAAGGTCTCCTTAGGCGGTCCATTAAGAGATGCTGCACTTATCGTAGTGATGCAGTCTTTATTGGATGCATCACTGACGAATGAGCTATCTCACTGATAGCTTTGTAGCAAATAATTTGCGATCTTCGGAAATTATGGGCCTGGTGCAGCTGTGATCACTACACCACCATTTGTCCATGTATCACGAGAGGAATAAGTCGAGCCTGACTTCTCACTGAGATCGTTCCTAGATGGTGATATGTGGCTACCGTCAGAGTTGTATATAGATTTGGATTTGACTAAATGATCAATTCCTCAATATTTTTAAAAATTCAACCGGTGTAAGGTAAAAAAACCATTTTCTCTTTGTTTCCCCATTCTTTTGGTCCACACACCCACACTTTTTTACCACCGTGAATCCTTCCCTTTTTTTTTGGGAGATGGCAATGGAACCTTAATCAACTGGGCAGATCCGCGGTTATAACTTATTAATGGAGTGGGCAGTGGTGGCGAGAGCTCCGATGAAAATGAGAGTTGCTCTTTCTTCTGCTCCTGTTGTTAGTACTTTTAAGGGGATGGATGACTTACTGTGGTGGTTCGAATAGAAACGAGTTTGTAAGTGATGAATTGAGAAGATGTAATCGAGGTGCTGTCTTTGTACATGAAAAACAGTAGGAAATTATCAGATTTTTCCCATAAGTTTGTATTTTTGAATGATTAATAGATGATGAAATTTAGCATGTTATAGGTGTGATTTGTAAATACTGCAATATGGAATTAATCAATTTTTTATATCATGGTTTTCATGGCTTATGATTATATATATATATATATATTGGGAAAAAAAAAAAAAACCTACATGAAGGTGATAAAACCCTACATTGGGCTCATACAATTTCATTAGACTTGTAATAAAACAAATAACAATACAAAATTAGAGCATTTCAATTCTGTCCACCAACTACATTCAACAATTAATTTAAGTCATACAAATATTTACATGTCATCATTTCATGTAATAATTAAATCAGTTATATATAAATGGTATATTATTAATTAATATAACAAAATACCACTAACTGTGGGATTTTATAACAGTGAATAATTTAATAACATTTAATTATGAAAGATTTATTGAGAAAGTATTACTGATAATTTTTTTATTAAACTAATATTTTAAAAGAAATTCAATCTATCTATAGTAATATGCTAGTATTCCATATTTTATTAAATATTTATATTTTTTGTTTTATCTGTTAAATAAATTATGTTGCTATTAATTTTATAATTTTATTTAATTTTATATCACTTCTTTTAGAGTGCAATTATTCACACCTCCAAATTTTTTAAATATTTCTTAAATTTTTTATATGATTAAATACTATTAACATTACTAAAATATGCTTATATTCAATATGTTCAAAGATCGTTCAAAACATTTAGACGAACAAGTAAAATAGTATTCACAAATGTTGTCGAACATTACTTTAGTTGTACGTTAGGATATTCCAAACAAGCCTCAAGCCAACAGGTCCGTTCTTGTTCGACAAATGAGTTTCAAACATGAGTACTGTTCGACATGTTGAACAAAATATATGTTCGACAGATCAGATTCGAACACATACAAGGCGTGGAACAAATTCAAATCAAAACATTAAAAAAGTAAACAAAAAATGTATTGATTTGAATAATTTAAAAAAAAAAAAAGGTATAATTATCATAAATAAAATATATTTAGTTAATGAATTGTATTTAAAAAATTAGGGTGGCTAACAACATCACTTTCTTTTTTATGTTAAAAAATTTAATTTGTATTTTTGAATATATCGTCTTTATTACTTTGGGAAGTCAAGTGATTTTTATTATTTACTTATTTATTATTATTATTTTAAGGGAAATAACGACGACGGAATCACCTCCATAAACTGAAAAATGACATCTTTTTCGTGAGACATGCAATTTACGACGGAAATTTACACTTGCCATCTTAACATCAAAATCATCCAAGAATCGCCCTATTTTCGCCAAGGAAAGAATTCCCATTTCATTGGAAACGGAATCATCTATCACTAGAAACAATGAGGAATGCCCCACATCCCCCGCCAAAGCCCTCTGCGCCGTCGCCGGAATCAGGGGAGGGCGGTAGAGGAGAGCCCCTCCTCCGCCCAACAACTGGCGGAGCTGGCGGGCTTCGTAAGAAGGGTGCGTCGGTCCGGGCGTGGCTGGTGGTGGATCCAACGGGGCAAGCCCACGTGGTGGAGGTCGGCAAGCATGAAATCATGCGGAGAACGGGCCTCCCGGCACGCGATCTCCGGATTCTAGACCCTGTTTTGTCGTACCCCTCCACGGTTTTGGGCCGCGAGCGGGCCGTCGTGGTTAATCTGGAGCACATAAAGGCAATAATCACGGCTCACGAAGTGCTTTTTCTGAATTCCAGAGACCCCTTAGTCACCCCTTTCGTTAAGAAGATTCGAGGAATCTTTCGCCATCGTCAAGCTTTCATGTCACCTCAGGTTCCCTTCTCTCTCTCTCCCACACACGTTATCATCTACATGCGTATATGAACAATGCCATTTGATTCTTGTATATTGAAGGTGTAATTTTGGTGTTGAAATACATAATTTGGGGTTTCCGAGTTATTTCCAGTTTACACTGGCATTCAAATTGATTTTATTTGTTCCCAATATAATTAATGTCTGCAGACCCCACAATTTCGTTTGGAAGTGTTGTTTAATTCTGCTAATTTTCACCCTCTTCTGAATTGTGGTTAAATTTTTTGCTAGGCTAGATTCTTTAGGCTTGTTGTATGATAGTATAGGAAATTTGAATGATTTTTTATGAGATGGTGTAATGGTATTTAAGGAAGCTGGAGGTAATGACGACGATAAGGCGTGGGAGAATATGTATAACTCGGAAGAGTCACAACCAACAGCTGTTAGTCCTCACCAATTTGATAGTGGAAGTTTCCAGAATAAGAATGAAGAGGGCAATACAGATGGCGAGCAACAAGTTGGGGAGAATGCACACGGCTTGAAGCTTCTCCCGTTTGAATTTGTTGCGCTCGAGGCATGTCTTGAGGCTGCTTGCAGTAGCTTGGAGAATGAGGTATGAACATCTTGTACTAAAGTTCCAATTAGTAAAGTTTATTTGGCTTATCTTTTGTTTTCGTTTTAAAATTAATTTTGGATGTTTTCTTTATAAAATTTTAACCAGGCAAGAAGACTAGAGCAAGAAGCCCACCCAGCATTGGATAAGCTGACATCGAAGATCAGCACTCTCAATTTAGAACGCGTGAGACAAATTAAAAGTCGCTTGGTTGCTATAACAGGGCGTGTTCAAAAGGTCGGGTTTTTCTTTCTTTTTTTGAAGTTTCTGTATTTTCGTCTTTGTATAAGTTTTTGGCTAACTGAAGTTTGTCTAGTGATTGAAAACGTTTTCTTTTGTTTTTTTAGACGAATGTATCTGTTTACATGTCCTGGTAAATTGTCCACTTCATAATCCATTTCTACTGCAGTTTCCTTCTTACGATATTACATCTGCATTTTGTTGTCTGGCAATTTTGATTTGAGGTATCAAGGAAGCTGATGTAATTTAGAGAAGATGAAATTGCAAATAGTCTTAGAACTTGAAGTTTAGTATTATAATAGGAAGCTGGAAATGTTCGATATATATGACTGTAATTGCTACTTTCATGTTTGCATCTAATCACATTGAATGCAGTCAACTGGTTTCTTCTTTAAAAATTTCACACCCTTTTTTTATAATTTTGGCTAAAATTCTGTAATGATGTTTTAAAACTTTTTTTATGGAGTGTTCGCAATTATGGACTGCTGCAGATTGGTTAGAAATATACCAACACTTGCTTTAGAGCTCGTTGGAGAACTAGCAGTTGTTTTATACCGTGCTTAACAGAATTTGTATCAGCTTTAGAGAATTTATAACATCTCCACGTCTACTCGTCTGTCGAACGGATAGCTGAGGACCAAGTTTTTAAATCTTTAATTTGAAAATCTTTAGGCATGAGTGTTTTGAGAAGATGAATTTTGTATATACAGGAATTATTTTTTATTTTTTTTTTCATATTTGACTTTGTTTTAGTCGGATGGGGAAAAAAAGGTAGCATCGTGATCTATAAAGACGTTTTGCATCTTTTATGATATCGGCGGTGAGTGTGTGTAAACTTAAGATATAATCTGCCCTTTAAGAATAATTCACACATGGTGTGTGTTTTTTTCAGAAGAAGTTCTTTATCAATAGATTTAACCGTCAACAATGCCTTAGTTCTCAACATTAGATTGGTAGTAACCGTGTATCATTGGTTAGCAGGTGAGGGATGAATTAGAGCATTTACTTGATGACGATGAAGATATGGCCGAGATGTATTTGACCCACAAGTTCGAGGAGCAGCAGATGGAAAATTCTTCTGTTTCTTCCATAAAAGATCTAGACGACATAGATGAAGAAGCTTTTCAGCCTGAAGTGGATACCAGGCATGTTGAACTTCTCCATTCTTGACAGTACATAACATCATGTTATGGAAAGGGGGCTCATTTTCTAGAGTTTCCAATATTAACTCGATTCTCACCATTCCTTTGTGACGGGTTTCTATAGGAATTCCAGTGTATCTGATACTGATATTCCGAAAACTGACCACGATCAGGAGCAGATCATTGGCGAACCTAATTCTCTTAGAAGACAAAGTCACCGGACACATGCTAGCTCACGTAGTATTACAACAAAGAACCTTGATGTGGAGGAGCTTGAAATGATCTTGGAAGCATATTTTGTTCAGATTGAAGGCACATTGAATAAACTATCCACTGTACGTGCCGCTCTCTCTCATACCTTAGTTTCACTTTCTTGCCATTTATTTCTCTTAAGCGCAAAAGTGTTATTATAATTGGAATATTGGATGCAGAAAAGTGATAGAATCCTGTTGAATTGATGCATTTTTGCCGTCTTCTTGATTTACTTAGGAACTTGGATAAGCAGGAATGTCAAATATGCAAAAACACTTCTTTAGATTGCCAATGTATTTTACAACGTGCAGTAACACTTTGTTGCCTGAACTTTATGGTTCATTACACTTCTCCATCTCGAACTCCCCAAAGCTGGATGTGGCCTTTGGAGACGGGCTTTGGAAAAGTTTATACGACAAATTAGTTCGGATAACAAAGTGTAGCTAACCCTATAACATTCATTAGCTCCATTGAATCATTATCATTTCTTTTGTCATTGGTTTAGCAATCTTTCTCTTACTGACATTCTATTTTGGCCCCGGAAAGCTGAGGGAGTACGTAGATGATACCGAAGATTACATCAACATAATGTTGGACGACAAACAGAACCATCTTCTGCAAATGGGAGTCATGTTGACCACAGCAACGGTCGTGGTGAGCGCTTTCGTTGCCTTAACCGGGGTTTTCGGTATGAACATCACCATCGAGTTGTTCGACAGTGAAAAAGCTGGGATGCCGGACTTCCTTTGGACAGTCGGGGGTGGCACCGCAGGCTGTGTTTTCATGTACATTGCTGCCATCGCCTGGTGCAAACACAAACGACTAATAGAATGAGGCTCAAGATTCTCATTACATTCTATGGAATTTTGTCATTCTTATGATGCAGAATTGATATTCATAATCATTGTAAACAAGTGTTTTTATAACTGGATCCAGGATCAAATTGATCTTGCTATTGATGATCTATTTAATATATATTTTATTCATATTAGTTTTAAAGCTGATTTGGACTTTTATATCCTCATTGCCTTCCAAGTTCAGCTATATGTTACAAGCCCAAAAGAAATTGATGGAAAACAAAATTATATTAAATGACGAATGTCCAAAATAATCCCCCCATGGGCCCCACCCCCACAAAAGAAAAGTTATATAAATGTTCTATAGTCCACTTCCTAATAACTCAAGAAAATTGAAATCACAATATATATGTAATTTTGAGTAATTATTCATATTTTTTTTCACTAAAACAAAACCGTACTAAGTTGTTACAATCCACAACACATTGTTTACGATCTAGCTTAAATATTGTTTAAAGATATGTTTATTTATAATTAAAAAAGTGCCTAGCAAACATGTCTCTTAAAATTAAGATTGCATGAATTCTAATGAATGGTAAATTATATGTTTTTTGGGATGTGATATGTAAAACTGATGTTTCATCTTTTATCACAAATAATCATACGACATATGTATATAATGATTAAAAAAATGAGTTAAAATTTTGTTTTGCATTAATTGGATGATGATTTGGTAATTGAAATTTATAAGATGAGAAAGAAAACAAGAAAAAGATAAATAGTATATGTTAATTGCAAAAACTCATATGCATCAGGTACACCGTACAATCCTATGAAATGTATTTGTTTATCTCAAGAGTATCACTACTAATTTGTTAACTTAAAAAAAAACTAGTGTGAGACCCCGTGCGGTCTATGGATGTTAATTTTGTATGTTTTTATTACTAAAATATTGGCAAAAAAAATTATTATAATTTATAATTTTTTTATTTGGTTTGAATTTATTCTAAAATTTTAAATTTTCAAATCAAATGTCATTGATAATTTTTCATGGTTTTAGACTTACTAAATCTACTGCAAGTCTGAATATTGATTTGTTTAAAGAATCTGAATATTAATTAAAAATAGACTAAATCTACTGTAAATCCAATATTAATACCTAAAATCACGGAGTCAATCTTCATTATCTAAATTGATCGCTTATTATGATAAAATGGATAATGTTAGCATCGACAAGAATGTTAATTTAGTATATTTTTTATGTATCATTAACAAAATCAAATCCCACTTTTTGTTTTTAACACCTCTCAAACCAATACTGCACAACAATATCGAATACATATATTTTAAAAATATTATTTTATTTAAAAAGTATAAACTAACTATGCAAATATTAAGAAAATGTATGTTTTTATTAGAGATTTCTATAGCTAGCCTAATATTTTGAGTAAACACATCCCATATATACAATAAAATAAAATAAAAAAATAAAAAGTGCCATTGAACGGAAAAATAAAAATAAAAACAATAATATTTTATTATATTTATGTATATATATTGTATTATATCTACAATATTAAATTTGTGCAAAATTCAAATTTTCATTGCTCATGAAATATCATGGAATTTAAATAATTGATATATTTTATTTTACACATTTTTTATGTAGCTAATGTTAATAAATTTTAATGAAGATATTAATATATTTTTATTTATATACCAACAAATTTGCTTTTAATATAAATATTATTTTATAATTTGAAAAATTCAAATCTTCCAAATATATTTAGGGAAAATTTAAATTTTATTGAATAAAGTCAATAAATTAACTATATATATATATATATGTGTATGAAAAAATAGAGATCATATTTGGATTGGAAAACAAAAATGAAAATATTTATATTACTATTATATAAAGAGAAAGTTTGTGCTTGATATTATTATTTTAATAGAATCTGCAATATTTAATATGTGTTTGATATTATGATTAAAATTAATTGATAAATATAAAAGAGATCAAGTAAATATATACACACACACACGCATTGTCATATATACATACTAATTTAATTAA
This sequence comes from Caryopteris x clandonensis, assembly GCA_028749325.2. NCBI lineage: Eukaryota > Viridiplantae > Streptophyta > Magnoliopsida > Lamiales > Lamiaceae > Caryopteris > Caryopteris x clandonensis. The sequence continues at coordinate 10,083,725 of JAPYKT020000003.1, forward strand.
TAAGAAATAATTTAACAAATGTATGAGTTTATAACTTAAATAATTATAATAATAATAATTGTAGAACATATTTAATATATATCTAAAATCTATAATTATAAAATGACTTTTGGGTATCATTCAAGTAAAACTCAAATTTTAAAAAAATTATATTATACCACCTACTACAAAAGAATCAAGATCTAAGTTTGGGAATCACAAAAGAACTAAAAATTGAGAAATTACATGAAAAACTCATTTTACAATTACAGAATTCTACAAGGAAAAAAAGATTAAAAATCAAAGTAAAAAATCTCAAATTACAATACCAAAATAAATCACATTCATTCTCCAGGAATTTTCAATCCTCCACCAACCTTAAATCTTCCAAAAAACAATAAAAAAATTCGATCCATAAATATTTTCAAGATATAAGTATTGAAGATCGAAGAGAAAATTAATAAAAAAGAAAACTTCTACTTTTCTATACGTTAACTATTATTTCTTTCATAAAATTAACATCCAAGTCGTATACAAATATTATAAAATCAATCAAAAAAAAATATACATACGATGAGAGCATATAAAAAGAAAAAAGAAAAAAAACACAAAGATATTCAGAAAGAAAAAGAAAATTTAAATACAAAATATGATACATTTTCTAAGATACGGTGATTGCTTCCCTTAAAATAAGAAATGAGATTATTGTCCCCGAAAATATCCCACCCAAAATAAGGCCAGGAAAATATTACTGAAATGTTTCAATTGCCAACTACTAACATATATTTATTAAAAGATTATGAAAAAATTAATTGGTCACCCAATCTTTATAGGCTGTAAACTATTTAAAAAGTTGTATCAATACCTTAATATTTAATATTAGAAGATTCCCTCTCTTAGTAACATTTAATCAAAATCTTGATGAAATTAAGGATTTTAAATGAGTTGTGAACCTTCTAGTTAAAAAATATTGAGTGTCAGAACAATTATATATTAAAAACTAAGAAGGCAAAAACTCTGGGCAGATCAGCAACAGATATAAAGGCAGGCAACAAATATAGAGTCAACAGATATAGAAGCGATTAAAGCTAGAGAGATTGTGGATCCGAAAAGTATCTCTCTCACCATACAGTGTGCGTATATATAGATGTGGAAAAAAATCAAATCTTAATTTGTAGATCACATTAACACTGATTTTTCTTTGAAAAATAGATCCACAAGCATGTTTAGAATGGAGAAATTTTAAAAGATTTGAATTATCAACAGTTAAGATAAATTGGATGATTTTTGGAATTATTAATAAAATTAAATTTTAGATAAATATTATATTGGCTATTAAATCAGATACCCCACAATAAGATGGGAGACACACATTTTAATTAGTGTTGACTAAATACAACATCTCCTTAATTTTTGGTACATCTATCTATTATTTAAAAAACAGTTTTTATTATAAATAGATTCTGCAGAAATAATAATAAAAATTTTTTTGAATCAAACATATTTCATATCTACAATATAATAATAGGTAAGATTTTTTTTTTTTATAAGTTTAGAAAGTGTAATTGGGCAAAAAAACAAAAATAGAAATATACATATTACTTATATATATATATATATATATATATTTGCATATTGACATCAACAAAAAATAAAAATTAAAAATAAACAAAAATAAGTAAATCACTTTAGCAAAATAAAAAGGAACACGTGCAACACATGTGCAAAATACGTGCAGAACATGTGCAACATACGTGCATATAACTATTTATTTAAAAACTTCATTTGCGCAGATAAAAGAAGTAGAAGTATTTTCCGGCTTTTTACGTAATTAGTTTAGTTTGTTACCTTGAATTGTAAATTTGGTCTCTCAATTATAAGAATTCAAATGTCACTAATAAAGTTTTAATGGGCGATGACATGAATTACTTGTTATATATGAGCTCTTATGTAAAAAAATTGTATGATTTTCTCTATTTTCAATTATTTATGACATTTGTTTTCTCATTTTGCATTACAAAAAAAAAAAAAAAAGACCAAGAAGATGCATGAAGCACCATGAGTTTTGGTCTCCAAAACTGGAGCATCAAAGTTTCGGGACAATTTTAGAAGCATCCCTAAACAAATAATCGTCTAACTTTGTAAGATGACCACCGGTGCAATACTAATAATTTACATAATTAAATAAAAAGGGGTGAGGACATAAAAATTAGGTAAAAAAAAAAAAGACACATGGTTAACCAGTTATAACATACAAAACAATAAGTGTATTAATACACTAGGTGGATTATAAAATATCTTAAATACTATTTATAAATATATAATATGTGTGGTAGTGTATGAAAGGGATTGATTAAAGACGATATCTAAAAGATTAAAAGCATTTACTAACTACTTATTAAAAAGAATTCGAACATAAGTATATAATACACACATAAGGCACCCGAGTCTTGTTATCAACAAACACAATTAATTTGTTTGGTTGTGTACAATGTCACCTAATTGGTTAGCAGGTGAGGGATGAATTAGAGCATTTACTTGATGACGATGAAGATATGGCCGAGATGTTTTTGATCCACAGGTTCGAGGAGCACCAGATGGAAAATTCTTCTGTTTCTTCCATAAGAGATCTAGATGACATAGATAAAGAAGTTGTTTACCCTGAAATGGATACCAGGCATGTTGAACTTCTCCATTCCTGACAGTACATAACATCATGTTATGGAAAGGGGGGCTCATTTTCTAGAGTTTCCAATATTAACTCGATTCTCACCATTCCTTTTGTGACGGGTTTCTATAGGAATTCCCGTGTATCTGATACTGATATTCCGGAAACTGACCACGATTAGGAGCGGATCATTAGCGAACCTAATTCTCTTAGAAGACAAAGTCATCGGACACATGCTAGCTCACGTAGTATTACAACAAAGAACCTTGATGTGGAGGAGCTTGAAATGATCTTGGAAGCATATTTCAGATTGAAGGCACACTGTACGTGCCACTCTCTCTCATACCTTAATTTCACTTTCTTGCCATTTATTTCTCTTAGGCGCAAAAGTGTTATTATAATTGGAATATTGGATGCAGAAAAGTGATAGAATCCTGTTTAATTGATCCATTCTGTCATCTTGATTTACTTAGGAACTTGGAGAAGCAGGAATGTCAAATATGCAAAAACACTTCTTTAGACTGCCAATGTATTTTACAACGTGCAGTAACACTTCGTTGCCTGAACTGTATGGTTCATTACACTTCTCCATCTCAAACAGCCCCAAAGCTGGATGTGGCCATTGGAGACAGGCTTTGGAAAAGTTAATACGACAAATTAGTTCGGATAACAAAGTGTAGCTAACCCTATAACATTCATTAGCTCCATTGAATCATTATCATTTCTTTTGTCATTGGTTTAGCAATCTTTCTCTTACTGACATTCTATTTTGGCCCCGGAAAGCTGAGGGAGTACGTAGATGATACCGAAGATTACATCAACATAATGTTGGACGACAAACAGAACCATCGAGTTGTTCGACAGTGAAAAAGCTGGGATGCCGGACTTCCTTTGGACAGTCGGGGGTGGCACCGCAGGCTGTGTTTTCATGTACATTGCTGCCATCGCCTGGTGTAAACACAAACGACTACTAGAATGAGGCTCAAGATTCTCATTACATTCTAAGGAATTTTGTCATTCTTATGATGCAGAATTGATATTCATAATCATTGTAAACAAGTGTTTTTATAACTGGATCCAGGATCAAATTGATCTTGCTATTGGTGATCTATTTAATATATATATATATATGTATATATTAATGTATATATTTTATTCATATTAATTTTAAAGCTGATTTGAACTTTTATATCCTCATTGCCTTCCAAGTTCAGCTATATGTTACAAGCCCAAAAGAAATTGATGGAAAACAAAATTATATATAATGAGGAATGTCCAAAATAATCCCCCCATGGGGCCACTCCCACAAAAGAATAGTTATATAAATGTTATATAGTCGAGTTCCTAATAATTCAAGAAAATTGAAATCACAATATATATGTAATTTTGAGTAATTATTCATATCTTTTTTCACTAAAACAAAACCGTACTAAGTTGTTACAATCCACAACACATTGTTTACGATCTAGCTTAAATATTGTTTAAAGACATGTTTATTTATAATTAAAAAAAGTGCCTAGCAAACATGTCCCTTAAAATTAAGATTGCGTGAATTCTAATGAATGGTAAATTATATGTTTTTTGGGATGTGATAAGTAAAACTAATGTTTCACTTTAATCACAAATAATCATACGATATGTGTATATAATGATTAAAAAAATGGGTTAAAATTTTGTTTTGCATTAATTGGATGATGATTTTGTAATTGAAATTTATAAGATGAGAGAGAGAACAAGAAGAAGATAAATAGTATATGTTAATTGCAAAAACTCATATGCATCAGTTGCACCGTACAATTCTATGAAATGTATTTGTTTATCTCAAAAGTATCACTACTAATTTGTTAACTTAAAAAAAAAAAAAAAAAAACTAGTGTTGGATCCCGTGCGGTCTATGGAAGTTAATTTTGTATGTTTTTTTTACTAAAATATTGGCAAAAAAATTTATTATAATTTATAATTTTTTTATTTGATTTGAATTTATTCTAAAAACTTAAATTTTCAAATCAAACGTCATTGATAATTTTTCATGGTTTTAGACTTATTAAATCTACTGCAAATCTGAATATTGATTTGTTTAAAGAATCTGAATATTGATTGAAAATAGATTAAATCTACTGTAAATCCAATATTCATACCTAAAATCACGGAGTCAATCTTCATTATCTAAATTTATCATTTTTTTAATGATAAAATGGATAATGTTAGCATCGACAAGAATGTTAATTTAGTTTATTTTTTCGTATCATTAACAAAATTAAATCCCACTTTTTGTTTTAATACCTCTCAAACCAATACTGCACAACAATATTGGATACATATGTTTAAAAAATATTATTTTATTTAAAAAGTATAAACTAACTATGCAAATATTAAGAAAAATTATGTTTTTATTAGAGATTTCTATAGCTATCCTAATTTTTTGAGTAAACGCATCCCATATCTACAATAAAATTAAAAAAAAAAAAAAGTGTCCTTGAACGGAAAAATAAAAATAAAAACAATAATATTTTATTATATTTAAATATATATATATATATATTGTATTATATCTACAATATTAAATTTGTGCAAAATTCAGATTTTCATTACTCATGAAATATCATGGAATTTAAATAATTGATATATTTTATTTTACACGTTTTTTATGTCGCTAATGTTAATAAATTTTGATGAAGATATTAATATATTTTTATTTATATACCAACAAATTTGCTTTTAATATAAATATTATTTTATAATTTGAAAATTCAAATCTTCCAAACATATCTAGGGAAAATTTAAATTTTATTGAATAAAGTCAATAAATTAACTATATATATATGTATGAAAAAATAGAGATCATATTTGGATTGGAAAACAAAAATGAAAATATTTATATTACTATTATATAAAGAGAAATTTTGCGCTTGATATTATTATTTTAATATAATCTACAATATTTAGTATGTGTTTGATATTATGATTAAAAATATTTGATAAATATAAAAGAGATCAAGTAAATATATACACACACGCCTTGTCATATATACATACTAATTTAATTAATAAGAAATAATTTGACAAATGTATGAGTTTATAACTTAAATAATTATAATAATATTAATTGTAGAACATATTTAATATATATCTAAAATCTATAATAATAAAATGACTTTTGGGTATCATTCAAGTAAAACTCAAATTTAAAAAAAAATTATATTATTATACCACCTTCTACAAAAAAAAAATCAAGATCTAAGTTTGGGTATCACAAAAGAAATAAACATTGAGAAATTACATGAATTCATTTTACAATTACAGAATTCTACAAGAAAAAAAAGATTCAAAATCAAAGTGAAAAATCTCAAATTACAATACCACAAATAAAATCACATTCATTCTCCAGGAATTTTCAATCCTCCACCAACCTTAAATATTCCAAAAAAAAAAGAAAAAAAATCAATTCATAAATACTTTCAAGGTATAAGTATTAAAGATCGAAGAGAAAATTAACAAAAAAGAGAACTTTTACTCTTCTATACGTTAACTATTACTTCTTTCATAAAATTAATGTCCAAGTCGTATACAAATATAATAAAATCAAACAAAAAAAAAGTATTACATACAATAAGAGCATATAAAAAAAAAATTAACACACACACACAAATATATTCAGAGAGAAAAAAAAAATTAAATACAAAATATGATACATTTTCTAAGATAAGGTGATTGCTGCTCTTAAAATAAGGAATGAGATTATTGTCCCTCCAAATATCTCACCCAAAATAATGCCCTCAGGAAAATATTGTTGTAATCTTTCAATTGCCAACTAATAACATATTTATTAAAAAATTTATAGGCTGTAAAATATTTAAAAAATTGTATCTATATCTTAACATTTAATATTAGAAGATTCTTGCTGAAATTAAAGATTTTAAATGAGTTGTAAACATTTCGGTTAAAAAATATTGAGTGTCGAACAATTATTGGATTTATATTTTATATATTATTAGTTTCTTTTAAATATATATTAAAAACTATACTTACCTGTTATAGCAATCTAAAATGGACGAGAAAATGCACTGAATACTAAAAGTACTTTATATTTTGCTTTATATATATATATATATATATATAGATATAGATGTAGATATAGATAGTAATTTTTTTAAATAAATAAATAATATTATTTTAATTAAATAAATACTATTCTGAATTAAGTGCTTAGTGCAAATTATTTGGAGAGAATATATGATTAGATTCTGATAAAAGTACGAAATCTTAATTATAAATAAATAAATCTTAATTATAATTGACAATTCTTCTTTATTAATTTTATTGTCGTACTCCATTATTTTGAATCAGTTCAAAGAATCTATTAATTTTATTGTCGTACTCCTATTTTTTTGCTACTTTTGATCTGTATATATCTCTAATCTATACCGGAACCAATAAGATAAATTATACGAAGAACTAATCCAAGATTCTGCAATCATAAGAAGTTCAATTTTTGGTTCTACACAAAGATTGAATCCAATGATTCCGCCACCGAAAGAGTCACCGCCGCCGCTGGAGTCAGGGGAAGGCGGCGTAGGAGAGCCGCCTGTCCGGCCAACAACCGGTGGAGCAGTCGGGCATCGGAAGAAGAGTGCGTGGGTGCGATCATGGCTGAAGGTGGACTCCTCCGGCGAAGCACAGGTGGTGGAGATCGGCAAGCATGCTATCATGAGGAGGACGGGCCTCCCGGCCCGCGACCTTCGGATACTGGACCCTGTTTTATCACACCCGTCCACAATTTTGGGCCGAGAGCGGGCCGTCGTGGTCAGTTTGGAGCACATAAAAGCCGTAATCACGGCCCATGAAATCCTGTGTCTGAATGCCAGAGACCCCTTTGTCATCTCTTTTGTTGCGAAGCTTCAGGGAATCTTCTGCCATCGCCAAGCTGTAAAGTCCACACAGGTCTCTCTCTCTCTCACACAAACACACACACACACGCACGCACACATTCGCGCACATCATCCACATGAGTTTATATGATTTCTGTCTTACCAATTGCGCTTCATTTACACTCTTTTCATTGATTTGTGCAATTACATAAATTTCTTTTGCAATGTGATCTAATTAATGTTACTACAACTCAATTTCTTTCTAAACTTTGATTTCATCGTAGTTGAATAGGTTCTTTAGCATTGTTGTAACGATAGTACAGATATCAAGAGTTTCGAATTCAATTGATGAGATGGTTGTAATGGTATTCAAGGAAACTGGAGCAGAATGTAACAATGCAGCACGGGAAGATCTTTATAATCCCGAAGATGGAGGGGGCAATGCAGATGGAGAACGAAGAGTCGAAGAAAATGCACTCAGCCTGAAGATTCTTCCGTTTGAATTCGTCGCTCTCGAGGCATGTCTTGAGGCTGCTTGCACCAGCTTGGATGATGAAGTATGGATTATTTCTTGCACTACATTTTTCTATCAGTACAGTGTTATATTTTGCATGTATGATCCTCTTTTCAAATTGAATCGTTTGTTTTCCTCTTATAATTGGTTATGGTTGTTTTCTGTATCAATTTTATGAATAGGCGAGAAGGCTGGAACAAGAAGCACATCCGGCATTGGATAGGCTGACTTCAAAGATCAGCACTCTCAATTTAGAACGCGTGCGACAAATTAAGAGCCGCTTGGTTGCTATAACCGGCCGTGTGCAAAAGGTCGATTGCCTCTTTTTCTTTTGTTATGCAATCTTTTCTGAAGTGTTGTATGATGTTGGAACCTTGTGGTTTCGGCTTTGCATAAACCTTTGATCGAGTCTGTCTAGTTGTTGGAACTGCTTTCGTTCTTTTTTTCACTGTTTTTCCATAGATGACCTTCTGTCTTTCATTCCTTCTCATTTCTCGTCCAATATAGTGTATTCGATCTGAAGCACAAAGGAATCTGATGTATGAAACTCTGCAAATAATTATAGTAGTAGTTTGTAAAATATGCTGCTTCTGTCTGCAACTTACGTAATCAGTGCATAAATTGAAATATTATGCAGCACACTGGTCTTTTTGTCACCATCTATACATCTTCGTCTGGTGTAAAAGAACATGGTTTTGCAGGTGAGGGACGAACTAGAGAATTTGCTTGATGACGATGGAGATATGGCCGAGATGTATTTGACTGAAAATTTTGAGACAGAGCAGCTTGAGAGTTCTTTTGATTCTTCTGTAAACAGGCTGGATGTCGTAGATGAAGAAGCTGATCCGGACGATAGGCCTGTGAAAGCCCCTCTATTTCTAACAGTAGAATTGTTCATATTTGTTTTTTGACTTGCCATTATAACTCTGCTCTATTTGTGGGATTTGATAGGAGTTCCATTGATTCTGATGCTGGGATCCTGGAAATCGACAATGAGCTGACGATCAGTGGACCTAATTCTCGTAGAAGAGACAGCCACGAAACAAGAACTCATAGCGCTGCTACGAAGCATCTTGATGTGGAGGAGCTTGAAATGATCTTGGAAGCATATTTTGTTCAGATTGAAGGCACATTGAACAAACTATCCACTGTAAGAGCTGTTTCAACTCATACTTAGCTTCTCGTATCTTCTTGTCAGGCATCCTGACATTTCATCTTTGTGTAACTGACAATGTTGTTGTTCCGATGTTTTGGAAAGCTGAGGGAGTACGTGGACGATACGGAAGATTACCTAAACATAATGCTGGATGACAAGCAGAACCATCTGCTGCAAATGGGAGTCATGCTAACTACAGCAACAGTCGTGGCAAACGCTTTTATCGCCTTATCGGGTGTCTTTGGTATGAACATCGCCATTGAGTTGTACGACAGCAAAAAAGCGGGGATGCCCGATTTCCTTTGGACTGTTGGAGGAGGCACGGTGGCTTGTGTTATCTTGTACGCAGCTGCCATCGCCTGGTACAAACACAAACGCCTACTGAGCTGAGTGAGTGCTGGACACATATTTATGTAGTGGCATAGACTTTCGAATGCAGTTATCTAAAGGCAGAATTCATACTTTTAGTTATGTGGTTATTAGACGATGTAAATAGCTCTTTGCCCTTGCTCCGCCTGCCTCAAGTTGCCCGGCCACGAGTTTTCTACTGTTTTTGCTTTCATGTGCGGATGTTAGATATTTTAGCCCGAGTAAAAGTAGGAGAAAATTATGAAATATGTCTGGGTTACTTTTGAGTGGTCCCAAAACTCAGTTCAATAATTTTATACTTTTATACTTTTGTTCTTTATCTTTTTCATTGCATAAATTTTATTTTATTTTACCCAAAAATTAAATTTATTATGGTGGAAAATATATCTACTCCTAAAACGAAACCAAATATTTGGCTTGACTCCCTTTACTCGTACATCATCCAAATATATTATTTTGATAGTACAGAACTATTGAATTCTACACAAACAAAGCTAGAAAATTATAGTTTGATATTGCAAATTACAAAATGTGCCATAAATATTGGATGTTTGAAAATTTAATTTTGTCCAAATTAAAATTCACAATAAGTCTTATAACAATTTTAATTTTACACATTTAGTCTCCTTTTTTTTTTTAGAAAATTAAATTTTTTTCTAGAATTTCACTAATAATTTGCAAAAATTGTCTATTTCAATAAATTATCTTAACGGGCCCAATGCATAATGTGGAATGTTGTTATATACCCACGATTTACAAAAATAACTGAAAATATATATTTGTTGCCATCTTATCAAAGTTTATACATATTTTGAAGTTGGACAACATAATTTAAAATTATGAATTTTAAAATATGTTACTTATTTATACATATACTTAGGGTTAAAATTTTATGACAGGATCAGAAGCATGGGGACATTATAAACATACATCGAATTTGGAAATTCTTATCATCCCGAATTTGATTCTAGAGATGTTTTGACACAATTTGTGGATTTTGTTATTTTCTTAAACTTAAAACAGGTTTGACAAATTCTATTATAGTGGGCTTTGTAGCCCACAATAATGGACTTTAAGCCCAAAATATCGATTGATATTTTGCCTTTTTTTTTAAAAAAAAAAATGTACTTTTCTTATAAATTATTTAAATTAGCCTAGGGTGGGCATTGATCGGTTCGATTGATTCGATTAATTGAACTGATCGAATTATCAAAACTGAAATAATTGATTACCTAAAATATAACAATTAGATTGATCGAAAATTTACTTAAGATTGAAACCTATTTACAAATCGACCGATTAATTCAATTTAAACAATATTTGTATACTCTAAAAAAATTAGAAAATCAGAATATTATATTATTTTAGAAAATCAGAATGTTATATTATTTTGAGCCATTAATCATTGCTTATACAGTATTTAAATAGGAAAATTGCTGCTCAAATTCTAATTTTAAATTGAGAAATAATTGTTTCCATGTGGGTAAACCATTATTTTCAATCAATTCAAAGAATCTTGCAAATTATTGAATATGTTATATAGATTTGGTGAGCAGCTGCGGTGTCCCCTTCTTTCTTATTATTTTTATCTGTATCTAACTTTATTTTGTGCATACTCAAAATGACTAAACCACCCTTTATAACCCTATTCATACTAATATACTAATGTTATATTAGACTTTATATTTTATTAATACGTGGCATTTTACATTTTCTTTTTCTGAATAGTTCAAATCCTTTGACAATAAAAAATGTCCCCCTTTTTTTTCTGACATTTATAGTTGGTGATCGGTCGTCTTTGTATTTGGTGAACAGCTGAATCTTGTTTTATGTATTTTATTTTTCTTTCTGTGATAGGGGAAATATATTTTAGGTAATATTATAAACATATGAATATATTAATTTAATCACATTAGTTTTTTTTTTTTTTTTAAATTGAGTAACTTGCTACACGTGAACGTATAATGGATTAGTTGACTTTCTTTGTATATTTTTGTCCCCTACATTTTCACTTTTTCTTTTTTCTCTTTTTATATATTTATTTTCACACATTAGAAATCAAAACTAAAATAAAAATATAGGGGCAAAATTGAAAATAAATAAAAATATAAGAGGTAAAAAACGCAAGATAAATGAAAATATATGAAAAACGTACATACATAGTTTTAGTACAATATATCATTCAAACAAAAAACTTACAAAGCTTTACACAAAAATATATACAAAAATTTATAAAAATAATAAATAAAATCAATATGTCTATCTCGCAAAACACCCCAACACTAACAGAGCCCAGATTATTTTTAATCCTCCCATCAATATTCAATTGAATGAAATTATCATTTGGGGTAACTAACTGACAACAATAGAATTAGATGGTGTTCTTTTATCAACTAAGAGAGTCCATTTTCTGGCTACATACATGATCACACCCCTTCAAAATCCAAATAGTAACATAATAGAACTTAATGGCAATTTAATTCTATTCAAACTAATAATTTTATGAAACCCTAAGAAACTGAAACTAAAAAGTTGAAAAGAGAAACTCTGGACAACTTAAAAATAGAAAACTCTAAAAAGTTTCCTTAAGAAAAAGAATAATCAAAACCAATCTTATAAAAATATATTATGTAAGACGACCTCAAACAATAAATTTTTGCATTCTTCTAAAAGAAAAAGTGTTTCAATCATTCCAATAATTTTGTGGGGCTAACTCAATAATTTACATTGAGAAACATTCAAATATAAAATGTGTTTCAATCCTAATGAGTCAAAGATCAACATGGAAAACATACTATAGTGAAATCCATGTGGGATGTCCGCAGCCTGCCCTCTTGATTCATTATAAATGATGACTAAGCCGGATAATATTCCCACCACAACATCAACAGTCTTTGATTTTTGAGTTCGATTTTGAACTTTATAATTCGATCAATTTTTTGTTGTTGTAATTTTTATCCAAATTTTACAATTTTATTCTAACATTTCAATATTGTTATTTGATAAAATAATCATTCTGCATAACTTTTTTTTTATAATATAATCATACACCAACACTAACACTAACTCTCTTAATATTAAATTAACATCAACACGAATAATTCTACCATATATAATTCTACACAAAATATACATTTATAAAATTTTAAAATTTCACGGTAAAAGAAAATACAATTTGAATTTCCTCACACCCAATAAAACCAATAAAAAAAACCCATAAAATTAGGTTTGAGGGTTGAAGCAAAATATAAGAACGTGTAATTTGAGGGTTGAATTATATGTAATTTCTTATATCGTATTTTTATTTCATGTTTTATTTTATTATAGAAATTAATTTGGCATAGACCAGCATCTAAAAGATTATTATAGGCCAAGAGCCAATTAGTGAGATATGAGTCAATTTGTTAGGGTGCCTCATAATTATTATATATATTTTTTAAAAAACATGTCTCATAAGTCAAGACATGATTTTATTACTTCGACTAAAATCTTAAAATGATTTATTTTACAGACTAGTTGTATATGATTAAATAAGTTAAATCAACTAATAAATAAAGTTATATAAGTACAAATTTATAGAATGTATAATATTTAACCTTCATTTTATTGATAAAAAATAATAATAAAAATTTATTTTTATTGGATAATGTTGTTGAACTCATCTTTTTCTCCAACTCATACTCTTTTTTATGAGGTCACTATGAACTTTTTGATAAAGACCACAGGGATTTCCGATTATGGCTCTTACTATTATCTTAATGGTCGACATATTCCATCACAAACATAGAATCACACACTTTAATTTCCACAAAAGAATGACAAGAGTGGAAGTGTAAGGAAAACACTTATAAAACTGAACAAGGAAGACGTAGTAGGTTCTTACTTTTGTTCGGGTGGAAGGTCACATAAATAGGCTTTGGGCTTAAGTAACTAGGTGGGCTCCAAAATAGGGCCCAACCCAACATTCTTAAAAACCAAAACTTTACTTAAAAAAAAAAAAAAAAAAAAAGAATCACACACACACAGTCACACAAAATGAAGGATGACATAATATGATATATATATATATATATCTGTGTGTGTGTGTGTGTGTGTGTATGTGTGTAATTAATATTTGGCACACGCACATATGCATGATTGTTCATCAGAAATGAATTCAAAAGACAGAAGCATGAATGTCCACTTGCTTGCATGTGAAATTAAGAGGGTTTTCATGATTATATATACAAAACTACAAAATAGATTTATATAGTCTCGTTTCTCTATTATTTACTATTAAGAATTTCCTTTTCAATATTGCACATGTCTTTTTGGCATTTTTCTTTTTCGAATAGTTTAATTTTAGTTGTATTATATAATCTCTCTGTTTTAAAAAAATTGGATTTTTCAAGCAATTTTTTATTTTATTTGTTGTCAACGGAACAAATGTACCTACAACCTCTCCTTTTAATTAACAAATCGTATTTATGTCCCTCGGTTATATTCTACTTTAACTTATCCAATTATATTGAACTTGGTTTCAGTTGTCCTAAGAACATTATTGAACTTTCAAACAAATAATAATAATTTTGACTTTTCAAATATGACTCTTTTTTGAATTAATTTTTATTTAGAATTTTCTTTTTCAAAATCGAGTTACTTATTGATTTTTAAAAAATATCAAATTTTAAATTCATTAATCATATTTAGTATATTTGAGCATAAAGATCGTCACCTACAATTTAGCTAGCTACCAACATATGACCAAATTTGAATTGACAAAAATATTTTCACTTTTTAGCCCTAATTTAGAACCACATGCATAAATACATGCATGCATGCCCACTCGAAGAATGTGTGTGGCTATATGTGAGAGAAAGATGAATGTGTGTGTGAGAAAGGGAGAGAGAAAGAAGATAAGAATCCCAAGTCTCTAAAACCCTAATCACAAGATCTTTGTCCTCTTCAATTGCCTCATTTGTTTGGATCAAGAACTTAGTGTTGCTCCATGTTGTGTGCCTGGCTACATGCAAGGAAACTGCACATGGGTAATGTTCTCATCTTGGAGTAATGTGCACCTGTTATTACATTGGCTTGTAGACCTAGCTATATACATATAAATAGTTGTATGCATATCTTATACTATAATTGGATATGTGAATGTGCTAACTTAATCTGTAGTGGGACCCAAATGTATGGTACCATTTGATGGATTCTGTCTTTGTACTATGTATCAAATTGTTACATTGGCCATGCCCATATATTCATGGGACAAGGCAAGTGATTTTCTTGGACATAAGTTTTCTCTTATATCTAATAATCATGAATCATTAAAATAGATCGAGTGATGGATTTCTTGACGAGGGAGGACATACCACGTTTGTTGATATTTTTTTTTCTCTCTATTTTTTTTAAAAGACTTGTTCATTTTTAACAATTCCTGCGTTGCAACAAAATTGACATGAAGGAGTATTATAATATGTTCATGTGTTGTGAGCTTTATCCTTATTATGAAAATATACAAAACACAATTATGAAAAACAATAAAAATATGATATTTGATTATCCAATTTGTTACAATTTATAAATAAGTAAGGGAGCTATCAAGTCAAGTTTTTTTTTCAATTATAGTGAAAAGAAAAATGAATACCCTAATTTGTAGCTCATATGTCCATATAGCCCACTTGGTCTCTTGGCCCAATGTCGAAAAAATTCGATGTTGAGTTGGATCTGTAATCATGTTTTAGAGTACAATACCTTCATGTTTCAAAACATAACAATACTGGTCATCGAGTCTTATAGGTCTTGTTGATTATAGTAGCCTTATAACAATTGATTTTATGAGTGTGAGTGTAAGAACTATTAAGGAATGTAATTATTTTAGTGCTTAATGAACAATTATATATAATAATAAAATATTGAATCCAAAACCCAATTTTCCTTGTTTTATGTTTTTAATGTGTGTAGCTTAATTGATAATTACAAATCCAAGTAAAATACATCATATCTTACAATTAACCTCCAACAAAATACATCATATCTTACAATTAACCTCCAACACTTAAAACATATATGCCAAACATATCCTATCAATTTTCATTAATTGATGGGAATGGGCCATGGTTTGAGTACCTTGGAAATGGCAACACAAAAAAGATGGACATTTATTGTATTTGTATCCTTTCCCTCTAAGCTGTCCTCTTCATTGCATTTGTTTCACACCTCTTCATCGAGTATCATCCCATCAAACTTTAGGCAAAAATGACATTATATTGTTATTTTCAAAAAAAATTGCAAAAATATAGTAAAAAAAAAAAAAATTTAATTGTGAGTAAAGTCGCCCCTGCGAGGGGCGACATTCAAATAAATTTTTTTTTTAATTTTTTTTTTAATGTCGCCCCTGGCAGGGGCGACTCTAAAATTTTTTTTTTTTTTTTTTTGGTTTTTTTTTTAAATGCTGGAGCCTTCACTCGGTCGGGCACTCGGTCGCGCGCCTTACTCGGCCGGCCGAGTGGTCATTCTTACTTGGTCGAGGCACTCGGTCGAGCACTTCACTCGGCCGGCCGAGTGCGAACTCGAATTTTGATTTTTAACATCCACTTCAATATTACTCGGTCAAGACACTCGGCCTTAACATTATTCGGCCGACCGAGTTTGAGGAATGTGATGAGAAATATGCAAGGTGTATAAATACAAAGAGAGAGTGTAGGAGACTCTAACACATAAACGATGTGGGACAGGCAAAAGGTGTATAAATACAAAGAGAGAGTGTAGGAGACTCTCAAACATAAACGATGTGGGACAGACAAAAGGTGTATAAATAAAAAGAGAGAGTTTCTATTGGACCTTATTTTATTTATTTATTTCTTTCTTTTTTTAAATTGTAAATAACAAATTAATACAAAATTAATTTGGTATTACACAAGTTTATTAAGATTTCACCTTCTCCAATTTTAATAAAAGAAAAGAGAGACCGTGTTCCTTTTATTACTTCATGTCCCATATCTAATATGAAATTATTATTACTATAAATTAGATAAAATAATTTATTTAATAATAAAAACAAATCATAAATATTCTCAGAAAGTGTATATTTGGACCATCAATAAGTGTATATTATTGTGGGTAACAATAATAATAATATTCATTTTACAAAACTATATTTCTTACAATCTTTACAAATAAAATAATAAAATAATTTGTATATTCTTAAATATTTGTTCTTAAATATTAATTAGCTCAAAGTTATATTATAAATATATTTTATTTTATTTTATTTTTTAAATATATCACAAATCGTGCATCGTGCGGAAGGAATACTAATACTAATATGATCATGAAATAGCCAAAATATAGTTTTCGCGTCCATTATTAATTTTTAAAAACATAACTATTTTTTAAAATAGATGAGTTAACTTTTAATTAGTTGAACTTTATTTTTATTTATTTTTTTGGGAATTTTTTTTTCCAGTTTGTTAAATTACAATATCGATATTTAATAAAATAAAATATTTTAAATAATTCCAAAAAATAAAATATTTTATTTTATTTTACATGCACCTTTGAATGATGAAGTGCACATACATCACAAAAAAATTACAAAGTTATGACCCATATAAATAAATAAATAATTTACAATTTAAAAAATGTATGTGTTATTTACAATTTAAAAAAAGAAAGAAAGAAATAAATAAAATAAGGTCCAATAGAAACTCTCTCTTTTTATTTATACACCTTTTGCCTGTCCCACATCGTTTATGTTTGAGAGTCTCCTACACTCTCTCTTTGTATTTATACACCTTTTGCCTGTCCCACATCGTTTATGTGTTAGAGTCTCCTACACTCTCTCTTTGTATTTATACACCTTGCATATTTCTCATCACATTCCTCAAACTCGGTCGGCCGAATAATGTTAAGGCCGAGTGTCTTGACCGAGTAATATTGAAGTGGATGTTAAAAATCAAAATTCGAGTTCGCACTCGGCCGGCCGAGTGAAGTGCTCGACCGAGTAAGAATGACCACTCGGCCGGCCGAGTAAGGCGCGCGACCGAGTGCCCGACCGAGTGAAGGCTCCAGCATTTAAAAAAAAAAACCAAAAAAAAAAAAAAAAAAAAATTTTTGAGTCGCCCCTGCCAGGGGCGACATTAAAAAAAAAATTTTATTTGAATGTCGCCCCTCGCAGGGGCGACTTCACTTACAATTAAAATTTTTTTTTTTTTTACTATATTTTTGCAATTTTTTTTGAAAATAACAATAAATTGTCATTTTTGCCCAAACTTTAACTATTTCCCAATCTAAAAAATATCAAATTATTAATTATAAATAGTCAAAAAAAGAAAAAAAAATTATATATATTAATAAAAAAATTATCAAATAATCACTCTTAGGAATGCTTTGCAACACTTGGTATTTCTCCGGTGTATTGCATGATTTATAATATAATAATATGATATAAATAATAATATAATTTTTAAAATAAAATACATATTTATATAAAATATATTTTTAATAAAAATTATTTGAAATAAAAATATCTCATAATATAAAAATATAGTAAATAATAAAATATATCTTAATTAATTTATGAAAAAATTTGTATTTAAAAATTAATATTTTATTTTTATATATGCAATATTGATATCAAATTGAATAGAGTTGAAATGAAAAGGTTATAAGTATTTGAAGATTATTATAAAAAATAGAACAAAAAATATGATTAAATAATACACTTTCTAAAATAGAAAGAAGATTTAGATGAAAAATAACAATCTAATAAATATTCCCAACTATCTTACTATTATATATATATATATAGATATCTATTTTTCTTTTTATTTTAAATGTCGACCTTCTTCCCCACCTCTCCCTCCTTCCCAATCCAGTAGTGCAACCCTCCCCCTTCCCTTTTCGTTGTTTCTCTCCTCCCATACCTCATTGTTTCCTCCTCCTTGTTCTTCACCCCTGCCCCCCTTTTCCCTTGCTTCTTCTCGTTTTTCTTTCGTTCCCCAAATCAGTTTTCCCCTTTTTATTGGATTTATAAGATTGTGTAACATTACATGATTGAAATTGTAATATCTGCACAATTGGTCATATAAGCTTCGTCAAATGTATTATAAAAATTATGAATAATTTTTTTTTTTTTACTTTAATTAATAAAATGAAATCTTAATTTTCGAAACAAAATTGCAAATATGGATGGAGAGGGAGAGGGAGAGGGAGAGAGAGAGAGATGGTTCAACTGAATAGCGTGTCTATCCCAACTGCTTGAAAGGATTATCCACACCAAAATTAAGAAGCCTTTACAATGTGGTTAGGACTTGAAACAACAACATATTCCTACTTCTTCTGACCTGCTAATCCTCTTTGCCCAATGCCATGTGAAATTCATTATTATCTATCCCAACACATGTGCCCTCTTCCTTATAGGATTTTTTTTTTATTTTAATTGTAATTCATCATAATTATAACCCCTTTTAATTTATTTTAAAGCTAGGTGCCCGATCCCAATTTGAACACCTTCATAAATACGTTGGAGAGACCACGGTGTAAGGATTCTGACTATCAAGTCAGACCCATTCCATTTCGTAAATTCCTAATAGAGAGATGGTATAATTATATAAGAGATGTAAGGAATCCTATCGAGTTTGGGCTCATAACTATAATAGGTGGTGCTCGTAGGCGTGGGAAAAATATTGGTATATATTTTTTTATATTAAAATTTTTTATACGATATACAATATGAGCTGATATATAATGCCGCACCTTGTATTCATATTCTTTAATCATTTTTTCATCCAATTAAATATGTATATAATTAATTATATGCATAAATCTACAATAATTTTGTATTTTATATGATTTATTAAATATAGTATTAACGAACATAGATTTAATTTAATATGCACCTTAATTAATTCTTCAACTATATATGATAAAAGTCGGCCATTCATGATCCAATCATAATTCAGCCGAGCTATGAGGAAGTTAGTATTTACCAGTAAACAAGACCAAATTAATTGGGATTCAAATCTTTTATGGTATTGCAAAATAATATTTTATTTCTATTTGTGAAAAATATACTTCTTTTTGTCTAATTTTTTCATTTAAATTATTTTTTATTTTTTACCAATAAAGTAAAAGTACAATATTTTTTGAAATATGACTTTAAGAAAAAATAAAAAGAACACCATCTATCTATTACCATATAACGCAAAAACTCCTATGAAATAGTTGTGTGACACGATTTAAGATATTACTTGTTTAATTATAAAATATTACTTATTTAACTATCAAATATCATTATTATTTTAACTCTATTATTGCTGATGAGTTACCTTAAAAATAGTATTATTTTATAGTTAAACAAGTAATACATTAAATTGTGTCATGTATAATCGTTTCACAGTAGACTCATTCACCATATAAATATATACTCTATTACAATTCTTCTATTTGACTGATGTTAGATCTTCATACTTTCAAGTATCCCTAAATAAAATTTTGGTCAACATTGAATTATTCAATTATTTATTTATTATATCAAATTTTTCTCTTTTCTTGTTCTCCTATCATCAAAATTTGGATTTTGTTTAGATATATTAACCCACTTTTATTTGGGTCCACTTCTAAAATTAAACTTAAACCTATATAAAAATCCTTTAATTTAGTTTACTAAACAACGTCTTCAATCAAAATAGAAACAAAATATGCATCTTCTTTGCTGCCCCAAGTTTTTATGATGGATTTCTTATATTTTTTCAGGTAAAATTGGCTCATAATAAAGCAGTTTTATGTTCTTATCGTTTATTCAATGTAATCGTAAGAGACATCTTGTAAAGAACAACCTATATCAATTCACTTTAACCTTGTTTATTAAGCATCATCTTCAGTCAAAATAAGAACAACATAGGGTGCTCTGCCGCCCAAGTCTATATGACGAGATTTCTTATCTCTCTTTGCAAGTGAAGTTAATTCATAATTGAATGTCTTTGATTTTTACCGTTTATTAACTATCATTGCAAGTAATATTTCGTAAAGAACAACACGAAGTGAGAATAAAGAGGAGACTTGGTACCGATCCCGAACAAATCTAACCAATTTGTCCTTTGTATGATGATAATCTATACTATAGTTTAAAGAGGCAATTAATAAGCTAAGAAGAAATAAGAATAGGCAGCATGATTGCTATTAAAGTGTCTTAATTAGTGCCGACCGCCCTGTTACCGTTCTCAATTAACGGCTTTTAACTGACCCATCTAATTACTATTACTAGCAACATCTTCACATTTAATTCCTGTGCCTAAGTTAGGACAGGACCACTCTTATTTCTTGTGACTGTCTTCAATTTTTTTTTTTTTTTTTTTTATTTCTAAGATTTATTTTGGACCACTTTTGGATTCCAATAAAGAAATGCTGCAGCATAGTAAACCTGTCATGTGAACAAAACCAAATTACCTAATAATGCCAATAAATGGAAATAGTTCTATGAAGCAAGTACTGTCTATTGTTGCTAGAATAATAATAATAATAACTAATAATAATAATAATAAAATTATGTACTTGTTTATTTTAATTTGATATTAATATTATATAATATTTTTGATCTGAAATGATGTTAAAAGAGTTTTATGATATATGGTGTGCCGTATTTATATTATATATGTTGTATTGTGATTCAAAGAGTATTGTCTAATTTTATGAATAATATCATATTATATGGTGTTTTATACCTTAGGTTTGATTTTATTGCTTCTAAAAATAAGCATTTATACCACTCTACATCTCAATAAATTTATCATAATTTTATGATAATACATAGGGATGACAATCTGCAACTTATCCTAAAAATTTGTTACAAATTAAATATGAATATAGTGGGATAGCAGTAAAATTTGGAATAATTATATTCTAATCCGATCCGAACCAACGAAGTCACTTGTTTTACATCCTTAATGATATATGATGTGTTTTATTAGTTATATATTTGTAAAAAATAGTATGAATTAGTGGAATAATCACATGGTGTACTATTTGTTAATTCATTACACAACAAAACATCCCACTAGGAATGTCCAGCTAATTCCCATTTCTTAATCCCTCAATTATCGAGTCAAACAAAACTACGCCATAATTTTTATATAATATGTGTGTGTGTATATATATATATAGAGAGAGAGAGAGAGAGCTAAAGGTGATACATATGGCGGGGAGAACAGCATAATACGACAACGTATGGTAACTTTATTCATAAAGACGACACCGTTTAGTTCGGTTACTCAACTTACTGATCACTATTCTCATCCCTCTACATTGTTATTGTATATATATAAAGCGCAAGAAGATTGCAGAAAGTGGGAAACTCCTCAAAGCTTCTGCAACACCCATTGTCACCACCGCAATGCTGCCGGAGATTCCGGCGGTGGCTCCACCTGATTTCATTACTTGAATCTCCTGGACGAATATTGATACTCAGTCTTGTAAATAAGAATGTCAGGCCCCAACTCCAGTAAGCAGGCGCAGGCACGTGACTTGAAGCACCGGATGCTCACGTGCCTTCACAAGCTTTCCGACAGGGACACTCACACCGCCGCCGCATCGGAGCTCGAATTCATTGCCAAGACGCTCCCCACCGACGCTCTCCCATCGTTTATATCGTCTATCTCCGCTACCGACTCCTCCGACAAGTCTCCAGTGCGGCGGCAATGCATCCGCCTCGTCGCCGTTCTCTCCGAGCACCATGGGAACTCCCTCTCACCACACCTCTCGAAAGTCCTCTCCGCCGTCGTCCGCCGCCTCCGCGATCCAGACTCCTCCGTTCGCTCCGCTTGCGTCGCTGCCTCCCTCACCCTGGCCTCACAGCTCACTTCTCCTCCGTTCACCTCCATCACTAAGCCCTTCCTTGAATCGCTCTTCATTGAGCAGGATTCCCACACCCAAAACGGCGCCGCATTGTGCCTTGCAGCGTTGATTGAGGGGTCGAGAAATCCGGACGTGGGGAGCTTGAGAAAGCTTCTACCGAGGCTGGAGAAGTTAGCGAAATGCGAGAGTTTCAAAGCGAAGGCAGCACTATTGGCGTTGATGGGAAGCGTCGTGGGAGTGAAGGGAGTGTTGAGCAGCGGCGGGAAGAATGCGATTAAGAATTTGGTAATGTGTTTGATGGAGTTATTGAGTAGTGACGACTGGGCTGCAAGGAAGGCGGCAGCGGAGGCGCTGATAAAGATCGCGGCGGTGGAGAGAGATGCATTGTCGGAGCACAAAGCATCCTGCCTGAAGACTTTTGAAGCTAAGCGATTCGACAAGGTTCGATTCTTTACAATTTGGGTGAAATTGGCATGAATTCATCGACTTCATTTTTTAATATTCGGAATTTTCAGTTGTTTTGTGTGTGTGTTTTTTGATGGGACTGGGTTAATTTTATCAGGTGAAGGCTGCGAGGGAGACGATGAATCACATGATAGAAGCTTGGAAGGAAATCCCAGATCAAACTGACGAGGTTTCACCCCCACCTGAATCACAGGCATCATCTAAAGGTATGAGATTCCATTTTATTTTTGTTCTTGGCTTATATAAGTACATGGTTAATTGTGTGCTTGAACTACTTATGTTGATTGAATTCGACTTCATGATCACATAATATTTCCAGATTATACATCAGAAGAACATAACTTAATTCGATAAATGAATGGCTTGATTTCCAGTTTGTGTAGCCTGCGTTCTACATTATCTCAGTTGATGCTTACTTCAAACTCTAGGAAAAATGCATAAACAGCTAAGACGCCTCTCAGAATATGACTGAATAAATTGTGTTTACGATATATCTCAATTCATCAAAGAATAAAAAAATGTCTCCTTTGGATGTATGACAACAACAAGTCTCTTTTAAGGAATGTGTACTATTGATTTTGAGATGAAAGAACTCATTTTCTATGTAAATATTCAATATTTCGAAAAAATTCCAACGATTCCCTGGTCAAGGGTAAGTAACTGAGAGAAATGTCAGTTTATGTTTTGTCTTTGCTGTGTTCTTCTATGTTTTTTTAGTTATCTTGTATTCCAATATCGTATTAGCACAACAGAATGTCCCTCTTAATCCATCAATTTCCGATTTGCATGTAGTGAACATGAAACAATACATTGCTGATTTCTTCTATAATCAAGGTTGTTTCAAATTAGTTATAATATTGTTATCTTGCCCAACCGTCTTCATGTTGCATTCAATTTCTTGGAGTTAATTCCTGCTCTCTTCTGGCATACTTTCCATGATTTTCGCCCAATACTTGTAATCATAGTACCATACATCAGCAACAGTTTTCCGAAGTGTTCGTATTATCTTTTTTTTTTTTTTTTTTTTTTTTTTTCATTTTCTCACTTTTTTGATTGTTGTACAGAAATTGCTAGTGATGGACGTTATCCTCCTGGCACGAAAGCTTCTATTAACTACAGCTCTCCTCAAATAAAGAAAAATATCCCCCTTCATGACCTACCTACGCGAAGAAATTTTCTTGGGGGTAATGAAAACAGAACCAGCCCACCAATGTTCCGAAAGTTGGACCGAACGAAACCCTCCAACATGAATATTGAAACTGCTGCTCCTTCTGGTTCTTCAGGCTCAGTGGTTTCAGAAGATAATCCTTTAGATGGGAATGGGAAATATTCTAGAACTGCAGAGGAGGGAAGACAATTGGCAAAGCCCGTAATCAAGCGTGCCTTGTTCGATAAGAACTGTGAGAAGCAGAATCATGATATGCATAGAAGCAGTTCTAGGGCTGTCCCTGGTGGTGAGACCAGTGTTGTAGTTAGTAATGAAACTGGAGATATATTTAGGAACCAGAGAGACTGTGAAGACCTCTCTCTCATCCGAAAGCAACTTTTTCAGATTGAAAATCAGCAATCCAATTTGTTAGATATTCTCCAGGTATTCAGTTCTCTGCTAAATTTACACATTTCTTTCTCCAAGAGGGTCTCTGGTGGGACATCTAGAAAAATTATATTTCAAGTAGAAAGTAATATTTTTCAAAACCACATAAAAACTACTAGTTATACTGTTCTGAAATTTTTTACTACTCCTTCACATGGAATGTATCCGCAAGACTGTGTCATACAACTTTTTGTGTTCTTTATATCTGTGCAAAGCCATTTTCTCGCATGCGTTACATTATGATTGACCAAAAACTTTACAATCTGTTATACAGAAATTCATCGGGAGCTCACAGAATGGTATACATTCTCTAGAGGCACGTGTTCATGGTTTAGAATTGGCGTTAGATGAAATCTCATTCGATCTAAGGATGTCGGGAGATGATGCTACATGTTGCAAGTTACCTGGTACAGAATTCTTGACCTCTAAGCTCCGGAGAAAACCAGATGATCGATCTTCAGCCTCTCATCAATTACCTGCTTCTTGTCACACCAGCAATGGAGGTGCTGAAGGGTTTCCATTGAAAAACCGGAGACACCGTTTCCAGGGTGGTCGTGGGATCATAATGAACCCGTTGGCTGAAATTCCTAGAGGCTTCCAGGGGCCTCCAGAAGTTTCCTCAAGTGGGGTTGCAAGGAACATTGTTGTTTGAATAGGTGGAGAAAGTTTAGATTGTTCTTTGCTCCTTGCCTGAAGCATTTATCATATATGTGTATATTGTCTTCCATTTTCCTATGTGGAATCTCTTTTCGTGGTTTGAATTGAGATTCTCTCCTTTTCAATGACACCTCAGGATGGGCAAGTAAGTGTTCCCCGGCTCGGATTAAGGGGTGCGGCAGTGGTCGCCTTTTGCACTTTCTAAAGTTATTTTGTACAAGTATCATTTATTTTATGTTACAATTAAAAATATTTTTGCATTGAATTGAACGATTTAGAGGTCCGGAGGATTTGAAAAAGAAACTTTGAAGAATTCCGTGTTAAAATATTCGGCAGACAATTTGCAAAATTCTTGAATTGAAATGATATTTTATCACTACTTTAATAAGGGGTTATTTACTGAAATAATGTAAAAAAAAAAAATTCATAAAATAGGGTGGAATTGAAAATTATTTTCAAAATAGAATAAAACATCATGTTCGATGATAATATTTGATAAAAACGTCACTGGGCCTGACGTCTTAATTTGAAGAAAAAAACCTTAGGCCCACTAATATTTTTATTTTCCAAATATATATATATGCCACATGCTATTCATACATATGCATATATATACATTTGATACATATATAGGACCGTGTGTGTATATATATAAAGATATATAATTATATATGTATATTTTCGTATATATAAATGTGTATATATATATATTCATAATTTGTATTTCTGAATTTTCTGAATTTTTTTATATTATTTAATAGATTATGTTTATATTATTAAAAACCAATTAAAATTTTATATTTTTAATTAAAGTGAATAAAATATAAAATTAAATATGTTTAAATATTTTTTCTTATATAAATATATAAAGATATATAAATTATATTTATATTTTTATATAAAAGGGTTATGTTATATTAAAATTAAATTTATTAAGATATTATAAATGAATTAATAAATAATATAATTTTAAAAAAAGAACTTTATATAGTGTTTAAATATATATATATCATAAATATTAAATAAATAAAAATACAACAAATAATTTTCTTATAAATAAAAAATAATTAATATATTTTAATATTAAATTATCTAAATATCTACATACCTTATACATTTTTATATATAATTAATATTTATATATAGGAATAATTCTATTTTCTTATAAATTTTAAATAAATAATTTCTTTAACCACTAGAGCAAATCCTATTTTTGATTTTTTAATGATTAATTGTATTTATATAACTATTAATTTCAAAATATAAAAAATATATTTATAACATTTTTTATATTTAATTATATTATGTATTAATTCATTTATAAATTTTTAGAAATAATTCATATTAAAGTACATTCAATAAATACCTATAATAAAATATATAATATTAATAAATATTCATTAATTTTTTTAAATTTATTTATAATATGATTTAATTAATTTAAATAATACTATATAATATTTATTGGTTTATAATTATATAATATATATATTTATATAAGAAATAATATAGATATACGTAAATATATATATTTTTAAATAGATAAAATAAATAAAAAAATAAATGAATATTCAAATTAAATTATTACATATATTTTAATATATATATATATATATATATAATAAATAGAAAAAATATATATAAATTAAAGAAACGTCAGCCCAGAAACGTCAGTGGGCCTGAGGTTATATATATATATATTTTATTTATATAAATATGTGTATTTATATTTATATATATTTTTATTTAAAATAATGAAATTATACTTAAAATAAAAATATAATAATTATTAATAAATATTCTTTAATTTATAGAAATTTATTTATAATATGATTTAATTATCTTGAATAAAAATATAAATTTAATTATTTACAATTATATAACTTATATTTATATTAATATATATATATATATATATATATATATATTTCTAAATAAAAATTTATATAAGAAAAAAATAAATATAAACGATAACCATATATATTTTAAAAAGAATAAATAAGAAATAATATATATATTAAATATAAATAATATATATAATATAAAATTAAAGAATATATATATAAATAAAACATTTAAAAGAATATATATTTCTAAATAAAAATTTATAAAAGAATAATTTTTTTAAAAATTATTCAAATAATAATATAAATATTTAAAATATTAATAAATGTTCTTTACTTTCTTTAATATATTTTTTTATAATATGATTTTTTTAAATTATAATTTTTTTGAGTTTATAATTATATTATTAATTTATATTATTGAAATAAATATAAATTTATATAAGAAAAAATATTTAAACATATGTAATATTATATTTTATTTACCTTAATTAAAAATACAAAATTTTAATTGATTTCTAATAATATAAAAATCATTTATTAAATAATATAAAAAAAATTAAGAAATATGAATTATAAAAATATATATACACTGTGACACCCCCACCCTTATAACCCACAACATACATTATTTTTAACCTGGTTAAACTTGTATTTTTTTTCATTCACCTGTTCATCTCTAGCACATTTACAAGGTACAACACATCTTCTAAACAAAGACTCATTTATACCCAAGCAAAATCCACACCTGTAACAGATTTACACAAATAATTATCCACACTCATAAGTAAGGATCCAGACGCAACAGCATCCGCCACAATCACACTAATATTTACACATCCAAAAGCTTAGTACTATTATACAAGCCCCCACAAGTAAAACAAATGAGATCATAAGCATAGTAAGCCCATGGTTTAGCCCCAAAGGTCGTCATCCATGTATACCGATCCCCAAAAGCTTGTTGAAGTACGAACAGCATGCCTGGTAAGCCGCGAGCTTACACATCATCATCACGCTCACCTACAATGCACAAACTATGTGAGTTAAAGCCCAGTAAGCAGAAATCATGCATGTACGATAAGTTAAATGTTTGCAGAATCTTTAAAAGAGACGTGAAATACATACTACTGAAACCCTAACCAATGTTTTGGAATATTTTATTTTTATAGGGACACCGGAAAGAGCTAGCTCAATAAATAATCATAATCATAGAGTCTATCTATGTCTCACATGCCACCGGTCCGACAAATCGAGTCTATACATATCTCACATGCCACCGGCCTGACAAATCAAAGTCTATACATATCTCACATGCCACCGGCCTCGGTACACTAGTAGTGGTCAACATTATATTTTCCATTTCTTTTCATCACACAATGAATGCAAAGCAGACTATATACAACTCATGCGTACACATGCCAATGCTCGTGAATGTTATGTTTATAACATACTAAATTAGTCGTTCACCCCACATAATTCATATCCATCAACATCAGAAAGCACATATCACAAATATCTTATAGTCAAATAATATAAACAAATACTATGTTTATGCATTGTAAATGCAGATGAATTTTCACTTACCTTTATTCGATATAATTATTGAAACTTCTTACTTCCGGTCTACCAACAGAGTCAATCTATAACAATAAGTAAGATATTATATTAGTTTAACTGAAGTAAAACTTTCAAAATTTCTTCATTAAGATTGTATTGGCGGCCTACCAAATGTAGGCTGAATTTCCAAAAATATCACATTAAACTTTACTTTAAGACTTAATAATTCATATAACCCAATTAGTGAATGTACTATAAGTTAACTAAACCAATTCTGTATTTTTTCTTCTTTTTTTTTTTTTTTTTTTTTTTTTTTTTTTTTTTAACTATAACCTGTAAAATTAAGTTTTAGAAGTCTAGTGATAACATCAACTAATTACCATAAACAAAGTAAGTCACATAATAAAGTTAGACGAGTAAATTAATAAACTCCAAAAAGCAACGTGAATAAGAAAAGCATTGAATTCAAGCTTACAATTTCCTAATTAGGTTTCTTTATTAATATAAAATTAGTATTTGATTCAATCTTAATTAACCATTTCTTTAATCATCAACCCTTCTGCTCCCTTAATCCTAATTTGAATGGTTAGTATATGAAACAGAAATTATAGTACGTACCTTCCTCTCCCCGCAACCTTCTCTTCTTTCTTCTTCTTTTTTTTCTTTATACAAGAAACAAAGCCCTCTTTTTCATTTTTCTTCCTTTAACTCGTAAGTTAACCGCCTTTATTGATTATCAATATATATATATATATATATATATATATATATATATATGCACAAACACCCACACTAATTATATATAAACACACGCACACCCACTAATTATATATATAAACCCACGCACACCACTAATTATATATATATATATACACACACCATCAGCACATGCAAGGATTATTACTATTATCTATTTTTTTTCTATATATATACTTATATTATTATTGTTGTTATTATTATTATTATTATTATTATTATTATTATTATTATTGTTATTGTTGTTGTTGTTGTTAACTTGCCACGTGTAATCTTATTTAATTAATACTTAGCACACAATATCTCCCTTAATATTTGACCTAGGGGATCCAACCTATAATGTAAATCCTAAATGAAACATTAACTATACATAAAAAAATAATTAGACACGACTACAATATAAATGCAAATATAATTTCAATAGGACATAAAATTATAAAATGTAATCTTATTTTATTAATACTTGGCACCTAATTTATTCCTTGATATTTGGCCCAAGGGGTTCCAACCTATATGGTAGACCCTAAAAAATTTAACAGTAACATTCCAAACATAATTAAATACGAGCCGCAATACAAAATAAAAATACAATTTAAATAGCAAGTAAAATTATAAAATGAATGCAATACATGAACTATTTATGCTAGTGAATAGTGAGAGGCTTGAAGTATCACATACACACGTTTATATATATATATACAAAATTATATAATATATATAATTATATATATACTTGCATATATATATATATATATATATATGTATCAAATGTATATATATGCATACGTAGGAATAACATGTGGCATATATATATATATATATTTGGAAAAAAACACGTCAGTGGGTCTGACGTTTTTATTTTCCAAATTAAAACGTCAGGCCCAGTGATGTTTTTATCAAACATCATCATCGGACGTGACGTTTTACCCTATTTTGGGAATGATCTTCAATTCCACCCTATTTTATGAATTGTTTAATTTTTTCACATTATTTCGGTAAATAACCCTTTTAATAAGGATGCGGCTATTCATACCTTCAAAATGTATAAAACATAGTCCCGAAATTTAAATACACTCCATGTAAAATAAAATTAATAATTCTCTTTTTTTACTAAATATATACCATTTATACTCCTTATACCTTTCTCACTAAAAAAAATTAGTATCCCAACCAGATTGTCTAACATTCCGTAATTCCCAACACAAATTCACAAAGCAAAGTTGAAAAGCTCCTGCCTTCCCAAGGAAAAAATTCAAATATTCTTTTCTCTATGCAATTTATCTATCTATCATAAGCTTATCTCCTTTTAACTTGCTCCTCATCTATTCTCTACACAGAAACCCAAAAATGAAAAAAAAAACTCTTTATTTATATATAAACTCTTATGTTAAGTGTGTGTTGCTTATCAAATTTGACTTTATGTGAAAGATTTTAAATTTGAAATCGAATCTCAAGAAAGTTATGAATGTTCAATTTTAACTTATCTGTATTGAAAAAATATTAAATAAAAAAAAGACAATATATATTTAAAAGTTTCTGGTGCATGAATAACCACACCTTTTAATAATTTTATTGTGTCAAAACCAATGTAGTAGCGTCATGATCCGCGCTCAAGCTATTCATTTTTTGAAGAACACATTTTTACCCACCACCTTGCCAAAATATCCTTATTAAAAAAATCTCATCGACCACTTTTAAGTTGACATGTGCAGTTTACACGATATATCACAAAAAAATAGCACTATTTTAAAATACTATAATAATGAAATAATTTAAACATAATTTTCTTGCTCATTTTAATTTTAAAAGTAAAAATATTTATAAAAAATAATATTTTAGTTTTTAATTAATCAAATTTTAATTTTCTTCTTTTTAAAGATTTTTTAAATTCGTTAAAATACAAATGATCTTCTATTTTTAATATATTTTTAGTATATAATATATCAAATTAATCATCTTTTCATGATTGTTAATTCTGAACCCGTCTAACATATATAAAAATGAAATTTGCAAAAACTAAATAATTTTTTCAGAAGAATGACTATTATTTCGGAACAAAGGAAATATATATTTTTATGTGTTTTTACTAATAAAATATTTTAAATATTAATTTACTCAAATTATATCATAAATATATTTATTTTATTTTTTAAAATATATTCCAAATGATGCAAGAGAGCAGTACTAGTACAATGTAATACACTGTATACACAATATAATTATATCTGCCAACAAAAAAAGAGATAATTTCTTTTTCCCAAGCAGTTGGGACATCATGCATGAATCTTATTGCACACAAAGGACATACAGACAATTAGTAAGAAACAAGATTTCCTAGGAATCAAGTGAAAGAGGATTCACAGCAGCGCAAACAAGAAACTCAGCAGCATTTGAACTCAGAGGATTGCCGGATAAAAACTAGAATTAAATTTGAAGATATTTCTTGATATTAAGGTTTAAGGTTATATATCCCAGTCAAAAAAAAAAAAAAAAAGGTTTAAGGTTATATATAAGGGCCTAATAGATGATCTAGCTGCAGTTCCAGGACACAATGTTCATAATTTGTAAATTCGGATATATTTATCTGTCTGAAATGCAAATTGTTGATTTGGGAGATTGTGATAGCCGACATCTCATTACAGGTGAAACGCCACTGTCAATGCCACCACTTCTTCTCGGACAAAGATATAAGCTGCCAAAACAAAAGGAAGCATCATGAAGGCACATCAGTAAGTGGAACATACGGTGTTTAATATAAGAAAATTTTGCGTTCAAAATCAAAAGACATGATGAGCTGAGCCTCTATGCCACATAGTTATTATTACAGGTAAACTTACAGAAAACTAAAAAAATCATCAAAATATTGAGAAGCTCACCATGTGCCTACTCCAAACCGTTGTTTATGAATTATCATTATATTTTCTTGCCACTTTTACTATTGATATCAATTAAATGTTTTATGTAAATCGCAAATTCATCAAAGAATGTAACTCATGAGTCCCAATGGTTGCTTGACAGGGCCAAAACGTATCAGAAGGGCAATCTCTAACGACACCTTTATTATGATTTCTTTTTCATCGTATGGAAAGCAATAAGCCTTACTGAACATATATCCACAACCACATCTTGTTGCTTCATGTGGAGGAAAGACGTATCCAGATCAACTTTCTTGTCGTCACTTTTCACTTGTGAAGGATAATAAATTATAACCCTACATGTGATGAGTCTGTCGTCTTGTCCTTCTGGATTTTGTTTACAAAGCTGATTCTGTTGCCAATTTCATCCTTTCATGATGATGGGTCAATATCTTGATATTGACCAAACAGAATATAGTAGTAGCTTCACTGTGTTAATTCCACCATTTACATATAGAAATAATTAATTGACATTTTCTTGTGACTGTATTATCATCATTTCCTCCTTCATTCACTTCCTGGTTCATATATTATGCCTGTATTTCCCCCCTGCCTATACCTCTTTAAAGCAATTCATCCTCCCCTTCCAGGTGAGACTGAAACCATCACCTTCAAGTTAATTTTCAAATCTAAGGTTTTGAATTGCTCACACCTCGGGTGTTGTAACATACCTCCCTCTCTCCCTCTCCTAGCTCCCCCCCCCCCCTCCACCCCCCCCCCCCCCCATCCATGGATTTTCCAAAGTTGGAATTGAGATCACGCTCTTAATCTTGTTGGCATGAAGATTCTACATTAGTGAAGTATTGATTGATTCATCCTCTTAATACAACTAATTCTCCACGAGTTGTAGTCTTTTGTCATTTTCCGATGAAAAGGCATCTTGTAATGGTCTCATCAGTGAACATAGTCTTCCCTGGTCTCATCTTCTAACTTTTCACATTATTACCTTCTTGCATTAAGGCCTGGTTTCTATTCCTCTCAACATACCTAGAGTATACTGGGCTTGAAAGAAGACTCAAAACCTCTTACTTCAGGTTGGTTAATCTTTCTTTATTTCTCTAACCTGAAATCACCAATCGTGTTGGAATTAGACTATTAGTAACACTAACATTTTTTGCTAGAATAGAATCTTGCAGAGTCCTGCCTTAGGGGTGGGAGCCTAATCAGGTTTTCTTCAGGTTATTCAGACAGTGTTGGTAAAAGAGAAAAACATTAATTCACCAGAGCCAACCAAAAAGGGGGAAACCACACCTTTTCACTCGATTCAAAACGCACTTCCCTCAATTCTCAAACTAGCTAGGCTATTTAACTTGTATATTTCTTCTTTCACTTCTTGAAAATGACTATCTTTACTTTTTCATTGCTTGAATGAGTTCTTGACTATATATATATATATATCTATAGATAGACTTCAGGAAGTTGCACTTGTATCTAGCTGACAAGATTCCACACAATTACTTAAGCAATTAGCCTTCATGGGATAACTATTGACTTATAACAATCATGGTTCTAAGAAAATAAAGACACCAACCAACATAATTTTTAAAAAATAAAATTAAAAATCCAAATTATATGAAAAATTAAAATACCGAACATATACCACGTCAGCCTAAAAGAAAACTAAATCCATGGTTGTCCAACAAGCAGTAATCTATAATCAAACTAAAGAGTAAAGAGTATTAAACATTTTTCTAGGAATATCTTCTAGAACAATTTATAAGAAAATCCATCAGTCGCGTCCAGCCCTAGAGATAATGATAAGAAATTCCGTATTTCACCAATTAACACTCCCTTTCCCACCCATGAATACAAAAAGATGGGATCAACTACAGTTGAACTATTGATGTATAGACAATTACCTGTAATATATTTAGAAGAAGATGTACCAATCCAAGAGAAAATAAATGGAGAAGTAAATGAAAGAGCAGTTCATGTATAAGTATATTGGGGTCTACAGGTTTCCAGCCTGACTTGATTCATGTGTACAGATAATAAAATGTTCACAGGCATGCCACATTATACTGTTCTTCTATAATTTTAAGAATGATTTTTTTACTTTTTTTTTGTAATTTGATTTTCATCCCCCGTAACTTATTTACTTTTGTTTCTGGAGTTCCAAAATTCGCAATTTAAACAAATAAAGAATTCGATAATCAAAGGACTTCTGACCAATCTAGACAATTGAACCCAAAGGTAAGTGGTCACTCCCCCCAGGTAGGATTGAAACTACGAGAGAATTGGTTTCAACATTAACAACCCAAAAATAATTACAAAAAAAAGCACCTAATGGTTAATACCCTATTCACATGACATAAAATGTTCTATGCTCACTCCATAAAAACAAGTTTTTACCCACTTTGAAGCTTATGAGCTCGAGAAGCGGGTAAAAAGATAAAATTTAAGTGTGGGATTAAAACATTTCACCTTATGCATATTGGATATTATGCATGTGGCCGAAAAAAATATTAATAAAGGAGCACTAGGACTTTCAAATAAATTTAGCATTAAGGTGATGGACCAACCTACGAATATATTGTAAAACAATATTTAATGATTCCAGTTTTGAATGTCATGTCAGATAACATTGTATTATGATTCTCGCATTGATAACATTGAACTACAAAATGGCATGTCAGATTAAACTGGGTGAAATTTTTCTCAAACATTTCTTTTGTAATTTAAAGTAGCATTACCCACATCAAGCACTCAAGATAATGTTAGAGGTTTATTCAATGAAATTTTATATCTTTAAATAGTATTTCAGCCAACTAGATAGAGGATAAATTTAGGAAGTAACAAAACAGCACTCACATGATACCCCCATAATTTCTCCAAATAATACTAATGCTGTGCATGTGCATGTGAAGTAGATGCATATACTGGAAATAAGTAAGGTTCAAATGTAGCTACAGGCTTTTATCCACTAACCTGACGAGCAACTTGGGCCAATCGCCTACTATCTCGTGATGATTCCACCAACAAGCTAGACTTGGATGGTTCCACATTTTCATGACCATCTTCCTTTTCTCCTGTTCTCTTTTCTGTCACAGGTGGTGCATTCACTTCAGATCCAGTTGGAACCCCTCTCTTACGCTTCCTTTGAAATGTGTATTTGATGACTCTTTCCCTTACAGGCTGGCTAGAAAGCCCTTTAGTTGCGTCCGATAACTTTGACTCCACACCGTTTGACGGCATATCACGATTGTCAACATCCACTTTACAAACAGTAGACCCCAAACTCTCAGCAAATCCAGTTTCTTCCCCTAAAGGAACTATTTTTTCCTTCAATGCTTCATCGTTCTGCAGTACCTTCCCACCTGAAGATTCTGCACATGTTTCAGCTTCATTAGGGGACGACTTTGGTTCAATCTTGGCAGGACTCCCACTAGAATGGTTAATTTCTGGCAAATGATCAAGTTTCTGGGAAAGATCAGTTCGCTTCCTACTCAAAGTTGTTACAGTTTTTCTTTGTCTATTAGCCCTCTTCCTTTTCCGATTAAAAGGTGGGAAGCTACTTAGCTTGATATCTTCAAGAATTTTGATCTCAACTTCACTCCCAGTTTTATCCCCAGATAGTAAAGATTTGCTCATATCTTCATCTTCTTCCTGCTCTTTGCAATTGTTCTTCTCATTTAATTTATCACTTTCCCCTGAGGGAGAAAGTTCCTTGTCCAGAAGATTCCTCTCACATGCACGTATTCTCTGTGTGAAACCATTTCTATATAGTCCAGGCTCTTTGTTCCTCAATATTATGGAAGGCAACTCTCGATTCCTAATACATGAACCACACATACAAACTCTCATGCTACGGCAGCATTCATTTTGCAATGGCATTGTTACATCAGAAGCTATAGCAAAATCATCCTTGGGTTCATTTACATTCTGCAAATTGTCTTTCTTTATCCTTTCCATTTCAGCCTGCTTTTCCCCCAAATCTTCTCTAAGATCTTTTACAATATCTTCAGCTTCCTCAAGTTGTGCTTCAAGTTCTTCAATCTTCTTCTGTTGAGTCAGTGCAGCAGCTTTCGCTTCACTGGTCTGAAATCACCAAAATATATCAGTTATACGATTGAAATTGTGCGCCCAATGACTGAACATCTCTTGTATATGCAGATGATGTATTATTGGAGTGAGTGTTGTTTAGGACATTTCCCTCTATGCGACATGTGACAGAACTTAGCTTGCTAATTTGCATAACTGCAAGAAACTCAAAATGGGGATGCACTAAATGGATAGTACCAAAATAACAAACTACATTTATCAGTGTAACACTTCTAGTATTACTTTAGCAAAATAACCATCAATGCAATCTCGGTAGAGAAACATGCTACTATTCACATAACGGCCCGAGCTAAAACATCAATAACCTCTGGAAAGTAATGGCATTTGTCGTATCAAACAGCTAGATGCCAAAATGGATCTGTTTAGTTAAGCAAAAAAATACACATTTATAATGCAGCACTCATTCCAAACAATTCCTACGATTCAGATGAAATATCACAAATAAAACATAACCTCTACAATTAAGCAAACCACCAAAAGAGGAACACTAAATGTAACTGTAAACACGTTGAACCACATACAAAATCGCTATCCATCATTATTAAACTTAACACACCATGATCAAGTGATAACTACAAGGCACAAAACATTACGCAACCATTAAATCCAATCAAACACACAATAAACTATCACGAGTAACGCCAAATAACGTAGGTCATCAACAAATTCGAACAGAAAATCATTTAAAATAGAAAGGTCAAAGCATACAAGAGGCCCTTCAATAGCAAAGAAAATGTACTAAAAATTCAAACTTGAAATCCAATGATTCATTCACCCTAGAATCCATCATTTGCTTCAGACGGATCAGCATTCGAATACCCTCCTCTTTCGCCACCTTCAGCTCATGCTGATACTGCACGGCCCTCCTTTCGGAAGACATAACCCTTGCCGCCGCCTCCTTAGATATGTTTAATATTATATCAGCGTACGCCTTCTTCAATGCTATTAATTTCTGCACGAAACCAAGAAAAGGAATTAATCAAACAAGAAATCTCACAAGTGCATTTTAAAGAAACAAGAGAATACCGAGATACCTGCACAAATGATCAAAATTTAACCCCATTTTAAATTTTATATTAGAGTTTTTGAATTGATTGAAATAGAAAAAATATGTATATAGATGCTAAATTTATCTAGTCAAGAAACGAAGGGCTTGTTCAATCGAAGAACAAGTGTAAAAAATAAAATCAGAACAGGCCAGCATTTCGTGAATACGAAACAAAGAACTGATGATATAGTTTTAAAAAAAATGAAAAACAAAACGGAAGCTCCAAGAAATCAACAATAAGGTGGAAAAATATAGGAAACAAGAGGATCAAAATCCAAGATAATAAACAATCAAATGCAGCAAAGAACGAAATTGAAAAAAAAAAGGGTAATGAAACGGTTAAGGGAATCAATTAGGTAGTTGGTCTGGGCTGTTAAAGTAAACACAAGTGTCGCACCGCCGTGGATACGGCGATCTCCGGCGGCCGTGATTGCCAGAAGCAGTGGCGAAGATTACCTCTTCGGCGTCCATTTTCTCCGATTCCTCAAACAAGTCGAAGAAACTTTCGTGCTTTTTGAGGTTTTCGGTCCGAACAGTCTTTATTAACTCTGTTTCCTCAGCAGAGCTGTCTGTTATGAACTGAATCTTCTGCTCAGTTGAAACTACCAAATTGCCCCTATCGATACCACTTAATTACGAAAATGCAGGACGCTGACACTGGGCTGTTTCAGTTTTGGGTTCTGTGGGCGCGCGCAGAGGATATTGGGCCCCCCTGGAGTCCAGATGTACGACGTGGCGCTCTCGTACGTGGACACGTGAAATTGGCACTTGGGTGTTTAATGGCTTTTGGAGGGAAACAATTATGGGATATCATTATCAGGTGTTTTTACTCAATTTTGTATAAAAAAAAAAAAATAGCAGTTTTAAATAGTTGAGGCCAATTAAATTTCAAAATTCTCTAAATACAATTTTTCCCTTTTTAAATAACTAGTATATTCTTTTGTGCGATGTACGAATATATTATTATATTATAATATTATTAAATTTTTAAAATACATAAATTGATATTATAAAAAATATATATAATTATGTTCAATAATTTATATATGTAAATGATTATAATAAGGATATAGATATCATACATAAAATTATATGTGAGCATAATTAGTTTTATTTATAAAATACAATTATCAAATTAATATATAGTATTTTCTTTTGAAATAAAAAATTGAATAAAATATGGTATACCAATGTGAACGTTTTTCATTATTATATATAACATTAAATCTGTCATAAATTCATAATTAATTTGTTAAAAATCAAGTAATTATGAAAATATATGAATTTTTTTTATTAACAAATATAGAAAGAGTCTGTTTACTATTATATATATATATATATATATATATATATAGATGTATCAATTTTGATGAGTTGTTTTTTGTCTTATAATTATTTTTAATTTATAAACATCTTTTATATAATTTTATTTACACAATCTATAATTTTATCCTCATATCACATATATTAATATAAAATATTAGAGGCAAAAAATATAGTTAGTTTTAATCAATTATTTGGAGTTAGATTCTACTATTTAGTGTGTATTGAATTATTTATATTGGATCTAAACTTGAAATAAATATTAACTAATATTTTTTTTTGTCAAAACTATTAAATAATTTGTTTGTATATAATTAATCAATTTATTATGGAAACAAGACTTCTATTATGGAACGAAAAAATATATAATTTTATATAAATTATTTATTTGTATTTCTTTATCACTAAAATAACAAACTATTAAAATATTCTATATTATTCATTCTTAAATATTGATTAACTTAAATTATATTACAAATATATTTTATTTTATATTTTAAATAAATTACACATTATGTATCACGGAGGAGCAATACGAATTTTTGAACAAGCATAAGGTATACTTAGAGGGTCGTGAGTGTCTACAGTGGTAAGTGGTGTTTATGGATTACTTTGAAATCTGAAATAAATTTGTTTTGATGTCATAGTTGTATGTTTTCACTTTACTTTATTTTTTATTATATGATATTGAAAAGAAACGTGCATGTTTGCAATTTACATATCAAATACATTATATAATTTTAGTGTTAATTGAGAGTGATTATAATATTTAGTGCTAGAATAAACAAAAATAGAAAAAATAAAGACAAATTTGAAGGCAAGTTGAGTCAAGTGAGTCGAAGATAATAGCGAAAGTTGAAAGTTTGAAAATACTCCATTGACTAGTGTTCCAACTTAAACGTTCATTGTTACAGTAAAACACATATATTTTAATATATGCACCAAAATGAATTTATTTATTTATCAATATTAGTAATAGAATCACTAAATTTGACAAATAACACAAAATTATAACATTTAATGGTGTATTATTTCTTAGCCAGTCATAATATATAAGATGGGTGATAGGTCTAACCGTTCCATAAATAATGATTTTCATAAAAAAAATAAACATATATTAATATTGATATTTGTGTCTATACAGTTATATATTAATACAGCATTACCATAAAAATATATCCTACAATAAAAACTTAAATGAAAAATCCATCAAACTATTCAATCAACACACACACACACACACACATTTATCTAATTTATATAAAAAAAAAAACAAAAAGGAAAAGAAAAAAAAAACCACACACTACGGGGACAAACGTCTTCAGTTCTTCAACTCGATTTCCCTCCCTGTCTCTTCCCGCCGCTGATCGGCGTTGCCTCCTCCGCAAGCCGCCAAGATCAGACGCGTAAATGAACACATTGCGGCTGCCGCTGCTGATCCGCCGCTCACATTAGGGTGAAGAAAGCCCTCCTATTTCCAGGTTCTAAACTAATCTGAAATTTTCCATATTTAAGATGATTGGTCATAACCGTAATGCATGTGGATTATTGGATTCATTTTTTAGTCTTATGTTTCAATCTTCATCAAATAACCTAAGGAAATCTGTTTCAGAAAAAATGAATATGAAAATGTATTAAAGAGGCTTCGGCTTTTGGCATGTAATCGCGGCATTTTTGGATTTATCCAATTTTATAGTTACATCAGGCGAAACATTATTATTAGATTTTACAGTTCCATATTATATTACTTGTGAATTAGGTATGCTCATGCATAAAGGAGTTGAGGCTCTACTGTATTTCATCATCTTTGGGTATTTCTCATTTAGAGCAACCACTTTGTTACTGTTTTTTTCAGTAAGGTGAATCTCGTCGTTAGTATTGATTCCAGCTCTTTTGAGCTTTCCCATGGTTCAGTCCATCAGATGATCCATGCCGCAATACATTGGACTATGATTTACATAAATTGTTGTTGTTTTGGGTGTCTACTAATGGATGTAGCAAAATGGGATATGGCATGTCTACTTCCACATGCCAGTTCCTGTGAGCTTTATGGAGATAGGATTGAAATTCCTTTTTTGCTTGAAGTTATTGTATCATGCAGCAAATAGGGTATAGAGAAACTTCTTCTATTGACAAATTTTAGAAGGGCTGTTAATTTGTTAACACATAAACAGATTGTATATTTTATAGAATAGACTGGTTTGTTTTGAAGATTAAAATTATTTGGGTTCTTGTTGATCCCCATTACTCTTTTCAGATGCATAAAGAATGCTTCATCTAGTTGATAAAAGGTCAATCTCTATTGCTGAGAAAGCTGTATTAAGTTGCACCTTTTACTTGGTATATTATAAGCACATCATTTGTTTGATCTGGTTTACAAGAAAGGGGGAACATGAGGAGGTAATTAAGCCTTTGGGATATGAGAAAACATGTGTTTCTAAAATCTGCTAACTTTTAAGTTTGGCCAGTATAGGTGTGTGGCTGATTGATGTTCTTCAGAATTGCTGGTAATTACATCCTCTGGGATTATGAAGGAGACTTGTGCCAGATTCCAATCAAGATCTCGGAAACCTGGATTGCTCTAAGACTGCGTGCGTGTGTTTTTAAGATGGGCTCCATTTTTGTGTTTGAATGTCGTTCTTATAATCTGTTCAGTCAATTATCTTCACATAAAAAATACATTAAGCACACATCAAATGTGAAAGTTATAGAGTCTTTATGTAAGCGTGTTTATCTTTATATAAGTGTAAGGATTTCCATATGTTGATTTCTGCTTTGGAGAATGTAGACAAAATAAACTAATGACAAGGAAAGAAGGGCAACTAGGTCATATTAGGGACTGTAATAATGAATGTGATTACATCAATATGTTTAAGAACACTTGGGGATGAAAGTGCATTCCTCCTGATGGCAGCTTTGGGAGAAACAGAACTGAGGGCATTTCTTGGTGAGGAGGAGGAAGAGTGGTTATCCTTAAACATGAGTTATTGGCCTTTAGGCAAAGCTAAACCCTTAACACTTTTTGACACTTCCCCAGATAAAAACAATTTAATGAGGTGTTTACGTATGCCTAATTTTGATTTTTGGCATCCTGGGTTTTTAAGAAATAAAGAAAAAATCCATGTATAATCTGAAGATTCTGTAGGAGGGAACCTGAATTATATCTACTTTCTCAGAAATTCATGTTTATTAAGCTTGGTATTTAGTTT
Source organism: Caryopteris x clandonensis (assembly GCA_028749325.2). NCBI lineage: Eukaryota > Viridiplantae > Streptophyta > Magnoliopsida > Lamiales > Lamiaceae > Caryopteris > Caryopteris x clandonensis. Next base: position 10,125,546 of record JAPYKT020000003.1, read on the forward strand.
AGGGAAACCTATTACATTTGTTAAATTTTACATTATCATACTGTACTCCTTAGTAGAATGCTATTTTTAACTTGGCGAAGTTGTCCTCATCTACAAACTATCTTTAATGTAGTCGACCAATATATCTTTGCTTTCAATTATCTCTTATTGAGAGCTCTATCTCAATAGAATGCAAGTTAACCAGCAGTATCTACATGTATTGGGGGTTTGTTTTGCAGCAACCCTGCGTGACATGCTTGAAATTGGATGCATGCAATGTTATGGATCAATTTCTGGGCAACATATATGGCAGGCGCAATCAAATTTGCAGCTAGATTTGGACCTTAATTACCGGAGATTAAATCTCGATTTATTTGGCAAATTTTGACTTCTTTTTAAGGAAGAATTTAATTTTCTGTCAATTACTGATTGACATAATTTAGGGCAGCTTTCCTTAACATAGGACAAAGAGATTATAGATTGACAGGACAACTTCCTCAATCTTTGCTTTTCTTAATTTTTGCTTTCCTAAATCATAGATTGACATATTTACGGCAGCTTAATAATCATAGATTAAAATAATATAGGGCAGTCTAATAATCATAGATTGACATAATCTTTGCTAGGGTTTTGAGTAAGAACCTTAGAGTAAAGTTATAAAAAAGCAGAGGAGGGAGAGTGAAGAAGAAACCTAATATGGTGAAGAGGAAAATGAAGAAGAAAAGGAACAAGAAGAATTTGAGGAGAAAGATTTAACAACTGATGATGATGATGATGCTGTGGAGGAGGAGAAAGATTATAATAGTGATGATTAGTTTGTATAGTTATTTTGTGTTTGATGCTTATTTTAGCTTAGAAATGAAAGATTTCTCTTTATTTTAGTTATTCTTAATGTTTTTTTGAGAATTTCTGTGTTTGTCCAAGAGGCGCGCCTCATGTCTTGGGCACTAGAACACCCCTTGCGCCTCTGTGCACCTCGCGCCTCCAACAAGTATGCATTTAGGGGACAAGTGATTCTAATTTTATCAACAGTATGTAGATTTTAGCAGATAACTAATGTGATAAATAGTTATGCTATCAGTTTCCATTTATTGAGTAATATATTTTTGTAAGGGCTTCAGTCACTTACTTTAGCTTCAAAGGCTCTGTTGGATACTGCTTCCTTGAAAATTTTCAGATGCTGAAAGGATCAGTAGATTAGTTTCAGAATTTAGAGGAAAGCATAGTTTCTCTGTTCACCAAGTTAGGCATTGTAATTTGTCTGGCTTCACATTGTATTTTTGTAGTAAATTTGCTAGGAGGATTAGGGGCTCTAGATCCTGGAAAAAAGAAATTTCATTTGGTGGCATCCATCATTTTCATGGTGACTCTTCGGACTCCGAACCCCAGGACCTCCTAAGTATTTAGTCCTTTTAGTTTTTGATTAATTTATCACGGCGATGGTTAGAAAACTTGCTTCTCAAGTCTACTCTTTGTTGCTTAGAAAATCTGAATGTGAACATTGAACATTAATGAGTAGTTAGTTTGTCAAACTATGGCTACGATGAAGCATTGCATATCATGGTGTAGAAGCCCTGTGCTGAAGGTTCTATTTTTGGTGCAGGGTCTACTCTTATATGAAGGTTATCACATATATTCCCTTGGAAGCCGCTTTGTAATGAAACACTGCAATCTCTTTTCCTCAAACACCATGCCTGAATCTATATAAAAGATTATGGTTTGGGTCCGAGGAATTGGAGGAATGCAAATTTCCAGTGCACAAAATCATAATAACCACCAATTTTTCTTCAACATCTCAATTGGATACTCCTGTTTCAGAGATCAGCGTCAATGAACCCTAACTTTGGACAGTCCAGATGCAAAGCCTTTGCCTCTCCTAAAGTTTGCTGAGCTGGAGAAACAGCAAACAGTTAATCCCACCAATCTTAAGCCTGACTTAAAAATAATTCAACGGCCAATGTTGGAAGCTGTGCATGAGATTGTCATTTACATTCATCGGTTTCACAACCTTGACTTGTTTCAGCAAGGGTAAGCGTAAATTAATTTCACTTTAATTTTCTCTTCTTTCTGATTTACATGGCTTTGGTTGTTGAGCATTTGCATCCACATTTTATTTGAAGATGGTACCAAATTAAGGTTACAATGAGATGGGAGGATGAAGATTCTGGTTCTTTCAATTTCGGTACTCCAGCAAGAGTTGTTCAATATGAAGGTAAATACTGATACTTGTTCTGCCGGTAATTGATCTCCTGTCTATTTGACTTATCTTGTACAGCAGTAATCAGTATTCAGCTTTGCCTCCAAAACATGAATTCCCAGAAAACAAAGAAAACCATTACTTCTCTTCAAGAAAATCTGCTGTATGCAATCTGATTTGTATGTTTATGTTTTAACATTATCCATCGACACTGAGTACAAACTGTTCCTGCTGAAATTGTTCCATCCCTTGGATCGCTATCAATATGGCATTTGTGTGGAGTTGAACCTCATATCCAGTCGAGATTGAAAATTTCAGCAGTTCCATTACTTTGCTTAAGTTTTACATCATTTCTCTTTCATTGTCTCAGCAAAACTCGCACCTGAAATTATAGTTGGCAAAAGAAAGAGAGAATGATTACTTTCTTTATGTGAACAGCTCCTGATTTGGGATCCGATTATGTGGATGGAGTTTGGAAAATTGATGATGCAGACCACAGTTTTTCAACACAACCTTTTCGAATCAGATACACAAGGCAGGATATTCTTTTGTCAGTGATGGTTACCTTCAACTTATCACCTAGTAAATTTAAGGTATTATTTTTATGGTTATGCAACATATACCAAATCATGCATGCACTTATTATGTTAAGATACACACTACTTTCAGGTAACAAAATTAGCTTAAAAAAACAAACAATGGATTGACCCATTTAATAGAAGCTGATAAATAAAGTAATATTGAATATTATAAAAGATGCCAGTAGCAGATGCACATGTTGGAGGAGATATACGAGCACAGTTTCTTGATACTAACATATTTAAGTAACATCCACTTTTGACATAGATTGAAGAATAATCATGTGAACAATTTTCTTTATGTTAATTTGTTTTGCATGTTTGCATCCACAGATTTTATTCGTTTTCACTTTGTTTAAGTTATTATGAATATGAATTGGTTTTTATATTAACAGGCTCCATCCACATCTGCTGCTATTCTGAAGTTTGAGCTGCTGTACACTCCTGTATTAGATAGCAGGTTAGCTGATGACTTGAACATATAGCATCATTTCAGATGGGCGTAATCTAATTTTCTCTTAATACATGCTCAACAAAATAGGAATAAATATATTAAAAGAATTATGTTGAGGACTCGAGCTTTGTTGTTTTTCTGGGGTTGATTGCAGGAGTAATATTCAGGATTCTTTGGATAACACTGCTGCAGTCCATGAATTTCGGCTCCCCCCTAAAGCTCTTCTGGGATTGCATGCCTATTGCCCGGTTCATTTTGATGATTTTCATGCTGTGTTAGTTGATGTAACTGTACATGTGAGCCTGCTCAGAAGTGCTCACACTTCCTCACAGAAGGTACCCAGGTTGGATAATCTATTTTCTTCAAGTATGATATATCTTGCTATTGGTTAAAAGATCTTTGTTCACTAGGGAAAATAGTTGGTATCTTGGTGTTGGTGAATGTGTATCAGGCACCCAGGTGAGATGGCCTGAACAAAATCTTGGGCAGTAGTCTTCAAGTCTTGATTTAAGTTGTAACTATGAGAGAAGTTTCTAATGATTCTCCTTATTGGAAACTAGAAAACATGGAAACATAAAGGAAAGGTAGGCAACCTAACTGCCCTTCCAACGCAATGTATAAATTAGGATAATAATCTCCAAACAAAAGCAATCAGGAAGAACAGAAAAGCAACTAATCAACACATCATTAAACCCTGTTAATATTTTGTATATGGCTGGATTCAGATTTGATGCTAGCTGTTCCTAAAGCAGTTGCAATTCCATAGAGTCTAAGTCTGTTATTTTTATGTCTCCTCAACATGTAGTAAAATACATTACTTTATAGGTTTGCCATGACTCAAGTTGTTGGTTTTTTCTATTTTGTTGTTCTTTTTAGGCCTTAGATTTCTGGAAAGGTACCAGGCATTGAAATAAATAATTTTATCTGGTAATTGTATCTGATATGTATAATACACAATGTAAGAAAAAGAAGCAGAAAATGCACCATGCCAATCATAGTAATGCAAATTTATGATTTTTATTTATGTTTGGGTTTGCATGTTTCATATATGAAATGTAGGAGTGCTTATCATCTTTCTTTGCTACTGAACATTCTTCTTTCAGTGATCCCCCCGCTAATGAAGATGACATCAGGGAGCATGACAAGTCAAAGCAAGTATGTTATAAACTTTTCTTGAACCCATGTTTCATATTTGATAGGGTCATTTATTCAATCTTTTTTTTTTTTTTTGCTTTTAACATTACTAGAATGTAAGGCTCCTTTTCATGCTCACATTTTCACTGTTTGTGGTTGTCTAAATAGCATGTTTTCACTTTGTATGAGCATGATGCATTCCCAGGTTACACGTTAGAAGCAAACGTCTTGTGACATTGAGTTTACTGTTCAGGCCTTTCATATTATCGATATAATATTATATTTAGTACTTCACTGTATAGGCGTATAATATGATCTGTACAACAGTACAGGAGCCGAGTCTGATTATAGCTAGTGCCAACCAGATCATAGAACCTTCAACAACCAATTTCAGGTGTCAATATTTGGCGTTGACATACAACATTCAGTCAATAGCTTCTTACATTTCTGCCGTTTGTATACACTATTATTATTCTCCTGTATTGGATATTGTAGGTAATGTTCTTGTCATTTCCTTTGTTCACAACAGGTGATGCTTGTGCAAGCACTATTAAGTGCTAGGGGCATCCAACTGGAAGATTTACAGAAGCTCAGTCTGGCCATTAATCAACCAATTGATATGAAAGATATTGGTTCAATTGAATTTTATGGTTCCCCACCAAGATCAGATCTGGAAATATCCAACCCTGAAGTTTCATGCAAACCCAATAATGCTTTTGAGGTACTTCAATGATTTTAAAAACCAACTCTCCTTGGCTCCCTCTGAAAGTATTTTGTTATTAGTTCACTATTGGAACCTTCATAATCTGTGCCTATTCCTTGAACAGGAACTAAATCTAGCAGGTGATTTTCAAAATGGTGTTCTTCTCCATTCGCTATCTGAGGTTAAACTACTTGAGTTAATTGATTCGATTGGCGATCAAGTGTTGAACTTATGGAGCATATTTTTGAATTTTCACAGGTTTGTTTTGCCATTTGTATTTTGTTTCCTGAATAGTTTACTATTCTACTAGTTGCAATACAACCTCAGTTCCAATTTCTTGTCCACTTTACTACAAATTTGTGTCAACTAGTTCATACAATAAGACAACTTATAAATGTAAATTCCTGGCTTTATTTCACATTTCATTTTTCTTTCCTACTGATTCGAAAAAGAAAAACTAATTTCAGTTGAAGTCTTAAGACTATTCTCTGATTTGACGTGTCTATGAGTCAACTGAGATATATAAGTATTTTCTTGTAGATGCCCTTTATTTGGAATATAAGGCTGATGTGGTCTTTTATTCTATGTAAATAAGATATTTGGAGGTCACAAGGAGTTCTTAATGTTTTGACTTGTCATGACTTTGGAGTCACTTTATGGAATAGGGAAGTCATAAGTAGTGACTTGTCCTGACATTGCAGTCACTTGTCTTGATGTTTTGAATGCTGTCTATCACCCATGCTGCCTCTATGGAAGTTAATACAATAATGGAGTGAATTACATTTTGTACCTCATGAATGACTCATCTTGGCACTTTCCACCTCCGGAAAAATAGATCTCATGCCTCAGCACTTTGCATCACATTTAGGTCAAATCCCACAGTTAGAACAGTGAATCCAGGTCCTGTAACAGGAACTTTACACCTTCAAAATATACTAGTTTGGCACATTGTGCCCTTGAATAAAAACTCAAGCATTTTCCACCTTCATCTAAAAGGTTATTGGCATCTTGTAGCCTATTAACATTCCAATTGGAAAATTACCAAAAATTGTATGTTATTATGTTTGAGTCAATTTGTTCATGGTGTATATGTATCATTTTCTTATTTTTAATTGGTGCTATTAACAAATTGGATACAGAATTTGTAACTAAACATATCTTTGAGAATTTTCAGTTCTAGGTTATAACATATATAAATATTTGAGTGGGAAACTTGTGTTACCAGTACATTTGTTAAATACTGTGTAGACAGATGAGGAGACTTTATGTTGCAGGAGCAACTATAAATATAATTAACTTTTCTAACATATACGTGACCTTAATAATCAATAATTCTGTCAAATAATAACGGAGTTTCTGAGGCATATCTCACTATTCCATTCACACTCATGCAAAGAAATATTTTGAATGTTAAAAATGTGCGTTCTAAAATTTTCAGATTGCTCAGGAAAAAATTGAAAGTATTTTTGTTGTATTTGATTTATATTATCAACTAATGCACGTTTGGTAGAACTACCATATCCTGCTCATGCGAACATTAGTTTGCACTACCATTAACTATTCATGCACATCTAAATGTTGTATCTCCGTAGTGCAAAATGCATTAAGGAAACACACAAGTGTCCCAAGTAATACTATTCATGTGAACTCTTGAGCCTTTTGTGATGGTGTAAATTTTGTGACGAAAAGTTAATTTGACTAGAAATTACATATGTACATGCAGAAAGTCATGATAATCATGATAAAATTATTAACCGCATTATGACCCTGAACTTTTTCAATTCAAAGTGTCTGATTTTGGGGAGAAAGTTAGTATACTAATGAATTTCAAGGTGTACAGTGCTTTTTAGCAGGCCGTGGTCCACTGTTCTACTGGTATTTTTAGCCATAATAAGTACAGTTGCACAATGCAAATAAGTGTGGTTTTGAGGATGTGAAGTGTAGTGTTTCTATCTTCATCCTCTGTGGTGGAATATGTCTAATTGAGTAGATTTTTTTGTTGTGCATAATGCTGTTTGCCCTAAATGATGGATATCAATGTCTGGATGTTATTGATTTCAGGCCAGACACCTTAGAATAATAAGAAAAATTCAATTTTCTGTGACTCATATATCCTTGGTAGTGGGTAGATCTCCCTTTCTAATACAATAAAATGATCACTTAGAGAGAGAGGTATAAGTTTTCAACCAATACTATGCTGGATCGCTGTTTAAATACCTCATTATGAATCAGCTCGATATTTTTAATGAGAACAGTAAAATGGAAGTACTGGTTATCATTTGTTACGTCAAGTTAATAATCATTTTTCTCACACTTACTTTGAGTGACATGGTACTTTTGAATGGAATTTGCCATCTAGGTAATAGGATATCATTTATGCGATCTCGGAAATGAAAGATAATATTCAATCTGGGCTGTGAGCAGTGTTAAAGGTCAATTTGGCATAGAATGATGGACTCATCATTTTACTCTCATATTCTCACCAAGACCCTCAAGGGGGCAGAAAGACAAGTAGATATCTTCTAATTTATTTTGTCCAAATTCTCAGACTGCATGCCGTCAATTCATGGAGAATATGGCTGTTTCTTATAGATTAGGTGATGATAAAGGTGAATTTGGAAGTATTTGTTACCATTTGTTGAAGAAACTGTCACTTGGGTGGGCATGAAAAGAATAGTTCTGTTCAAGGGCACTTGGCTTCCATAATCCATCTCCAAGCTAGTGGATAGTAAAATAAATCACTCTAAGTTTTATGTTCACCATTACTTGCCAGAGACAAATGTTATTTTTTTGAATCCTGCTAACTTCACTGTGGCCTGTGGAATTCGCTAGTGCAATCTTCAGTTCTGGATCATTCTCTTTGTAGTAGGCTCAGCTTGATGCTTGCAGATCCTACACTGGAAATTATTTAACCAGGCTAGGAGACTGCTGGTGCACTATTTTTACTTGAAAAGGGCGAGATTATCTCCAACATTATTGATATGAGCAATTAAAAATCAATGCATTTTACAGAAAAAAAACACAACTTAGAGGGGCAAATATTGTAAAACATTTTCTTTCTTTGTGTTCTTTTTTGGGTTGGGTTGGGTGGGTGGGGGGGGGGGAGCAGGTATCATAAGACGTCATTTGAGTAATGCCTTTGTGAAAGGATCGATCTTTTGCCTTACATTAGACTGGCATCACGTAAACTGGCTAATATATCAGTCGCTACAGCATTTTATTAAGCACGGAAAACTAATACTATTTACATTATCAGGGCTAATATAACGAAGATTCTTGAATTTCTCTGCAACCAGTGGGCTGTTGATAGGAAAGCTGAATGGTCAGTCTGGATGGTTTGCACTAAGGTCAAAATGTCTCAGCCATATATCAACTCTTTGGCAGATGAGTCTTCTTACAATGAATTGCACGGTAGACCTGCCATTCATCCAAAGTTAACTGGTGATGTAATTATGACACCGCTTTCTTTCATTGCTTGATGATTTGTTTCTTAGTTGCAGAAACCAGTTTATGATAGTGTATATGATTTTGTGCTTTGTGCAGCCTGCACAGAATGCTGCAAAGCGAGCAGAACTTCATAAGCGGAGTATTTCAAATATGATGGTCAGTCCTATTAATGGTGCTATGTAGTCTCACTTTTTTGGCGGGAGATTTAACAGATTTTGCTTCACTGCAGATGAACAATGGGTCTATTCAAGACATGCATGTATTTGGAGATCCATCACGTGTACCCATTGTAATTGTAGAGCAAGTAATCAATGTGCCTTTACGTGCAACCAGTGGAAATTCTTACTTTAGCCAAATGGACCAGAAAGATACAGATAGCTTGTTTACTGGGTTTGGCTCTAACCCCACAAACACATCATCTGGTATCAGCACTCACCCAAATGGTTGTGTCCTGAAGATTGTTGTATTTGTCCATGGATTCCAGGCATGTTCTAGAATGCTTCCTATGTCAAAACTAATTATCATTCTATTTAGCTTATTTTTCTGCTTGTTCGTAGCTTGCTTTTTCCTTTAAATTTAAAAACACAAAGTGATGTTTGAGGGTTTATTTGGTGTCAATGTACCTGGAATTGCCATGCCTTCTTATAAACAAGACCAACAAAGCAAGCTTCCTTTTTCTGGTTCCTCTTAGTCTCCTAGGTACCATTTATTTAACTGGGAAGGAAATTTAGTGCTGGAAATTTAACTGCTTTACACTGTTCTGATGGAAATTTAAGACTAATATATATTTCAAGTATAATTCACACTCATGCATTTAATATGATTTTTATATTTTTACAAAAGGAATTTATGTACGCCATACAAATGTCATTGTACATTTTAAACCAGAAAAAACTTTATACATATATAGAAATCTGGGTACCATAACTGTGTTTTAATTAGATGCATAGAATGTCACCTCCCCATGGAATATATCATGTGTGTGTATATGTAGGTGAAGTATATCATGAATGTATATCAGTGAAGTATATCATGAATGTATATAGGCGAAGTATATCATGAATGTATAAAGGCGAAATATATCATGATTATACACACAACACATAGCATATGCACATGCTAGAATTATTTATGTGTTTCATGTCGATGAGTGTGATATGCATATGCATACATATATTTGGTTTTTCTGACCTGCATGAAGTAATAGGTTAGCAAGCTACCGGTTTTTGAATTTAAGATGACCAGGCCTCATTACTAAAGTTATTTTTAGCTTTGTCTTTCAGATTGAAGACATAAAACCCTGCTCTTTCTCCCTCAAAAGAAAATCACCTATACCACTTTGCCTTTTTTCCTGACAACTCCTCTCTCTGAATCACCTCTAATAGCTTTAGCTATTGAGACATTAATTGAATCAAGTTGACTATTTCAGCTTCACTCTATCTTATCAAATCTTGAGATATCATTACCTGACTGATCGTTAAAAATTTTGATGGGTCATATAAGTTGTAGACAACGGCTTATCATCTTTCATTCATGAATCTGTTGAAGTTTTATGCCTTCAAATGACTGAACCATTACTTAGTTGAAGAAACTCTGGATATTAATGGATTGAAGAACTTCGAATGGGAAGCAGACGTCTTTATAATTGTCTCTAGTTGAATTGAAAACATACCACATTTCAGGTCTAGAATTGGAGATGACAATTGCATCTAAGAAATATGTTATCTTATCAATAATCACATTTGTATTCTACATCTTTATTCTGCTTTGTATTAGCAGCTTTTCCAACAACCACGAGCACTATTTAATCATCTTTATGACAGACATACCGAACCATTTAAGATATTAATATCAGCTAAAATCTTGGTAAGTTCAGCCTTCAATTATCCATATTGTACGAAGGACTGGTGGTGTCAGGCGTTGTGCTGAGAGATAGTCGTGGTCAAATTGGTAGTTTGCTTGTCTTTTATATTTGAGGATATATCAAAATGTTTGCTTAAGATGAAAACTCTCTACTAAGCAGTTGTAAATTCACATTATTTTCTTCTATATTGTGATCTGAATTTTCATGATGTTTCATGTCCTGACTTATTTTCTAGGTTACGTTTCTGTTAGTTATTCCATCTCTTTGATTCATAAATTTTGATTTTCTAAGTGCATTATATGTGCAGGGACATCATCTGGATTTACGTCTTATCCGTAATCAATGGCTGTTGGTAGACCCAAAGATAGAATTTCTGATGTCAGAGGCTAATGAAGATAAAACATCTGGAGATTTTAGAGAAATGGGAAAGAGGCTGGCACAAGAAGTTGTGACATTTGTGAAAAAGAAAATGGATAAAGTGTCTCGATCTGGTGTGTTGAGAACAATCAAACTAAGCTTTGTCGGGCACTCCATTGGAAACTTAATCTTGAGAACTGCTCTTACAGGTTTAGACTTTAAATCTTAAATTAACCTACTGGTCAATTATTGCACATTTCTTATTCCCGTTTTTAGTCTTGCAGATAGCATTATGGAACCATATCTTAGATACTTGCATACGTATCTCTCTGTATCGGGCCCACACCTTGGTTATCTTTACAGCTCAAACTCTTTATTTAATGGAGGTTTGTGGCTCATGAAGAAGCTAAAGGGAACACAGTGCATCCACCAGCTTACTTTTACTGATGATCCTGATCTCGAAAATACTTTCTTGTACAAACTGTGCAAGGTACTAATTCCACTCTTACTGTTCCTGTTGGTTATGTTCTAGCTGCTATCTAATATTACTATTATGCCATTCCTTATATGTTGATGATTGGGGATGCTCTTGAATCTTGATCTTGTTGTAAAAGCTTGCATTCCATTTAAATTTATGAAGGAATTACTACATTTATTCTAATCTGGCCTTATTTGGAACGACTGAGAGAAGTGATTGTATCACTTTTTTTTTTTTTTTTTTTTTTGCTTCTTAATATTTCATGTTTTCTGAGACTTATTTTCTTCTTATTTACAGCAGAAGACCTTGGATAACTTCAAGAATATTATTCTGTTGTCTTCACCCCAGGTAATTCTCTCCTATATTTTAGGATCATAACGCAACTGGTTCATGGTTTTCTTTCAACTTCTATAGACATATACGTCTGTGCACCTCTGTTCCATACATCGGTAGTTTGTGTGATATTTCTGCAGATTTCCGGTGATTTTTAGCCACTTGATATGGTAAAATGAAAATTAACCACTTTAGGTATGAAAAGATTAGGACGCCCTTAGGCCTTAATCATGACAGTTTTGACTTGAGAAAAGAGAATACGAGGAACAAGTAGACGGGCCCCTCATGAGCTTCAACGAGGTCAAAATCATCATAGCATGAGAAACCTCTAATTCCTCGTCTGCTCTCCAGTCATCTCCCAATGCTCGTGAGCCAAGGGCTTGGTCTGCCCCAAGGGCACCACCTGTCTTCAATTCCCCATCCGCACATCCTGTAAATAGTGAACAAACAGCTCCTTGAGAATCACATGCGCGAGAAACAAAATTCCATAATTTGACATCCCAAGTGGTTAAAAATTAAACCATCTGAATCTAATGTCTTACAAGTCTCTCATATTGACTGTATTCAGCATCTAGAATTTACAATTTTCCTGTATTATACTACTCTATCCGTCTTCATGTTTTCAGGACGGTTATGTTCCCTACCATTCTGCAAGAATCGAAATGTGCCCAGCATCTTCAGTAGATCAATCAAAAAAAGGTAAAATTTTCTTGGAGATGCTTAACGAATGCTTGGAGCAAATACGTGCAAGATCCTCCTCTGATCATCGAGTATTCATGCGCTGTGATGTCAATTTCGACATCTCCACGCAAGGAAAAAGCCTAGATACTATAATTGGGCGTGCTGCTCATATCGAGTTCCTTGATTCAGACATCTTTGCGAGGCTTTTAATGTGGTCCTTCCCAGATTTATTCCGTTGATCATTATCTTGTGTAAGCTGATGATTTACTTTATGTTTTAGACTAGAGGGGTGTGATGAGGTGTTTTTACAAAGTATTTTGTTTATGTTTTCATTTCATGTTTTTATATCATCAATATATATTATTTGTATATTGTATACTATATACATCTTTACAATAAAATGAGATTTTAGAATATATATATATATATATATTTATATATATATATATATATATATATTACATAAGTTAAAAGCTTTAGATGTACTAATATAAGGATTTCACTATTTTTCTCTTCAAATTCTATCACTTTCCTGTGTTTTTATTTTATTTAATTTGTACCTTATTTTATTAAGTATATGCTATTTATATAGCCGTAAGACCATAAGACATGATCAATGATCGTTTTTTCCCTTTTGAAAAAAACCATATTAGATCATAATACATGTCATAAACAAATAAAAGTAAAATTTGCTAGTTATTAAAATAATATTCCATTTTCCAATCAAATCAATTAAATATATATTACTAAAACAGTACTACATTTCCTTTCACTAATATTATATATTTATTAGTAAATATCACTTAATTTGTAATTAGTTTAATATTATAATATACCTTAAATAAATAATATACTAACTTAAAGAATTCATCAAAATCAATTCTTATTATCCTCGCTTTACAACTTTGTTAAAAGTTAGTTAATCGAAGCAAGGAAGCAAATTTAAAATTTTCTAATTAAATACTTTATCCTCAAATATGAAAGCTCCACGTTTCATACTCTCTCTCTCTCTCTCTACCCAACCGCTTATACCCCAAACTCCATTTCCACAGTTCCGCTCCACACCCAGCTTCTTCAAGCTCTCACTCACATGCAAACAAGATGACGAAATTGGCCCTTTCATACCACCAGAGTCTTCCCCCTATCCTCACACCCAGCTCCACCACCCCCTCCTACCTCCCTTTCCCCTCCAAATTGCACCGACGCCTTAACCACCACCACCATCTGCCACTCCTCCGCCGCAGCCTTGCCGTAGTCGCCAAAGCCAAGACCAAAGAACTTATCCTCGGTAACCCTAGCGTCACCGTTGAGAAGGGAAAGTACAGCTACGACGTAGAAACCCTAATCAACAAGCTCTCCAGCCTCCCGCCGCGCGGCAGCATCGCTCGCTGCCTCGACTCATTCAAGAACAAGCTTTCACTCTCCGATTTCTCTCTAGTGTTCAAGGAATTCGCTCACCGCGGCGATTGGCAGCGCTCTCTCCGTCTCTTCAAATATATGCAGCGTCAAATATGGTGTAAGCCTAATGAGCATATCTATTCTATCATTATAGGGATACTTGGTCGTGAAGGACTTTTGGATAAGTCTGCCGAGATTTTTGATGAAATGGCAACGCATTCTGTACCTAGGACTGTGCTTTCATACACAGCAATTATAAACGCCTATGGTCGAAATGGCCAGTATGAGGTTGCGTTAGAATTGCTACAAAGAATGAAGAAGGAGAGAATTTTACCTAATATTTTGACTTATAATACTGTTATTAATTCTTGTGCTCGAGGAGGGTATTCGTGGGAAGGGTTGTTGGATTTGTTTGGGGAAATGAGGCATGAGGGGATTCAGCCGGATTTGGTTACTTATAACACATTGTTGAGTGCTTGTTCAAATAGAGGGTTGGGAGATGAGGCGGAAATGGTGTTTAGGACGATGAATGAGAGTGGGGTTTTACCTGATATTACAACGTATAGTTATTTAGTCGAGACTTTTGGGAAGTTGGGGACGTTGGAGAAGGTATCTGAACTTCTCCAAGAGATGGAGGCTGGGGGGAATTTGCCAGAGATAATGAGTTATAATGTGTTATTAGAGGCATATGCTCACTCAGGGAAGATAAAGGAGGCTATGGGGGTTTTCAGGCAAATGCAGGGTGCAGGGTGCATTCCAAATGCTGGGACGTATAGCATTTTGTTAAATTTGTTTGGAAAGCATGGGAGGTATGACGAGGTGAGGGAACTTTTTCTTGAAATGAAAGTGAGTAACACAGAGCCAGATTCACACACGTATAATATTCTTATTGATGTGTTTGGTGAAGGGGGGTATTTTAAGGAGGTGGTGACATTGTTTCATGATATGATTGAAGAGAATGTAGAGCCAAATATGGAGACTTATGAAGGGTTGATTTATGCTTGTGGAAAGGGTGGGCTTCATGAAGATGCAAAAAGGATTTTGCTTCATATGAATGAGAAAGGATTGGTGCCTAGTGCCAAAGCTTATACAGGGGTGATTGAGGCGTATGGGCAGGCAGCTCTCTATGAAGAGGCTCTAGTTGCCTTTAATACAATGAACGAGGTTGGAAGCGTGCCAAATATTGAGACCTATAATTCCCTGATTCATAGCTTCGCAAAAGGGGGACTATACAAGGAAAGTGAAGCTATTGTGTCGAGAATGGGTGAGTTAGGTGTTCCACGAAATAGAGATTCATTGAATGGTGTGATTGAAGCATATAGGCAAGGAGGCCAGTTTGAAGAGGCCATAAAAGCTTATGTTGACATGGAAAAGGTGAGATGTGATCCTGATGAATACACCCTTGAGGGAGTCTTGAGTGTCTATTGCTTTGCGGGCCTTGTTGATGAGAGTGCGGAGCAGTTTAGACAAATCAAGGAGTTGGGTATTCAACCAAGCGTTATGTGCTATTGTATGATGCTGGCTGTCTATGCAAGAACTGAGAGGTCAGAATTCAACTGCATACAGTTTATCCATTTATCTGTTTCAAAGTGCATGTTTTATTGCTATTGCTGCCTTTAATTTGAGGATTATGGGATTCTGTGATAACATTTTATATTTGTATGGCAATTCTGTCAATGCCAGTGGCTTTTGTTTAACAATCAGTTTGAACTAATAATGATGAAAACAATATAATTGTTAGTACTACTCAAGCCAGATCTTTGTTCTAAAACTCCAGGATGAAATTAATGCTGATTTTTTTTTTCCCCTCTAAATTCACAACTTTTCTCATGTGCTTTTTTGCATGTAGATTTGCTTTTAATTATGGCCTACTTCTAGACAATGAGAAAACTCTCCATCTTACATGTTGTCGAACCTGATGAGTATTAGGGAGTGTATGACTACTGAGGTTTTGGAAATCTCCACCATGATGCGTGAAATCAGGATATGAAATTTTACAAAAATGTCTAATGAATATAGAAAATATATTTATTATACCAGTTATTTTTTGTTTTTTGGTGAAAAGATCCCTGCCGCACTTAGATGTTACTGTGTCCCACAGGGTAGAGTTGCATGCACAATTTTTGTATCATTCTCTAAACATTTGGAGTTGGTGTATGGAATGTTAATGTTAGGCTGGGTTGATTATAAAAAATCATGCCCTTAATGCGTTGATAAGGGTGTGAGCCACCTTAGATTTCGTAATTGAAAGTTAGAAATTGGCTATCATCTTGGTGTATGCACAAGGCATTCTCCAGGGATTGCTATTGAAGCACTTGGACTTCCAGCTGAGATATGTCACTGATAATATAAATACTTCCTAAGAGGTGTTGGGATGGATGATGAAATGTGTACACAGGGGATCAGATTTGCTTAGCATTATTGGGGCAATAATGCAATAGTTTTTATTACAGGATACTGAGTATCCTCTGAACTTTATGACAAGAGATTTACCTGTAAAAAAATTTAAGATATAAATCAACACGTGAATGGCATTTTCTGAAATTTTTTGCTCATATTTCATTCTTGTCATTTAGACAACTGGAATTCAGTGGCCCTGGATTGAGCTTCTGTATGTTTTTGTGTCCAGTAACACTGAGCTGGCTTCATGAGCTGATTATTACAGGAGGCTGAGTCCTTTAACCCCTTTGTTTTTTATTCGCTGGCTGTCCCATGTATCCCTCAAATAATTAAGGAAAGAATCAACTTCTTTGTTTGGAGATGTTTAACTTCGTTTATTCTCTTAGTTCAGGTGGGACATGGCCAACACATTGATAAATGAGATGCACACAAATAGGGTATCTAATATCCACCAAGTCATTGGACAGATGATCAGAGGAGATTTTGATGATGCCAGTAATTGGCAAATGGTAGAATATGTATTTGACAAACTCAGTTCCCAGGGTTGTGGTTTAGGAATCAGGTTCTATAACACAATTCTAGAAGCACTTTGGTATTTGGGCCAGAAGGAGAGGGCTGCAAGAGTGCTTCATGAAGCAACAAAGAGGGGAATATACCCAGAATTATATCGTCAGAACAAACTCATATGGTCTGTGGATGTTCACAGGTATGATAAACTCTTCCTTCTGCTTTCTTCTCATTGGCCTCCATAACATTATTATGTTTGGCATCTCGTATCTTACTTTGGGTTATTCAGGATGTGGCCCGGTGGTGCATGCACGGCAATATCAGTCTGGCTGAATAATATGAAAGAGCAGCTAAATAATGGGGAGGACCTCCCTCAACTGGCTACTGCTGTTGTAGTGTAAGTGTTTCTTAATTAGCTGGATTGCTTTTTACTTTTCTCAATTTTGTTGCCTTTGCCTGGGTAAACATACCGGAGGTCTTATTTTTACATCTGCTCTCTCTATCTCGCTCTACCACTCACACATTTTATATGAACGCTGACAGTAAGAACAATATGCTTTGGCAAATCAAGTAATTTTACCCTAATTTCACATGTAAAACTTGGACCTGGCAAATTTCACCATATTCTATCAGCCACAGACCTGTTTTAGATGTTATGTTATGGCACTGAACTCTGTGCTTGTTCTGTCGAGCAATATATTCTTAACCTGGGGCTAGACACGGGCACGGTTCGGAACCAGCAGTCAATGGTTCGGTTTAACCGTTGACCCGGTTTCGGTTCGGAACCGGAACCTAGCCTGTTCGGTTCCATTTTCGGGATACTCGGTTCCTGGCGGTTCTGGAACCGGCAATATGCCAGTTTGGTTTCGGTTCCACCCCTTAGGAACCAGCAGAAGCGTGCCCATGTCTACCTGGGGCCTTGTAAATTAGATTATAAGGAAAGGCCTTGATTCATTTTCTCATTTTTTCTTCTGTTGTGGAATGTTCTTGAAAGTTACTCTATGTGCAGACGAGGGCAGATGGAAAGGAGCTCAATAACACGAGACTTCCCAGTTGCAAAGGCGGCCTATTCTTTGCTAAAAGATGTGTCATCAGCCTTCTGTTACCCTGGGTGGAACAAGGGGCGAATAATCTGTCAAAAGCCTCAGCTTAAACGCTTGTTTTCAAAGACCGAACAGTCCTCAGAAGACTCAGAAATTGACAGCATAGTTAGTCTATCCAATTCCCCTTTTCCTTTCTCTGGAACAACCCCCCCTTTGAACAACCTAAAGCAACACAGCAATTCCGATGCCAAAGATATCAGCTTTAGGACAAATACAGAACTTATGGCAAGCGGAGTATGAACCTCATATATAAACCTCGTTCCATTTTGGGCTTCATTGTTCCCATTGGATCACTTTTTCCTCACCGGGCAAAGAAGCTAAAGAACCAATAATCGGATACACTGAAAAACCTACATCAAGTTCTCTCAATTGTGGAGATTGAGCTGATGCGACGCTGCCTTGACTTGCCAACAAATGCGGTGCAGCCAAACGCTTCTCTCAAGACAGGTTAGCTGATGGTGAAAGCTTTTCATGTGAAGGATAATGCTGCTATTTGATCATCCACTTATGTTGTCTAGCTTAGTGGCAGGAAACCTTAAAGATGACAGTGGAAAAATCTGTTGCTCCATCGAACACATGGATACACATATGTAGTTGTAACAACCGTATATTTCAACCAATGTTTCGTAAAAATCTAGATTGACATCATGAAGTGTGGAAATTATACATGCATTTTTTATTTTATTTTTTCATGCAGAGCTTTTGATGAGCAGTCCTACGATGAATGTGTGGTTGTTCTTGCCCTCATGCTGTGTTGTCTATACGTGTTTCTTTTTACGTAAAACTAATTCAAAAGATACAAGTACCCTCGAAAACACTTATAGCCATTGCGTGAGGGCAAAAACAGTTAGCTATTATGTCGCGGGGTGGTTTTAGAAGGCAAAATGTAAAATTCGTGTACTTTAAGATTATGAAAAAAAACAAAAGGGGGAAGCAAATAAAAAAAGTAAAAATTCAGCAGTTGAAAAATGGAGAGAGACAAAATAAATGGAATAGCAATAGCAATGGTTGTAGAATAATTGGTCTGCACATCCTGTCAAATAATCTAAAGCTATGAGGAATATTATTTGCATTAAGATTGATAATACCGTAGCCATGTGATTTTGACAGCTAATGTCTAGGATCACAAACTTGCTTCTCATGCTAGAACTCTTTTCTGTGAAATAAAACCCTGAAGTCACATTAGATTTAGGGCTCCATTGAGCTATTCGAAAATTGATTTGATGAATGTTCGTTGAAGTTTGTTTAATGAGGTTTGTTGAAATATAATGAAAAATGTTTGAAGATCAAATTATTTTATTAATTAATGTGTTCATATAATTATACTTTAAATTTTTGTGCGTCGAATGCACATATTTATTTGAAAAATATTACTACTAGAACATATAATTTGTTACTTTCAATAAGTATTACACGTTGCTCTAAAAAGGTATTGTTGTTAACTTTGTAATCGTATTATTTGTTTACCTAAAACATATTACTAGTTGGGTTACACGTTGTGCATTCGATCCACATGGACTCGGTCTACTCTTTACGATATATGTATGTAAATATAATGATACTTGCACTAGAAAGTGGCATACAATTGTTACACCATAACATATAACACGAGCAAGAGAATTAAAAGAAAAAAGTTTTTTTTACGGGTGGGGGGGGGGGGGGGGGGGGGGGTGTTATCTGGACATTTAGATTCATTTAGGCCACTTTATAGCATAGTGCAAGTTGAGTATCTAAAAATAAAAAAAGAAAGGCCCATTTGGTGCTGCCTTTTCCAGTGGTTGAGGTTGGAGTTCAAAGCCGAAGGGAATATATATTTACACATAATGTGTGGTCAAAAAGATACTATCTAATGCATGGTTGCACCAAAAGTATGATGGCAGACAAAAATAGTTTTTGGTGGAATCTGGGGATTGCATCTTCAATATAAAAACAAATAAACTTTACTTATCTTTATCTTCTATTTTTTTTTCATCCTTTCTGGGTGCTCTCTTTACAACTTTGTAGATTTTGGCTTCTAAGCTCATCTCCACACTACACAATGGATGAGAGAGAGAGAGAGAGAGAGAGAGAGAGAGAGAGAGGATGATAGACTTTTTGAAAATGTCTACTCAAGCCCACCACAAATCTTGAACTTTTTTTATGAAAAATTATTGGTTTCGTCACTTGATTGGATCAAAAAGTCAAAAAGGGCTCAACATCAATGAGATGGCTATTGTGGGCTTCTTTTGGATTGTTTATAAAGTTGGTTTTTTGAAGCATGTTATGTTAGGTATTAGGTTTGCTTTTTTGTTTTAAGATTAACTCACATAAATAGAAATCTCCATTTTAACCACCACATTCCTTTACTGCAAATGCTTCTCCCATCTTTTTTATTTCACATTCTCAAAAGTTTAAATAAAAAAAATAAAAATAAAAACTACATTTTTTTTTTGAAGCTTGAAGGAAAAACCCAGAATTTATAAGAATTGACAAATACATTTTTTAATTAATCAATTCGTTCTGGTACTTCAAAACTTACTATTTTTTTGGGAGATTTATTGGGGTAGGAATAAGAATATCTTGCAATAAAAAATATTTTACTTTTGCTAAAAAGATAAAATAATCAGCATCAATTCAATCATTTTAAAACGTCAAAAGAAAAAAAAATTAAAGGGAGTACTTTTGTTTTTTCTGCTCAATCACACTTTGTACAAATTGAATGTATCCACGGTGTTATTTTATATATTTGTGTGTGTGTGTGTATATATATAAATAAGATATGAAACATACAATAAATACAATTTTAAATATTAATTTTGCTAAAAGTCATCAAGAAACTCTGGTTGAATTTGATTATTAAGTCAAGTAGGTTTCAGCACTATTTAACACGTAAAGATTAGTCATTTCCATTTATACTACCACTTTATGACTCTACTTTCAACTTTCAATTTTGAGTAACTAAGAAGCATTCTTTACCATTTTTCTACAGAATATAAGTCAACAACATCATTTCTTAATCTTAATCTTTCAACTATAAAAAAGTCGATTCAAGGTACCCGTTCCGTCTGAAGAAAAAAAAATCCTAATTGACAAAGAATTAACCTTTTATTTTGATCAATTTGTCGAATGTACAACTTTTTAAAAACATAAAATATATACTTATACGATTTTTTTATTCGCTAATTTATTTGATTATATATAACTTGTTTGTGAACAAAAATTGGATTTCTTACTCTGAGTAATTAGAGAAAACATTAACTTATAAAACATGATTCTTTTTCAAAAAATAAAGAAAGTATTATTTTAAATTTTATTTTATTTTCTTTAATCGAGTTTCATAATTGTTTTAAATTTATTTGATTAGACCAATAGTTTGAATGAGTCCAATAATTTGACATTTTCTAGTCATATTTCATATGTTGTGGGAGTTAAAATTTAGCACAGAGATTAAGTCAAGATAAAATAAATTAAGACTTGTTCATAATAATTTTCAAAGACCAAAGTAAATTTTGAATGGTGGAATCACAAAACACTTATCCAGAAATTTAATGTGATTTTCAAACTAATTTCACTTAAAAGACTACTCAAATTGATAGCGTTGAAGGAGTCATTATACAAAATGTAATTTTAGATTTTGGCCCTTTTACTTTTAATAATTTAATCCTATTTTTAGGATGTAAGACTTATTGATAATCGAGTGAAACTCAGTTGGTTGATTAACCTCTCGTAACTTTAAATTAGTGGCTTAAAAAGAAATCTTGTTTTTTAATAGTATAACTTTTTTCTTTTTAATCAACTTGATGGAGAAACAATCTTTTAAATTTACATTGATCATATTTGAATTCGTAGATTCGACTTATTAAATCATATAAAATATATTTGAAACATTATAAGAAATTAATATTTTATATTTACTACTAAAACGAGATTTTGAGTTTTGTAACAACTCTTTTTTTAAATAAAAATATTTTTAAAATATTTATTTTTTGAAACTGAAAAAATATAAAATTATTACATTTCAACATTAGAGCTGTATTCAGAGTCTCAGTCAAAGTACAGATTTTGTCGCATCACTTTCTTTGAATTTTCGAAACAATTTTCTCCATCATATTCATTTACTCATTAAGTTATTTTCCTTAAAATAATGAAGTTAGCAAATTACTTTAAACTTATCCTATTTTACAAACTTTAAGTGGCGGAATATATAATTCCTACAAAGTTGTGTAAGGTATATTATATATATATATATATATATATATATATACTCAATTACAATTGAAGACGGTCTTTTTAATTTGTGGGCTAGCCCTATTAGAATTAGAAGCTATAGAACTATAAGATATAATTTAAATTTTTTTAATAAAAATTAAAATTTAATTCTATAATTTTTCGATCTAAACTGACAAGACATGGTCAAATTGGTGGGACAGCTCAATTGGTTCCTGGGTGGCAGATTGCCCCAAGGACGCATGATCGAGTCCTGGCAGTCCCAGTATGGGAGTTTTGTGGGCACCAGGCACTGGTCCTCCCACCTAATGGGCCATGATTGCCCTAAAGAG
The DNA here is from genome assembly GCA_028749325.2 of Caryopteris x clandonensis. Taxonomy (NCBI): domain Eukaryota; kingdom Viridiplantae; phylum Streptophyta; class Magnoliopsida; order Lamiales; family Lamiaceae; genus Caryopteris; species Caryopteris x clandonensis. The sequence goes on from JAPYKT020000003.1 coordinate 10,147,697, forward strand.
ACTTGAGGCTAGTTCAATCCCTGTTATAGAGCTATCATGGCCAATAAGGGGAGAATAACAGCAGAAGCTTGGAAGCTTGAACTACAGTCAAATTTTCAAAAGTTTAATAAAATAAAATTTTAATTTATAATTTTTCGAACTAAACCAACAAAGAAGTTATCGGGTTGATAGGACTGAATGTGGGGTAGTCCAATCTCTATTATCACGCCACCTAAAAAAAATATGGAGAGAATAACAACCATTGTTTGAACATCACTTATTAAGGCATAAAGACAATAGAAATGTCAAAGTTGATGATTCTTTAATCTTAGCACTTTAATTAAAGCCAATGAATCACCCCTCATGTCAAAATCAAGGGCCCTAAAACAAAGTAAATCATTCATCATTGAATACTTTTATCGATCTTCAATGACACATGTTCAATTACTAATAATTATTTCATTTTTTTTATCCTACTTTTTTATAATGGAGGTACTATACTTCCATAAAATTAATATTATCTTAAAGGTTCTTTGAATAAATAAGTGAGTTGAATGAAATCGTAAATTACTCAACATTTGATTTAAAAAATAACTAAATTAAGTTCAATATGTGAGGCTTGTGAAATTAAGCTTCTATTGTGGGCCACCTTCTAATTAATATACTAATTGTACTCAATCGATTTAATTTTACCTAAATAAAAAAAATAACATGAAACTTTATAAATATTTAACAAAATTTAAATTATAAAATATGTTATAGTACAAATCTACAATTCCATAAAATAATATTTGAATTGGCTGTCTATAATAGTCCGTGGTAGGATTTTTTTCTCAATATACATATAATTTTTTATAAAATAAATTTGCATATCTTATGAAATTAAAAAATCCATTTTTTCAAGAAAAGAAATGCGTGTTGTGTTTTTTCATGTTAATCAATCTCAATCCAATTTCAATTTGAACACATTATATTTATGTTAGGTTCAAACTCTCTCTCAATGTTTTTAGAATTAACAAATTTAAGCGGCATATTATTGTCACAATAAAAACCCGAGTTAATTACAAAAAGAACCCAACGTGTGTTGAAGTGTAATTAAGGTCATCTTATATCAAATACAAAATCTTATGCTTTATTTTCAAGACAAGTCGGTCTCAATCTCAATAAAAAAAGATGTCGATACCAATATTATATAATACAACTCTTAAAATGTGATCAAAGAAAACCCATTTGTTTATTGATAAGTGTCCTTTAAATCAAACACAAATATGATCTCATAAAATTAAAAAAAAAAAAAAATGATATCAATTTCTTGTGTTCAATGATTTATTGCTAACATTTTCTTCAAAGCTAAGGAAACCCTCTTTTTACCATTAAAAATTGAATCCTATGATTCTGCCTTAAAAGTAGTAAAGTAAAAAAGATTGTTGGCATGCCAAAATTATGTAAAGTCAACGTGACACAACACAACTTTTCCTAATTACTTATTTATTTTTAATCATATTTTAGTCTGAAGTGTGTTTCATCTTTAAGGTATATATATATATATATATATATATAATATCATAGTATGTATGGATAACATATATCGATATTGGAATGTAATAAAAAAATAAATATTCAATTTGATGAAGTTAGTGTGCTTTAACTAGTTATATTTATCTACTGTGCTTTTAATTTAGTGAGTTATTTGTATTATAGTTCTACGGTTTTATATTTGTGTGATTAAATTAATTTAATTAAAAGAAATTTTAAGATAAAGCATTTTTCTTAAAAAAGAAAAAAATTGGATAAAAAGTAATAATGTTTAGGTATTCAAAAACTATTACTTTTAGTTAATAAAAGTATCGCATTTTTATTATAAAAATATGACTTTTATTTAAGTAATATTATTTGTTAGAAAAAAGTATTAGGTGCAAAATACATATGCAAGAAAAAAATACGTGCGCTCAACAAATATCATATTTAAATTTTTTTAAATATTAATTTTTAATGGAATTTGACTTATTATATGTAGTATCTATATTTTTTTAATGAAATTTGACCTGATATATGTAGTAATATATATATATATATATATATGTATATCAGCTTTGGTTGATTTTAAACTCCAATCTTTACAGTGGTGATCTTAATTCATTTCTAGAATAGTTTTGTGCCCACGACGAACTCTAATTCTTACATTGATGATCATGAACTCTAATCTTTAGATTAGTATGAAAATATTGATCTGGGAATGAGCGTGTGCGGATTTATTCTTGGACTTCCCCGACAAAAATACTTGTTCATTCAAATTAACCCTTTTGTGCATTTAATGTAAAATTTATCTGATTATAGCAACAATCTTTCCTTTCGGATAAGGACTATAGTATCTCATCTTAAATAACAATCTTTATCGAATCAACACCCACCATTATTACGTTATGACCTATATCTTATGTGATTTCTATTATTATCCTTGCTCAATATCTAGCTTTATATAATCAGTTGTGTTATCAACAATTTTTCAACTCACATTAATTATTATATCTTTAAAAAAGAACAAAAGATCCAATAATTATAAAAACAAAATATTTTTATTCAATTATTTATTTTGTTTGATAATTATAAATATATTGGCATATAAAGTCCAATCAAGCATATGCTAAATAAATTATTTAAGAAAATACATAAACTAAGTAGAATTCTTATTTTAAATATTTTATCCCGTGCTACACTTGATATATGATATATGATATATATTTTATTATATATTTCTACATACTTAAATATATATATATATATATAGTTATATATCAAGATACATTTTATTACATATTTGTGCATACTTAAATATATATATATATAGCTATATAAACAGTATCTATATTTCATACAAAAAAATTAGCATTTTATCCGAATTAAATATAGGATGCACTATGGCAATTAAAAATTCGAAATAAAAAGATATATGGTGGGCCCATAATAGATAATATTATACCTTATCTTTTTATCTTATCCCGTCAGTGACCATAGCTACCCCTCACCCCCACCCCCACACACCATCATGGATCGAACCTTCATTTATTTCACTCAAATTATCCGATAAAAGATTTTTTTTATATAAAATGAAAGAATTTAAATATTCTTGATTTTTGTCTATTTTTATTTCTAATGATGCACGAATATAAATTCTTATATATCATTTTATTACAAATATTTTTGTTATAATATATGTTCAATACTATGTAAGTAGTTGTCTATTTAATTCAATTAAATTTTATGGAATACTTTCAAAATGTTTGTGTCTTATAAGCACTAGAATTACACCTTGGAGATAAAATATAATAATAATAATAATAATAATAATAATAATAATAATAATAATAATAATAATACTAATAATAATAATAATAATAATAATAATAATAATAATAATAATAATAATAATAATAATAATAATAATAATAATAATAATTGATTCCCACCTTTTATTTAATTATAAAAAGTTAGTACGGAATTTTAAAAAAATTAAAGGAAATGATAAATGAAGGAACATGATAGAGAAGCATCATGTGACCTAGCAAGGAAGTAATATGCTAAAATGAACTTTGACCTCTTTTTAAAAAAAAAATTATTATTATTATTTTTCAGGTAAAAAGTTTAATATATATATATATATATATATATATATATATATATATTCTGCATTCAGTTTCAAGACCCATCCCATCAAATTTGGATGCCTGCTTTTGAAAAAAAAAAAGGTTATATTTGGGTCCTTGTTTATTGAAATCGAGCTTAATATTGTTTAAACTTATTTTAAATATTACGAAAATTTTAATATTATATTTAAGACGATTGTTGAATTATTAATCAAGTTGGATTTGAACGAGTTTCAAACAAAATCAAACACAAGTTAGATTCAAGTATTTTTATATATTTACACTTATCTAAAAGATTGTATACTGCATTTAAATAAGGACTCAACATCAACAAATGTCATCATATATTATTAATTAATTAAAATATTACTTCTTTTATTTTAAATAATATTTATGTTTCTTGAAAGTATAATATTTTCATTTATTTTATAAAAGTACAAAACTCTAAAAATAATAAATTTTATTCGTTAATTTATTTTATTCAATTATATATAATTTATTTATAAAATAAAAAATTATATTTTTATATATATTATCTTTTGAAAGAGAACGTTTATTTTGACAAAAAAATTCTTGAAACAGAACCCTTATGTTTTTTTACAACTAGAAAAAACAATAAGTAATTTTATTCACCCATATAGAATATCACACAGTCAAAATTACTTGGTAATTAAATTATATCTTGTCATCTCCAACATTATACTTTAAAATATATATATATATATATATATATATATATTCAAAACATAGCCCTTATTATTTTAATAAGAGAGTAAACGGTAAATAATTTTATTCACCCCATTCAGAATGTTACGCGGTCAAAATCACTAAGTAATTAAATTAATATATATTGTCATCTCCAACATTAAATACTTTAAAAATATATATATTTAAATTGGTATCTGAAACATTAATGTAGTGAGGTAATTAATATAATTATAAAATAAAAAATGAAGTAATGGGGAAGGGACGAAGCTCAATGATGTTGGAAAGTATGAAGATAATATATATAATTATGGTGGCCCAAATCAGATGGTTGATTTGTTGTGTTAAACAGAGAGGATTGTCAGTTAATTATGCCTTAACCCATTTGTTTTTCATGTGATTATCTTTTCTTAATCCAACAACTTGCAATTAATCAAACTAATTAGGATCATCGTACCGTATAGGCTGCAGTGCCCCTCCCCTCCCCTCCCCTCCAATCAATTCATAATTAATACCCTTCCACTAATCACATATTAATCTTTTATTATTAATTCATTTATACACATGGGTGTACTCTAATCTGTCTCTTTTTTACGATTTGACCCTCCTAATTTGGGTAATTCGACCAAATTGCCCTCTCATCTATCAGAAATTAGGTCAACACACCACAAGACGTTTTAAATACACACATTGGTACAAACCCAATGAAATTTACGTTATATAAAAGTAATATGAAGTAAATATAAATTATTTGTTTATAAATACATTATTAAAAACAATTGTGGAATTCAATTATTAAGTAATATTAGTAAAACTCTAATAAATTAAAGTGTAATATGTAGCGATTTTTTTTTATAGATACATATTTATTTGTTTAATGTAAAAATTTCATTGTTTGATTGTTAACTTTGACCCGTTATAATATATATATCTTTAATTTTTGAATTTGTTTAATTTATATTTGATTTTAAAGAAATTATAAGTTTAATATTAATAATTTTCAACAAAATTTTTAAATTTCAACAAAATCAAACATAAATTTGATATCATAATCAAAAGTTAGAAGCCTTTAAAAGAGAAAAAAAAAAACATGTATAGGTTATACATTAAAAATGATCCAGTTAATAAGAATAAAATGAAAACTGTCCATTATTTAACATTTATAATAAAGCGATATCGACTAATCAAATAATAATATTAATTAGGATTCAATTTTTAATTTACTCTAAAAAAACTTTACTAAAAGAAGAAATTAAAATCAAATAATAACACTATATGACCTTTTTTTTTTTTGCAGAAATATATTATATCGGACAATGCCGACATCATTTCCATTGCACAAGAACAAGGTACAATTCTTTGAGAAATATATATATATATATATATATATATACATACAAGGTACAATTTTTGAAAGCACAAAAAACTTATAATTGAAAATATTTTAAAGATTTTGACGTTAGTGTTTGGCCCTTTGCTTTAGCATGATAGGACTTAAGGCTTTATCATGTTGTCGATTATGAATATATGAGTCCAATATAATTAATACCTATTTATTGATTTATTTATAGATGTGGTCTAAAACTGAACCCTACTTTGACTAAAATCTTCGCATCTTTTTCTCTCTCCTTTTTTTTTTCCTACTATTTCAATCCCTATGTAGTTCTTGTAATACTTCTTCCGTCCAAAAACCAAAAAATAGAATTTTCAAAAATATAATGTTTTAGGCCAATTTAATAAATGTACAATCTCCTGAACTACATATTTGTTAAAATTTTATTCGTGTGCCTCATATATTCTGTGAAATTTTTTTAAGGATCAAACTTATTTAATGTGACATTGAAATTACAACACAATCTGTTGAAGTATTTACTAATTAACCCTCAAAATGACGACAACATATTTTGAAATATTGACTAAGTTTAGTGACACAATGGATAAATTTGGCCTAAAAAAATGGTTAAGGTGAAATAAGTTAGGCGCACGAATGAGTCCCAACATAATTTCAAAAGTTTCTGAAAATAAAAATTAAATTTACAAAATTAAAATTATTATAAAATTAATTACAAAATCAATTTGAATAAAACTGGAATTAGAAATGCCTTTTTGCACTTTACCGCTTGTAATACAATAAATTTTGAAGTTATTATGAAAAGGAAATTATAAAATATATATTATATTAAAGAACTTCTGTAAATTTTAGAGAACTCTGTTTGTATTTTCGCATTAAAAACATATAAATTAAAGTATTAATGTCTGAAAAAATATTTAATATAGCAATAAATGCAATTTCGTTGTCTTAAAAGTATTTCATACATATTAATGAGCACGGTTGGTCCTATGTGGATAACATATTTATTTATTTATTTAAAATAAAAGAGAGAGAGAGGGAGAGAGAGAGAGAGGGAGAGAGAGAGAGAGAGGGAGAGAGAGAGAGAGAGAGAGAGAGAGAGAGAGAGAGAGAGAGAGAGAGAGAGAGAGAGAGAGAGAGTATATAATGGATATCCCGAAGGGAGAGAGTATAATGGATATCCCGAAGGAACCATCTTTTATTTTCTCACCCTACACCAAGTGAAAGACAGCAAGTCCAAATAAGGTAATCTGAAATACCGTTATCCATTCAACACGTGGCCAATTTCCTTGCCATAAATATCAATTCAGATTTTTGTTTTAAATATTTCATTTTGAAATTATATATACTAAATACATTTTAGAAAATAATATATATAAAAAATATATTATCGTGGAGATGACACGCTTAGGTGTGCATATTTCTCCTTAGAATTCTGTAAAAAACAATCTTAGGTCTTATTGTCGATATAAAATTAATTAAATACGATAAATATAAATATAAATATTGAAATAAAATAAATAATTTATCGATGAATATTTTAACCATATTGCTCTATTTATCTCAAATCATCTTAGAAATAAGAGGTAATTTTTTTGGATCTTTTATAATTGTTCAATTTATGAATTAATCTTGAAAAAATATCTTTAAATAGCTAGAAAAAAATACATTTAAAAAAAATATATAATAAACTTTTATTAGAATATATCATTTTGTGAGATTCTTTAATCTATATAAAAGTTTATAAAATGTGATTTATATTAGAACGAAGGAAGTAATACATTAATATTAAAATACAATCATATAAATGAGTATGCAATAATTGGTCATTAAATTAAATATGTCTCCATAGCAAAAAATAAAATAGAAATGAATAGCCTTATCCTAAAATATAAAACTAACCCATTCAATAATTTTGTATACATGCATAATCAATGTTTTAATAGCTACATAAGAATGGTCGGTTCATATGGTTGAATTAAGAATCAATGTCTGAATCAGTACGAAATAATGTTTAAATTTATTTTTGCAAAATTGATCAAATAAATTTCTTTAATTAAAATTAAAACTCAAGAAAATAGAGGCAAACATTATATTTTTGAGTATTACTATTATGTATTAAGTTATATATCTAAAAAATATTTTTTGTGTGTGTGTTAATATGTAATAATATAAAAAAATTAAATTTATTATTATTTTTTCAATTGGATCGTTTCACGCAAATTATAATTTATATCTAATATATTTGAAAACTCCTATTATATCATTACTACTATTACTATCCACATATGATATATTAATTCAAATTTGCAAATGAGTCGAATCGAATTAAATATACTATCTCTTAAAATTATTTAAAATGTTATGAAATTTTTAGGATTATATTTGAGCTTATTGGATAATTCAATTAAATTAAATTTTAATTATACTAAACATAAATAAAACTCGAGTTTGTTTAATATTTTTATAATTATTTTAACGAAGATAAACACAAATAAAATTTTATTTTTCTAATGTATTTAAACTTATTTAATATCTTTATAACAAAAGGAAAATATGACCACAACACCCAAGAAAAAAAGGTTTGGGGTAAAGTTGGTAAAAATATATACAGGTGTAATATGCCAAACAGCTCCTTATCCTTAACTTTATTTTATCGTAAATAATAAAAATTCCAGCAGGGCATTGTACGGCCATCACGTTTCACAAAGCCTTTTTCCTCATCGTATAAATCGCACTCCCACTCGTTCTCCCATTTGCCTTCAACAATTTCACTCCACCCACATTCCTTTCTGTAGAGAGAGAAAGAGAGTGTTGATTCCCTGTGGAGAAGAAGGGGGAGAAAATGTCACAGAGCAGCGAGGAGTCGTCCGCCGCCGTGGGTGGCGAGATCATGTTGTTTGGGGTCAGAGTTAAAGTTGATCCCATGAGGAAGAGCGTGAGCATGAACAATCTGTCTGATTACGAGCCTGTCAATAATAGTAGCACTCCGAACAGCAAAATTGATGAGATTCCGAAGGCTGTGTCGGAGGACGGTGGCGCCGCCGGTTACGCCTCCGCCGATGACGCCGTGCCGCAGCCGTCCAACGGAAATCGCGAGCGTAAGCGAGGTCAGATCACTGATCATCCCTTTTGCTTGTGTGATGTCTTAATTACTGGCGTTTTGGTTGACTGAAATTGTTTGTGGATATTCTGATCATGTAAATTCCATTTTGGTCCTTTTTTGGGGATTTTTATTTTTTATTTTTATTTACTTGGATTCTTGAGATTGGTTTATGCAATTTATGGATCGTCTTCTCCCCCATTTTTTGGTTGAATAGAATCAATTAAGATGTTGATTTGTTTGATTTTGTGAAAATCTATCTGTCGCATGTAAAGTATGTTGAATTCTTCAAACTCTAGAATACAAATCTGTACTTCTCTGGATTAGTATTATTATTAATTTTTTTTTTGAAAGAAATGAATTGTACATAGAGAGAGGAAAATGAATCTGATCCACATTTCTTTGCTTTGGATTTGATTATAGGAGTCCCATGGACCGAGGAAGAGCACAAGCTATTCCTCCTTGGATTGCAGAAGGTTGGAAGGGGAGACTGGAGAGGAATCTCTAGAAATTATGTCAAAACTCGCACACCAACCCAAGTTGCTAGTCATGCCCAGAAGTACTTCCTTCGCCGGAGTAACCTTAATCGCCGTCGCCGTCGTTCTAGCCTCTTCGACATCACCACCGACACGGTAGTTCTTTTTAAGTGTTATGTCCTTAGATCTTCTACCTATATTACATATATGAAATTTTTGCGGATAAAATATGATATAAATTCTTTTTTTGGCTCTTGAATTCAAGATTGATTTCATTCCATGAATTGGTTGCGTTTTTCTGTGAAAAGGTCAAACGTGCACTGTTTCTCTTACTTTTGGGAGAAAGGAATTCTCTTTTTTAGTGATAAAAGCAAGAAAGAGAACTTTATGAGTGCTTAGCATTGTAGGATTCCCATTCTTGCTATTAAACTTGAAGCAATGAATCAATGAGGTCTTGTAGATTTTCACAAATACACATGGTTATGTGTGTGACTAAGGATGGACGGCGGTTGCTCTGTTGACTTCAAAGTTTCGCACTTATATGTGATATTGTCGTATATTTTTTATTTAGATCATTAACATACACGAGTTTGCCCTCTCTAAAAAGCTCGCTGCTTGTATCATATTGTAATTCAAAGATTTGTGCCCCCTAGAACTACAATCTGGATTTGACATTATGTTTGATTGTGTGTGTACACGAGTCTGCTCAAGTGTTTTCAAGATTTTGTTGGAGAGGGTAATAATGTTTTTGGATCCTATTGGTTTTTTATTAGGTTTCAACAATGCCAATTGAAGAGGGCAAGAATCATCAGGACAACACTTCTCAGCCACCAAGTGCACTGCCTTTGCCTATTACCTCAAACGGCAATGGATTCTCTGTTGTGCCCTTCCCGTTGACAGGTTGCCCTGTTGTCTTCTCAATGCAAGGTGGGAATCCACTCGAAAGCTCAACCAACCATATGACGAACAATGCATCACCAATGCTCGTCTGCCCAGCTCCCATTCCTCCCGTGCCCACCTCTTCACCAATGATGGATCTTAACTACAAGCAGCAGGTCCCAATTGAGGCATCGTCTTTATCTTTGAGGCTCTCTCTTTCATCAGGCCAGGATCAGCCATCAAGGGGCTCAGCTTTCCAGATGATTAAAAATGGAGATAGCATCATAAGTGTTGCTTGATATTTCTTGTTTGGCTTCCCAGAAAATAAGTGGTAAAAAAAGATTATTAATATTATTAATTTGGTAGAAAGAAAGGGTTTAATGAAGTGAATAGAATAGGGAATTAGTTTTTCGGCTTAGATATGCATGTTTTGTCATTGTACAGGCCGGAGAAAAATATCATGCTGTGTTGTTGTTGTACCCTCTTTGTTCTATGCCTAAGGTTTTAGATTCTTGCTTGTTATTTTTGTCCCTTTTCTCTGTGGTTGAGAATAAAATAGCTGCAATTATGGGTGCCCTTCGAATTGTTGCTTCTATTTGTCTATTTGGGTCCACTGTGTGTGTGAGAGAAAGAGATGGGATATTTTCTCGAAAGAATTGTAGTGTGGGCTAGGTGCAAATCTTGAGGAAATCTTTTGTTACTGTGACGCAAAAATTAGGTATCCATCTGATTGATTGTGACGGTGGGCCTTTGTTACTTACTGTGTCTGCTAATCACAATAACTTGCGTTATCCAAATCGGTTGGATAAACTTTATTTGGCATTTATTGTATCAGGAAGATAAGAATGGCTACCAATAAAATCTTGGGAACTGCCAAAATTCTTAATTTTGTAGCTATAGGGAGGGGATCTATATGTGTAGTGTTTTTTTAAATGGTAAAAATGTGTGGCCAAAATCTGATTGGTTAGAAAAGGATACTTTTGTTATTTATTAAAAATAAAATGTTAAAATATTTATTATACATTTCTTGATAGATTTTGAATTTAAATTTCTTTCTGTTTTAGTCAGTGTCAATTTATATTTTAACATTGACATTTTTTAGATAGTGTCTGAATTAAAATACTTAAAAATTATAATGATCCAAATATTTATTTAGATATATATATATATATATATATATATTAATTTATTATATATTTAAAAAAATAGTATAAGTTATCAAATAAAAAAATAAGTAAATAAATATTAAGTAATTATGTCCTAATAACTAGGTCGTTAAAGAATATATAAAAAGAATTATGACTCTACTTGATTTATTATAAACGTGATTAAAATAATCCTAGTACATTAAAATTTATAACAGCGGAGAGTATAATTCTTTCAACCATAATTAAATAATTATGCAATTCGGGAAACTCATAACTTCATATAATCACGAAAGTATGCTTAAGTATTTATTTCCTAAGATAAGTTTGAAGAAAAACATTACAAACCCTAATAAAATTTCAATTCGTTTATGAATAAAATATAACCCATAATTCAAAGAAGAATAATAAAAATATGCTTTATCCGCCTGCTTCCGTCGCCTTGACAAACTCCCTATCCTGAAAAGTAGGAAGGTAAAAGGGGGTGAGCTACACCCAGCTCGTGAGGTTCAGACTTGTCAAAATTAAATATAAAGTTGTAAAAACACAATTAGAGAGTAACATGAACGTATCAGACATAACATGATATAACATTCGTATCAAACGTAACATTTCTTATCAAAGCTTGGCCAGCATATAATGGTGGATCAAATTAATGATCCCATATCAACGTATCAAAACATATAACAATCAAATCGTACTTTAAACAAACAAAATATTTAAAACTAACAAACCGTATAAAAATCCACCTCTTACGTGACTTCTCGTAATATAAGAAAAATCTCATGCAAGTGATATGCTTCTAATCCACGTGCCTTATCTCCTCGCCTACATCGTAAATAAACGAAGTTTTAATATTTATAAAGATAAAAATAAGAAAAATAAAGAACATGCTAAAAAAAATGGAAATTGGTTTGTTTTGGGGTACTGTTCATGGAATGGGTCAAGTGGGGGGTATGTTGGTAATTACAAGGGTTAATTAATGGGGTAAAAAAAAAAAAGGAAATCTCCTTCTCTCTCTACTTCAGCAGAAACCCACGATTCCCCTCCTCTTTTCTTTCTCAAACAAGATTTTCTCTCTCTACGCTTTTGCTCTCCCTAATCTCCACCAAATTGAAGATATAAGCATGCAAGAAACTGGGTAAATTAAGGTTATCGAGGCTACAATGATTAGCAGATGTTTAAAGCAATGACGGCGGTGGTTCGTTAACAAGAAACGTAAAGGAATGGTTTTAATCTGGCCATGGCTAAGGTAGAAGAACAATACAAATTTATGGGTCTTTACCTGAAATTCTAAAAACCCGAATGAAAAATGTTGAAGAAATACTGGGTTGTATTTATAGGTTTGGCAGGATTTAAATGTAGATGTATCTTTTTAGTGAGAAAGAATCTGCATCTGTATCTAATCCTCTAACTAATTGAGAGAAAATCTCTTCTTTACTAACAAAATGCTAACCTCCGTAACCATAAGATTCTAAGAAAAATATACCGTATTTTGACTGAAAGTTCTATTATATATATATATATTTGGGCTTAGAAAAAAATATCTTAAGGTCCAATAATCTTAATTGAAACAATAATAAGCCCACGTAAAGTAAAATAAAATAAAATAAAATAAATCAAAGAAATTAAATATTGCATGAAAATAATCGGATATTACATCCTACCCTCGTTGAAAATAATTTCATCCTCGAAATTCTATAACGTACCGTGAGTATTGAAATAAGGATATTTAGCTCGCAACTCATCCTTTCGCTCCCACGTAGCCTCTTTTTCACTATGTTGGCTCCATCGTACTTTAATAAGTACCATTTCTTTATTTCTGAGTTTTTGAATCTTCCTCTCCAACACCGCTTCTGGCTTTTCCTCAGACGTTAAATCTTTGTTCATCTCCAAGGTAAAATAATTGACGACATGGCTGGGGTCGTGGACATATTTCCTCAACATGGAAATGTGAAATACATTGTGTACAGAGGAGAGTTTTGGCGGTAAAGCTAGACGATATGCCAAGTCTCCAATACGATCAAGTTCTCAAAGGGTCCCACATATCTTGGTCTTAACCTCTTACCAAAACGAATAACTCCCTTGATTGGAGCGACCTTCAAGAAAACTTTCTCACTGATTACAAACTCAAGATCCTTTCTTCGTTTGTCAATGTACGACTTTTATCGGTCCTGAGCTACTTTAATCCTCTCTCGTATCTTCTCTACTACTGCCACAGTCTCTTAAATCATCTCTGATTCCAAAAGCTTCCTTTCTCCGACCTCATCCCAATAAACCGGTGATCTACACTTCCTTCCATAGAGAGTTTCATACGGCGCCATGCTCATAGTTGCCTGATAACTATTATTGTAAGAAAATTCTACTAAAGGCAGAAAATGTTCCCAATTATTTCCCATGTCTAGAACACATTCTCTCAACATATCTTCAAGTATCTGTATTGTTCTCTCGGACTGTCCATCGGTTTGTGGATGATAAGCAGTACTTCCAAAAATTTAACGTAAAACGGGCATCTCTGTCTGACACAATAGATACCGGTACTTCATGTAATCTTACAATTTCACGCACATAAATTCGAGCATACTGATCCACTCTATAGTTCATCTTTATCGGAACGAAATGTGCCGATTTAGTAAGACGATCAATAATAACCCAGATTGCATGATTTCCTTTCTCGGTTCGTGGAAGTCCCACAACGAAATCCATTGCAATATGTTCCCACTTCCATTCTGGAATGTGGAGTGACTTCATTAAACCCAAAGGTCGTTGGTACTCCGTTTTCACTTGTTGGCAAACCATGCATTTGCTGACGAATTTCGCTAAATCCTTTTTCAAATCTTCCCACCAAAAGGTTTTTCTCAAATCTTGGTACATCTTTGTATTACCAGAATGTGTTGTATAAGGCGTATTGTGAGCTTCTCCTAAGATTACATCCCTTAACTCCAAATCCTTTGGCATACATATCCTTCCTTCATAATACATTGTACCGTTCTCAGCGATAGTGAATCGTTTGTCTTCTCCGGCGAGTGTTCGCTCCTTCATCTTTGGGAGACAATCATCACGAGTCTGACCTTCCTTGATTCTTTCCTTTAGTGTTGATTTTACTACCAAGGGTGCCAATATTGAATTCACAGTCTTTGGTTCAATGTTCAATCTCGAAAACTCATTGGCTAGTTTCTCTTCCTTCGTCAAGATACACGCCAAATCCCCTCGAGTTTTATGACTGATTGCATCAGCCACTACGTTGGCCTTTCCAGGATGATAGTGAATTGTACATTCGTAATCCTTCACCAGCTCTAGCCTTCTTCTTTGTCTCATGTTTAGTTCCTTTTGTGTGAAGAGATACTTTATACTTTTATGGTCTGTGTATATTTCACACTTACCCCCATAGAGGTAATGACGACATATCTTTAAAGCATGAATCATAACAGCTAACTCAAGATCATGTGTGGGATAATTTAACTCGTGTGACTTCAACTATCTCGATGCATAAGCCACTACCTTACCACATTGCATAAGTACACATCCTAACCCTTGTTTGGATGCATCGATGTAGATCACGAATTCCTCAGTTTGGGTTTGGAATTGTAAGTACTGGTGCTGTGGTAAGGCGTCGTTTAAGCTCTTGAAAACTATTCTCACACCCCTTATCCCAAATAAACTTTTCTTCTTTTCGTGTCAATCGAGTCATAGGTGCAGCTATCTTTGAAAAATCTTCTATAAATCTTCTGTAATAGCCAGCAAGTCCTAGGAAACTGCGTATCTCATTTGCATTGGTGGGTACATTCTAATTATTCACTACCTCCACCTTGGTTGGATCAACCTCAATTCCTCCAGATGTGACAACGTGCCCAGGAAATACTACTCGGTCTAGCCAAAATTCACATTTACTAAATTTCACATACAATTTCTCTTTACGCAGCGTTTCCAATACCCATCTTAGATGTTGGTCATGTTCTTCCTTTTCCTTTGAGTACAAGAGTATGTCATCAATAAATACTATTACAAATTGATCCAAGAAAGAATGAAACACTCGATTCATCAAGTCCATGAAGACTGCTGGTGCATTACTTAATCCAAATAACATGACCACAAACTCATAATGACCATAACAAGTTCGGAATGCGGTTTTAGGAATATCTCCCTCTTTAATCTTCAGTTGATGATTGCCTGACCTTAAATCAATCTTGGAAAATACTCCCACTCCTCGGAGTTGATCAAATAAATCCTCGATTCTTGAAAGAGGATATTCATTCTTTATTGTAAGTTGATTTAGCTCACGGTAATCAATGCAAATTCTCATAGAGCCATCATTCTTCTTTACGAACAAAACCGGTGCTCCCCAAGGCGAAACACTTGGTCTAATGTAACCCATATCCAATAGCTCTTGGATTTGAACCTTAAGTTCGTGTAACTCCTTTGGGGCCATACGATAGGGAGCTTTGGAAATTGGTGCAGCTCCAGGTACCAAGTCTATATGAAAGATTATTTCTACACCATCTAGTGACCGTAGAATTATCCTTTTCTCTAAACAATGGATATCAACTTGATATTTACCCAACCAGTCCATACCCAAAATGATATCAAAATCGTTCATCTCAAGCATATATAAATCAGCCTTCAAATTATGTTCATTGACATAAACATTTATTCTCACCAATGAATCAGTACTCATTGATTTACCCGAAGGTATACTGATTTTGAGTGGTTCCACTTGCTTAATACTTTTATATGCACACATATCACAAAATTTTGTGGAAATAAAGTAATGTGTAGCACCTGTATCAAAAAGCACTAAAGCAAGAATTCCCGCAACCGGTAACATACTTGACATAATTCCTGGCTCTTGCTCTGCCTCCTTCTTTGTCATACAAAAAATTCTAGCTCGTCCTCCTGAACCAGTGTTTGGGGCCCTTCCATTAGATCCGCCTTGATTCATTGGACATTGTGATATGACGTGTCTTGGTTCACGACAGCGAAAATATTTGTTTTGTCCACGTAGACACTCACCTCTGTACTTTTTACCACACGTGGGGCATGTCGGAAAGTCAGCTTGTGGTTTGGGCCCAAATGGCCCATTGTTCCTCCCTCTTTTATTCTGATTTCCTCATTTGCCTTGGTTGTTTTCATGCCACTTCCTCTTTTTGGAACCATCTATCGCCCTGTGCTTAGTCTTTTCCATGTCAATGCTGGCAGATATGTCTTCTGCCCTTGTTGCTGCTTCAGCATAGACCATCGTTCCAAGTCCCGCCAAATGGTGGCGGATCTCGACACGTAACCCATCATAGAACCTTTGAGCTTTTCTTTGTGGAGTATCCACTATGTGTGGGGCAAAACGACACAAATGATTGAATCTATGGTCATAGTCAGTGACTGTCAAATTGCCTTGGGTGAAATCCATAAATTCTCTTTCCATCTTGTCCCGATACACCTGTGGGTAGTATTTCTCCATAACGATCTCCTTGAAGTCCTTCCAAGTAAGAGCAATGTGCTCCTTCTCAGTTTTAAACCTCTAGTAGTCATTCCACCAAGTCCTAGCGTCACCCTTCAATTGGAACACTGCAAAAGAAATCTTTTGGGGATCGGTGCATAATATGTACTCAAATATGCTTTGTAGAGTGAGTAACTATTCCTCCATAGTAGCAGGTCCCTCAGTACCCTTGAACACAGGGGGCTGAAAGTGACTAAATTGACTGATAACCCAAGCTTGTGTTTGTTCAGGAGTAGTTGTTGAGTTGATTGTAGCGCCCTGAAGGAGTGCAGCTAGTCCCGACAACAACTGTTGTTGATTGTTGGGAACCTCATTCTGGGCAGCTTGATCTTGATTGCTGGAAGTAGATGCGGTAGTGTTGTCGCATCTAAGTGTCATAGTTCTATTACCACAAATATTCTAATTTGTGAGTTATAAGTATCAATATAGACTAAATCTTAAACATAAAATAATAAATAATTTAAAATATTTCCTTGTCTAAAAGAAGGAAAGGAGAAATTCTTATATGAAATAAATAAAGGAAAATGCTCGTAATCTATTTCTACTCAACATCACTAATCACTATAGGCGGGTTTTTTTCCATCGGTTCTTCTTCTAGGCATTCAACGTGCGAGGCCCATCTTATCTATCTAATACATGCGACTACAACTCAATACACATAATACTAAGACATAAATCTATGTGTCATCTCTCATGCATGCATAATAGGTCTTAAACAGGTGTAACCATATACATATCAGGCTTAACGTGGGTAACATAAATCATAACTCATTGCATACCTTTAGAGTTATAGTGGTGAACGGAAGAAGACGAGGAAACATATAACTGATATATATATATATATATATATATATATAATTTTTTCTTCAAACATTTCATCGTAAATTCACAATTTAAACAAGTCTACAGAAACATAAACCTGCTCTAATACCACAATGTAACGACCCAAATATTTATTTAGATATATATTAATTTATTTCATATTTTTAATAAAAAAATATAAGTTACCAAATAAAAAAATAAGTAAATAAATATTAAGTAATCATGTCCTAATAACTAGGTCGTTAAAGAGCATATAAAAAGAATTATGACTCTACTTGATTTACTATAAAATTTAAGTTCTCAATGTAAATCATATTAAAAATGTGATTAAATAACCCTACTACATTAAAATTTATAGCAGCGGAGATTATAATTATTTCAACCATAATTAAATGATTATGCAATTCGGAAACTCATAACTTCATATAATCACGAAAGTAGGCTTAAACATTTATTTCCTAAGATAACTTTGAAGAAAAACATAACAAACCCTAGGAAAATTTCAATTCGTTTATGAATAAAATTTAACCCATAATTCAAAGAAGAATAATAAAAATATGCTTCATCCGATTGCTTCCGTCGTCTTGACAAACTCCCTATCCTGAAATGTAGGAAGGTAAAAGGGGGTGAGCTACACCCAACTCGTGAGGTTCAAGCTTGTCAAAATTAAATATAAAGTTGTAAAAGTACAATTAGAGAGTAATATGAACGTATCAGACATAACACGATATAGCATCCGTATCAAACGTAACATTTCGTATCAAAGCTTGGCCATCATATAATGGTGGATCAAATTAATGATCTCGTATCAACATATCAAAACATATAACCATCAAATCTTACTTTAAACAAACAAAATATTTAAAACTGACAAACCGTATAAAAACCCACCTCTTACGTGACTTCTTGTAATATAAGAAAAATCTCATGCAAGTGATATGCTTCTAATCCACGTGCCTTATCTTTTCGCCTACATTGTAAATAAACGAAGTCTTAATATCTAAGTCTAAAATGCTTATAAAGATAAAAATAAGAAAAATAAAGAACATGCTAAAAAAATATGGGAATTGGTTTGTTTTGGGGTACTGTTCACGAAATGGGTCAAGTATGTTGGTAATTACAAGGGTTGATTAATGGGGTAAAAAAAAAAAATCTCCTTCTCTCTCCACTTCAGCAAAACCCACGATTCCTCTCCTTTTTTCTTTCTCAAACAAGATTTTTTGTCTCTACGCTTTTGCTCCCCCCAATCTCCCCCAAATTGAAGATACAGGCACGCAGGGAACAGGGTAAATTAAGATTATCGAGGCAACGGTGGTTAGCAGATGTTTAAAGCAATGACGGCGGTGATTCAGTAACAAGAAACGTAAAGGGTAGAAGAACAATAAAAATTTATGGGTCTTTACCTGAAATTTTGAAAAACCCGAATGAAGAATGTTGAAGAAATATTGGGTTGTATTTATAGGTTTGGCAGGATTTAAATGTAAATGTATCTTCTTAGTGAGAGAGAATCTGCATCTGTATCTAATCATCTAACTAATTGAGAGAAAATCTTTTCTTTACTAACAAAATGCTAACCTCCGTAACTATAAGATTCTAAGAAAAATATACTGCATCTTGGCTGAAAGTTCTATTATATATATATATATATATATATATATATATATATATTTGGGCCTAGAGAAAAATATCTTAAGGTCTAATAATCCTAATTGAAACAATAATATGCCCACGTAAAGTAAAATAAAATAAATCAAAAAAATTAAATATTGCATGAAAATAATCGGGTATTACAGAAATTATTACATCCAATCAAATTTTTTCTTTTTTTTTACTTTTTTACTTAAATTTTCAAATGCTTATAATTTTTTCATATCAACTTCATTTTTTTTATGAAAAATACATATTAAATTAATCATCTTATTATGATCTTCAATTTGATATCTATATTGTGTATATAAAAATATAATATTAATTTTTAAATATAAAATATTTTTTCATAGATTAATTGTATTATGTTTTAATGTTTAATATGTTTTTAAATTGTGCGATATTTCTATTTTAAACAATTTTTATTAAAAATATATTTATATAAATATATATTTTATTAAAAAATGATATTACTATTTTTATAATAATTTATTATATTATAAATAGTGCAACGCACGAAAAAAATAATAGTATAATAATATAATATGATAGTGTATTATAAAATACATAGGTGATATTCTTAAAAAAACTATTATATAATATGTGATTTACTATATTCCATACGCACTAAAAATTATATATAATACATTTATAAAGTACATGATGTACTATAAAATATATTATATGTTATATAATATAATAATGCAATATAAACTATTAATTATATAATATTATAAATTATAGACAACATAATTTAATATATGGTATACTATAAACTTTAAACTATTTAGATAATAGAGTATACAATATATAGTTATTATATTCCATATATATCATAGTATAGTAAAAGACTATAAACTATTTAGTAAAATAATATATGGTGTCATATAAATTATTAGCTATATGGTATAATATATATAATATATGTATATGTTAAATTATAAACTATATATATTATAGTATATTATATAAAGTACATTATATACTATAAAATATATTATACTATAATATTATAAAATTTATATTATAGAACAATGGAAAATATAAATTATATAATATTTAATAATATATGGTAAAGTATTATAAACCATAATATAGTGTAGTGTATAATATTGTACGATTGAAAGTATACACTATATTATGTGCATATATATATATATATATTAGCTCAATATAGTATAACATATAGTACATTTTAATATAGTTATATATATTGTAGTAAAGTAAAAAGTACAATAAACTATATTGTTATTATCAAAGCAAAGGCACTTATATGGTATAAAATGAGAATTTGGTAAAGAAGGGAGATCATTGGAAATTTGAATTTTTTTTTTCTATTGCAAAGACATTTTGGTGAAAAAGGAAGATAATTTGAAATTTTTTTTTTCTTTTTCATGTTGAAAAAAAAGATATAAAAAGGCAAATTTTTTAAAAATGGAGATAATTTGGAATATGAAATTTTTTGCTTTTCTTGTTGCAAAGAAAGATATAAAAAGAAAATTTGGTAAAAAACAGAGATAATTTGAAATTTGAATTTTTTTTTTCCCTTTTTTGTTGCAAAAGAAAGATATTAAAATGGAATTTAGTGAAAAGAGAGATAATTTAAAATATTTTTCTTTTCTTCTTGCAAAAGAAAGATATTAAAGGAAATTTGGTGTTGTAAATAAATATATAAAAATTAAATTTTGTGAAAAAGGAAGATAATTGAGAATATGAACTTTTTTCCTTTCCTTGTTGCCAAGAAAAAAAAAAAAAGAGTACTAAAATGGAAATTTAGTTATAAAAAAAAAAAGGAGATAATTTGAAATTTGAATTTTTTTTGTCTTTATTTATTTATTTATTTATTGTGTGAAGAAGGATATAAAAAGGGTACTGGTGAAAAAGGGAGATAAGTTGGAATTAATTTTTTTTTTTTAGTTGTAAAATAAAGCTATAAAAAGGAAATCTGGTGAAAAAGCAAGATAAATTTGAAATTTGAAATATTTTTGTTTCTTGTTGCAAAGGAATATATAAAAAGGGAGATGTAATACTCGATTATTTTCACGCAATATTTAATTTCCTTGATTAATTTAATTTTATTTTATTTTACTTTACGTGTGCTTATTATTGTTTCAATTAGGATTATTGGACCTTAAGATATTTTTCTCTAAGCCCAAATATGATAGAACTTTCAGCCAACATACAATATATTTTCTTATAATCTTATGGTTATGGAGGTTAGCATTTTGTTAGTAAAGAAGATATTTTCTCTCAATTAGTTAGATGATTAGATACAGATGCAGATTTTTTCTCACTAAGAAGATACATCTACATTTAAATCTTGCCAAACCTATAAATACAACCCATAATTCCTTCAACATTCATGATACGGGTTTTTCAGAATTTCAGGTAATGACCCATAATTTTTTATTGTTCTTCTACCTTAGCCATGGCCAGATTAATACCATTCCTTTATTTTTCTTGTTACCGAACCACCGTTGTCATTGCTTTAAACATCTGCCAACCGCCTTGTCTTGTCATCCTTAAATTTTCCGATCTCCTACGTGCTGATATCTCCAAATTTATAGAGATTGGGGGAGCAATGGGTAGAGAGAGAAAGTTGCTTTGAGGAAGAAAAGGGGATGAAGAATCGTGGGTCTGCTGAAGGAGAAAGAAGATTTTCTTTTAATTCATTCGTAACCCAACTAATGACCATTATGCCCCCAGTTTCCTCCATCCGTGACTAGAACCCCTCAAAGCAAATCAATTCCATATTTGATATGTTCTTTATTTTCTTATTATTTATCTTTATAAGCCTATTAGATTTAGATATTAAGACTTCGTTTATTTACGATGTAGGCGAGGAGATAAGGCACGTGGATTAGAAGCATATCACTTGCATGAGATTTTTCTTATGTTATGAGAAGTTACGTAAGAGGTAGGGGTTTTTATACGGTTTGTCAGTTTTAAATATTTTATTTGTTTAAAGTACGATTTGATGGTTATATGTTTTGATACGTTGATACGAGATCATTAATTTGATCCACCATTATATACTGACCAAGCTTTGATACGAATTATTACGTTTGATACGGATGTTGTATTATGTTATGCCTGATATGTTCATGTTACTCTCTAATTGTGCTTTTACAACTTTATATTTAATTTTGATAAGCCTGAACCTCAAGCCTGAACCTCACGAGCTGGGTGTAGCTCACCCCCTTTTACCTTCATATTTTTCAGGATAGGGAGTTTGTCAAGACGACGGGAGCAGACCGATGAAGCATATTTTTATTATTCTTCTTTGAATTATAGGTTATATTTCATTCATAAACAAATTGAAATTTTATTAGGGTTTGTTATGTTATTCTTCACACTTATCTTAGGAAACGATGTCATTTCAGAAATAAATGTTTAAGCATACTTTCGTGATTATATGAAGCTATGAGTTTCCCAAATTGAATAATTATTTGATTATGTTTGAACTAATTATATTTTCCGCTGCTATAAATTTTAATGCAGGAGGGTTACTTAATCACGTTTTTTTATACAATTTACATTGATGACTTAAATTTTGTAGTAAATCAAGTAGAGTCCTAATTCTTTTTTATGTTCTTTAATAACCTAGTTATTAGGACGAAATTACTTAACATTTATTTACTTATTTTTGATTTGGTAACTTATATTTTTTTATTAAAAATATGTAGTAAATTAATATATATCTAAATATTATTTGGGTCGTTACAGGAGATAATTTGAAATTTGAAAATTTTCCCTTTCTTGATGCAAAGATAGATAATAAAAGGAAATTTGGTGAAAACGGAAATAATTTGAATTTTTTTTATTTTCATGTTGCAAAAGAAAGATATAAAAAGAGAATTTGGTGAAAAAGGGATATAAGGTGGAATTTAATTTTTTTTTCATTTTCTTGTTGCAAAAGAAAGATATCAAAAGGGTATTTTGAGAAAAAGGAAGATCAGTTGGAATTTAATTTTTTTCTTTTTTTTTTTTGGTTGCAAAAGAAAGCAATAAAAAGGTAATTTAGTGAAAAATGAAGGAAATTTTGAAATTTGAATTTTTTTTCTTTTTCTTGTTTCAAAGAAAGATCTTAAATGGGAATTTGGTTAAAAGAGGGAGATAATTTGATTTTTTTTCTTTTCTTGTTGCAAACAAATATATAAAAAAGGAAATTTGGTGAAAAAGGGAGATAATTTGAAATTTGAATTTTGAATTTTTTTTTCCTTTCCTTGTTGCAAAAGAGAGATATTAAATGGGAATTTGGTAAAGTAGGGAGATCATTTGAAAATTTAATTTTTTTTCTATTCTTTTTGCAAAAGAAAGATAAAAAAAAGGGGGGAATTAAGTGAAAACGGGAGATAATTTGAATTTTGAAATGTTTTTATTTTCTTGTTGCAAAAGATTGATATAAAAAATGGAATTTGGTTAAAAAGGAAGGCAATTCAAAATTTGATTTTTTTTCTTTTCTGGTTGCAAAAAGAAAGATATAACAGAATTTGGTGAAAAGAGAGATAATTTGAAATATTTTTCTTTTATTTTTACAAAAGAAAGATATAAATTGGAAATTTGGTGAAAAGGGACATAATTTGATTTTTTTTTTCTTTTCATGTTGCAAGGAAATATATAAAAAGAGAATTTATTTAAAAATGGAGATAATATGAAATTTGAATTTTTTTTTTTGTTGCAAAAGAAAGATATGAAAAGAAAATTTGGTGAAAAGGAGAGATAATTTAATTTTTGAATTATTTTTTCTTTTCATGTTGCAAAGAAAGAAATAAAATGGTGATTTGGTAAAATTGGAGATAATTTGAAATTAGAAATATTTTCCTTTTTTTGTTGCAAAAGAAATATATAAAATAGAAATTGGGTAAAAAGGGAGTTAATTCAAAATTTGATATTTTTTTTTCCTTTTCTTCTTGTAAAAGAAGATAAAGAAGGAAAAATTTGTGAACAAGGGAGATAATTTGAAATTTGAGATTTGAATTTTTTTTCCTTTTCTTGTTGCGAAAGAGAGATATAAAATTGAAATTTGGTAAGAAGGGAGATCATTTGAAATTTGAAATTTGTTTTTTTCCAATTGCAAAGACATTTCGTGAAAAAGGGAGATAATTTGAAATTTGATTTATTTTTTCTTTTCATGTTGAAAAGAAAGATATAAAAGGCCAATTTGTGAAATATGGAGATAATTTGGGTTATTAAATTTTTTGCTTTTCTTGTTGCAAAGAAAGATATAAAAAGAAAATTTGGTAAAAAACGGAGATAATTTGAATTTTAAAGTTTTTTTTCCCTTTTTTGTTGCAAAAGAAAGATATTAAAACGAAATTTGGTGAAAAGGGAGATAATTTGAAATATTTTCCTTTTCTTCTTGCAAAAGAAAGATATTAAAGAAAACTTGGTGTTGTAAATAAAGATATAAAAATGGAATTGTGTGAAATTGGAATTTTGCAAAAGAAAGATATAAAAAAGGGAAATTTGGTGAAAAATAAGATAGCTGAAATTGGAATTTTTCTTTTCTTTTCATGTTGCAAAGAAAAGATATAAAAAGCGAATTTTTAAAAAAAGGTAGACAATTTGGAATATAATTTTTTTTTTCTTGTTGCAAAAAAATTATATGAAATTAAAATTTTGTAAAAAAGGGAGATAATTTAAAATTTAATTTTTTTCCTGCAAAAAAAAAAAAAAGATATAAAATAGGAATTTTGTAAAAAAGGAAGATAATTTAAAAATTGAACTTTTTTCCTTTTCTTGTTGTAAAGAAACATAAAAAGAAATTTTGGTGAAAAAGAAGATAATTTGAAAATTGAATTTTTTTTTTCATGTCGCAACGAAAAATATAAAAAGGGAATTTTGTTAAAAAGGGAGATATAATTTGGATTATGAAATTTTCTCTTGCAAATAAAAGATATTAAATTGGAATTTTGTAGAAAAGGGAGATAATTAAAAAATTAATTTTTTTCTTTTTCATGTTGCAAAGAAAGATATAAAATGGAAATTTGGTGAATATGAGAGATAATTTAAATTTTGAAATTTTTTCTTTTCTCATTGCAAAAGAAAGATATAAATGGGAGTTTAATTCCTTTTCCCTTTGCAAAGAAAAAAAAAAGAATTTGATGAAAAATGAAGATAATTTGGAATTTGAATTCTTTTTCATTCTTATTTCAAGGAAAGATGTAAAAAGGAAATTTGGTGAAAAAAGAAGATAATTTGAAAATTGAAAATTTTTCATATTTTGTTGCAAAGAAAGATATAATAACAAAATTTGTTTAAAATCGAAGATAATTTGAAATTTGGAATATTTTCCTTTTTTGGTCGCAAAAGAAAGATATAAAAAGAAAATTTGATGATAAATGGACATAATTTGATTTTTTTTCTTTTCATGTTGCAAAGAAGGAAATAAATTGGGGATTTGGTAAAATTGGGAGATAATTTGGAATTTAAAATATTTTCTTTTTCTTGTGCAAAAAAAAAAATATAAGATAGAAATTTGGTAAAAAATGGAGATGATTCAAAATTTGAATTTTTTTCTTTTTCTTTTTGCAAATGAAAGATAAAAAAGGGAAATTTGGTGAAAATGGTAGATAATTTGAAATTTGATTTTTTTTCCTTTTCTTGTTGCAAAAGAAGGATACTAAAAGGGAATTCGTGAAAATGGGAGATAATTTGAAATATTTTTCATTTTTTTTTTGCTGCAAAAGAAAGATATAAAAAGGAAATTTGGTGAAAAGGGGAGATAATTTGAAATTAAATTTTCTTTTTCTTTTTGCGTTGCAAAGAAATATATAAAAAGGGAATTTTGTTAAAAAGGGAGATAATTTGGAAAATGAAAATTTTTCCTTTTCTTTTTGCAAAAAAAAAAAAAATAAAATTATATATATATATATATATATATATATATATATATAATGGGAATTTTGTAAAAAAGGGATATAATTTAAATTTTGATTTTTTTTTCTTTTTGCCATGACAGATATAAAAACGGAATTTGGTGAAAAAAGGGAGATAATTGGAATTCAAAAAAATATTCTTTTCTTGTTGCAAATGAAAGCTAGAAAGGAAACTTCGTGTAAAAGGAAGGAAATTTTGAAATTTGAATTTTCTTCTTTTTCTTTTGAAATAAATATATTAAAAGGGAATTTGGTTAAGAAAGGATGATATTTTGAAATTTTTAATTTTTTCTTTTACTTGTTGCAAAGAAAGATATAAAAAGAGAATTTGGTGAAAAAGGGAGATAATTTGAAAATTGAATTTTTTTTTTCTTTTCTTGTTGTAAAAGAAAGATACAAAAAGGAAATTTGGTGAAAAATAGATACTTTGGAATTTGAAATTTTTTTCTATTCTTATTGCACAAAAAGATATAAAAAAGACATTTGGTGAAAAAGGAAGATCATTTTAAATTTGATATATTTTTTTCCTATTACAAAGAAAGATATAAAAAAGAATTTGGTGAAAAGGGGTCATAATTTGAAATTTGAACTTTGAAATGTTTTTATTTTCTTGTTATGAAAAAAGGATACAAAAAGGAAATTTGGTGAAAAAATGAGATAATTTGAAATTTAAATTTTTTTCCTATTTAAGTTGCAAAAAAAAGATATTAAAGGGGAATTTTATTAAAAATGGAGATAATTTGAATTTTCAAATTATTTTCCTTTTCTTGTTGCAAAAAATATATAAAATGGGAATTTGGTGAAAGGGGATATTATTTGAAATTTGAATTTTTTTTTTCTTGTTGTAAAAGAAAGATACAAAAAGAAAATTATGTGAAAAAGGAAGATAATTTAAAATTTAATTTATTTTTTCTTGTTGCAAGGAAAGATATAAAAAAGATATTTGGTGAAAAAGATAGATATCTCAAAATTTGATTTTTTTTTATTTTCTTATTGCAAAAGAAAGATAAGCAGGGAATTTGGTGAAAGGTGAAGATAATTTGAAATTTGATTTTTTTTCTTTTTCATGTTGGAAGATATAAAAAAAGAATTTGGTGAAAAAGAAAAATAATTTAAAATTTAAAAAAAAAAATTTATTTTCTTGTTGCAAAAGATATAAATTGAAATTTTGTGATAAAGGGACATAATTTAAAATTAATTTTTTCCTTTTCTTGATGTAAAGAAAGATATAAAAAGAGAATTTGATGAAAAATGGTGAAATTTGAAATTTGAGAAAAGGGGTTAAAACAGTAGTGACTTTTGCATCAATTTGATGAAATTAAGAAGGTAGTCACCTTATGGATTCTTTATGTTAATGATTTTCTAGGAAACATTCAGATCCGCTATTATATCAGTCAACTATTAATGATTTTCTAGGAAACATTCAGCAAAAGAAAGATATGACAAGGAAATTTGGTGAAGAAAGTAGATAAGTTGGAATTAATTTTTTTTTTTTTTTTGCAAAAGAAAGATACAAAAAGGGAATTTGGTGAAAAAGCAAGATAATTTGAAATTTGAAATATTTTCTTTTCTTGTTGCAAAGAAAGATATAAAAATAAAATTTGGTTAAAAACGAAGATAATTTAAAATTTGAAATATTTTCTTTTCATGTTGCAAAGAAAGAAATAAAATGGGGATTTAGTGAAAATGGGAGATAATTTAAGTTTTGAATTTTTTTTTTTGTTGCAAAAGAAAGATATAAATGGGAATTTAGTTCCTTTTCTTTTTGCAAAGAAAAATAAAAAAAGGAAATTTGATGAAAAATGAAGATAATGTGGAATTTGATTTTTTTTTTCATTCTTATTTCAACGAAAGATGTAAAAAGGAAATTTGGTGAAAAAAGAAGATAATTTGAAATTTGTAAATATTTCGTATTTTGTTGTAAAGAAAGATATAATAAGGGAATTTGTTTAAAATTGAAGATAATTTGAAATTTGGAATATTTTCCTTTTTTTGATTGCAAAAGAAAGATATAAAAAGAAAATTTGGTGAAAAAAGTGAGATAATTTGATTTTTTTTTTCTTTTCATGTTGCAAAGAAGGAAATAAAATGGGGATTTGGTAAAATTTGGGAGATAATTTGGAATTTAAAATCTTTTCTTTTCTTGTGCAAAAGAAAATATAAGATAGAAATTTGGTAAAAACTGGAGATAATTCAAAATGTGAATTTTTTTTCCTTTTCTTTTTGCAAAAGAAGGATATTAAAAGGGAATTTCGTGAAAATGGAAGATAATTTGAAATATTTTCCTTTTTCTTTTGTTGCAAAAGAAAGATATAAAAAGGGAATTTTGTGAAAAGGGGAGATAATTTGAAATTAATTTTTTTTTCTTTTCATGTTGCAAAGAAAAATATAAAAAGGAAATTTTGTTAAAAAGGGAGATAATTTGGAATATGAAATTTTTTTCTTTTCTTTTTGCAAAACAAAAAAAAAATTATATATATAATGGAAATTTTGTAAAAAAGGGAGATAATTTAAAATTTGTAATTTTTGCTTTTTCTTTTTGCAACGAAAGATATAAAATGAAATTTGGTGAAAAAGGGAGATAAGTTGGAATTCAAAAAAAAATTATTTTCTTGTTGCAAATGAAAGCTAGAAAGGAAATTTCGTGAAAAAGGAAGGTAATTTTGAAATTTGAATTTTGTTCTTTTTCTTGTTGAAATAAATATATAAAATGGGAATTTGGTTAAAAAAAAGAAGATATTTTGAAATTTTAAAGTATTTCTTTTACTTGTTTCAAAGAAAGATATAAAAAGGAAATTTGGTGAAAAAGGGAGATAATTTGAACTTTGAAATGTTTTTATTTCCTTGTTATAAAAAAAAAAGATACAAAAAGAAACTTTGGTGAAAATGAGATAATTTGAAATTTGAAATTTGTTCCTATTTAAGTTGCAAAAAAAAAAATATAAAAGGGGAATTTTATTAAAAATGGAGATAATTTGAATTTTAAATTTTTTTTTCTTTTCCTTGTTGCAAAAGAATATATAAAATGGAAATTTGGTGAAAGGGGATATTATTGAAATTTGAATTTTTTTTTTCTTTTCTTGTTGCAAAAGAATAATACAAAAAGGAAATTTTGTGAAAAAGGAAGATAATTTAAAATTTGATTTTTATTTTTTTTGTGTTCTGGTTGCAAAGAAAGATATAAACAAGAAATTTGGTGAAAAAGATAGATAATTTGAAATTTGATTTTTTTCGTTTTCTTATTGCAAAAGAAGGATAAACAGTGAATTCGGTGAAAGGTGAAGATAATTTGAAATTTGATTTTTTTTTCTTTTTCAGTTGGAATGAGAGATATAAAAAGAGAATTTGGTGAAAAAGGAAGATAATTTAAAACTTAATTTTTTTTCTTTTCTTGTTGCAAAAAATATAATAAATGAAATTTTGTGAAAAAGGGACATAATTTCAAATTAATTTTTTTACTTTTCTTGTTTAAAGAAAGATATAAAAAGGAAATTTGATGAAAATTGGTGAATATTGAAATTTAAAATTGAGAAAAGGGATTAAAACAGTAGTAACTTTTGCATTAATTTGATGAAATTAAGAAGCGTAGTAACCTTATGGATTCTTTATGTTAATGATTTTCTAGGAAATATTCAGGTTCTTTATTATGTCTGTCAACTAGTAAAGAATATATTGCATCATTATATCAAAAATCAAATTCGACTTGACTAGTAAAACTTGTATTGCATAATTATATCAAAAATAGAATTTGACTCACCTAATAAAGCATGTATTGCATCATTATATCAAAAAAAGAATTCGACTAATAAAGCATGCATTGTATCATTATATCAAAAATAGTATTCAACCAATAAAGCATGTATTGCATCATATTATATCAAAAATAAAATTTCACTCAACTAGTAAAGTGCATGCATTGCATCATATTATATCAAAAATAAAATTTCACTCGACTAGTAAAGCGCATGCATTGCATCATATTATATAAAAAATAGAATTAAACTCGCGTAGTAAAGCATGTATTGCATCATATTTTATAAAAACTAGTATTCAACCTGCGTAGTAAAGTATGCATTGCATCATTATATCAAAAATAGATTTCGAAATTTTATAATCTAACATAGCATAGGTGAAAATATCGTACCTTGGTTAGGATGAAAATATTGGGCATGATGATTCAATTCAAAATGTTGTGCAGAATGAAATTGAACTCTACATTTGCAAAAGATGGAATTCTTATAATCCTGAATTAGCCAATTACAAATTGTTCAACAATCAAAAGCGGGAAATTTAGTGAAATGTTCAGACATCATCATTGAAAAAGCATCATAGCAACAAGAAAATAGTATACATGCAGTTACTTCTATCTATAAATAATAAATGAGCAAGAAAAAAGAAAGATTACAAAAGTATATAAAAGGAAAAATCACAAATTTAGAATATCTCAGTGAAATTCAAGGAAATGATCCAACTAAAAGCTAAAAAAAATAAAATAAATAAATAAATAAATATAAACATAAACATAAACATAAATCCACCACTGTAGTTAAGTTCCTTCAGACCATATCAATCATGTGCATACCATTTAAATATTGCAACAAGCTACTACTAATGGGATCTAAACAAAAGATGTCTCACATTGTGAGCTCAAAATGGAAAAAGCAAACACTAAGGCAAAAATGCAAAAATAAAACAAAACAACATGTAAAGAAAAGGAAAAAAAATTCAAAATTCAAATTGTCTTCTTTTTTTGAACAAATTCCATCTTTATATCAATCTTTTGCGACAAGAAAATAAAAACATTTCAAATTTCAAATTATCTCCCATTCTCACCTAATTCCCTTTATTTTTTTTATCATTCTTTACAACAAGAAAAGAAAAAAAATTCAAATTTTAAATTATCTCCCTTTTCTATAAAATTCCAATTTTATATCTTCTATTTGCAGGAGAAAATTTGATATTCCAAACTATATTCCTTTTTAACAAAATTCACTTTTTATATCTTTCGTTGCAACATGAAAAAAAAATTATTTTTCAAATTATCTCCCTTTTTCACCAAAATTTCTTTTAATGTTTCTTTGCAACAACAAAAGGAAAAAAGTTCAATTTTTAAATTATCTTCTTTGTTTACAAAATTCTCATTTTATATCTTTTTTTAGCAGGAAAAAAATTAAAATTTCAAATTATCTCCCCTTTTTACAAATTTCTCATTTTACATCTTTTTCTTTTTGCAACAAGAAAAAGAAAAAAATTATATTCCAAATTATCTACTTTTTTTAAAAATTCCCTTTTTATATCTTTCTTTGCAACATGAAAAGAAAAACAAAATCCAATTTCAAATTATCTTCTTTTTCACCAAATTTCTCTTTTTTTATATCTTTCTTTTACAAAAAGAAAAAAAAAATATTTCGAATTATCTCCCTTTTAACTAAATTCTTTTTTAATATCTATCTTTTTGCAACAAGAAAAAGAAAAAAAATTAAATTCAAAATTATCTCCATTTTAAACCAAATTTCCTTTTTATATCTTTCTTTGCAACAAGAAAAGAAAAAAAAATCAAAATTCAAATTGTCTTCCTTTTTAACCAAATTACCTTTTTCTATCTTTCTTTTGCAATAAGAAAATAAAAACATTTTATATTTCAAATTATCTCCCATTTTCACTAAATTCCATTTTCTATCTTTCTTTGCAACAACAAAAAGAATTTGCCTCCCTTTTTTTACAAAATTCCCATTTCATATCTTTTTGTTTTTTGTAGGAAAAAATTTCACATTCCAAACTATCTCCATTTTTTACAAAATTCCCTTTTTATATCTTTTGTTGCAACATGAAACGAAAAAAAAAATCAAATTTCAAATTATCTTCCTTTTTCACCAAATGTCCTTTTTATATCTTTCTTTCACACAAAAAAAAAAAAATCAAATTTCAAATTATCTCCTTTAAAACAAATTCCTTTTTTATATCTTTCTTTGAAACAAGAAAAGTAAAAATTTCAAACTATCTTCCTTTTTCACCAAATACTGTTTTTATATCTTTCTTTGTAATAGAAAATGGAAAAAATTTCATATTCCAAATTATCTCCCTTTTTCATCAAATTTCCCTTTTTATCTTTCTTTTGCAAAAAGAAATAAAAAAATTCAAATTTCAAATGATCTCCCTACTTTACCAAATTCCCATTTAATATCTCTCTTTTGCAACAAGGAATGTAAAAAATTTCAAATTTCAAATTATCTTCCTTTTTCACCAAATTTTCTTTTTATATATTTGTTTGCAGCAAGAAAAAAAATCAAATTATCTCCCTCTTTTAACCAAATTCCCATTAAGATCTTTCTTTGAAACAAGAAAACGAAAAAAATTCAAATTTCAAAATTTCTTCATTTTTCACGAAATTCCCTTTTTA
The DNA here is from genome assembly GCA_028749325.2 of Caryopteris x clandonensis. Lineage (NCBI taxonomy): Eukaryota > Viridiplantae > Streptophyta > Magnoliopsida > Lamiales > Lamiaceae > Caryopteris > Caryopteris x clandonensis. The sequence goes on from JAPYKT020000003.1 coordinate 10,180,220, forward strand.
TTGCTTTCTTTTGCAATAAAAAAAGAAAAAAAAATTAAATTCCAACTTATCTTCGTTTTTCACCAAATTTCCTTTTTGTATCTTTCTTTTGCAACAAGAACAGGAAAAAAAATTAAATTCCAACTTATGTCCATTTTTCACCAAATTTTATTTTCATATCTTTCTTTTGGAACACGAAAATGATAACATTTCAAATTTCAAATTATCTCCTATTTTCACCAAATTTCATTGTTATATCTTTCTATTGCAACAAGAAAAAGAAAAAATTTCATATTCAAAATTATCTTTCTTTGCAACATGAAAAGAAAAAATAATATTTAAATTTCAAATTATCTCCCTTTTTCTCCAAATTTCCTTTTATATCTTATTTTGCAACAAGATAAGAAAAATATTTCAAATTTCAAATTATCTCCCTTTTTGACCAAATACCCTTTTGATATCTTTATTTTGCAACAAGAAAATGAAAAAAAAACAAAAAAATCCACCTTACATCCCTTTTTCACCAAATTCTCTTTTTATATATTTCTTTTGCAACAAGAAAATATAAAAAAAAAAATTCAAATTATCTCCCTTTTTCACCAAATTCCTTTTTTTTTTTTTTTATCTATCTTTGCATCAAGAAAGGGAAAAAATTTCAAATTTCAAATTATCTCCATTTTTTTATATTTCTTTGCAACAAGAAACAAAAATATTTCAAATTTCAAATTTATCTTTCTTTTTCACCAAATTTCCTTTTTACAACTAGGAAAAAAAATAATAAATACCAACTTATCTCCCTTTTTCACCAATAACCTTTTCATATCTTTCTTCAAAAAAAAAAAAAAAAAAAAACAAACAAACACAAAAAAATTTCAAATTATCTCCCTTATCTTTTTTTTTTTTACTAAATTTTCATTTTATATCTCTTTTTTTTTTTCTTTAAAACAAGGAATGGAAAAAAAATTCATATTCCCAATTATCTACCTTTTTCACAAAATTCTATTTTTATATCTTTATTTACAACACCAAATTTCCTTTAATATCTTTCTTTTGCAAGAAGAAAAGGAAAATATTTCAAATTATCTCCCTTTTCACCAAATTCTGTTTTAATATCTTTCTTTTACAATAAAAAAGGGAAAAAAAATTCAAAATTCAAATTATCTCCATTTTTTTACCAAATTTCCTTTTTATATCTTTCTTTTCAACATGAAAAGAAAAAAAAAATCAAATTTCAAATAATCTTCCATTTTCACCAAATGCCTTTGCAATAGGGGAAAAAAAAACAAATTTCAAATTTCAAATGATCTCCCTTCTTTACCAAATTCTCATTTTATTATACCATATAAGTGCCTTTGCTTTGATAATACATTATAATATAGTTTATAGTACTTTTTACTTTACTATAAAATATAACTATATTAAAATGTACTATATATTATACTATATTGAGCTAATATATATATATGCACATAATATAGTGTATACTTTCACTTGTACAATATTATACACTACACTACATTATGGTTTATAGTACTTTACCATATATTATTTATATTTTACATTGTTCTATTATATAAATTTTATAATATAATAGTATAATATATCCTTTATAGTATATAATGTACTTTATATAATATACTATAATATATATAGTTTATAATTTAACATATACATATATTATATATATTATACCATATAGCTAATAATTTATGTGACACCATATATTATTTTACTATATAGTTTATAGTCTTTTGCTATAGTATGATATATATGGAATATAATAAACTATATATTGTTTAGTCTATTATCTAAATAGTTTAAATTTTATAGTGTACCATATATTAAATTATATAGTCTATAATTTATAATATTATATAATTAATAGTTTATATTGCATTATTATAGAAAGTTTGTAATATTATATAACATATAGTATATCATTTACTTTATAAATGTATTATATATAGTTTTTAGTGCGTATGGAATATAGTAAATCACATATTATATAATAGTTTTTTTTAATTATACCACCTATGTATTTTATAAGACACTATCATATTATATTATTATACTAGTATTTCTTCCGTGCGTTGCATAATTTATAATATAATAAATTATTATAAAAATAGTAATATAATTTTTTTAATATAATATATAATTATATAATTTATATTTTTAATAAAAATTGGTTATAATAAAAATATCACACAATTTAAAAATATATAAAATATTAAAATATAATACAATTAATCTATGAAAAAATATTTTATATTTAAAAATTAATATAATATTTTTATATACAATATAGATATCAAATTGAAGATCATAAAAAGATGATTAATTTGATATATTTTTTATAAAAAAAAAGGGAGTTGATATAAAAAATTATAAACCTTTAAAAATTAAAGTAAAAAAGTAAAGAAAAAGAAAAAATTTGATTGGATACCATAATTTCTAAATATTTTAATTCACGCATTGTCTTGAAAATATAAATTGACATTAACTTGAAAATATAAATTGACATTGACTGAGAGAGATAGAAATTCAAATTCAAAATATGAGTTAATCAATTCAAAATCTATGAGGGATGGTATAATAGATATTTTAACATTTTACTTTTTAGTAAATAAAAAAATATATATTTTTCTGGCCAGCCAGATTCTGGCCCCACATCTTTACCCATAAATTAAATAGTGTAATAAGTGTGTGATATAAGTAAACTACATATACAATATAATGTAGTATACGATAGTGTTTACTATAAACGATATATAATATAATTGATGACATATAAAATTATAAGTTATATTATAAATTACTTACGATACGATATAATATATTTTATACTATAAACTATATATTATTTGAAAATCTAATAAATTATAATTATAATATAAAAATAAAAATTACAACCAATAACTTATAAGAATTTTTTTTATTTTACAAATTTGAAAAATATTTCACATTATTCAATTTTTTTCACATATTTAGTTAATATTAGAAAAAAAATCAATTTTGTTAAACACGTTTTTTGAAGAATTCTTGTGGACTTTTACAGTCAAAATGGTGAGATATCTTTCTTCAAAGTTACAAAAAAAATCCTGCTGGTTTTATTACTTTTCTAAGGAGTTGCACTAAATTTTGGAACCAAATCCTAAAAGATTTTGGAGCCATAACATATTAAGGGTATAAAAGTAATTATATAATTATAATTATAATTAATATTTAAATTTATTAAATTTTGGCCCGCCAGATTCTGGCCATTTAGCATGGTCCTTCTTTAAATTCCAGAAGCTTCAATTGTGCAAAATAATTTTTTTATTTCTTTCCTTAAATACGATAGTTTTATTGAAAATTCGAATTAATACACTATACAATTGAGGTCGACTAACTGAAGGGCACTTTTGGACCTAAAGAAACGGGTTTTTTTTTACCTAAATAATGCAGAAAAAAAAAAATTTGTAAAATAGGGTACTTTTGAAAAGTGTTTTGAAAATAGGGTAAAATGTCACGTTCGATAAAGTTGTTTTATAAAAACATCATCGGGCCTGACGTTTTAATTTTGAAATTAAAAACGTCAGGCCCGCTGATGTTTTTAATTTCAAAATTTATATATATGCATTATGTCCCAGTTGCAATGCCATGCATCATACCATCCACATATTTAATTTCAAACCATACTTGCATATATATATATATATATATATATATGCAAGTATATATATATATATATATGCAATCATATTATATATAAAGATATATATATATTTGTAATTTGTATTATATTTATTTATATTATTAGAAATTATTTTTTCATATTTACTGAACATAAATCAAATATAATATTAAATATATTTTTATATTTTTAATTATATAAATATATATTTATTTCAATACTATATAAAATAATAATATATTTGTGAATTAATAAAAATTCTAAATTTAAAAAATTATAATATAAAAAAACATATTCAGAAATATTTTTAATTAATTTTGATATTATATTAATAATTTAAATATATATATATATCTATGTAGTAATAATAATAAAATGAAAATACAATAAATGTCAGGCCTCCTGATGTTTTAAGAAAGGTTAGTGGGCCTAATGTTTCTTTAATTTTTTTTTAATATGTATATATTATATATTATTAAATATATATATATATATTATTTCTTATATATTCTGAATAAACTAAATTTAATTATCGTTTATTTTTTTATATAAATATATATATACATGTATATATATATATATGTATATATATTTTATAAAAATATATATTATATAATTGTAAAAAGTAAAATTTTATATTCTTATTTAAGATAATAAAAAAAATTCTGTAATTTAAAGAATATTTTTAATAATTATTATACATTTATTTTAAGTATAATTTGAATTTTAATAATATATATATATATATATATTAATACATAAATATATACATATATACAATTAAAAAAAGATAAAAATTAAAATATCGCAGGCCCACTGACGTTTTAAAGAAACGTTAGTGGGCCTCACGTTTCTCTTGAAATTTGTTTTTTAATTTTTTTAATTTGTATATATTATATATTATATATATTATATTATTTCTTATATATTCTAATTAAATTAAATATAATTATCATTTATTTAATTTATTTTTGTTATATAAAGATATATATATATAATTTTATGTATATATATTTATAGAAATATATTATATATTTCTATATTATAAAAATTGATATTATTATTTAAGATAATAAAATTTTATATTATTATTTAATCTTATAAAAAATCTACATAATTTTAAGAATATTTTTTAATAATTATTATACATTTTTAAGGATAATTTGAATTTTTTTTAAAAAATATATATATATATATATATTAATACATAAATATATTATAAATTATGTATATATATTATGTCAAAAATATATACATATATTAATAAATGCAAATAAAAATAAAATAATACATCGTGAGGCCCACTGACGTTGTAAAGAAACATCAATGGGCCTCAAGTTTCTTTTAATTTTTTTTATTTTGTATATAATTTATATTATAAATATATATATATATATATATTTATATATTATTTCTTATATATATTCTGATTAAACAAAATATAATTATCTTTTATTTATTTTTTTTGTTATATAAATATATACATATATATAGAAATTTATGTATATATATTTTATAGAAATATATATTATATAATTGTAAAAAATAAAATTTTATATTATTATTATTTAAGATAATAAAAAAATATATAATTTAAAGAATATTTTTTTAATAATTATTATAAGTATAATTTGAATTTTAGAAAAAAACATTACATATATATATATGTATATTAATAAATAAATATATACATATATTCATTAAAAAAGGAAAATAAATAAAATATCGTCAAGCCCACTGACGTTTATTTTGAAAATTATTTTTTTATTTTTTATTTGTATATAATATATTATATTATTTAATATAATTATCATTTATTTATTTTTTCGTTATATAAATATATATATATATATATATATATATATTTATGTATATATTTTATAGAAATATATTATATAATTGTAAATTAAAAAATTGATATTATTATTTAAGATAATTAAAATATATTATAAAAAATTTATTTAATTTAAAGGATATTTTGTATAATTTGAATATTTGAAATATATATATATATATAAATATATATATTAATACATAAATATATACATATATTTATAAATATAAAAAAAAGAAAAATTAATATATTGTCAGGCCCACTGACGTTTTAGAGAAACATCTATGGGCCTGATGTTTATTTTGAAAATTTATATTTTTTTATCTTGTTTAATTTGTATATAATATATATTATTATATATACATATATATTATTTCTTATATATTTCTTATATTAATTCTTATATATACATATATATTATTTCTTATATTAATTCTTACATATATTAATTTTTTTCTTATATAAATTTTATTTTAGAAATATAAATTTTCTATATAAATATAAATTATATATTTGCAAATAATTAAAATTTATAATTTTATTTAAGATAATTAAATCATAATATAAATAATTATTTATAAAATAAAGAATATTTATTAATAATTATAATAATTTTTCAAGTATAATTATAATATTTTATATATAATATATATATATATAATATATATTTTATTAAATTAAATAATAATACCTACTATGAATGAATAAATGAATTGCCATTCAATGTCTATTCAATGTCTTTTTACTTTTACGGAGATTTGTATATTTTACTTACAGAGAGTCTCGTGAAATGAGGTCAGTTTTTATAGCGGGCACGTCTTCTCAAATCGCACTTGTTTTCTCAAATTCCACTGAAATTTGCACCGCATCGTGCAGTCAATTCAATAATAATTTCTATTGCTGAACTAATATAAATAGGAATGTCTTAGCGTAATACATAAATGCGTAAAGAGAATGAGCAAAGGAAAAGGGCGTGCTTTCGCGAGTGATGAAGTATACATCGATAACTCGCCAATTCTGGATGAAAATAAGCCTTATTTTGATATTATATTGTGTAAATCACATTTTGCCCTGCACTATCTACTGGTAAATTTTCTTTTAGAAGAACTATAGTAATGTGTGTATATTATTTATTTAAAGTTTTATTTGTTTTTTTATAAATTTTCATGCAGTCAAAGCTTAAGGAGATGATCAAACTCTTGTCTAACATTGAAATCCCAGTTGTTTTATATTGTATGGAAAGTTATGGACAATGCGATACCATGGAAACCACAAAAAACCAAAATTTGATAATGCAAGTTGGGGGCGCTTTGTGGAGGACACGGAATTGAATTTGGGTGATTTATGTATTTTTTCATTGGTTGAAAATACTGGAACAAAAGTCACTTTTAAAATTGGTTTGGTCAGGCTGAGCGCTTCATTATTGTATCGAGACGTATCGGGTACAAGTGCTGGTTCATGTGGTTAATTGTGTCCATGAAAAATTGCTAATAAGGATTTTATTTTGTTTGTTGTGTTTTTTTAGGAAAATTTTATTTGGTGTAATAGTTTATTGTTGTTTTATGTTTATGTTATTGTGTAATAATAAAATTAATTTATTATAATTTTTCATAATATTGTTATTTAAATATAATTCTTGGTGTTCAATAAGATGAAGAAATAAATAATATATATAAAGCTAAGGTGAATTAACGGCGATTACAACACCTAGCAGGTTAACTTATACATATACTATAACACTCAATAAATAATACCCTAATACTATTACAATAGTCATGAAAATTCAATATTTGAAACGACAATCGTAGTTATACCAGATTATTTTTTCTTTACCTTGGATCTCTCCATACTTGAGGAAGATGGCCCACTCACGACATCATTATCTTCAAACTTGAAAAACTTCTCTAGTTGGTCGAAGAATGACTCGCCATCCATTAAGTATGCAATTGTATTTGTCATTTTGGGATCACGATCTTATAAATGTAAGAATAATTAATATAAGTGCAAATTAGATATTTACAATCAAGAAAATGAATGGTTGCTTAAATTTTAGAGAAAATTACCCATAAACACCAATGATTCGGTGTAGCGTTTATAAACTGTCGTTCACCAACCATACGAACTCCAGCCGTGATTACCATTTTTTGAACGTGTAGTGACGAGATTGTAGCATATCAACGCGGCTTTTCACGTCAGCATAACTGAATTTACGCTCCTTGAATTGGTTCTTCAAAACATTTCTTACGTTCAGTAAGCAGTTGCTATTATGATTACCGATTTTCCAATCACCTGCTTCAACGTCCTTGACAAGAGTATTCACAAGCACTGTCTCTATCTCCTTTGTCCTATAAGTGTCCGAGTAGAACTGAGCTTCTTGCAAGTTATAACATTTTGATTATGGAGGAAGAGAAGAGAATTACAATGGGTGATCCATATTTGTATGTAAGTAAAATAAATGTCACCACACACGTATTTATAATGCTAATATATTGTTGGGTCTGTACACATTTGTATTGTTCATTAACTGTTTGGTGTGTTGTTGATGGGACATTTGATTTCATATGATATTAATATAATAAAATAAAAAATATATAGAAACCGATGTTAAATGATACCAGAATTATTATTATAAATAAACATAGTCAAACAGGTTTGCTATCATTTTAACAATACTAATTAATATGAGTTTAGAAGCAAAACAAGAAGAACACTTGGACCACCTACTTCTAGATAGGATAAATTCATGGTCGATAGGGAGTGTTTGATGGGTTGAAAGGTTGATATGCAGGATATTCACGCTCTTTAAAATGGCCTTGCTACACGTGCCACTCGTACTATTGTCTCTGCATATCAAGTGCAATTTGAGAATTATATGCTTGACGATGCATATATTCTTCGATGTTGGCAACCCGTGTATCCAAGACATTTCTCTATTCTGACCAATCGTTCCAACCTGTATGAAGTTGATGTGAAGGGTGGGGCAGTTGGAAAGTCCCGGCCTCATACTGTGGGGGATTTTCCCTTCTTCTTCCATATGCGTATGCAAATAGTTCTGCTTTCCCCATCATCTCATCTTTATTTTGTTCTTCGATATCGACATCCATAGGTTGTGTTCTTATATTTGTACTTCTTCTCCTCCTCTTCCTTCTATCTTCTTCATTATTCAGTTCTCTTTCGTTCTGCTCGATGACTTTAGTGTGGATTGAGTCATTAAGCAGAATATTCGTTACTTTTCCACCGGAGACATTTGTCAAACGAGAGTTGGGTAGAGCAAGTCTTTTCTTATTAGATAAAATGAGATACAATTTTCTCGTGTTGGGGTGCAACATACACATCTTCATGTTGATTAGAAGTTCGAGGTTGATGTTTGTTTTGCCTGGAGTTTCTTCCAACCCTACCAAATTAATTCCGACATATCGAGCAATTGGAGTAATCAACCCTTCAATATAGTTTGCTACTTGTTGTTTTGTTCGAACAAACTGCCTTAAAAGCATCGGTGCTACATTGAATTTTTTCCCATTCATCAAACACCATAAAATGAACAATTCGTCCAATGTAACAACCCCCGATTCAGGTTTTGCCAAAATTGTACTTGAGAGGAAGCGTTGGAAATATCGAATCGTCGGGCTTCTTATACTAGATGATATTGATCGACTTGGGTTGTAAACGGATGGTTTGTCTAGGGAAGCCTCCGTTATTTCCTTCCAAAATAGTATTGGATTGAATTCAGGGAAGTGTATCTTCGTATCCGGTAGATTGGATATTTTTTTTTTGGAAATCAATATATTTCATTTAATGTTTCTAGCTCAAGTATATGAAACTCATTACCCAAATAGAAGGTTAAGGATCCCGGCACGGTATCATTGTATCCTACATGTACGGTCGAAAAGAATTCAAGGACCAACCGCTCATATGTCTTATCTCGTAAGGTGAAGAACTTAGACTATCCCATATTTTTGCACATTTTTTTAGATCATCGTAAATTCCCAGCTCTTTAATGCATTCTTCATCTGCAGAATGGGTGGCCCGTTTTTTCCTATTGTACACCTCAAACCCTTCACTCACTTCGAATATCCCAACCTTCGAATTCTATGTTGTATGTATCGGGCATAGTTGCTAAAATTCTCTCGTATTCTTGTTGTTGTTTTTCCACGGAGTGTTGATTCCAATCGAAATTAGTACCTAAAACTTTCATTGAATGAATTCGAGTTCTAAGTTTTTGCTCCTCTTCAAATCTACGTCTATCCTCTATTTGTCAACCCATATCATCAGCGGGGAGACCACGAGCACCAAACGAATACGGTTACATTTTCTCAATGGTACCTACAAAACATCAATGCATATATCCACTCTTATATTATTTATATTACTTCAAACATGCACATCTTTCATATTATTGTAACAAATTCATTAGCTTCAATGGTAAACACTATATTCATATACCCGTACACCTATTAATACACCTATTATTTATTCATCCATTAATACATGAATTTAATTCACTAAAAACATGAAATAATCGTAATGAGATTCTAATTTATGGTATAACAACAATACATTATCAATATTAAATGCCAATATAACTAAATCCCCAATTACTATGATGCACACCAAGTGTTCGATGAAATACGCCAATGAATCTAACCAACATAACATAACCCGATTGATGCCACAATACTCCAAATAATAGGTATCACCAACATATCACTAAAAGAAACAATACATTATCAATATTCAATGCCAATAGAGCCAAATCCCCAATTACACTCGATGCACACCAAGTGTTCGATGAAATACTCCAACGAATTTAACCAACATAACATAACCCGATTAATGCCACAATACTCCAAATAATAGGTATCACCAACATATCACTCCAACAAAATAGATGGTCATTGAAAACATACCTTACTGAAAAAATATACGTAATAAATGTGCGAAAAACCTCAATCTTCAAATCTTCACAAATGTATCTGTGAATGCGATTTAGCGGATGAATTGAAAGATATAATATGTTGTATGATCTTTGTCTTACTATTGTAGTAGAAATTCGAATGGTTTTGAGATGGTATAAGAGAGATGGGTGAGAGAAGGGTTTTGGAGGATGAGAAAAATGAGGGAAAGAGGGGTAAAAACCTATATATGATTCGATTTTTTCGGTAGCTTTCTTACGGAGCTCTCCCATGTCCTATAAGTGTTCTCAATTGCCAGTATAATGCCATGCCATACCTTTTGATATGAAATCAAGTATCCAATTGTGTTTTTATCGTCTGCTTGTGCCTCAAAGACGCTAATTGCAGGATTGACCCGAACATTTTCCTTAATCAAGAAAGCTACGAAATTTTTATCCAGATTTTGATGATCAGAAGATATGTCATTCATATAACATCTATGATCTCCACCATATTTTGTTATTTTGAACATTCTCAATCTTCGCTTAAATGTTGCTCTAACATACCAAGGGCATTCTTGAAAAGGTGTACTGTGTTCACATTTGACAACCCAAATGAATAGTTTACTTTCTGTAACTTAAAACTGACGTCTTGCAAATCATATCGTGAAATCCTTAATCGCTGCAATCAAAGCCTTCATATCCTGAATACCATATCCTTCTCAATTATACCTCGGCTAGGATCGTAAAACTTTCCCCATGAAGACGAAGGATTATGCATTGAGTCAGCAACAACTTCGGGGACAATTGTTGTGTAAAACGAGATATTTCTATCCGAATCGATATGGATTATTGTTTCCACACCGTCGAGGTCTACATTGGTTGCATCAACATCTTCTTCGTCTACTATTGCTTCAATGTCACCCAAATTTTCATGGGAAAATTGGACCTAAAGAATCTGCACAAGGGTCAGTGTTTTCTGTATTGTCCGTATTACTAGGACCAATTATATCATCAAGTTCATTCCTAGTATTACTGGGACCAATTATATTTTGGACACTACATGATATGGAACCACTGAAAATAGTGTTTCTTAAAGTAAGGTTCTCCAAGCCCTAAGTAATTTCGGGCACATAATCACAAGGGTTACTGAAATCTTAGACTGATGTGATGGGCACATCTTGTTGGAACAATAACGACATATAATATCCCCACTCTTGGCTCATAAGCATAACTTCATGTTCACTAAGATTTGGCCATGGTTCTTTCTCAACGAAAATGTCCATAGAGTTTAATCCATCATTAGGATCTAGGAAGAACTTAAGATTATCGTCAGTCTCAATCTGAACTACAGACTCTAGAACATTATTGTGACCGTGAACATTCCCCCATTTTGTGAAAAGTTTCAGATGAAACTGGTCTTTAGGCACACCAAGTAATTGGTAAATTTGATCTTTCAATGCAGATAAGTTTGTATTTCGATCAATTCGTGTGTAACCATTAGGCGCAAAACTATACAATACTTTTCCATTTTTCTGAATAATTTTGTCTCCGCTATAAACTCTAATTGCAACTCGTCGGTGACTCACCATTGCTTCAAAGTGATATTTCTAATTTGTTTCACTGTGAAATAGATAAATTTCATAAAAATATGAAGAACAAATAAATTAGAATAAGTGTGGACCACATAGTACGTATGAAAAACATGATAAATAATGCATTATATTTCACAACATAGATACAATTACATGGAATATACATCACTCTGTAAATGATCATTAGTGGGTAAATTTTCTACAACATTATTATTATCCACGACTTCTATATCAACATTTTCGTTTTCTACTGGATCATGCCACATATTTAAGCCATGGGTGACATCTATAAGATCTAGTATGCGT